>VHKM01000346.1:377500-987500 GCA_007210695.1 Neogobius melanostomus
ACCAAACGGGGTGTTATGTGCTGAGGTTAATGTCTAGTTAAAAAAGGAAACGGCAATGTGGTATCGGGGTTCTCTGACACCTGGCCTCTTCTCTGCATGTAGAAAACATCAGTTCCAAAATGTCATGCCAGTAGCCTATACTGAACCGCGCCCATCTGGTTTAGAATGAGTTTAGAGGCAAATCACATACAAAGTTTGGATATGCTTTTCTATGTATTAGTTATTTTATATCAAGATTATTTACATTGTGAATTCTCACAGAAGGAATTCATTTATGAATGAACACATATGGAATTATGTTTTAAACAAAGAAAAGTTGACATAATTCTAAAAATAGAACCACCAAAGAAAAGGTTACACCCTCTAATCTGACCAGAAATAAGAACAGGACCGAATCAGGAGCATGTTAACATAATGAGTGACAAGCAAAACATCTTCAGTTCGAAACAAGCCACTTGAGTTGATAATGTTTTGTGAATTGTTTCCTACAATTAACTGGATGAATTTCTGGACTTTGACTCTGAGCTCTTTTCCCTTGCACTCTGGGATACAGTGAAGCCAGGCTGAAGCGTGGGAGTGCCTGTCTCTCTCATATCAGAGTTTATTTCTGTGTGCAGTAGATCGGGCACCCTTTGACCTCTGCATCTCCAGATTAGACAAACAAAACAAATGGAAGTTGGTGCGAGATGGAGCCGTGCAGTCAGCGCTTTATGACGGGGCTTTTTACATGTGATTTATGGAGGAAACTCCCGGATTGTTTTGAAGTGTTACTTATGTCAGTGGTTACCAACCGTTTTTCCCAAGATAATTTGATAAAGTTGTCTCAGAACTATGTCACAGTTTGCTGGATACATCTATTTCTACATTTCACTGCACTCATTAGAAATATAGTTGCAGTAGGAGTTTATCAGTTTGGCCTGTCAAAATAATTTCTACATCGACTTCTCCTTCAATAATCCTTGGTACAATTATATCATACTTTTTCTTATGTTGTATTTCATCATGGTTAAGAACATGTCCTGTCATTTTTCTGCTTTAGAGTTCCAGTTTCCGAGGCAAATTGGTCTTCAGTAAAACCGTTTATCACGATATTGTCCCGCCACAATATATCAAACTGCAAAGTTGCTACCGTGACAGGCCTACTTGCAGTACAACCAACAGCCGTTGTCAAAACGGTAGAAAAATGGCTGTAGTAGTGGTAGCATCAGATTTATACTTAACTGATAAGAATGCAACAGTAGTAGTCGAAGATGATTAAAGCTTCTTGGGAAGTAGAAAACTCAGTTTTTACCTTTTAATAAAAATGGCATTTGTCATGCAGAAAAAAGGGCGTTAAATGGACAGTTAGGTGGCATTCACACCTGGGACTCGGTTCGATTGGGGACCAACATTGCAACATTGTTTCAGTTTCCAACTGGCGCGGTTTGCGTTCACACCTTTTTATCTATCCAATCATCATGCTAAATGCAGAGCTCTTCTGCAGCCTGTGGGGCGCTGTAGCAAAACCTTCCACAGATGAAAACGGTGAACAAGAAACACGCTTCTCTGATTGGCGAGTAAACTCCACTTCCTTTTCCCTCTCTTGTTTACAAAATGGAGCGGTATGGGATTGTGGCCGTGTTGGTTTTTATTTTCACAATTTTTACTATGACAGTGACAGTAACTACAGTTGGAACGCACGGGTCTTTTTACGGATGAAATGGGAGATAAATGAGCCGATACTCATCATGAGCAGCAGACAGGCTAAACCTGGACTGAACCAACAGACGCAGAGCAAGCTTTTGCTTTGGCTTTGCTGACTGTCCTTATATTAAGGTTCCTGCCTTATATTTACAGTCATGGTTAGGTGTTGGTGTAAATTTCGTATAACCCACAACATTCCGTATATAATGTCGTGATTGTCAACGCTCTTCTGTCTTTGTGTTACTCATTTGTTTGTTTTGGTTGTAGCAGACGCACAAAGGCCTGCAACTTTCACTTCCTGTTTTTGTTCCAATCTCTGGCTCTGTCGCGTCACAAATCAAATGATCTGATTCAGAGTTCGTCTTAACGAGACCCACCAGGGTTCGCTTCTTTGGCCAGGATCAGAATCTGTTTGCGCGTTCACAACACCTCAAACAAACCGTAATATCCAGTTTTTGCCGTAAAATTTACAGATTTTTTCCCCCAATATTTTTAGCAATGTGCAGCAGTCTTAGGCAGTAAAATGCAATGCTTGTACACCTCTTTCAAGGTTGTAATAGTTCATTGTGCTGAAGGTGGGTGTTAAATTGACAGGAATAAAGTGTGAAATAAACAGCTATAGCTTAACTGTAATGTTATATATTATTTCAAATGTGAAATACTAGTGACCTCAGCTGCCAGGTTATTACCGTACAGTTGATTATATATCTATATAATAAACTGCAATCGCGGGTGGACGGGGCTTAAGCTCCATAGGGCGCCGCCATTTTTATTTCCCAGAACTCTGCGGGCTATATATATATATATATATATATGTGTATATAAAAACTCTTCCTCACCCTCCGCGGGCGGTCTTGCTTGAGGGTTCTGCGCAAGAAAAGTTCCTAGAAGTGCACTTTTCTGGACGAGATGTCTGATGTATTTCCTGGGATCTGCTGTAGCCACTCCTCCAGTTTGGGGGTCACTGCCCCGAGTGCCCCAACAACCACGGGCACCACTGATGCCTTCACTCTCCAGGCCTTCTCTAGCTCTTCTCTGAGCCCTGGTATTTCTCTAGTTTCTCGTGTTCCTTTTCCTGATGTGAAGTCGCTTGTTCCAGTAGCCCATTTTTCATTGACGTGCTCTGGTTCCACAGCACCTGTTGCAGACCTTGTTTGGCCGGGCGACGTCTGAGCCGGCATGTCATTCATTCATTGTCTCTCATCATTGTATGAGGTAAGCGGTAGCGTGAAGGGTCTTGCCTAAGGACCCACACTGGCAGCTCATTTTACCCAAAGGGATTCGAACCGGGGTCTCCTGTGTGCAAGTCGGTGACTTACCACTTGACTTACCACTGTAAGTCATATATATATATATAATAATATATATATATATATAGCAGTAATAGTTGTAGTACAGCAGTCGCAGTGTTAAAGTCATGCTGTTGTTCTTTAACTTGTCATCTTACATGAACACTTACGAACTCCATCACCCCCAAGACACTCCCCCCCCCCCCCCCCCTCCACAGCTCTGCCCCACTGCGCTGCATTCGCTGACCCTCCCTCCTTTCCCTCCTCTTCTTCCTCCTCTGCCTCCTCTCCCTCATCTTCCTCCTCTGCCTCCTCTGCCTCCTCTTCCTCCTCAACCCTCCTCTGCCCCCTCAGCCTCCCGGTTCTCAGCCCTCCCCGTGCTCGTTCACATAACCCCAGGACTGCTTCAGTGTGGGTGGGGGAAAGTCCCAGGCCGTGGGGGTGTGAGAGAGGCGACATGTTATAGACTGGTACGATAGGGCCAAGTCGGTGCAGAAATAGCACAGGATAAACATGATTGAGCATGGGAACACCAGCCTCTTAGCACCTCCAAACCAAACAAGTTATTCATGGGAAAAATTGTGACGTCCTGAGCTCGTTTCAAACCAAAGCATGGAAGTAATTATAGTTGATATTTTCATCAATTTTTGTCTTGCCTTTTTTGCAAACTCTTAAAAATGCACAAAAGCTCAGTTTCGTCATGATTCCTCATTTCTGGGCTGATTTTGTATTTTATTTTGTCTTGTTTAAGGCAATGAAACATAGTTCTGTTGTAAATAAAGGATAATACTCACATCAATGTTTTGTATCATGTGTGAATGACTGATCAGTAAAGTTTTGTTCAAGGTTTGATAAAAGAGTAGTGAGGTGACTCTGCTCTTTGACGTGAACCGTTAAAATGGGCCTCATTGTAACTGAGCAAACACAACAAACAAAATGAGCAGAGACTACAAATGAACGATTGGGAGGGGTATGCAAAATAGATATTTGGAGTTTTTACCAAGTTACAATGTTGTTCTCTCATCATAAACAGACCTGGAGTTGTGTTTCGAGCTGCTAGCGCATTTTTGAGTGATCTTGGATCGTCCTCAGGGCCTGCGTGTCATTACTCCATCCAGAGCCGTTTTTCCTATACGCAAACTACGCAAGTTGCGTAGGGCCCGCAGCCGCAAGGGCCCCGCATCTCGGTCAAATTATGGCGTTTTTCGCTAATTAATGAACGCGTTGTGACGGCAACAGGCTCTGACAGCGCTCACTCACTCTCCGCCTACTTCGCCACATAAACACCAACATGGAACAGCGGAGCAGTGTGCTGCCTGAAGTGGATGAGCAGGAGAGACCTACCGCCCTCCCATCACTCTCCCAACACGTGTGTGCCTCTCCGCTCAGCGCACGCGTCCCCACTGTCTCCCTCACCTCATGCGCGGCTTTCTCCAGCATGGCCTCCCGTCTCCTGCGCGCTGCTCGTCACATGTTTCTCTGCGCAGACTAGGGGCTGCATTGGCCACACTTTAAATGTTTTATTGTCTCTAGCAGAGTATCAGGACAGTTGTTTGGCGAGTTGAAGAGAGAAAAACCGTTGTACTTTGTCTCAAAGGAGAGTTGAATCCACACGGTTCTCATGAGCGCAGTAACTTTAGTAACTCCAGTTCTCTGAATGTGCTTAGTGTAAACGAATTCCTGTCAGGCTTATTCTAAGACAGAAATAACTGCCAGTTATCCTGTGTGGCAGAGCTGGGTCCGTGGTGAATTGCTCTAGACTGAGGTCTGCAACATTTCTTCAGCCTTGTAATGGCTCCCTTTGGCCTTGACCAAACAACAAAACAAAAACATGAAAATTAACATTATTGATTGTTACACACTGTATATCATGGGCACGTGTGAACACGGACTGAACTTACTTGAAGTAAATGCAGCTCAAACTAGGGTGGTGATGTGTGGAAAAAGGCATTCATTGCTTATTTTGCACCTGTAGCCACGTTACAAGTGCGGGAGCTCATCCTACAGCCAAACTCACATTGTGCAGCTGACACCGCGGACAGAGCTGGACAAGGACAGCGATTACGTTTACCAGCAGTCTGAGTTTTTGCAAATGTGTTGAGTGGGGTGTGAGACACCTACTGCTATTCATCTTCTCGCAACATTAGTTGGATTTGAGCTGTTGGCACCCATGTAGCGCTCCGTCTATAAACAAATGTAGATGCATTGTTATTGATTGACACAGTCATTATTTGTTCTTAATGGCCAGATGGCTGAAATTTTAGTGTCCAACAAAAATAAAAGTCTGCAGAACCCCTGCACTGAGTATATTTATGATCTTAGCCATGCTAAATTACTTTACATTTATTACATTACCTGTAACCATCTGAAGTGCCGGCTATTGCTCCAAGACAGAAGTACTCTGCAGAGCACACCCATGAGTTAGTTGCCATCAGCTGTTTCAATTTCCATCTGGAAAATAAGATTGAAGAATAAAATCAAAAACATCTTTAAATCATTGTCACTTATTTCAGTTAGCAATGTTTATGTTTTAACATTACAGAGCAGTAAACATTGTTAACATGACCCATTGTAAAATCTATATTTTAAAAATTATGCCAATAGTTTGTGCTGCAGAAATGTGTGTTATTATGTTAGTTTTTGAAATATTGATGATTCTTTTATTAGTCATATCTGAGGTCACCCTGCCCTTAAAAGCTCCAAATACAAATGTTGTTCTCCTCTTTTGTTTATTCAATTTTTATAATATTATACAAAACTTAAAGCCATGAGGCCCATGCAAGTCCTGCTCTGAGGCAAGCACACGTGTCAGGCGCTTGGCAACACGCACGATCTGTATGGAAGAGGGGGGAATCATCAATATATCAAAGACACTGTGCGAGGCTGCGGTTCTCACGAGCCCACAGCGTGCTACCGCTGCGTCCACCTCCGAGTACGAAGGCTGCGGACATGCACTTACGTGAGAGCCCGCTGCTCACAGGCCTGCAACAGGCATAGCATCTGGCTAACGACGAGGCAATGTGTGAGACTGGTGCGGGCACCTACGCGAGGCCGCAGTGCTCTCAGGCCTGGGCAGCTAAACCTTCCTCTCATCGTGTTATTTTAATATATAACTACGTTAAGCTCGTTTAAACAAATGATGGTTAAAGGGGGGTTATTAGGCTAGTAGTAATATACGACTTGACTGGAGTTCATGGCTAAATTTCAAGACGGGAACATACTACGGGATATTAGAAGGAAAAAAAGTGACACACTTTCCAGGTAAAACGTCCTCGGATAGATTACCGACAAATACAAAAATACAAATATCTAAAACATGTTAAATTCGAAAGGTAATATTACCTTGAGGAGGTCTCTCACAGTTGAGGCGAGGGCTCCCAAGATGGCGGATCCAACCTCATGGCATAGACTGAGGCACGTAATGACGCACGTGACGTCAGACTATTTAATGTCATATATTTGAGTACAATGACATTTTCAAGCCAAACGTTTCAGTTCGGTCTCATTAAAACGGAAAAATTGTTCAAATGCCCCATATGCTTATAGTACAGTCAACCCGTTTTATACATTTAGGTTATCAAGGCCCAAATTCTTTGATGAGGTTGGACCGTTGGGGTTTACAGTGTAGAGCAAAAACAATAACAGGATTCAATTGATTGCATTATTTTCAAATCACAGTAATAGATTTAATAAAGGCTTACAAATCTTGATATAACCTTGAATTAACCCCGTATGTTCCGGACCTTTGCTTGACCTTTTTTTTTCTTCTTTTTTTTTTCATTTCAGACCTTGGTGAAATTTAATTTGTGACCCTGGTGTAGAGTAATAAAGATTTTGACCAAATATCTGCACATAGGAAAATACCCGCTAATAAGACACATTTCAAAGGTTAGTGTGAATCCTGATCAAAGCATTAGTCATTTTGATGAAATATGAGAGAATGACTCAAATCGTGGTGTAATGTCGAAGTCATCAGGTCAGACGGACATACCTTTGGTTCCCGGCACCTCTGGCGTGAACGACCTCTGTGCATAACCGGCTTTAGTCGCGCCTGTTTCTTCTCTCACTCTGGCCATCGCCCTGACAGGTCTCACACTCAGTTAGCCCCGGGAACGCAGACCTAAGCCAGGCTGAGCTAAACCAGGCCCAACTAAACCACACCAAACATCCTCGCCACTTCCCTTTCGCAGCTCCACATCCAGTAGGAATCCCGTCCACGACACATTTAGACAAGTCCTTGTTTTCAAGTTTGAGGTTTGGGGCCAGTTCTCTGTTAGTTCTGGAGGTAAAAAAAAAAGTCTTATCTCCACTTTCCCTTCAATGATTTATGTATATGTGGGAACTAGTAACTTCAAAGCCTGTTTTCTCAAAAGCGCTTTCTTACACTCTCTTGGGACAGCGTCTTCACTTTATGTGGGCAGACGCCGCATTCAACCGTCCCGTTCTGCGAGATAAGGATTTTCGCACATTTCTTCCCCAATAACAACGAGTTTATTGAAAGACTGAATAAGTTATCCCATCGGCTCTTTGAGAAAATCCTTGGGTCTAATATGGGAACAGACTGATCCTGGCTCTGTCCATTAAAGTCGTATCTTCCCTTGATTCCAACACAATTTTGGACCCCTTTAAGCTGAGAAAGTGATGATTTCCCACACTCCGGGAGCCTGTGAACTCGTCGTATACGCTCTCGTCTGTTTGTGGATTCTCAGGCCCATCCGTCAGACAGAGGACGACATGTGGCAACCTCCGACTAATTTTAACATGTCGGAGTGTCCCCAGTGTCCGGCGTGTGAAGGGACGGGCTTCACAGACCGCGGGGACACGCTCGTTCCCAGCCTCCAGTGTCCCGCACTCTGCCCGGGCTCCATGATTATTGGCCCTTGTGTACTGGTATTATTATTATTATTATTGTATGTGACAGGGACATGTGTAGGAGCTTTGATCAAAAAGTATGAAAAGATGCGGAACACTTTGGACCTAATTACTCAAACGGGGCTACATTTCAAGATGTATCATTATAAACTGAGACACTATGGCATTTTATTATTGATGAGAGACAGATTCTAGTGTGTCCATTGGGATGTAACTAACTGTTCTGATCAGTTGGTCAGGTCGAGGTTTAGCAACGACATGTGCCCAAAGAATGAGATCAGCACCTACCTGAACACCCTGAATGACCAGGTTGTTCCATCAGTGGATTTCTTCTTCCCTGATGGCACCGGCATAATCCAAGATGACAAAGCCAGGATTCATGGGGCTCACATTGTGAAAGAGTGGTTCAGGGAGCATGAGATGGATTGTCCGCCACAGAGTCAAGCTCTTAGCCCCATTGAGAATCTTTGAGATGTGCTGGAGAAAGGCTTTGTGCGGTGGGCAGACTCTCCAATCATCAATACAAGATCTTGGTGAAAAATGACAGCGGGCTGGATCTTTTGACGTTGCAGAAGCGTTTTGATACAATGCCATGGTTAATGTGTGCTGCAAATATTAGAGCGTGCGTGTGACCTTTTCTCGTGACGACTTTTTTTGCAGATCATGCTATTATACATAAACGGCACATTTACTCAAAAGTGAATGAGAACCTAAACTAGTTACCCATCAGACATTTAAAGTCATAGATCATTT
Source organism: Neogobius melanostomus (assembly GCA_007210695.1). NCBI lineage: Eukaryota > Metazoa > Chordata > Actinopteri > Gobiiformes > Gobiidae > Neogobius > Neogobius melanostomus. The sequence continues at coordinate 386,098 of VHKM01000346.1, forward strand.
AGATTCATATCTAGACTAAATTGTGTCAAGTCTTTGCCTGATTTGAGCTCAGTTGAAGTTAGTGTTGTTGTTAATCCCTGATTCAGTCCCGGTCTGGCCCGTGGCCCTGCTTTAGGCACGGTCTCAGTCGTGTATCAGTTCCCCGTAGGGCTGTCCTCCGGGGGATTCCCACTGCTTCCCAAGACTATGCCAGCCCGGCATTCTCGCTCCCAGCCGAGTGACCCCGAGCTCGGCCCCGTGCCTTATCTGTCCTTTCCCAGGGCTGCATCCCAACCCCATCTCCGTCATGTTCCGGGCCGTCCAAAATATCACCCTCATCAAGTTTCACGATATGAAAACATGACACAAACCTTTTATTGATTGTTAGGGAAGTTGGCCTTGCCCGTCTTTCAACTTGGACAACTCTGAAGTGTCTCCAGATCTTGATCCATGGTCTTGATCAGATGTATGTAGCTATTTTGCATGTTTGAGGTTGATGGGTTAGAACTCACTAGTTTCTCCTCGCTACATATCAGGTATAAAGAAAGTTTGCTAAACTCCGGTGAAATGCATTTATGCAATAAAAAAGACGTAAAGTATGTTTTGTACGATACTTTTTTGTATGTTGCACTTTCGTATATGTATGTGTCGTGCGCCACACGCGCACCATTGGTGTGGCCAACGCATGTTCAGATATCTCGTAGGTCGATTGTGAGTTTCCTGTTCGGCGAGAGTGCATCAATCGCACGAAAACTCCGACATACTGTATAAAGCTTCGGCCATTTGTACAAAGTTTTGCAATATGCCGAGGGCTAGAGGGAAAGCGAGGAGAGACCAGGTGTCAGAGAGGGAGCAGAGTGAAAGGTCAAAGAGCAGTGAGGAGGCAAGACAGAATTTACCAGAAGAGAATGAAGACCACACAGTGGCCAGCAGACCAGGAGTGTGTCGTATTCTGTAGCAAATATCGCCATTTTCACAGGGAGAATGTGGTCAAAGTATGCTGAAAATATATAAACCCCTCCAAATGGACGGGTAATCTCTGAGACAAACGCACGGCGTTGGTACACACAACGTACAGATCGTGTGCAGTTCTTGCAACCTTCATACGAAGCCCTCATGGAACCCACGGTCAGTACGTTTATTGCAGGTTGGTTTTTACAACCAACGTTTGTTGGCTGTACGAATAAAGTGACAGGCGAACGTCCGAGCAGCCTCCGTGTGACGCACGTTCGACTTAAAGGTTGTACATAGACTGCGCGGGATCTTACACCACAACTACATTCTCCACAAACAAAAATAAACGCAGCGATTTGGGAAACTCAAAATCGCACCGCCAAAAAGTCGTGCGTCCAGTTGTGATTTAGGCTTAACGTGGGATTACAATAGAAAATGGCTTGATAGCTGGATTATTATACAACTGTTATAAGATTTTCATCATAGCTTGTATTTAAGGCTTTTATTATTCACTCTCGGAATATACCCGTGCCATCAGGGAAGAAGCAATCCATTGATGGACCTGGTCATTCAGCTGACCTCATTCTTTGGGCACATACATTTAGTGTTGTGTCAAAATGGTGTGACCACTACAGTGTGGACAGCAAATGTAAAACCCGCCCACTCATGACCAAACTGCCCCGCTATTGGCTCGTACCATCAGCTGTGCAGACCCAAACGACTCGGCAGGTGCGAAATGGATTTTCAGGAGTTTGCGCAAAGTAAACATCTTATCAAACGTCCAAACCTCCCCATCATCATCATCATCATCATCGGGTTTGTAGCTCAGGTCGGTCTTCCACATCCCTCCGCTATGATCTCCTCTTATCTGGCGCCCGCCGTGTGAGTGGTACGGTACGGCCTGTTTGCTGTGCTTGGCTTTGAACTGTGGCTGACCCCGAGAGAGTCTAGTCTTTTATGATGTGCCTGGTAATTAAAAATGCTGCCCCCCACAGCCCCCCCACTCAGGACTTACTCATTAAAAGTTGGTGGGAGGCTTCACGGTACCAACCCCATGCAAAGACACTCACACACACACCCACACACACAGACACACACAGACACACACAGACACACACACACACAGGGCGTTGGCATAACTTTATAACTAACTTCTTACTCCCTTTTCACTTCAGAAAATCTTTGTATCTTTCAGGCTTTTTAAGTAGGCACCGCAGGCAAAACTTCTTTTTTCATTTCATATTTTCGTATAATTTGCTGGTTTGTGCCATGCAGTTTGCTCAAATGGAAATGATGAAATATGCAGTATAATATTGCTCCAAGTCATTGTTTCTCCATATATTTTACTTGAGAACTCGCAAAGTCAAGGATTATTTCCTCAAAATGCATTTTTGTAACATTTCGACACCATCATTTCTACTTAAATGTTTCTTCAAGAATGATTTGTCAGTGTGCAGTTTATTACTTCATTTGTGAACCTGCTCTGATCATTAGTCACATTTCCTCGCCATAAATTCAGGCTTTTCTGGTTTTGTTAACACATAAAATCTTTTATATTTTTGCCCATAATCTACAGGGAAAGTATCAAATTGTGTCTCGTCTTACATCATGTTATTTTACACCTTTCAAGTCAACACTAGGCACATTTTATCTTTGCCAAATACTCATTTGTTATGAAATAAGAGTTATTTGCTTTTCTAGGGTAGAAGTAAGAGGCTCACTTCTATCTCTGAAACGCCTCGTGGATGCCACCTATTTCATGAAGTCGGCCCTTATCCTGAGATGCAACTATAAAGCATAAATATATTTTTATAGGAGGAATTCGACAGAGCCTGTCCGTGTTTAATTTGGTCGTACTTTGCGTGGGCTGCTCAAGAGCACGATGGGTCATCCAGCCTCACATATTTGTGTAGATGAAGATAAAAACACTATGGGATGTTTTGGATGAGGGAATAACATTAAAAAGTTGATTTTGCGAGACATAAACTCCTTTAAAAAATAATTGACCATCCTTAATCTTATTTACTTCTGGTCTGACATTTTGATCCAAATACCAGATCCAATAAACTCTATAAGACGGATCACATGTCTTCTTCCAAAGCCATAACCTAAAGCCCCATTTGGTTCAATAAGGCTAAGGCTAACAACATGCACAGTGTTGGGCTTTATCCCCGTGTTTTAATGTCATCAAAGTGCCCCGATCTTTATCCACTCGTCTGTGCGATAAAATGGTGGAGTCACGCTGCTGCCGTCTCATTGTGAATGTCAAAATCCGGCCTTGGTTTTTGGTTTCTGCAGGGGATTCTGGAGAATCAAATACAAGGCTTTGAAGAAGAGGACAGATCATAAACATTTCAGATTTATTATTTACTGAAGCAAGTGCAGATGAGGCGACGTGTGAAGAAACAAGTCGGACTTTTGGATCAGGGAAAGTTAAGATGTGGAACAAATCAACAAAACGAGACACAGGCGCTTAACGTGTGCTGGAAACAAAGGAATACTATTATCATTACACAGAATCCGCCTTTCATCCAACTGTAAAGGTTGCTCTTTCACATTTTCCCATACAAGGGACACCATCTACCTTTAAACTCTTTGAAGTACAGTATTGTTTAAGAGATTTTAAGAGGGATTTGTTGATCTAATGATTTATTGAGCTTTTAACCCCAATTAACCAATATAGTTTAGATTTTTTGCCAGATTTTGTCAGTGAAGATATTCAGTTATTTCATAGTTAACAATTAATCGCAAATTAATCACACATTTCTATCTATTCTAAATGTCCCTTGAATTATCATTTGGATCTCATATCTTATCAGGTTCCTCAAATATACAGCACAAACTTGGGGTGCAGGTGGGTTGAGTTAGTAAGCACACTTATTTTATTTTATGTTTTCTTTACAATGTTGTCTTACAACATAAAGTTCATTCTTATCCATAAATGCCACTTAAAGTTGGTGATGTTTTGTTTTTTGAGTTTAGAGAAAAGAGTTTAGCTCTTCTGCTCCAAATGCAGCACAACAATAGCTGTGCCCAAGCACATACGTGACAGCCTCATGTGATGAAAATAATGCAGTTGCAAGAAGAAAGACAGGGCTAACATAACAAGGCGACATCTTCGTTCTTACTTTAACTTGAGGAGAGTAGCTTCGTAGCATCAGGTAAAGGCTGCTTCACTTTAGTTCCAAACTTTGTTTTGTTTGACAAAAAGAGTTGTCCATGACAATGTGGTAAAAGTAAAGCCTCGGGAAAATGTCTCCCTTCTCCTGATAAGTCCATAAATCATTTCAAAGCTGTCATCAGCGGTAGCAAAACAAACCAATGTGCTATTTCCCCTAAACGCCGGTCACGTGACGTGCCCCCACAGCAGCAGCTGCAGCAGAGAGCTGTGTGAAGCTGGTCCCCCTTTAAACGTTAATTTGTACACAAACGATTGACATACATTTGAGCATGATGAGGGGCCAGGTTCACGGAGGCATAGGCGCCGATTTATGTTTTTCCCAGTCAAAAAATAAAAAAGTCAAGGTCAGGATCGAACTGGCAGTCTAGTGGTTGAGCCCGGCGCTCTACCTATGGAGCTAAAAGTGTCGCCGCACATAAATTAACCTTTGAACCGCCCGCGCTTCGTGTATTTGCTGAAAATGAAGTAGCGGCTTTACAAGTTAGTTATATTTATTGAATCATTTTTTAATTAGGGCAAATTCGAGTGGGTGCCCCAGCCCCACAGCACCCACGGGGTCGGTGCCTATGCACGGAGGTGCAGCAGAGCAACTCATGCATTGGGCTCATGCAGTGGCTTTGTAGGTCGGCAAATTGAGACAAATTAATCACGCAATAAAAAAACTGACGCCGTTAAAATTGCTTTGCGTTAATGCGATATTTTGGACAGCTCTAATTATTACATGACGGAAAACTAATACTGTAGTAAAGGGGTCGGCCAGTTTTGCTCTATAGTCAAACAATGGAGTGCCAAGCCTCCCCATGATAACCATGACTTTTCAGAGTTCAAACTTATTAATGTCTCTAAAAAAAAAAGAATTGAATTTTGTTGCAGCAGGCACTAAATTCACTGTGTTCAATTGTTATTGTTATCATATTTTATCTTTATCTCATATATTTTTATGCATGCCCTTATAGTTTTAAAGTTTATATAGTTTACTATCTCTACTAAGTTTTATGTTTCACGGAAAATTCCTTGTCTGTGACCCTGTTCACTGACATTGGCAATAAAATCTATTCTGACTCTGATCTACATTTCTTTGAATCGTCTTTTACTCCTTAAGTTCAGTGAAGATACAAACTTTACGGTCCAACTGAAATCTTTGCTAACACTTTCACAGGTTTGTGCTCAAAATCTGCATGTTGTGTCCAGTATTTTTTACTCATTCAGTTTTGCACAATTACATACAGTCCCTTGCAAAAGTACTAATACACCTTGAATTTTTGCACATTGTCATGTTTACAACCGTAAACGAAAGATTTTTTAATTTGTTACTGAAAGTTCACACACAAGTAACAGACAACTGTGAAGTGAAAGCAAAATGATGCATGATTCTGTTATTTTCAAAAAATAGAAAAGTGAAAAGTGGGGCGTGCATAAGTATTCATACAGCATTTCGAGTTCTTAAATTGCCTTTATAACATTCCTAATGACTGCAGAATGTTCACACCTTGCCCTAACCATTAAATAGAGGCCACCTGTGTGTAATCTACTCTCAGTATAATTCCAGCTGTTCTGTGAGGGCCTCAGAGCTATGGTCGGAGTGTATTGGTCACTAAGCAACATCATGAAGGCCAAGGAGCACACCAGAGAGGTCAGGGATAAAGCTGTGGAGAAGTTTAAAGCAGCGTTAAGTTATACAAAGATTTCCCAAGATTTGAACATCACACAAAGCACTGTTCAATCCATTATTCGGAAATGGAAAGAGTATAGCACCACTGCAAACTTACCAAGACCCGGCCGTCCACCTAAACTAACAGACCGAACAAGGAGAGCACTGGTCAGAAATGTACCAAGTGCCCAAGATAACTCTGGAGGAGCTGTGACGTACTGCCGCTGAGCTGGGGGAATCTGTACATGGGACAACTATAAGTCGTACTCTACACAAATCTGGCCTTCATGGACGAGTGGCAAGAAGAAAGCCATTATTGAAAGGAGGCCATAAGAAATCCTGTTTGAAGTTTGCTAGAAGTCATATGGAGGACACAGCTACCATGTGGAAGAAGGTGCTTTGGTCAGATGAGACAAAAATTGAACTTTTTGGCCCAAATGCAAAACTTATGTATGGAGCAAACCTAACACTGCTCATCGTCCTGAGTGCACCATCCCCAGTGTCAAATATGGTGGGGGGAGCATCATGCTATGGGGCTGCTTTTCCTCAGCGGGGACTGGGAAGATTGTAAGAATAGTTGGGAAGATGGATGGCGCCAAATACAGAGACATTTTGGAGGAAAACCTGCTGGAGTCAGCAAGAGAATTGAGGCTGGGGCGGAGATTCACCTTCCAGCAGGACAATGACCCTAAACACAAAGCTAAATCTACAATGGAATGGTTTAAAAACAAACATATTAATGTGTTAGAATGGCCCAGTCAAAGTCCTGACCTAAATCCTATTGAAAATCTGTGGAAAGACCTGAAAACTGCTGTTCACAAACGCTCTCCTTCTAATTTGACAGAGCTTGAGTTGTTTTGTAAAGAGGATTGGGATAAAATGTCAGTCTATAGATGTGCAAAGCTTGTAGTCATACCCCAGAAGACCTGCTGCTGTTATTGCAGAAAAACGGGGTTCCACAAAGTGTTAAGTCATGCTGTATGAATATGCACGCCCCACTTTTCACTTTTCTTTTTTTTGTATAATAACAGAATCATGTATCATTTTGCTTTCACTTCACAGTTGTCTGTTACTTGTGTGTGAACTTTCAGTAAAAAAATCAAAATAAAATCTTTATGTTTAGGGTTGTAAACATGACAAAATGTGCAAAAGTTCAAGGTGTATTAGTACTTTGGCAAGGCACTGTATATCCTAAACAAAGGGTCCAGAGCTTCTCTAAGGGAATTGGTAGTATGTGTTTAGATCACTATTTGGTGTAATCGTCTGTCCCTTGTGTGGGTGACTTGTGTGTGACTCATGTGAAAAGTGCAATGCAAATAAGTCTCGCTCTTCCCCACATCCCCATGATCCGTTGTCTGATCCAACGCATCAAAAGTATCTTAAATATCAGCAGTATCACCAAAGCGGAGGGCTCCTTTGTCCAGGACGTCCATATTTAGCCCTGGAAGGCCACTATCAGTGTTTACATTGAGAGGAAGCTGCACCAAAGAGCGCAGCTACAAACAGATCGCTAAGTACTGTCCGACCCTGCAGCGAAAACAAACTCTGCCTTTGACCAAGTGTTTAAAGGCTGTTTGGTTTGGGTTTGGACTGAGTCAGACTGTGTCCGGGAGGGGGATCGCTGATAAGAGCTCCACTCCTCACACCGTCAGAGGAAGCCCAGTCAGCCCCGGGGGTCACAAAGCAGCTGACACACTTTTGACACATGAAGAGGAGTAGTTCTTACCTAACTGAGTAAAAGGCTGGGACATTATTCCATATTTACTCAGAAGATAAGGTCAAATACAGGGGGCACTTTTCCCTACAAGGAAATCTGTAAAGGCAAAGTAAAGGAGACCGTCCACGTCACCACACATTTTAGCTTTTCAAAAATCATACCAAAAAAGTTAAAGTATTGAGTTTAAAATAGTTTTACCTCAGCAAGTGCTGCGCAATATACACCACCGATCAAACGTTTGGAAACTCTATTTACATTGTAGTTTCTCTCTAAGAATGAACCCAGACGGAATTATGTTTCAAAAAAAAAAAAAAGGTGAAATAAATTCTTCCCCGTCTTTTGCTTTGGTTACTGCTGTACACTTTAGACAGCACTTTAGACATTTTCCTCAATGAGCTTCACGATGTCGTCACAGAAGACTGTTAAACCATTTCAGGGACAAGGACCTTATGAAGCTCATGGAGAAAAGGCCAAGACTAAAGGCTGGCAATTTCGAAGAATTTCAAATATATTTAGAGTTATTTTTTTTGTTTCCTACATACAGTAATCCCATGTGTTCATTTATAGTTTAATGTCTTCATTGAAATCATTATGTAAATAGTGTTGAAAATAAAGGAAAGCCAAAGCCTAAAAAGTGTTTCCAAACTTTTGACCGGGACTGTATCGGCAAATAGTTATTGTAATATTCTTTTGTTTTAGTCTCTATTGACACATTACCGAAATGGGATTCCTCCGAGTAGAGCTCAGAGTAGAGCCACTCTTCCTTGTCGAGAGGAGCAGCTGAGGCATCTCTATCTGACCCTCCTGGTCCCACCCTAGGGTGGTGTTCCAAGGCTCGCCCCATTGGGAGGATGCTCCCGGCGCAGACCAGAGGGACTGCGTCTATCTCCGTGGGCCCGGGAACGCCTCGGGATCCTTCTTTATTTTATTTCATAGAACATCCTGTTATTAAATAATCATTTGTTTCTCATGCCATACAGCCCTAACCTCATCTTACTTTCCCACCCTGTTGTTGCTTCATTTATAGCTGTTTGATCAAATGGAGGCGGTGCATTTCAGTTATCAGCTAGGCCCACTATACTCCCCCCGTCCTCCGAACAGCAGTGACTGTTTCCAGACGCACTGTACCTCCACAAACTGAGGCAGAGCCGGAGGTTAGCCACTGTTGACGTTAGCGCTGATCAAAGGGCGGCAGTGGGCGACAAAATGGCCGCCAGTGTTTGGGTGTCCCGTTGCATCTGACCTGCATCCCCTTCATCCCTCCCTCCCTCTCCAGCTCTGAGAATAATAAAGTGGCATTGTTCAATCACACCACACAACTATGTAAATTGTGGAGTTCGGACTTAAAAGAAGAAAAAAAAAGATTGGCTAGGTGTGAGTTTTCTGTTTGAATACGTCTTTCAAAATCAGTGAATTGTCCATTGAGTTATTGTCCCTCGCCCTGAAATTGTGATTTCAAATTCTAGACCCAAGTGCGGCATCTAGGACTTTGCTGACCAGTGCTGGTAGCGGAACATTACCAAATTATTATTATTTTTTTGTCTTGTAAATCTATCAAACAATGACAATGAGTAATTGAAATCGGAGAGACCTTTGGTTTGGTTTGCAATAACGTTCAACATAACTCTGAGTCACGTCACATTGGTAGAGTCCGAGCTACTGACTGCAGTAACACTTCAGATGACACCCCGCGAGGTCCACATGTAGGTTCAGGGAACAAGGAAGTAATTAACCCTGAAAGTACAGGTAATTACACATTAAAGTGCAAGGGTGGTTCATAGTCCATCTATCCATCCATCCATCCATCTTCTTCCACTTGCCGGATCGTGGAAATCACATTGCACCAGCCCCTATGGCTCCTGCAGGTGGTGGGTCCACAGAAGGACGGCCTCATGGTTCTAACCGGGCCTGTTGGTCTCTCATAAGGGGCTTCTGAACCGCTCTTTGTCTGACCCGTCACCTAGGACCTGTTTGCCATGGGAGACCCTACCAGGGGCACGAAGCCCCCGACAACAGAGCTCCAGGATCATTCAGGCACTCAAACCCCTTCACCACATTAAGGTGGCGGTTCCAGGAGGTTGGTTCATAGTTAATATTAATATTGCTTTGACTAAAGGTTGCCGAACATGAGATATAATGACATTACCCAGGACTGCAGACCAACAACATTTAGCAATTTACTCGATCATGTTGAAAACTCCACTGAAATCCCAAAGTGTGGACAGTCTGAGCTCATATAGTGCATAGAGGCTGTTCTGTAGTGATCTTAAAATGCTCATCTGAGTAAATTCTCCTTTGTTTACGGTGCTAAGAGTTGGTGAGTTTTCCAAAATAAGACATTAGCAGCTACTGGTGCACCTACCATTCACCGACCATGAGTTACATAAACGTTATTCAGTGAACTATCTTAATACATTGAGCACTAGTTCATTGTTTAAACCCAAGTCCTTCTGCATAGTTGAACTAAAAAGATCATTATTACCGTATTTTCCGGACTATAAGTCGCACTTTTTCCATAGTTTGGCTGGGGGGTGCGTCTAATACTCCGGAGCGACTAATATGCGTTTTTTTTTTTTTTTTCATTTCTTTAATCCAAATATATAATTTCACATGCCACTAGAGGGCACTGCAGGCTAATCGAGCAGCAGAAATAAAGTTTGGAGTGAGTGAGAAGCGGAGGTTACTACAATGATGTAAACAAAAAAAAGCTAATCACGGGCTAAAAGCTAGAGCCACAGCTAGAGGAACGAGTTTACAAATGGGTGCTTAAACAACGTGCTGTTGGGAGAGGCTCGTCAACGGTGCAGTTACGCCTCCGTGTCAAGGCGATTGTTCAGAAGTGACACCGAGGATGAAGATTTCAATGGATTTAGTGATTTGGAGTGAGATGGAGAGTTTGGTTTGTTCTTTATGCTATAGCTATCTGAACTGTTTATGTGACGTTAACATACCAGACACCTATTTAGTTTGTTGTTTATGCTTCCTGTAGCTAACCATGTGTTACGTTAGCATACCGTACGCTTATTCAGCCGGTTGTTTTTTTTCATTAGGCAATGTTTGACCAGTGCGTCTTATACTCCGGAGCGACTTATAGTCCGGAAAATACGGTAAACATGTATTATGTAACACGTCATTTACATAAGATTCACTGATGTTTTCGCCGCTTAACTTATGAAACCAAAATGTTGCAGACTATAAAAGATATAGAAACATTTAACCAGGATTGTTACGAACTCCAAATCTGTGGAGAATTTCCATATTTAGACATGTGCGTTGTCAAAGCCGATCAAAGCAGCCTCCGGCCGTGTTTAGGTGTCCCGTTGCATTTGCACCGTGCCCTCGGCCCAGGACCTCTCCCGCTTAACTGTCCCCAGCTCCAGGCCCCAATGTTTGGGCTTCTCTAAGGAGATAATGGCCGTGGGAGGCTGGGTCTATTGTAAACAGCTGTCGGCGTGGCTGACGGATGGTAGACACAGGCACACATTGAGTTCTCGGGAGGTGTGATGGCGGCCCGCGGTAATGTGCTCTGTCTCCTTCCGTGTCTATCTTTTATCCTTTATTGCGGCGGCTGAATTTGTCTCCTGTCACAGAGCGGATCGGCTGCTTTCTGCTGGTGACACCGGGGCGTAAACAGTTTGAGTTAGAGTTTTCCACCCGCCGCTCGGCTCCACAGTCTTGCAGAGAGAGAGGACGTACAGGGAAATGAGTGGGATTCTAGGGTTTTCTTCAGAAATGATTCACCAGTACATGGACATCGAAGGAATTCATCACTTTTTTAAATGCATTAAAAGATGATAAGATTAGATGAGCCTTTATTGATCTCACAATGGAGAAATTCACTTGTTACATTTGGCTCTCAAGAAAAACACTCAGGGTGTGTAGAATAGACAGGAAATTAGCAAACAGTTAAATAGTAAATAGAGGTATCTTATGTACAATGAGTAATAACAAAAAAGGGGGCAAAATATAATCAATAATAAAATAAAATAAAATAAAATTAGAATGACTAGAAAATATGATGTCCAATCTTAGTCCCTTTAAAAACCACACCGCGGAACATTCAATATGAGCTCAAAACATAAATAAACGTGCTAATACCCAGTCAGTAACATTGAGGCTTTGGAAGAGTATTTTGCGTGTCCAAGTAATCTTGTAGTTACTTTATTCAAAGTTAGATCGGTATTTTGTACAAAGGAATTATTTTTACTTTCTCCTTATCCATCAGTTCAGCAGCAGGAGAGACTCAGGGATGGGAGTCGTCCTAGTTTTAATGCATTTTAATGTAAAACACTAGTGCTGGGACAAAATATCGTTTTGCAATATGTCCTTGTTCTGATACGACGATCGTATCACGACCGTCACAGAGAATTGACCAGGTTACGTCACTCGCTGCACTGCTATGTTGTTAGTTCAATTAACATTAACATTAGCCAAAACTAATCATGGATGAAGTAGTCGAGGATTTTGCCTCTGCGTTCTCATCAGTTTAGATTCAGTTCATATTTTGGCCCAGAGCAGGGTGGGGGCCCTCAAAAGTGCTGCTATAAACGCGTTCTGTATTGCACTTTTTAAACTCCTCATAATTGATATAACAACGGAACATAACCAGGCTGAAATACAATGGTTGCAGAATTGTACAGAATTTTGCACAAACAATAATGATGGATGATATCTCAAGGCCCTGACACCCCTTTAAAAATGTGCCAAATGGTTCAGCCCACACACCAGTGTCCAGCACCGCGCTATTCAACTCAAGTGCGTGTGTGGAGAGCTCCGTAATGCCATGACAGAGAGAAATGTTAATCTTGCCTCACTCTTTCGCGCTTACAGGCTCTTATTTACACTATTATCGGGATGTAACTTTCTGTGATAAAGTTAAACATGAGTCAAGTCAAGGCGGGTGCCTCCTCTCTGTCTGCGCTGCTGCAGTAGGTGCAGAGTGAAGCAGAGCGCACTGACCCGCCCTGTCCGCTCCTTCTCTTCTCATTATAATCGCTGATGTTTCCCTTTAGCTTTATTTACTGTCATCGGCTGCCATATGTGACAAAACCCACAAGTTGCTCACGCTATTTTCGCAGAATTAATTATGCAAATTAGCCGCGCGCATTTGCAGACTCGTTCATTATAAATGCACAGCTTCAGAGACTCCTTTGACTTGGTTCTGGTGAAAATGTATGGGACGGCCCGTGCCAGACTCTTCAAGCTTTAACAGAACAAGAATTGAACAGCACTGTAGCCTACACCTAAACGTGGGATTGAAGATATGGTGAGACCAAACCAGGCTGACGCATTAGAACACATGGGCAAGAGGCAACGTATCAATGAATTGTATAACATAAACTAGCATTGCAAAACTAGCATAGCATGTATAACATAAACTAGCATCTTTAAGGTCTATGTAAAACTAATAATCTTAATTCTAATAATAATCTTAAGGTTAAAACAGACAAACCACATACTGAATATATAACATGTAAGTATACAGTTTGTGTAACAAAGTTGCGATGTCAAAGAAATTAACTACACAAACTAAACCACAGAATATGTTGCGATGAGTATAAAATGTGAATTGACTGAACGTGCACGTGTGAAGGGGCGTCGGGGGGGCAATAGTTTGTACCTAGGGCCCAGAATTTGGTGCAGCAGGTTCTTTGACAAACGAATTTTATTCATTTCAGCAAAATATCGGCTGTTTCATTGCTTTGTAATGAGGCTCTAGCATGTTTGTGAAACCTCTTGTGTCGGCTGTTGCCAGTTTGTCGCTGTAAAACGCTCACAGGAGCCGCTTTATCACTTTTTCCCTCCAAATGTACTGATATCTTGCTGCTGTTTGAGAGGTCTGGGTATAACTTTGGCTCGTAAAATAGAGCTCTTGGTGTCAGAAAAATGATTGTCCATTTAAGGCTGTATTCAACATGTGATTTCCATAATAAAGTAGTGCTGTAATGTAACACATTAGTTTTCCAGAGAAGTAATGAGTGGAACTTAAAAGTAACACTACCCAACGCTACAGATACGAAGCAAAGCACCATTATGATGTATCCACCGGCGTTAGCAGAATAAAACTGAAGAAATTCAACCTTTTTGATTCCACAAATCCATCAGCCCATCAAGTAGAACTCTCCAGCTGTGTTCAGTCAATATCAGAAACTTGACTTGGTTCATATTTGTATTTCGACGCAATTAAAAACCAGATTAAAGTTGGCATCTGCGCATTAGGATTTTTGCTCTTGCGCCCGCCACAAATCCATCAGCCCATCAAGTTCAACGCTCCCTCAATATTGTTCTTCCTAATTACAGCCACAGCCTTGGTTCGTAGCTTATCGAAGTGTGTAATTTTTCTGCAGGTTGATGTCTTTTTAAATACACTTCTGTGTCCGTTCTCTGTACTTTGCCGTCACTGACCGGCTCGCGGCTACTTCACGGTCACCGGAGTGCGTCTGGCGTTGCGCTACATCAGGCCCCGCGTTTGACCAAAACCCCCGCTCTCTCCGTCCCAATCCCCGACTCGAACTCCTTTAATGTGTCCATCCTTCATCCCTGACACAGAAAGTGACTATTTGTTATGCTTTCACCGCGCAGCCCTACCGTTTGGCCAGCTTCAAAATGCATCGTCCGTATAATCTCTCCTTGGACGGTTCCCGATGTAAAATGACGGCTCGGCCTGTTTTTCTTTCCTATTTTTGGGCAAAGCCGGAGCCGTGAGTTTGAAGTGGAGTCCTCGCTGCAGTTTGGGAGTTTAATTATGTTTTGACAACTCCTTTTCCATGGCCGGGGCCCCGGGTTTTGCGCGGCTCTGTCCGGGGTTCGGCTGGTAATGATAGTTGTTAATGGGGTGAGGAGCGGACGTCCATCTCTGACAGAAAACATGAGCGTTTGAAGGAGGGAGAAAGGGAGAGAGAGAGAAGAGAGGAGCCAAGGAAAGCACTGACCTCGCTGTGCTCCCATGGACTTTATATAGAAAGCTGAGGGAGAGCGTTCGTCCCGTTCAACCCCACAGGCTCAGAGAGACTCGCTCTGTTTAGAACTATGGTACGCAAAGCATCGTTCATTGTTCCTGGAGCATTTCCTTTTGTTGTCCACTGATTGGCGATGTCAGAACCTCTGCCACCTGGAAGTAACTAACTGTTCTGATCTGGGATTTCTTTCAACGTCGTAAAGGCTCCATGGGAATTAACGGAAATTTATGGGAATTCATTGGTAAAAAAAAAAACAGGAAATTAACTCATCTGAAAGTTGTTTCTTTACAGATAATTATCACAGTGGAGATGAAAAGCCTCAAATCATTTTTGCGACGTTTGAACACTGGAGTTTGTTAGAGGACAGTGTTTTAGGCTGTGGCCGATACAAAGAAGAGCTTTTGGAAATTGAATAATAGACTCTTTCCATGTTCATTTACATTTTACATATATTCATCATTGTCACATCACAACTGTGCAGTATTACAATATTATGTTGTTTAAAAGTCTATAAATTAGGTCTGTTCTGTGTCAAACACAGGCCCCGCCCACTCCTCATACAGTATTGGTCAGTGTTCGTCATGATCTGAGTTAGTGACAGTGGAGTTTCACCAATCACATTTTTAAAAACAAAGTCATGTCAACAAATCTAAAACTGAAATGCATGTTTTATGGTTCAAAAACATAATTATTGGGTAGCTAATATAGTTCACCAATTTTGACATTTTTTAGTTGTGAAAATTCCCCAAATTTCCAAGCTTATGTTCCCATTGAACGTTTCAACCCTAATCCCGAATGACCAGGTTATTCCACCAAAGGATTTCTTCTTCCCTGATGGCACGGGCATATTCCAAGATGACAATGAAGAAGATCTTTATTTATATAGCGCCTTTCACCGACATAGTCACAAAGTGCTTTACATGAGACAATTGTACATTCACTCCAGTCCATACTCAAGCTACAGCTTCAGTTTCCCCTGGGGGAGACTGACAGAAGCGCTGTAGCGACTGCACACATCTGCGCCAACAGTCCCTCTGACCACCACCATACTTTCACTCACACCATTCATCCTGGCCTATTGTACATGTTTTTAGTGGTAGGGGAAACCGGAGTACCCGGAGGAAACCTACACAGACACGGGGAGAACATGCAAACTCCACACAGAAAGGCCCCGTCCAGGTGGCTTCTTGCTGTGAAGCGAGAGCGCTAACCGCTGTGCTAGCATGCCGCCAATGCCGGGATTCATGGGGCTCGCATTGTGAAAGAATGGATCAGGGAGCATGAGATGAATCGGCCGCCACAGAGCCCAGATCTTAACTCCATTGAGAATCTTTGGGATGTGCTAGAGAAGGCTTTGCATGGTGGTCACACTCTCCCATCATCAGTACACGGTCTTGGTGAAAAATGAATGCGACACTGGATCTTTTGACCTCGCAGAAGCTTTTTGAAACAACGCCACAGCAAAACATTAAAGTTAAGCCGCATTGTGTAATAACTGTTCAAAATGTAATCAAATGTTAAATTAATTATGTCATAAAACCGCATCACTGCACACTATTGCGGTTAGTAATGCTTTGTTAAATACTTCATTCATCCTCGTTAACATGTATACGCATCTAAACAGAGAGGACAGTGACGATGTGCACAATCCGTGAGTCTGGTTAAGGTCAGGGACGAGACACTTAGAAAAACAGTTTGGACGTGTCGTATAATTGAGTCTAAACTGAGCAATAAACATAATCACTATGAAGCTGCTTATAAATGAGTAACGGTTGATGAGGAAAGCTTTGTAAATGTAGTTACAGATGCTTTAAAAGTGCAGTCATCATGAATTCAAACTTAGAAAATGATTACAAAATGCAGTTTTATTACTCATAGAAGTGGACGTTGTATTCCATTTTTAGCTTATACATAATGCTGTGTTACTTTTACTTTTGTGGCGACTGACTTTTGGGTCAGGCAGTGTATGATGTATAACACTAGGATTTGGAGAAAGTGAGAAAATCAAACACAAAGCAAACTGGCCAAGCCCTGGCCTAGAGCTTTGTAGATTCCAACTTGTTCCGTTAACTTGTAATAGTTAGTAAACACCTTGCACGTGCTATTCCAAGAACTGCCACCTTGCAGCCCGCTCGCAGTGTATTGTGTTTGCATCTGTGGAAAACAAGAAACAGTTGTGCATTGTCTGTAACAAATTAGAAACCCAGGAGAAGCTCTGATGTGTCGTGAGCAGTATACGCTGTTAGCTCCTCTTTTCCCCTGAAATGTGTCAGATATGCTTTTATGGACTCATCCTTGTGAAGAGGGTGGACAACTACCTATTTAAACGTGTCAATATGAGCTTTATGATTTCTTTCTTAAAGGGGGGGTATTATGTAAAATCGACTTTTTCAAGCTTTATATCATGTTATTATGTCATTCCCTCATTGAACACATGCCTGGAGTGTTGCCTTGGCTCATTCACATATTTTTGAGTAATCAGTAAAAACTTAGACGGCAGCCATTTTAGGTGTAGCTATGCCTCAGTCCTCCTAGGAACGCCCCCACCTCCTGGAGACGCCTCTGGACCTTTTGTCACCAGCCAAGCCACCAACCACTGCTCCTCAGCTCAGCAGAGCCCCCTCCCCGCACAGTAGTGTTGTTTAGATGCCACAGCAGTGTGCTGAAGGGGGCGTGTCGGAAAGCTTCTTAAAGAGACAGAGGCCTATTTCAAGACGTTCAGTACAGCCATTTTGAGAGAGCAATTTTATTCAAGGCAGTTATTTTAATTTACTGCATATACAGACCAACAGAAGGTTACGTCATCATTGTAGTATGCTATAGACTGGTGCTATGTGATTGAAAAAAGCATAATACCCCCTCTTTAAAGAGTACCTAAACGGGCGTGCCAAAGCCTTTCCCCACCCACAAACAAAAGTCAAAAATTGCCACGAAAGAGGCGGTCTCTGAAGTTTGGGGGTGACATGCGGGGGTGAGTGTGTGGGCCTTTGCATTGGCACAATCACAGCAGACAGATTACGTGGGAGGGACTTGGTTATATACCACAGGTACAGGGGCAGGACAATGGGCAGGATAATTGGCAGCACCTGATGACGTTCTGTGGAGGCCGTGGACACTCTCCAGCCAATCAGGAAATTCTAATTTAGTAGCAGAGTTTACCCTGGAGGGGGCGCAACCCATTCGTTTCCAGGCCAAAGTTAGGATTTTACACATGTTTGCGCTATAATGTCAGAATAATGTCAGGGACCAGTAGACAACACTATGAGACACCCATTGAGACAGTTTATCAGTAAAAAAAACTTGATTTGGTGTTTAGTTGCTCTTTAAGTTACAGCATGGAACATGTTTACAGAGTGCTTTCTTCATTGGCTCGTGACTTAGATTGCCCTGGATGATGGATCAGACCTGGTTTGTGTCTCGGCGTGCTCTTGCTTTGCCCTGGCAGAGATGAAGAGTTTAGAGTCAATCTATCTCACTTCAGGCCTTTGTCAGACTTTTCCATTCTACCCCAGCGCTCACACCTTCTTATTCTCCTCATTTCCCGGAGCGCGTCAGGAGCAGCCCGTCCGTGTTGAGTCTGTGTTGAGTCAGAGTGGAGTCAGCGCTGACCGAACAGGCCCTGGGAACCAGAGCAGAGGCGCCTTCAGCCCCGCGTCACTGTCCTCTCTCATCTTTCTCTTTTCCTCACAGGGAAACCATTGATCCAACGCTTCTCAAAGTTATTTTAGTCGCACATAAACAGCTCGGACTCAGTTCTGTGGGAGGCTGCCCAAAGAGTCCTGGTTGTAGATGACGTTTGAGGTTCAGCAGAGGTCAGTGGTGAGGGGCGGGACGTGAGTTATGGGAGTTTTATCCTTTAGGCCAGTTTGCTCTTACATATCAACCTTTCACAACATAAAAACAAGTGAATTGCCTAATGTTTCAGTGTTTGGTGTGTAATTATTAGATTTATGCGGGAAAATGTAACTTCAAATTATCATTATCACAGCAGCGTCTCCGCATAAGTAGCACCAACAGATTCCCAATTTACTGACTTGTACTCAACAATGCTTTTGGAGGTTTCTATTTCCAAGACCAATTTGTTGAGTCTTGACTCCCAAAAAAAACAGGGACAAATTTGACTTTTTACAGGAACTATTCAAAAACTAAATGAGATATACAAAATCCCCTCTGAAGTCTTTGTAACTAATATGTCATCAAAATCAAACGTTTAAACCTGGGTGCATCCATTATACAGATCACTTTGCTAAATACATTGGGCATTTTGGCCATTTTTACACATCAAAGTTTTCAAATTGGGATTTCTATTGTATTATTATTTTGTTATTGACCTGCTGTGACTCACATGAATGCACCTCACTATAAAATGCAAAAAAAATCTTACAATTTGTTTTTTAATTCTTATGAAATGGATAGTCTTATGCACATTAAAGAGGGGGTATTATGCTTTTTTCAATCACATAGCACCAGTCTATAGCATACTACAATGATGACGTAACCTTCTGTTGGTCTGTATATGCAGTAAATTAAAATAACTGCCTTGAATAAAATTGCTCTCTCAAAATGGCTGTACTGAACGTCTTGAAATAGGCCTCTGTCTCTTTAAGAAGCTTTCCGACACGCCCCCTTCAGCACACTGCTGTGGCATCTAAACAACACTACTGTGCGGGGAGGGGGCTCTGCTGAGCTGAGGAGCAGTGGTTGGTGGCTTGGCTGGTGACGAAAGGTCCAGAGGCGTGTCCAGGAGGTGGGGGCGTTCCTAGGAGGACTGAGGCATAGCTACACCTAAAATGGCTGCCGTCTAAGTTTTTACTGATTACTCAAAAATATGTGAATGAGCCAAGGCAACACTCCAGGCATGTGTTTAATGAGGGAATGACATAATAACATGATATAAAGCTTGAACAAGTCGATTTTACATAATACCCCCCCTTTAAGTAACCTTGAAATTTCCATGTCAATGTCAACTTTATTTGTCTAGCACATTTTGCAACAACGCTAGGTGCCCAAAGTGCTTCACATGCAAGGCAAAAAGACAATAAACAATATAAAAATAGAGAGTAAAAAAACTCATAATAATTGAGTCAAAATGCAGCTCAACTTGAACTAAACTCCAACGCAAACCGATGTGTTTTAAGGGCGACAATATAAACATATAATAATAATAATAATAATAATAATGCCTTACACTTGTATTGCGCTTTACAAGCCTGTATTACCAAGTTTCTCAAAGTGCTACACTGCTACACTCCATATTCGGTGGTGGTAAGCTACTGTTGTAGCCACAGCTGCCCTGGGGTAGACTGACGGAAGCGAGGCAACCAGTCTGCGCCATCGGCCCCACCGACCACCACCAACCACTCACTCACTTACTATTCACTAGGCTTCCTGATGTTACCAAACGGTCTCCCATCCAAGTACCGACCAGGCCCTTCCCTGCTTAGCTTCCAAGGTCTGACGGGATTGGGCAGAGCAAAGGCGGTATGACCACAGGCGGTATGACCACATATGAATAACTTAGTGTAACTTGGTGCAGAAAATAAGTTTTCACTTTAGTTAGAATACTAAGCTGAAAGAAGCTTTTATCACAGAATTGATTTGTTTGTCAAACTTGAAGGTGCTATCAAAAAGTACCCCAAGGTTTCTGGCAGAGGCTCGAAGGTGAGGAGCCAGAGAGCCAAGAACATCATCATGTAGTACAGCACCGGTCAAAAGTTTGGAAATGCTTTTTTTATGTCTGTTTTTTTCTTTTATTTCAAGACTATTTACATTGTAGATTCTAACTGAAAGATTCTAACACATATGGAATTATAAGAAAAACAAAAAAACAAGGCACTCCTCCCACCTTTTTGTTTCTCTTTTGAGTCTTAGTTCACCAAATGCCAAAGAGCACCTGCCCCCAAAACCTAATGTTGTCACTGACTTCTTGAGCACTTTGTCTAGTTTTTTTTTTCCTGTATCACATATGGAATCATGTTTAAACCAAAAAAGGTGAAATAGATTCTTTAAAATGGCCGCTTTGATGACTTTGATGCTTTGATGACTGCCTTGCACTTTGGACATTTTCTCAGTGAGCTTCACGATGTCGTCAGAAATGGTTTTAACTTTATGTTTGTAAATCCTTTCAGGGGCGATCTTATGATGCTCATTGAGAAAACGGCTGGCCATTAAAGAATTTAAAATATAAAACATGTTTTGAGTTATTTCACTTTTTCTTTCCTACTTAATCCAACGTGTTCATCCACAACACCTTCAATGAGAATCACACAATGTAAATAGTGTTAAAAATAAAGACATGCCCGAACATAAAAGTGTTTCCAAACTACTGTATATTGTACCTCTTTAAATAAACTACAACCAAGTCCAGAGTGACACTAAAACACATTGTAACTGCTCTCCTGCTTGTTTTATGCCCATATTTTGAAGTGGGAACCATCAGGACTTTTTCTACATGTATATATTTTCCTCCATTGCCAGTTTTGGGAGTGCAGCACCAGCAGACCACCTATAGCCCAGCATGGGAGCGCAGTGACAAGTGCTGTGATTATTGTGCCTGCGCCGCTGCCAGGGCTAAATTTAAGTGTTCCCATAAACCCTGGGCGGCTGCGGGGGTGGGAACGGCCCGGCCTCTGCCTGACTGGGGTCTGCTCTGGTCAGATCTGCTCAGCCTTTCGCACAGTCCTGGAGAAGGATATCGGCCCGACTTCACACGTCCCTTTCCCCAACCCTTGCTACACTTTGGCACAGGGTTCATTTGGTCAGCTATCTCAACATACATCTTCCTCAAGGTCATTTCTGCTCTCAAGAGAAAGTAATGAATGACTTAAGAACTTTGACATAATCTTAGTATTGTCATCATTTGCTTAGGTTAAAATAAAGTTTGCTTGGAGAAAAACTAGATTTCTAAATGGGCGACCGAATGCAACCATAAGTCCGACTTATTTATCTAACATGGAACTTCAATTAATGAGGAAAACTATCACTACTATCAATTTTATTATTCTTTGCCTGAGATGGGCGCAATTGGTCATTTAACATCGCAAGTTAAAATGAAAGCAGCTAAAGTAACGCTTAATTTAGAATAAGATGTACAAAAATTTAAAAGCAGAATTTTAGTAAACTTGTTTTCCACTCTTTGGTCAATCGCATACCACTACAAAATAGTGCAAACACTTTCTGAGGAACAGTGTGGGGCTGAGACGCTCATAATTGTCCTCTGCATTTGACCTAGGCAGACTCCGGGAGAACAGGCAAACTCCAAAGAGGAATTATCTCTTACTTTCAAGAGCTGCACATTCAATAGTATATGGTCACAGACTGGTGCTCAGAGTAAAGTCACTGAGCAGGGGCCTAGAACCTTAATGTAACTTTGTCTCACACTAACACAATAATGAATGAGATTATGATACTTGCTGTAAAGCTGGCCTATTCAGTAACTACTGCTTACACAGCAGCTTACTCTCACGGAGGATCTGCGCCGCCAAAAAAACATCATCATTACAGAGGATTCTGGTTACATTTGCCGTGCTTCCATTTAGCCTTTAGAGTAGAATCTAGTCCAACAGCTGTGATCGGCAGTGCTAAAGTATGTCTTTTAGTGTTTGCATATTAAGTAGCCATGTGCTTCTGGTGTACGCTGAGAGTCAGGCCTTCAGAGCTGGAAAGGCCTTTAGGAGTAACACAGTCTCAGTGAGAGTTAGAATTAAACCTGCTGCTGTTGTTTTTTACACGGTGGCACAGCGGTCAGCGCTCATGCTTCACAGCTAGAAGGTCCCAGGTTCTATTCCCACCTGGACGTGGGTACTCCGGTTTCCCCTACCACTAAAAACATGTACAATAGGCCAGGATGAATCAGAATGTGGCAACAAATGCAAATGAGCCCATACAATCTGACATGGTGTGTTCATTATCATGCACCGTCCCTACCAAATAAACCTATAAATAAATAAAATAACTTAAAATGCTGGATAAATTCAGAACTTTTAAGTTTTAAAAACTTTTAAGCCAATGACCTCCAAAAAAATCTGTCCCATTAAAGATTTTCTTGAGAGCCCACAGAATTGTTCCTCGGGCTACATTTGGACAACCCTATCCCCTATACACCTCCACATTGTAGGGCAGGAGAAGGCAACTTCAGCAACTTCATGCTCAGGAACCAAATCTGGCCTTTGAGCATGTATCTTCTGGCTCTCAAGACGATGAATACTGATCTTAAGTACTCTAAAATGCTAAAATATTGTCAGTTCCTTTAATAATTCCCATTGGAAAAACCCCAGAACCCCCTTTTCAGTAAAAAGTGGTCACTGTTTAGAGCCTGGAGCCTCCATCGTTTTACTAGGGATAAATGGCCCTGTTGTGCAGGACACAAACTTGGCTAAACCAAACTTACCATCGCGCTCTAAATTTACCTTTGGAATGGTGTTTTGCAGGCCGTGCACTCTTGTCCTCTGCCTGCCCCCGCCTCCTGAGTGTCAGACGGCTTTAATGTTATGAGGCGAGTGAAAGACGCCTCTGAAGCACATGGCGTCGGTGTAAACAACGCTGCGCTGGAGTGTCTGCTTCCTTCACACCGATGTACACGGCAGAACACTTGACACAGCAGATAGTGACGAGATTCCGTTTTATATCGTTTCTTTGTTTGGTCGGAAGAGTAAGTGTTGAGAGGAACATGTTTTGTTTGAGATTAGGGCAGCACAAATTAGGGAAATCTCTAAGGTCTTCCATTAGACTGAGATCTACACATTTATGCTAAGACGGCCAAGAACAAAATACAAATTAAGGTAAAAATGTCTGTTAAGGTTCAGTTTTAATCACGATTTTTTGAGATGTTTCAGTCTGGGTTTGGTCCTCAATTAGTCATTTCTAAGCCACGTTTTGAAATTCCTTCAGTTTCCTTCAAACTGAATGGGTGGATTGAAAAATAACTTTGAATTGTGCCAAAATCAAGGCCTCTTAAATCAAAATTTCCTGGACTGCTCAACAAATTTCACTGTTTACGTTCATGGAAAATAATCTAATTGTGGTTTAAAACATATTCAATCTCAGTTTTGGCTGCTCAAAAATGTCAAATTTTATTTTATTTTTTATTCTTAACACAGTTTTAGTATTTTTTTTCCAGACAGTTTTGTCTGATTAATGAAGTTCATTCAGTTTTAACTCGGAGTCTTCTGGAGTGTTGCTTAACAGTCTGTCACTCCTAAACACACACTTGTTGAGTTTGGCCTTGTCCTGCATTGTTTTGTTTATTTGTTCAGCCATCTTGTGTGCATTCTTTTTAAGCCTCTTCATTTGAGCCTCAATGGTGTGGTTCCTCTCTAAATTGTTCCTATAGTCCTCCCAGCAGTCCCCACTCTGCTCCATCTCCGTCTCCTGCAGTGCCTTGCTCTTCTGCCCCTCATCAGTCGTCTTGTTGAGTGTCTCTTCCACCCAGCAGTCCCCGCTCTGCTTCCATCTCCTGCAGTGGTCCGCTCTTCTGCCCCTCATCAGCCATCTTGTCCAGTGTGAGTGTCTTTTGCACCTGCAGCTGTGTGATTCTTCAAGTCTTTCCTTCTGTCCGATTTTTGGGTCCAGCAAATGAATAAGATGTTTCCGAAGAGCAGCCGTGTCATCCCTCCATTTGATACGGATCTTCTGACAAAAGCCTCTCTCCTCCATGAGCTCGCTCTCCAGACGTGTCATCTTATCCTGCAGTTTGTCCATTTCTTTCGTGGCACTCTCCCAGGCCGCCTTCATGTCATTGTCCTTCTGCGTGCTCTCATAGTGTTTTTCAGCGTTTTCCTCCAGAGCCCGGTTTCTCTGGCGCTCCTCTTTCCTGCTCCCTCTTTCCACTCCCGAAGTGACGTATTCTCCTTCAAGGCTCTCATGATGTTGTCTTTGGCTGCAGGATTGTGTCTGTATACCGTTGATTCTCCAGGTCTTCACTGAGGACACCAATATCTTTTTCCAATGCCTTTGTCATCCCCTCAGCCTCCTTTGCCGCAGTTTGGTGGGCTACCTGCAAAAAATATCAAAACGTTATTTATACAGCACTTTTCATACACATAATTTCAGCACAAAAACATTTATCTATCGACCAACAACCCTCCACATGTAGTGATGTGAACGGTTCTTTAAGGTGAACAGTTAGAACTGGATCTCAATTGTGAAAAGAGACAGATCTTTTTTTCAGTAAATTTTACCCAGAACTCAAGAATCAGCCCAACAATGGGGCAACACAAGTGAAAGCTTTTTGCACTAAACTCAAAGCTTAATGCACTAAAAATGATTTGTCAGACAGGTGCAGCCTCTTTTTATTAGTCGTGGCACAACATTTGATTCACAAACATGTTTTTCAAAGTGTATATATCAGTCCCATTGTTATTTTAGATTATTTAAATACAAAAAGTGCCTTTTATCGATCATGTCTTAGATATTTTAATTTGTCTGGCTGGCGTTTTTAATTCTATATTAAAAAGAGACAGAAGCCACAAAGAGCTGTAAATCCCATCACTACCCCAATGAATTTTTCAAACAACGAATCATTGTTTTATTTTTAAAATCATTACCAAGTGAAATAATACATAATCAATTAGCACGAAGCCTGTTGATCTGTTCAAGAGTGCTTTGAGATGATAATAGCAAAGACAGTTTCATAGACGCTGCCTAAAAATAAATAGTTAAAAACCTATAGAAATATATAACCCAAATTCAAAACATGTTCAGAGAAAAATCGAAAAAGATAACCTACCTCCATGGAGTGCTTCTGGTCCTCAAGCCCCTGGGTTAGTGCAGTGTTCCTCTGCTGTTCCTTTGTCATCTGCTCTTGGAGTGCCTCAGCGTCCTGCTTTAATTGGACGTTCAGGTCCTTGTGTCCGCTCTGCTCCTGTATTTTCTTTTGAAGATTTTTATTTGAGTGTTTTAGCTGCCCGTAACTATCCTTAAGTGCCTGCGTCACCAAGCTAAAGTGCTCTCTCTGATGGTCTATCTCCTGTCGTAGAGAGACATTTCTGATGTCCCCTTCAGCGATGGAGGCCCGGAGTGTGGTGTTGTCCTCCTGTAGCCTCTGGTTAAGAGTCTGGAGGTCTCTGACCTCCGCTCGGTTAAAATCCATTGTCTGCTCGATGCGGTTGGAGCGATGTTTCTCTTCCTGCAGAGCTATTTCGATGGTGGTCTTTTCCTCTTTTACTGTCACCAGCTGGTTTCGCAGACTGCGATTGTTGTCCACTACTGAGCTCTAAGCGAGCTTCAGCTGTTGGACCAGCTCGGCGTCCAGTGAGGGTTTTCTTTTAAAAAGGTTGGGTGCCATTTCCAAAAGCTAGTAAATGTGATGTGTCTGAGAGCAAAAATGGTGCGTTTCGACCGAAGTGTTAGCACTAAGTGGTAAGATTGTGGGCTGGCTAAACAAAGGAATGTGTGTCCATTGGTATCCATTCATCCATCCTACAGTGGGACTGTTTTTTACCATTTGAATGCAGAATAACTAGAGTGCCACAAATCAAAGCAAAAGGACAACGAAAAATATGTACAGTATCTCTTTTCACAGATAATATCCGTTGGAACTGTTCCCGTTGAATACGTTTTTTCAAAAGATCTCATTCTGTAATGTCTGATTTTCTACTTTGTCACATGGTAGAAAGCTCTAGAAAAAAGTGGATTTTGCAGTCACTGTGTCTTAGGTCAGAATTGCGGTCCCAAGGTGTGGACATGGACATGGTCCGCTGCTGCTGTAGGTCGTCTTGTCCACTCTCCATTTCGAGCACACCACTCTGGTTCACACTATGCAGCGAGCTAATGACTCCAAGTGGGAGGTGCTACGAGAGGTCAGGGATCACGAGGTGCCAAAAAGGGCAGTGACACCGGGACACAGACATAGCGCCCCCTGTAGAGCTGTCAGCACACGAAAGAGAACGCCATTACAGACGGATCTATGCCGCTTCGACGGGTCGGAACAGCTGTCTGTTTAGACACGTCTGACGCATTTGGGAAACAGATAAATCGAGGTGAAAATCCAATGAGCAAAGGTGTGTTCAGGCTTTGGGGTAGTATTGTAGCCAGTGGCACAGGGAATATTTCATGGGGTGAGGGGAGAATGGATTCAATAAAATTTCAACAAATCCGGGAAGCGAACACACTGCAGTTTTTACGAAAAGTGTGAATAAACAGATACAGTAATGATCACGATCAACGACCTCAAGAGGAGCAGGTTGAAGGTTTTTGCCGTGGCCTTCACAAAGTCTGTACCTATAATGTCAATAAAAGTTTTTTGTAAGGAAGAATGGGCAGAAATCCCTCAAACTAGAATAGAAAGCCTCTTGCCAAACTACTGTATTACCTCGGGTGCCAAAACTTTTCCTTTCTGTTATTTGGAAAATGTCAAAGATGAAACTAAAACCAGATTTTGTCATCTTCAACTTCTCTTTTGGAGATTTTTTCATCTTGTTCTCGCTTCCTTTATCACAATAACAGCGTTTAATCAAAATGTATAATCAGAAAGCTGAATGAACCCTGTAGCTTGGTTTGCAGGATTCTGTTGCCAAAACCAACTCGGAAATGAACAAAAATGAACAATAATTTGAATCTTGCATAAAGAAGGATTGAGGCACTCTGTATTCCTTTGGTAGCTTTATTTAAAAAACGCCAACGCGTTTCGACTCTACTGAGTCTTCATCAGAGCACATACCCTCACAGGTGCACGGTGATTATTTATAACAGTGGGTCACGTGACGAACCTGGTCACATGACCAGACCAGGTGCTATACATAAGAGAATTACAAGAAAACAAAAAAAGATCTATATATGATGCATCATATATAATGATTATGAGACCAATCTGACTCCAAAACCACCATAAGTAATAATAAGAAGTTTGTGAACAGTGTGGCTTACAATCATGTAATATATTAAAAATACAAAGAAGGGGTACATGTAACAGAGCGAACATGTCACAAAACAACAGAAGAGAAGGAGGCTAAGTTTTGCCGCACAAGCAAACCGTACAACAGGGATCCCAATGCACTGGTTGCGGACAGTTACAGGGACGGTGAAAAGACAATTTCCTCGTTGAGGCCGGGAAGACACATAGCATTGAATGTGTGTATCCAATATGTTTCACGTTGTAAAAGGACCTTTAAGCACACATTCTGTTACCATGGCTTTTAATGAGTTTGGACTGCTGTGACCAGCTGCTTGGTAATGCTTGGCCATTGGGTAGTTCATGTTTTTTTGTACAGATTGCGTACTTGTTTTCCACAAGCCTTTCTCTGAATTTGCGCTTAATCCTTCCCACATAATAAGAACCACATTCACATTCCAGTTTATACGCAACATATGTAGTGTTGCAGGTGGCAAATCCCTTGCATTTGTAAGATGTGTGTGTCACAGGATCAGTTATGAATCTGTTGAATTATGATTCAACAGATTCATAATTTGAATCTGTTGGTCACAAGTAATGACTAGATCATTCATAGTATCGACGACATTTCCTTCATCAAAGCAAGTTTTTTATGGTTGCACTTATTATTTTTGCATTTCATAAAAATCGCTTCTAAATGTGTATGTTTTTCTCTCTTTTTCCCCCATGTTCACCGCTGTGTTGGCCTCCTCTTCTGGATCCTCAAAGGTCAGTGACGTATTTCTTCTGTCTCAAACGCTGAGCACGCCACAAAAACAAAAATCTGCGTTTGCGTTGTTTGGTTCCACAACACACACCCAGTAAATCTGGTCACAGTAACTTGGACTTAACCTGCGTCTGTCTTTGGGCAAACTCACACTTACCCACCGGAACTGTGCCATACTCCACTGGTGACAGTTGTCAGTGTTACCGAGCGGTTGACCTCACCCTGTTGCCACGGGTGATGGGATTTTCGCCTCTTTTTGGAGCAGGGTCTTAAATGCTCCTAAACAGTTTTATTTTAAAGCTGATTTCAGAAAAGTCAGCACGCATGAGCTGCTTCAACATCATTTTAATTAGGAGAAAACCATGATTAGGTTAAATGGATACTAGCTAAAGGCTTTTTAGTTGACGTGAAGAAAGAGAGTGAAAGAAAATATATTCAGTAAATGACTGAGAATTTAGTTCATGTAACCTGTGGCAAAGATATTCATGAAACCATTTTACTGCTTCCAGCGCACAAAACATCAAATCCGGTGTAGAAATAAAAAGGCTCATGGGTTAAAAATGTCAAGAATTGTCCATAAACAAGTTGCAGCTGGGGCATCCTGCGTGTCCAGGAGAAGAGCAGCTTTATGGGACCATTTGTCACTGACAGCACCGGGCTTCACCTCATCCCGGCGGTGACAAGGAGTCAGGGATGAAGCTCTAGATCTTTGGGGCTTTTCTGTGAGAATGCATTGCCGGAAGAAGAGATACGTTTGGGGTTTTCAACACGCGTAACTGTGTGTAACATCGTATGTGTGTGAAACTCGGTGGCTGATCTTTCTGTCAGGGCTGGACTAGAGCACGGGACGACGCACCTACAACAACCAGAGGAAGTTGTTTTATTGGGAAATACGTTGCTTTGAGAGTATGGTAGTTTTTATTGCAAACATAGTGAGTGGAGATGTTGAAGACGGCGTATTTTTTGGGGTGGAATGTGAATCGTGTTTTTTCCCAATTTTTTTTTTCTTATATTGTCCCAGTTGTTTCTTGTTTTCCCATGTACCCCCATCATTTGGTAAATTTTTATTATTATACCCCCAACCCCAACATATATATTTTTAACACCATTTCTTCCCTATATGGTACCGGTATAAAAAAATGTATGTAACTGTACCCAGCCCTAGAGACCACTGCACAAAGCCTTCCCCAGCACATCCCAAAGATTCTCAACAGGGTTAAGATCTGGACTCTATAGCCACTTTTCCACTGGCGGACACTACACAGCCCAGTGCCTGGTCAACTCAGGTGGGCGAGGTTTTCGACTGCCGAGGCCAGGGCCAAACCTGTCTGACCTGGTATAAGTTTAGGACCGACCTCTGGCTGTGGCTAAAGCGCTAAACCGAGACTAACATGATGTGAACAGACGCTGGCTTCTGATTGGCCAACGAGAGATAGGACAGCTCTTACAATTGGCATGCAGGTCATATAGATTGAATATTTCACAACATCATACCACTGTTCTAAAAGGGGATCTTGCTGATATTAGCATTTAGCCGCTGTTAGCACAACTTTAGCTGTTGTTAGCATAACATTAGCATGTTGCTTACCTTCACGGTTGTATTTTAGCTGCTTCTTTCCTGTAGTATTTGCCTTGGCCCCTCTGAATAATTCCATAACCCACCAAAAGGCAGCATTTGTCCACATTTGTTCTCATCGCGGCTCTAAAAACATGTAATGACGTTCTGTACAGCGGGTTCCTCTGTGGAGGCGTCGCCCACAACACCTGCAGTTGTGTCGTGGAAACACAAGCGTGCTCTGAGTCGATACATGACAATGCGACATAGATCATGACGTGCACGGTAGAGTCGTGTTCAGTGGAGAAACGCCTTATGGCGGGCGATCCATCTCGTGCTCCCTGAACCGCTCTTTCACAACGTGAGCCTGATGAATCCTTGCGTTGTCATCTTGGAATATGCCCGTGTCGTGAGAGAAAAAGAAAGCAGCCACATCTCTGTCCTTCAGCCCCAAGCGGCCGGCTCCGATGGCCTCAGGAGTCGACGTGCGGTTGACACATCCACAGCTGTAGCTTTTCTAATGCACTGAGTCGGGTTTCCCTTCTCCTCTCCTGCAGCTGCCCTGATGGATGGCCTCGCTCCTCCATGAGAAAGTGAGCGAGGAAGAGGAGGTGTGCGTTTGTTTTGTTGGCGGGGGCGTCCCGGCAGCTCTGACCTGAGGAATAACAGGATAAATCTGCTGCGTCAACATGACCACAACTCCGCGCTCGCTCTCTCTTCCCTTTTCCCCTCTCCTCTCGTAAGGTTTTAGACTTAGCAGGTGACGAAAGGATCAGGGTGTGTTTTGGACAGGGCACGAGTTTGTTTAGTGAAGGCGCAAGTGAGGGCTGTTGGGGGAAAATGAAATGAAGCTATGAAACTTTACAGCAGAATGTTCCTGTATAACCCTGTCTTTTTATGGGGACTCCCTTGAAAAACATGATCTGAATCTCAACATGACTTTCATGGTAAAAAAAACAAAACAAAACGTTTGCAGATACCATGTAAGGAGCAAAAGGAACATTGTACTGCAGTGAAGCTAGTGTTACTTCAAAAATAAAGCTGAATTATCGTGGGAAATTATCAAATTGCAGTTTGTCTAATATTTATGGTCGGTGATTCTATTCCTACAAATAGTTTGTTCATTTCAGAACATTGTGGCAGATGTAGCACATTTAATGGAGAGAATTGTGCACTTTGAATTACTTAAAGCCCTTTCAACCTGTAAAATGCAGTAAATTCATCCATCTATTTTCTTCCGCTTTATCCGGGGCCGGGTTACGGAGGCTGCAGGTGCCCTTCCCTCTCCACGCAGACCTTCTCCAGCTGTTCAGAGGCCTCCTCCCATTTGGACAGGCCCGTGAAGGCAGTCATTTTACTGGTGTTTTTATCCGTGCAAAATACCTTTAAAACATGCGTCCTTACTTCGCCAGCAGCAAGACATCGCCTGCTCATCTCCAAGGAGATTTTGCTGCTTATACTTTATCCAAACCTTACACATTAGGAAGTCCTCAAAATACTTTTGATCCTTCCTCCGCTTTGTTACCTTCCTTAGGAGTGGGCTCCTCTGAAGCTGAGTGGAGTGTCCTGCTGTCGCGTGTTTTACGGGTAAAAAGCTGTTTATATACTGGTTTTGGTTAAGGTTCTTACATTTGGGTTAGAATAAAGATAAAAATAGATAAGATAAAATAAAATAATTTTATGAATAAAAATAATAGATAAGATAAGCCTTTATTGCCTCCAGACAGGAGAAATGACTTTCCTTCTTACGTTTACAATCACTTGGTTATGTTGGTCATTAAGATTGACAGAAGAATAAAAGTTCTTGTCTCTGTTCCTCTCTCTGTTTACTGTTGTGGTTTCATTGTTAAGTAAAGTTTGTGTGGAAAAATCGACACTGATCCATACTTACCTTTGTGATGTAACGTATAACCCGGAATGTTCCGCCGTGTGGCTTTAAAGGGATCAAGGCGTCTGCCATTTTGAGTGACGATGTGTAAATCTCCCTGACCTCCTCTTCTCACGTGCTCAGGCCCTGAACGTTATCGCCTTCTCACGAGAAAAGTGCGGCTCCCATCTCAAAAAAACAAACCCCACTCCTTTTCTTCTGACTCTGACTCCGGACCAAGGCCGCGCCAACGAAACGCCTTCGACTTCAAAATCATACAAAAATCCTGTCTGTTTGATCTAACGCAAGAAATATGGCGTTTCATATAATCCTGTGCTGCTCTGAACCATATGACCGCCGTAAATTACAACGTGGAGGAGCAGCACAGAGAGCGGAGGAGGCTCGCGGCCAAAACGCGGAAATCTACAACTTAACTCGGACTCATGTTGGTTTAAAAGACATCCGACCAACAGATTCATTTTCTACAGTGAACCCTTTTATGCAAAATTACGTAAAAATAGAACAACCACATTCTTTGGTTGTGTTTGGGTAGTTTTTCAACAATTAAATCATCTGTAATAGAATAGAGGCCTGTTTTTATTCTGTGTATGGGGCATGGCTTTAAGGCTCTCACCTTAAAGGCTCTCTTTAAGGGAAACAGGGAAACGTTTTAAATGTAGAGACATCAATTTGAAACTTCTGCTGTAGATTCTAAATAACATTGAATCAGTGCAATAATTAATCACGTCGTTGTGAAGATTAGATGATATTTTGTTTCCAGGTGAAAGTTGAACATTAACTCATTGACTGTTATGTTATGTTTATCAGTGGGAACGGGTCCAGTAAAGTCAACTTCTATGTAAGTTTGAGAGATGCAGATTCTGAGGTGGCAACAGTGCTCTTTGGATGCCCGCTCACAGGTAGCAGAAGTAGAAACCGCAGCTACTACTTTAGATATACCATGATCTCATACGAGGGAAGGACTATGGCGACGAGGGTAGGATCGAGAAAGAATGGCGAAACTTGTTAAAATTGCCCTCTTATGCCACTGTATATGTGTATATTTGATTGTATTTTATATTGTCTTTTTTGTACGGCACTTTGGTCAACTCTGTTGTTTTTATTAGTGCTTACACTTGAACAGGTTTTGGCTAGCGGTGGTTCTCGTAGTAAGAGTGTTGGAGGAGAGGATGGTGATCATGGTGGAGGATCAACGAAGCAGACAGGTGTTCGACCTAA
Source organism: Neogobius melanostomus (assembly GCA_007210695.1). Taxonomy (NCBI): domain Eukaryota; kingdom Metazoa; phylum Chordata; class Actinopteri; order Gobiiformes; family Gobiidae; genus Neogobius; species Neogobius melanostomus. The sequence goes on from VHKM01000346.1 coordinate 418,795, forward strand.
AAAAGCCGCCGACAAGCATACTAAGGACGCTAACCCCGAGACATAGCGGAGCCTTTCATCACACCACTGTTCAGATTTTTGAGGTGTCACTAAAGCAAAAAAATATTAGCGTCAAAGTCACTGTTCTGCTTGATGCGTTTATTTTTACAAAAAGCTTGTTTTCTCAGCTTTTTGGTCAGAAACTGCCGTTTTCAGTGAAACTTACCTATATTCAACTGGTGACTAAGGGGGAAAACGAAAAAAAAAACTAGAAAAAAACGTTTTTTTACAGATTAAAGTAGAAAGTCTATTCAGATTTTACATAGTCAGTACACAATATTCTGTGGGTCTTGAAAAATCTGTGAAAATCATCTAAAACACCTGGCAACATGGGGTTGGCTGTTCTGAAATTGGTTGGCAGCCCATGAGTTAAGAGACTCTTCAGTTATACTCAAGTAAAGGTGAATAAATGCAACTCAAGACGGTTCAGTAAAGCCACACTGGGAACATTTCAGGTTGTATGATTTATTCAGACATTTTTACTTGTGAAGAGACAATGAAGTGGTGCTTGGTTTGAGAGCCGCTGTCCTTGTGGAGTTTCTTTCTTTTGACTGTCCGGATTCCTCCCTGTTAAACGCATTGGCGAGCATGTGCTTTGTCCTGATTGGTCGGCCGGATCCGTGCGGTGTGATTGGCTGATTTTTCTCCCATAAGTGTCACGCGTTGAGCGTGTGTTGATGTTACACAGCGCTGCAGTCTGCTTCTTCTCACTAACGCTGCGCACCTCCACAGAGCCAAGTCACAGGGGGCAGGTGCGGAGGCGAGCGGCCCAGTGTGGAGGCTCTGAGCGGGGGCTGGAGAGGGGCAGAGAGCTGGGGGTCTGAGGGCTCTGGAGCAGACAGTCCGTGCCACATAAAGCGCTTGACAAGGGACCTTTTGTGTGCTGATATAAACCTATACAACAGGGCTAGGCAACGTCAGGGCCTAGGCACAAATACGGCCCTCCAGCATAGGACCTCTGGCCCTCAGGAAGTTTTGAATGATTCTGATATTACACCAATCAGATCAAATGCCTGTTAGAGTACTCCAAAAATATAGTCAATTCTTTCAACATTTCCAAACAGAACACCCAGTTATGTATAGGGCTGGATACCGATACCTGAACGATTCTCTTCCCGACACCTATACTAAAATATATGTAATCTAGAACCAGAAAACAGAACAATAATGTGTGGAAGATCTGCAAATGTATCGGGTTCATCTCCAATGTCTAGACATGTGTGAAAAATGTGGAGTCATTTGGGGAAAAAAATAGGAAAATTGGGAGAAATTGTGGTTTAAAAAAAGAAGGAATAATTGTGTAAAAAAAAATGTGGGGGGAAATGGGGCAAAAATAGAATATAAATGGGGAATAAAGAACAAAATATTAGTAATAAAGAAAAAATGGGGGGGGGGGGAAATAATGTATTTGAGCTGAAACATATCGGCCTACCCCTGCTATACAAGGTTTGTTCATTTGTTTAGGTCACTCTTTTGTTCTAAGTTATAACGTGATCCCAGAACAGACCATGAAGTGTAAATCTCATATCTTTGGAAAACATTCATACCTACTCTCTTACTTTAGATTGGCCATGATCAAACATGACTTTAAAGAAGCCTTTCTCTAACTCTGGTCCACAGCGGTTTGCGTTTTGTGGCGATACTGAACGGTTTGAGCATCCACACACGAGCATACACCCGAGTAGAACCACAGACTGAAAACTGTTTAGCCGTATTTGTTCTTATATGCCTGTGTTGGCACTCAGGAATTAGCCTGCTTTTAGCAGAGAGCTAACGTAAAGCTAACAGCTACTTCCTGCTGCTGCACGACCTCTTCCCTTCAGCGTCTCTCTGCCATATGCAGCGTGTTTTTGGCTTGTCTCTTTAGCCAATCACCAGTTATATCCTTGTTTTGGTCAATTATGTGTTATAAAAACTTTAGAAACGTGCAGCACACTGCAAAATCAAACTATTGCACACAACAAAGGGGACTGACATTACATCAGACCGATTGGGAGAAATGTTCTATATTTTCTCAGGAATAATCATTTCCTCTCACAATGATCCTGATTCAAAGAGTCTTTCCCAGGTTACATCTACATCTTGTAATAAATATAGTACGGCTGATCCTTTTTTTTCTTTTCTTTTTTCTTGAACCTCTGAGTTGAGTTTTAATATCCAGGCTGTGGTAAGTTCACAGACTGAGGAGAGGACAAACATTCCCACGTTTGACTCTGAGGAATTTCATCAAACCTCTTGGGCAGAGGGAGGACGGAGAGGTGCAAAAGAACAACACGGAGCTCAGCCGTGCAAAACATCAGAGGGGGGTTCAAAAGTCAAAGTCGCCGCCGAGACTGGGAGTACGGCCAGGTGATATATGGCCGCTTTAGAGGAGCCGTGCAGCACATCGAGTGGATAGTGACGTGAGGTCATGAGTCAGAACTTTCCGATGGGTCTTTAAAACACTTCCATAGTACATGAACATGTTCTAACATTTCTAAAGCTATGACTGTACAGAGCTTCTACAGGATACCGAAGAGGTACCACAGTGTGCACCTATTTACTTAGCAGCCCCCTCCAACAGTCGTCTATTTTTGTTAAGGCTAGTTCTGTTATCTTGTTTTCTCCCTTAACATCTTAGTTTTAATGTCAGAATAAACAAGGCAAAAGTCACACACTTCACAATGCTTATTTTATGACGTTTTGTCGCTAGTGAGCTGGAGATTTTCAGGATGTTACTTCAACATTGCATCGCCACAATGTCCGTTTTCCCATGTGGATTCATTCACAAATACTGACATGTTTTGTATCCACGTAGTATGTCGAAAGGCGACTGAGATGACACTGTGATTCAAATATAGTCATTTCCTTACTGCGAGAGGAGGGATATACTAGGGCATGGACAGACCAGTCGACTTCTGCGGTAAGAATCGACCTCATTTTAGAGAGTCGACTAGTCGTGTGTTTATCTCTTTCTCCCTCCCTCCCTCTCTCTGCCTAATTTCAACATCAAGGCGGAACCCCTTTTCCGTGTTTCGGTGGGACAATAAACAACGTTACACCATAGCAAACCAGCGGCTAGTTGTTTTTACCGGTTAGTGCTCTACATAAGAGTTTTCACCTGCGTAATCACTTGCGCTCAGCTGAAATCGGGACAGTCTCCACCGTCAGCGCACCGCGGCCCTACACGCACACGCAAACTTTTCTCTCTCACGGACTTATTCACATGGAATCAACTACGATCTAACACTCTGGGACCGAAAGCTTGTTTACTTCAGACCTTGGATTTACAAGGAAGATGAGGCCAGGAGGAGAGCGAGACAAAAGGAGGAGGAGATAGAGGAGAGAGGAGAGGAGGCGGATCTGTTTGTTTCTGGAGGCGCAGGTAAACACTGAGCCTAAAAATTAAGTTAAAACCTAGGACAGCACTGACGCGTCGTTGGAGAGTTCCTTTTTTATTTTTTTTATTTCTCTCTTACAGCAAAAATAATGAAAAAGCTGTTTTATAAATTAAAAACAGGCCGTAAGGCATTACATTACAGACGTAGAGCACTTCCATTCCTTTGTGACGACACAACTGAACAACTCAGTGGTTTACCAGGAGAGCAGGATTCAGGAGGATTACTTAGAACTGCGTGAATGAAGCCAAAAACCGCTCTGGGGGTGTTTTTGATAAGGAAATAGCATAACAACATGGTTAACAACATGAGTTTTTTTCAATATTTACTTCCTTGCCTGGTTTATAATTTTGAATCATCTTTGTAACTAATATTTGATCAAAAATGAAACCACTAATCTAAACTTGGCTCTGTCCATTATTTAGATTTTGTGGATTTGTTTCTCATATCAGTAATCTACTGCAAAAATATCAAACGAAATATCTATTCATATTTTGTCCCAACTCACCTGCAGTTTCTGGCCTTTATTTGTAGACCTGAAATGTGCTTTGACAGAATAAAGCAATAGTAGAAAGACGATGTAAAAAGTAAAAAACATTTAACCCGGGACAAGGTCTGAAAACTAGGCCTAACCCAGTACTAAAACAAACAAAGCTACAGTAGATTTAACCTACGACTAAACCCGGACCAAATCAGGACTGAAGTCCAGGACTAAGTGGAAGGCGCGCGGTGTAAATCACTGGCCGGGCTCTGGAGGGAGAGTGTGCATGACTCGGAGAGAGACTGTCTGCTCTGTGTTCACGCGGCGGATCGAAAAGGTCGGCCTTTGAAGTCGAGATAAAGAACATGCAGCACCTTCTCAGCAGCAGCAGCTTCATAACGACTCGGAGTCAGTCAGCACATAGCGTGCACATTAGCTGCATGCTACGATGTCCGTGTTTTGACGATCTCTTTGAAATGAACATTCCAAAGATTCTGCTCATTTAACAACCATAAATCCCATCAGAACGTGAGCCCTAAGGATAGATTTGACTGACCTATGAGGTCTTCATCTTATACTTTTCATACAATACTTTGGAAGTCATGGTTTAGATGGAAACAAACAAGACTAAAAGCTGATTAGACCTCCAGCCTTTCCACTCTCATTACTCACAGTAGAAAGTGTCTGTGATGCCCAGGCCATACTCCAGAGCTGGTCTAATGATTTACCAAGTCTCTCCTCCTCCTGATTCAAAAGAAACTCGGGTGTGCTTTCTGTGTCCTCCCTCTACACTGAGAATTGGAAAATCTACATGTGAGAAAATATTCTTGATGTTGATAGGTGACATTATGCAAAATTGACGTTGTTTCCCGGTAAACAACTACCAGGGGTTAAAGTGAGCCAGAACGACACTTTATGACACATTACGGCATATTGGGTAATGCAAAACGTTTTACATGCCTGACAGTGACACGGTGATTACTATATCGACTTATAATTCAATAAATGACAGAAAAAAACCAATACATTTTGGGCTCAATATTCATCGTCCGTACATACATTTGCATGTCCACCCCATTCTTGTAATACTTTATTTCTTACCCAAAGTAAGCTGTGTCTCATTGTATATAAGTATATTTCGACAGAGCGGATTTTTAGGCTTCAGAGTTTCTTTGTGTGGCATTAAAAGGTCTTCAATAATATGGTTTATCGCGATAGTTCCCTCTAGGTCTTTTTCACGCAATATTTCATCTATCAACCCATTATAAAAGCAACAAAAAACCGAGAGAAGATTTGGCTTTAGTGTCTTCTGGAGCCTGTGTCCACTTCACAGCGCAGGGCGAGGCCGTTTCCCCATCGCCGTTTGCATTGGCCTTACTAACTAAATACCCATCGACCACAAATGGGCTGTGACCTAGACACTTAATCCTATAATATTAAGTTTTCTGCTTTTTGTGGCCAGTAAAACCTCCGCTTTTAATACAGGGAATATTCATTCGTGGGTGGAGAGAACACGGACAGAACGTTCGATGACGCAAACTTTCCCAGTGCGCATTTGCATCTCCAGTCCGCTTCCGCAGTTACGCTGGTCGTCTGCGTCAACAACCTGACCTGCTTACCGTGTACCGTATACTTGTCAGTGGTTAATGTATAGGTTGTGTTGCATTGCTTCTCCTGCCCACAGCTCGTTGTGAGGAGGGTCAGGGCTGGACGCTGTATGTGTGTGTGTGTGCGTGTATATGTGTGTGTGAGCGGCTCTAATGACATTCCTGAGATGCCGCGGAGGAGCACATTAACCTGCATGACTTCCTCCTGGACTCCACATCAGAGGGGGCTCGCCAATACAGTCAGTTTATGTGATAATTAAAGCCACGCTGCGTAACATCTCAGCCGATACAATAACATCACATACAGGCTTATTTTGTAGAGCGCAATGCGTACATAAGTAAATGTTAAGTGCTTCTCAGTTACAGTTCAACACATGTCGCCAAGTCTGTTTTGAAAGTGTGTAATCCACGGGTTAACCCTGTTGAATTTAGCTGTTTCTTCTTCTACAGTTTCAGCGCCTAAAACCAGAAACTGTCCTCCACATTTTTAAAGTAATCCAACATTATGTCTGTCCTGTGCTGTTCTGTGTTTGTGTTTATCAGGCCACGCTGACGCTGTAGACCACGCTGTAAACTGAAACTGAATTGTCTTTTTTTAAATAAGTTATTCCTATACAGCTGCCAGCAGGAGGAGCTCCAGGCAAAGTCTTCCCCAGCTCTATAGCGCCTGTATTTCATTCTTACAGAGACATCATTTCAAATAATAAACCCCCCCCCTAAAAAAATAATAAGAATTTTTAAGCCCCAAATGCCAAATATGTCCACTTTAAACACTATATTTCTAATCTGGGCAATGTTCCTTACTGTTTAAGTTCAGTCTGAGTCCATGATTATCCCCAGATTTCTAACCTAGCATTTCGGTTTTCAGAACCATTGACTCGAGGTGACTGGTAGCTCATTCTCTTTGTTGCTGTGGCTAAAGACAATGATTTCCGTTTTGTCTGAGTTTAGCTGGAGAAAGTAGTTTTGCATCCACACACTGATCTGTTCCGTGCATCTACAGGCCCACGTTCACCTTAGCTGACACAATGGAAGCATGTATAGACTGAACAAGAGAGGTCCCGGGATCGACCCAACAAATACCCACAAAATCAGGCTTTGTTTATGTAGTTTGCTGTGGAAATCAGGGCTAGCATCAGAAAGGGCTTCAGCATAAGGTTGTGTATGAGCAAAGCTCCGGTGGATGACTTGACATAAAACATAATTCCAGGTACAGTTTTGATGAAGGAACAACATTGTAACAGAGTAAAGGAGTCGATTTTGCATAACACCTCACCCTTTAAAACAACAAGCCAGTGATGTAAAATAAAGGCTACATTAAATATAAAACCTAGAAGTTGAGACAGGAGAAAAGTTAACGGCTCTGTCTTCATTGTATCGGAGCAAGTGTCTAAAGAATGAGCCAGCTGCATATCGGTTCCCATTGCGTGTTAAAGTCAGAATACCCCACATCTGTTTACATACCACATCCCTGTCCCCCGGTTGCCCCGTCTTTGCCCTCCGTTTGCCCCCGTCCTGCTTTGGGACACAAGGCCACGGGGTCCCAGTCTATGGTCCGTCTGCACTAGAGTGGGACGTCCAATCTAGCCGCCATGTTGGGACTGCTCAGTCTCGTAGACTCACTCACTGGTTTATGCTCATTTATGAGGGTATTCTGCGTCTGCTCCCACTATATCTCTGTGACTTTATTCAACCAAGAGCGACTGGACAGTATTCTTTACGTTCTCAAGAATCACTGCTACTGTCTGTACCAAGTGTTCGCATAGAATCTTGTAAGGTGGCATTTCAGTATTCTGCCCCCACAACATGAAACAATTTACAAAAAGACTGGAAATTAAAGGAACTGGTTCCAATAGGACAGTTTAAACTATTGCTCAAAGGTTTGGAAATGAAATCTATGGTTTGTAAATGTTTTAAATAGTTTTATGAAATTGTTGCTTGAAATCTGTCCTGTATTCTAAATTGTATTGACTTGTGCCACTGTCTTGGCCAGGACTCCCTTGAAAAAGAGATTAGTAATCTCAACAGGACTTTCCTGGTTAAAAAAGGTTAAATAAAATAAAAAATAACTACCGACCTTATGGAAGAACATCCCAAATACTGTATGTGAAAATACCAGGACATGTTTTTAAAACCTTTGGTTATGAAGTTTCAGATAAATGTTGTAATAGACACAGCTTGTAGCTTCTTTGTCATATCCAAAATGAATGAGAAATCACTTGAAGGAACACTGCGTACCATTTCACCTAATAAAACAGCGTGTATTTTATGACACATATTTGATCGTTGCTGTGAGCGGGTCATATTTTTTAGGTCCTGACTCTAACTTTACTGGGAGTGGGACGTATCCAGCTTGTTTCCATGGAGATGTCGACTGAAGGCAGCTGAATGTGAGATGGATGGGAATGTCGAGCCTCATTACTCCGCCTATCAAAAAGAAACAAAAACTGGCTTAATGTCTTCTGTTCTTCTCTTTCAGCACAAATGAACTTTATTCACTTTAGTTTTAAAAAGTGGTGGCATTATTGAATCACAAAGACATGACTGTTGTCAGCTAAAAATACTTCAATAATATACCAAGATTATGAAGAAAAACGCTAAATTTAGTCGTCAACTCAAACTACAGAACTAGCCTCGTCATCTTTACCGTCAAAAGATGGCTGCCGCAGTGGCTGTGACACCAGTTGCAGAGTTCCCTGCTCTGTCTCTGTGGGTGGAATGGGTTTTTCGGCGACAGGTGCTAGGGAGAACGCGGAGCTAATCCCCTCCCAGCTGTTGCCGTGCTGTTGCGCCGCGGCAGTTGTTCGCCCAATCAGCTCTAAGTGTGGGCCGGCGGGTCGTGCCAAGAAGTGCCCGCGAGTGTTGATGTGAGCCATTTTCACATTTAGCCGTGTTTATATTACAGACTGTGGGGGCTTTCAGTCCAGTTCATCCGATACGCGCACCCGGCCTGTGTCGGCACGCACGGCCATGTCCAATCCGCTAATACTGACTTTGGCCAAGAGGAATATAGGCATAAAATGATTTCAAAAAGTGTTCCATTTCACATCTTCATAGCCCAGCATGTTAAAATTAAGCAGAAGCACCTTGCACTAAGTACACTCAAGTCCAGCCGAGTGAGTTTTCTAAGGAAGATCAGGCTGTGTCTGAAGGTCCACCACAACTCCTAACTCCTCCTTAACTCTACAGTGCAGCACCATATATCAGACCATGGGGGGATTCATTCGAACGCACAGCTCACTACTTTCTCTTGACTGCAGATTGCGTCACTCTGGGACATGGGTATGGGTCACAAATCGCCAACAGAATGAGTGCGCTAGATCTGCTGTAAAGGTGCTAAACACTGGTAATGATGGATTTCTGCAAAAAACAACAACCAAATTCTAGGGACAGATAAGTATTTATGGATAAATATTAGTCAGATACGTTTTATTTAACATGGATTTGACAATAATGAAGAAAACGGCTTGTATTATTGCCTTAAAGGGGGGTATTATGTAAAATCGACTTTTTCAAGCTTTATATCACGTTATTATGTCATTCCCTCATTAAACACATGCCTGGAGTGTTGCCTTGGCTCATTCACATATTTTTGAGTAATCAGTAAAAACTTAGACGGCAGCCATTTTAGGTGTAGCTATGCCTCAGTCCTCCTAGGAACGCCCCCACCTCCTGGAGACGCCTCTGGACCTTTCGTCACCAGCCAAGCCACCAACCACTGCTCCTCAGCTCAGCAGAGCCCCCTCCCCGCACAGTAGTGTTGTTTAGATGCCACAGCAGTGTGCTGAAGGGGGCGTGTCGGAAAAAGCTTCTTAAAGAGACAGAGGCCTATTTCAAGACGTTCAGTACAGCCATTTTGAGAGAGCAATTTTATTCAAGGCAGTTATTTTAATTTACTGCATATACAGACCAACAGAAGGTTACGTCATCATTGTAGTATGCTATAGACTGGTGCTATGTGATTGAAAAAAGCATAATACCCCCTCTTTAAAGGAGAAGCCATTAATCATTTAACTTAAGCTAGCTCAAGTTAAAGGTAAGCAGCTAACATTAGCGACTTTTCAAAGTAAGTAAGTGATTTATAAAAATGTATAAAAAAAAAAATACTGTTAAAAAAGTATTTATGACAGTTTTCCTGCCAGACCTGCCGCTGTTGGGCCCCGGCTCTCGCAATGCATTATGGTCTATACTGACCCGTCTAGCAGCTATCGATGCTCACTTCTCTTCAAGATGTGTTGTAGGAAAAATGTGTTTTTTCACTCCAAAATGGCGTGGTAGAGGGGATAGAGTGAACATTAGACATTGAAGTTTTAGTTTAGCTGAGTTTGTTTCATATTGCACTTTGTCGTTTTGCACTTTGTCGTTAGCATTAACGCAGTGGCAAAGACAGCGCATCACTCTTTGAACAGTTCTGCACATCTGGTAAAATATTTAGTTTTCTATTTTGGTTTAGTTCTTCACCTTTGTTTGCTCCACCAATAGTCACAATAGTTACTCGCAACGATAAGAGAAAAATGGCTCCCAAATAAAAGCCATCAATCCCATCACCCTTGTCCCTGCGTGTCTCTGGCCGCTGTCTGACGCTCAGACTGGTTTTGATCAATTTCTCACACGTGTCTGTCCACCGACCTGGCAGTAACCATTTCCCTCCATTCATCTTGACTGCCGACCGGCCCGGTGTCACGGCGGGTCGACCCAGGGGTGAGGGAAGGGGAGGCAGGGGCTGACCCATCCCTGTGTGACCCCAGTGCACGCTGCTTATGGTCCATCAGTCATGCGCCTGAAGACGACGTCTGTGGGGTGTTATGTCCGTTGGCGGAACATGCCGTTGGATTTGTGGGAAAATGGTTTGATTGGTGCCATAAAGATACTGCTGCAATACATTTCTGTACATCTCAAAGACAACAATTATTAGCAATTTGTTTTCTTTCTATATTTTTGGTCAGAAACAAAAATGTAAAAAAAAAAAACATTCAAAAAAAACGAAACATTAAATTAAATCAGGACGAAAAAGGTGTGGTGCATTATGGAACTTTTATGCAAAGATATAAAGAGTTGACATTAATGCGTATAGACCTTTAAGTGACCCAGCAGCTGAATGGGTGGTTAGCTTTGTGCCTTTACTTTCCATTACAGTGGCCTCTATGATGCTCCAGGATCTAGTCTTTTGAGTTTCTGGTAGGTTTACTTTGCTGAATGTATGCGTAACCATGAAGATGGTTCCAACAGTAGTGAAACCTACCAGAAACCTTAAAAACAACTGATCCTGAAGCATGATAGTGGCCACTCTGATGGAAAGTAAAGGCGCCATGCTAACCACCCATACAGCCACTGGGTCAAATACAAACCAATATAAACTTTTTTTATGCACGTAAGTTCCATAATGCACCTTTAAACTAAATAAAAAAATTAAAAAAGACATTTTGCACATTCCATCATTGTTTTAGGCTGTATTTGCAAAAATCTCAGTCTGATTGAAGACTTAAAGGAACAGGCCACCGTTTTTCCATACTGAGATATGTTCTTACCTGAGCTTAGATGAGTTTATACGTACCTGTCTGGTCTTTGTGCGTGCCCGTGGAAGAGCGTGGTCGTTCTAACTTCATCCCGTTTGGAGCTATAGGAATATGTTGGGAGAGACCAAATGCTAACAACATCTTTGATCGTTTTGCATGACTGAGCACACACAGTTCTTCCATACTGAGATATGTTCTTACCCGAGCTTAGATGAGTTTATGCGTACCTGTCTGGTCTTTGTGCGTGCCTGTGAAAGAGCATGGTAGCTTCCAACTTCACCCGGTGTGGAGCCATAGGAATATGCTGGGAGAGGCCAAATGCTAACAACATTTTTGGTCTTTTTGCGTGACTGAGAGCACACACAAAGACCAGACAGGTACGCATCAACTCGTCTAAGCTCAGGTAAGAACATATCTCAGTATGTAAAAACGGTGGCCTGTTCCTTTAAGTGATTTTGCGAGTTATTGTGCGTCATTTGGACATAATATGTAATATATATTGTGCAGCCCTAATGCCAAGTAAATATAGTGTCATAGGATACATTTACAACCCTGTCTTGATCCGAATCCTGCCCGTTTGCTCGGATTGTACAGTTTGTTTGAGGTGTTGTGAACACGCAAACGGAGTCTGATCCGGGCCAAAGAAGCACACCCTGGTCCGGCTGAAAACGTGGGTTTTGGTTCGGTTAAGACGAACTCTGAATCGGATCGTTTGATTTGTGAACGTGACTGAGCCAGAGAGCGGAACAAAAACAGGAAGGCTTTGTGCTTCAGCTACAAACAAAAACAAACAAACGAGTAATGTAAAGACAGAAGAGCGTTGACAGTCACGACATTCATTACGGAATGTTGTGGGATCTATTTAAAATGAAAATTCCTGTGCAGACCCTCTATTAATTTAGAGCTAACAGAGTTAATACGAAATTTACAATTTTTTTGTGTAACTTTACAAAAAACACAAAACATAGCCATGACTCGCAAATATAAAGCAGAAAGCAGATCCTTTTTTACTCCGCATCTGTTTCCCTCAGACAGTAGTATGCAGTTTTTGACGTCTTTGCCATGTAGCCTTCGCAGTTGTCTCATGTGCAGAAAAAATCTCTCTGTGGTCCGTTTTAGTCCAGGTTTAGTTCCGGTTTAGTCCTGGTTTTGCCTCGTCTGCTGCTCATGATGAGCCCATTGCTGCCCCGAGTATCGGCTCATTTGTCTCCCATTTCGTCCATAAAAAGATCAGTGCGTTCCAAGTGCAGTTACTGTCGATGCCAGATTATAAAAGTGTGAAAAGTAACTCCAACACGGCCACAATCCAATACAGCTCCATTTTGTAAACAAGAGACGGAAAAGGAAGTGGGGTTTACTGACCAATCAGAGAAGCGTGTTTCTTGCTCACTGTTTTCATCTGTGGAAGGTTTTGATACAGCGCCCCACATTTCACCCAATAACTGGAATATACGTAAGCGTATCCTCAAACCTGACTTTGACTTTGATGGGAGGGGAACAACACCCGCTCGTCTCCATGGAAATGTTGCTGCTTGTGTTAAATGCAAATAAATGAGGTTCTTTTCCTGATGATTTATTTTTGATATAGTAGCATTGTCTGTGCAGGTGGTGCGGTGGCTGCGTGGTTGGCGCTCTTGCCTCACAGTAGAAAGGTCTCTGGTTCTATTGCCTAACCGTGTGGGCCTTTCTGTTTACCCGTCTCGGTTCAGTCCTCACATCCAGAGTTGATTGAACAATTCCAAGTGGCACTTCACAGATAACAATTTAGTTAGACGTATAGTGTTCAGCTTGATATTTCATGGTAATTGTCTATTCAATAATAGGTGGGAAAGAAAACTTATTTTGTGAGTATTAAAGGCCTAGTTGTGCTCAGTCACTGGCTGAGAGCCCGGCTGCCCGTGGTTTCTGTCACTTCATTATCTCCTTTGGCTCGATCTTAATTTGTTTCTGTGGAAAAAGCTGCTCGGAGCTGGCACGCAGACAGACACTCCAGTTTGAGCTCCATCGGGTGAAGTTAAGAAAATAAGTCAATATAAGCTGATAAACCCGCACGGGTTTGGAGAAATAAGTGTCAGTTTGGCTATTGCCGTGCGTAAGTCATGTTTTCAGTACTCAATAAGGGTGCACATGCAATGCTGCACTTGGAACTATTTTGAAAATCTGTAAATGTAATTATGAAATTTAGTATACTTGAGGTAAAACTTGCCTGTAGAATAAAATTGTGTTTTACAAAAGTTACCAAAGTGAAGGCTCTTTAAGTGTTTGGGCTTTTCTGCAACTTTACGTTTCATGACTTGATATAATTTGAGTTTAGGGGAAGAAGAATTTATTACTAAGGGTCAAAAGGCGTCATCCCTCGCTCTTCTCAATCCGCCCCTGCTCCCACTTCGCAGACATGTAATTTTCACCACAAGTGTTTGTTTATGAATGAAAACATGTATTTCTCACAGCCATGTTTTTCACTATATATTAAAGGAGTAGCTTGATTTTTGCACACTCTTACTCAATCTGCCACTTTCTTGTCATGTTATTGCAGTCTTAGCAGCAGATGGGAACCAGCATAAAGACCCAACACCAAAACATGGCTGGTGCAGATTAGCTCAAGACACTTAACCGGCTAAAACTCGCTTCTCTGGCCTCTCCTTATGGACTAATCTAAATGTTTGTTTGGAGCGTGACAAGGATGCCCCCTCTCTCCGCTCGTATTCGCACACACAGCTGTTGAGAACTTCATATCACCGCAATCCCACTGCAGATAATGTGGCCCACATGACCCGCTCGGGATTAAAGCAGTGTCCCATATAAAACATACCAGGTGTCAATCTCTTAATTTTAGTCGAGTGGGATTTTAATCTGCCCTCCCTGCCGCATATGTCGACTTTTATAAGGACTTGGTAGAGGCGGTGGCTTTGGAAAGTTTTCAAACCTTTCAAAATGTGCATGTAGGCTTTTATTCAAAGGAAATTTTAAAAATGCCGAGTCACTCTGGATTGCAATTCAGTCCTCAAGGTACACTGATGAAGACTTTCAAGAGTTGAAACGCGTTGGTATCGCTGTACAGTAAATGAATTAATCAATTTCCAATTCAAAGTGACTCGGCTTCTTCTCTTACTCTATTGCTTCTATTCAAGATTTATTTATTTGTCCCAAGGGAAATTTGTCTTGGACACACAGGCTGCCACGTAAAAGGAATACAATGACATAATGGTAAGTACAGTAAGTCCATACATTTAAATACAAAAACATAATTCCGTCACACATACGTCCCCGCTCTGCTCTTTGGCCTGAGTTCAGGATATTCACTGAAGTGGGAGGGAAGGAGTTCTTCTACCAGTTTAGCTATCTCTTTGTGCTCATGCTGGGAGTGCAGGACATGGGAGGAGTCTATTCTATTGTGATGATCCAGTGAGCACTCTGCTCCCGCTCTTCGAGTTTTAATTTTATTGGGTCGGCACAAAATCACATTAGGCGGCGCAATATCCATACAGCGAGAAGCCACGATATCTCCAATTTATTAACGGCTTCCATCTGACTGAGATTCACACATTTTTTTGCTTACACAACCTAAAACAAAGACACGCAAAAAACTGTGCCAAAGTCTAGTATAATTTCCCGTTTCAGTTCCATTATAGCTTTGTTTCAGTTAACCCAGGGGACAGGATAACCACTCTGTAGCATTAACACTCTCACTTCACTCCCTTCTGGTCCCTACAAACTTTCGAATGAGCTCCGCAAAACTTCCAAATGTCACTAATGATAAAGCCGAAGCCACCGTAAAAGCCGTGATCGGTCTGCTATCGACGTGCGTTTTACGGCCTTCCCCCGGCAGTCGCCCCCGCGCTGCGCCAGAAAACACCCCAGAGAGGAGCACATTATCCCAAGTTAATCCAAGTATTCTTGGCTAATTGCTTGTGATCGTCAAAACGCATTGATTATGTGGCCAGACGGGCTGAGAGCAGCGACACCGGATCCACTCTTTTTTTCTGTACATGTTAAAGTCTCCCCTCGGCAGCATCTGCGAAAACGTCAATTTGAAACCCAAGGAAGTGCGCGGGGCGGAATGGCGGAGTGTGTCGCTGGCGTCCACGGTTCGGGGCGGACTGTTTGTGGCGAACAGAGCCAGGGGAAGAGGCGCGCGGCTGGTATTGACCTCAGTCTGGAGTAGGTAGATGGAGTGGAGAGCGCAGTGGATCGGGTGAACGCTCCATTGATGTGCTTATTACACATATTATATTCATATACTGCAGAGCGGATGGGAGGGGAAATAGCCCGATGGCGGCAGGTTGGCTGGTGGCAAAATGGCTTGAGTCTCACCGTTGCCGGGGGCGGGTTACCTCGACCATTTCCCAAATTCTGAGCAGAAGGCTAAACCCTAAATAGTCCAGCAAGGTAATGCAGACCAAGATCTGGAGATAGTAGGGTGAGCAGACTTCCTGATTTACCCTGGACAGTCCCAGTTTTGAGAAGTGACATATCAGCACATTTCTAATAGGCTCTTGCTGTCTGAAAACTAGAAAACACTAAAAATAGCACGCTAGAAGCCACAAGTGAAAGGTTTTTGCGCCAAAATGTACTAGTTCATGCGGGTGTGGCTTCGTTTCCTTCATTGTTGCCTGAAGTTTTATTTACATGACACATATTTCAAAGGTAAAAACTAATCTCGCTGTAAGAATGTCAGTCATTTGGATCAGAGTGACTTTCCTGACGTCTTCCTGAACATATAAAGATGAGCCAGTCTTTTGAATGGCTCTTTTAAATGACCACATCCCACAGATTCAGCTCCCATTAAGGAGCCGTAAATCCCATCTCTAGTTTTGAGGCAGCTTTCTCATATTCCCTCTTAAATTCTCTCTTAAGTTCCCTCTTAAACGAGTGATTATGTTAGATTAGACATTATTAATGAAAGTTTCATTGGGCAGAAGGGGAAATAAAGTGGAAATAAGGCTGCTTCTGGAGAATCCCCATTGTGTCCCAGTTTTTAATTTTGAATATGTGGTCACCCCGGAGTCAAACGCAGAGAACCCACTTCTCTAGATGACGAAATAAACCTCAAACAACAAATGTGTGAGTAGACTTGCAATGTATGTTTTAGAAGCAGTACTTACACTGCCTGTCCCCCCAAAAAGGTTGCCACCAAAAAGTCACACGCCTTAATTTTACAGCACCATTCGTTGTACCGTTGTTCCAATAAGCTTCTGCAATGTCCAAAGATCCAGTGAAGCTTTCATTTACCACCAAGATCTTCCACCAAGAAGAAGAAATCCACTGATGGAACAACCTGGTCATTCAGGATGTTCAGCTCATCGCATTCTTTGGGCACATAGTGTCGCTGAACCCAGACCTGACCAACTGCAGCAGCGCCAGATCAGAACAGTTAAATCCAGGTGGTGACTTTTTTTTTTGGTCTGGCATTTTTGAACATTTTGATGAGTCACACAACATTTGACCAGATACATAAATAAAGTTCAAGCATGTATTTCAGTACCGTGATCTTGCCTTTCCTCGGAGCTGAGTCATTCCTATCTTGGACTGGATCATCAGCTGTGTCCAAGAAGTTCGTGTTTTAGGTACAGTCACCAAACATAAGATGAATGCATTAGGTCCAAATGATTTTTGAAAGGGCCTATTGTCCATTAGAGTAGATGTATTTCCATAGATGATGTAATGATGCGGGCAGAGGAGTCGGGCAGTAAAAGTGTCTCCCACAGTTCCATCTTGTGATTGCTAACGGACTAACAACATTATGAAATCACCGCATTACGAATCATAGGACTCGCATTTACCAACACCAATACAAGCAGCGACGGCCACCATCAGAGAGCGGCGTTTCTCGGGACCCTAATATGAGTCGTCATGCTCCAGAATCTGGCACAAAGTCGTGTGTAAACGTCTCCATTTGATTTTTTGGAAAACCTTCAATTTAATTGAGACTTGAAAGTCCTACTTTCTTGGAAAATAATGACATTGTATGAGTACTTTTACTGCACTCTTCATGGAATAATATGGTCCGAATATGGTCTCGAATTTGTTCTTATTGAAATTTCTCCAGTAGAATTGGTATGAATATTTTCAAATCTTAAGCAATGAAATATTCACTGCTTTTGTTTTTCTTTTGACTGAAAGTTAGTTTGTATTACATGTATTCTTACTTTGTTTTGCACCTCTGATAATGAGACCCATTTCATAATTGTTTTTTTGTTTGTATTGTTCCTTGCAGTTTTAATTAAATTGCGCCCAAGTGTCCTCCTATAAACCAGTGGTTAGAAGGCCGCCTCTGTCTCGCCGCTCTGCCGCAGGGCGGGTGCGGCTCCAGATAGTCTGCTCCGCTCTCTCCGCTGCGGTTCCCTGCTCTGTCTCAAATGTGTGTATCTGAACCGGAGAGCCCCTCAGCGCTCGTTGTGCTAATAAAACAGGCTCTGAGTGGGCCACCCGACACCCCGATCAAACTCCATCACATTACGGAAACCCTATCCCTCCACAGGACGTCCCGCGGCGGCCCTCCCCTGCCGCTCCCCCGGCAGCCTGCATGTCGAGGTGTAGATTCGACTTGGGACAGGGCCGTACCAGTGTTTACCAGCGGCTTGACATCCCCCTTCACAATAGAAGCAGCGCGAGGATCGATCGGGGATAAAGGGCGGATACGGTGACACTGAGGAGGCCGTGATGTCGACACAGCCCAGTGTGACCGTGAGGCTGCACTACACCCAAGATTCATCTGAAATCAACCAATTATCACGCCCTCCTCCTGACCTAGCTCCTGTTCCTTTACCTTTGAAGGCTACATTATGAGGTTAAACCGTAAGGTCCCTGTGCAGTTAATAGGACCATCAACTGGCGACCGATCCTCACCCAGTGGCGGAAACAACAGGGGCAACAGGGGCTAATTCATAAAAACTACAGCACCCACATACCAGATTACAAAAACCGCTCCGTATCCCTCTACACGCCACTGACTTGACTAAGACTGTGTATATTCATAATCTGAGAGACTGCACATACGTCTAACTGCTGCTGTGTTAGATAGAAACAGTGCTTTATAAACCTCACGGCCTGTAGACTGCGATCTTAGCTTACCCATTAGCCAGCCACGTGGATATACGTTACATTAATAAATGAAAGCCAATTAACGCAAAACCACCTTCGTTTTGGCCCATGTACTTGCAATAATGTGAGAAACATGAACAAAACATTTGGTTTATATCAAGTCTGTGGCTGATCAGTGTTATAGCAGGAACTGTCTGTTTTCGGAAACACTCGAGGGTGAATTGTACTGTGGCTGGTGAAGTGGTGGTGGAGGGGTGGATCGCCTCACCAAAGTGCCCCGCACCACACTGTTCTCTCCGTTTGTCTTTAGCGACAATAGTCTAAATTGATAATTCTGCTGCCCCATGGGCCAGTAATGAGACTTGCTTATCTTGCAGCAGCCGCTCTCAAATCACTGTTTTCTGCTCTGTGTGTTAAGCCTCGTCAAAAACAACAGCAGCCCAATCTCCGGCACGTACCGCGGAGCCAAAAACACGGATTATCACTCCTTATCACTCCCACTGCCGTTACTTCCACTGCGGCTACTGCGTACAGCTACTACTGCTACTTCTATTGCCACTACTATGTACCTGTACTGCAACTAGGACTGCTACTGCTGCTCACTCTCAAATTGCTGTAATTCTGCTGTAATTGCTGTAATCTATTGGGGAAAAAAGTCAAAGCTAATCTCCACATGAAATGAAGAAAAAAGGAAGCACTGATGCTTGTAACATCATACCATACCAACTTTATTTATAAAGCACTTGTCATGGCCGCAGAGGTAGATTAGCCATTGCCACAAGCTAGTAACTTTACAATTTAAAGAAAAAAAGTACTTGGGGTTGTGTTTCGAGCCACTCGCGCATATTTGAGAAATCTTTTAATCTTCCCCATGCAGTGATGACTCAAGCCTAGTCCACATGTAGCAGAGCATTTATAAATCCGCCCTCCGCCTAGAAAAAAAATGTAGTCCACACAGCCTGTTTATTTCAAAACCGGCATCCACACTTAACACGTATATGCGTTGTCAATATTAATTGTTCAAATCTCTACACAAGTTTCTGCACAGCACATTCATTATTTTTATGCAGCTGTATAAACTGTGGTCCCAAAACATATACCTTGACTAAAAAAAATGCATTTGCCGTTTTTTGTAATCTTCCGTCAGATAAATAGTACATCGTGCAAGCAACTTTCTTGACCAGACTCACCACTGATTGCAGGCCAGTAGACTGACCTGGTACGTAATAACTCCAACAACAGCAGCAGCGAGGACCGTGACATTCGTCTCACTGTTCCCTCCGGGAGGATGACTTCATCTCAAAGTTCTCATGACCCAAAACCGCTGTTATCGTCTTCGGCGAACATGTCGGATGTGGGACAGTTATTTAGTTTAAAATAACTGACTGTAAAACTGCACACTTTGACATAAAGCTACTTGTGCTTTAGCAAAAAGCGCCTGAACAATCATTAAAGCCAACACAGTTTTATGGCCTCCGTGCTGTTTCTGATGTGTGTGACGTCAGAGCATGCACGCTGGCAGTGACGTATGGCCGAATACTCTGGTTATTTATGTCCACACTCAAACGCATAATCGGAGAATTCACAAATCTTCACTTTGGCCGGAGGTTTTAGAAACCTTTGTTTTTATTAACAGAAAACTTTGGTTTTGTGTGGATGATAGGCCAGGTCGTAGGAAAATATCTATGAGATACCCTGCTACGTGTAGACGGGGCCTCAATCACCCTCCTAAGCTTCACCGCGGCAAAGCAAAAACACTGCACACTGACTGAGCTATGTTTTAAATCAGTTTCAAACAAGAACAATTCTGTAATTTCATATACAGTACAATTGAAGATAGAATTCAAAGTCCCAAAGTGATAAAGAAATTGATTTCCAAAGTTTAAGATAAACATTCCTTGGTCAGAGGGTCTCCAAATCTACAACATAAAAGTGACCTGCCACTCCATAAAATGTATTAGCAGTGTGGTATTAGCAGAGGGCGCAGTATCAGTGTCGATTTTCTGCCCGCGTTGATCCGGAGGCAGTTACCGTGAATCAGGATTAGACGGGCATAATGAATGTGCAGCAGAGGTCTGCACTGTGAGACCCGCTAATAGGATCCAGCAGGACTTAGTGAAAGGATGTTTACTCGGCCTCATAAAGAAGACTGTAGTGTCCATCTTTGTGCGCACTGGCAAATTAAAAACAGGCTTCCTCAGTTATGAATATGTTTGTAGAACGATGTAACAATAAAGCTCTTAGTGCTCGTCTGACCTGGCTGATTTAAGTGTTGTGAACGTTTCGTCTCTATATATTCTGCTTTGTCAGTGGAATATTCCAACACAGTAGGGAGTTTAACTTGTTCCTCGTAAATCCCATCCTTACTGGGGGTACATTACATGTCAGTGACGTAGTACATTAGTCACTGACAAAGATTCTAGGTGAGAGGCGAATCATCCGCAACTGCCCAGTAAAGATGACGGCTTAATGAAACCAACGTAAAGCATATGCAGAAAATCCCAATTCCATTCCTCTCAAACCATTGGTTTAAAAAAGACAATAGAGTGATATTGAATACATGTGTACACAATATGGGGCAGCAGAAGGAGGGAAGAGGAGAGTTCAGCCTCCTGACAACCTGGTTCATGAAGCTGTGCTTCAGTCAGTTGGACTTGTCACCGACTGCAGTCTCCTTCCTGTGGCAGGACTAAAGAGACTGATATGGGTACATGTCTCTTTTTCATGGGGGTCCTGAACATAAAATAACAAAATACTGTATAAAAAGTACAGTCACATACAGTACATACAAGTCACATACACATAACAGCACACAGTCAAAAACAAATTAATGTTACTTGTTACATTCAACACATTAAATAAACAATAGGAGTTAATGAAGATAATTATACAGAGATGATTTATGAAAGATGTTTATGAAGATATTTACTATATTTTTATATGAAAATAAGGCACTACACATGTAAAAATGACCAAAATCACCTATATTTGTAGACACAAAGTCTGAATGATGGATAGAGCCAGGTTTATGGGTGTAATTTGTAAACAGATAAATTGATTCATTGCCAAAACCTCTTTTTGTTTTGGCAGTTTTCTCCTTAAGAGTTGGACTATTAAATGTGTCCTATGCCTCAAAGGCCAGACTCCTGCAGGGCCTTCATTGTCAACGTATCAGAAAAATAACTCACGTCACTTACTTATTTTTTAACACCAGTTTCGGGACGTGTTGGATCTGTGCGGCGCCAGCGGAGGCTAGCCGGGTTAAGATCCTTAGCTCCAGCGGCTAAACCCTTTTGGAGCGGGTCCTTATTAATCTGTCCCCCACCGCCAAGACATTAGCACCGGGTTTAGGCCGATTTAGCGCCGCTCCCTAACGCCCCCGCCGGATCCGTCACAGCGCTCACAACATGTGTGTCCACGTATGGAGGAGCAGTGTTTTTGACCGACCTCAGTAAACATGGGATTAGTGAGGAGAGTACACAGTGTTTTTGTCCATACTGTCAAACAATAATTGTTTACAGTGTCTGTCCATTCTGCCCTCTGAACACATGCTTTCACCTGGAAACAAAGAAATATCTTAGTTTAGTTTATTGATGGAATGCCCCTTGAGATGTGCCATCTCGTTTTCGAGGGGGTCCATAGATAAACAGCTATTTTCACTTGATCAATGTTCTTCCATAGTTTTAAATGAGGAATGTCAAATTCAAAGGCTTTTTTCTTGATTTTTTTCACTCGCTAGGGTCAATATCTCCAGTTAAAGTAGGGAAACACTTTAAATAATTATTCACATTTCTGTGTTTAGTCTTGTAAAGAATGTACAGAACAGTGTTTTATATTATACATATGACATATTTTAATGTTTTGTATTCTATGTACCAGGTGACAAAGAACACACCCATCTTTGACCAACCCACTTGGGACATGTGACCAATGCTGTAAGCGTATAGCTGTACAGAGGCAGCCATCTCGAGCTTGCCCTGAAGAAGGCCTAGAGCCGAAACGCGTTGGCTATGATTTTATCTCATCTAGCCATGTATTAATAAAGGCTTTTTATTATCTCTACCTTTGGAGTGCCTCAGTTTATTTGATTTTTTTTGCTGAAACTGATCCCTGCACTGAAGAGCACCCAAAGGACAAAGTGTCATACTCTTTTACATCCAAGTAGCACTCCAGCCTCCCATTTTTTCAACTGTAGGGAAACACTTTATTTTACACTGCCCTTGATACATTGTACCTGCCAAAGTTAGTACAATGTAATGTGAAATGTAACAGTGTGTAATAACTGGTAACTATGGGTTAGATACACAATCTAATCATTAGTATGTGTAGTTTGGTGGTACATAATGTAATAAGACATAAGACCCTAACCTGAAGCCCTAACCCTAAGGGTCTTATGTCTTATTACATTATGTACCTCCAAAGTACTAACACACATTACTCCATTGTCTATGTACTACATAGGTACAAGTTATTACAGATTGTTACAAAGCCAATTACAATGTACTAAATTGAGTTTGGTACAATGTATCAAGGTAGTGTAAAATAAAGTGTAAGTTAGCCAAAACGACCTTTGTAGAAATCGCTGCATCCAGTATGCCAACAAAATAAATTGTTATCTGTTTGAAAGTATAGAAACATGAAACTTTGTTTGTTATTACACATATAATAGACTGCCGGACCAAAAGAAAAGTGGCCACCTGACACCTGTTATGATCTGATTTTGCTGCAGTTGGTCAGGTCTAGGTTCGGCAACACTAAAGAACACCAAAGAAAGAGATCAGCTGAC
Organism: Neogobius melanostomus; assembly: GCA_007210695.1. Lineage (NCBI taxonomy): Eukaryota > Metazoa > Chordata > Actinopteri > Gobiiformes > Gobiidae > Neogobius > Neogobius melanostomus. Next base: position 441,645 of record VHKM01000346.1, read on the forward strand.
GACCTGAACGTCCTGAATGAGCCGTAACCCCAAAGAGAATCTTTGAGATGTGCTGGAGAAGGCCTCTTCGCGGTGGTCACAGTCGCCCATCATCAATAATAGATCTGGGGGTGAGAGCTTATTCAAACAATGCCACAGCTGTAGTAAAAGCTACTTTTTTGATAGGCAGTGTCCAAAGTGGCGTGCATCTTCTGTTTGTTGCCCCAATAAATGTTATCTTTTTTGGGGGGAAATTTCGCTTTTTGTCTTTTCATTACTGGGGCTGTTCCAAAAGTGCCAAAAATCCCAATTACCCCCCTGTCCCGGCTTGTTTTAATCCCGGTTTAGGCTTCCCCGGGCCTGGACTCTGTAGTGCGTGAAGTGGCTGGGCCGCGGTGGGACAGTAGAGCTCAGAGCGGCGGCGCTAAGGCTCTTACCACGCGGATAATCCAGGATCCAAATGGACTTTAGTCGCCCCCCGCTCGGCTAGGTGTCACTCCCGGACTGCCCTCAACCCCAAGAAAAACACAACAATGTTGTTGTGTATGAATCACTAAATTAATGTTTTGGATTGACTCAGAAATTCTTTGTGCGGGCTAAACACAACACACGGGATGAGATTGAGGAACTTCAGATAACAAGCTAAAATGACTATGTCTAAAGCTAAAGTGATGGCTGAAATACAACATGACCCTCTCCTTGCTGTCTGCCCCTCAGTGCTGTGACATCTTCATCGTCCAGCCTGTGGCATTCCCAGATTCATTGCATGTGTCACGTTTAAACCGTGATAATGTGGTGGTGGAAAAACTCCTCAGCCCCCAAGTCAGGGGCCACTGGGGACTGCTCTCTCTGTGTCTTTCCTTCAGTTCATCCCAAATGGTACATTGCACAATGTGGCTACGCTGCTTTTGCTATAACCTGGAGTTGAGCAGTTCACGTCACACCCCAGTCATTTTCTATCAGCCCTCGACCAATTTCTAATATCATATTTTCTAAAGATCCCAAGGTGAGCTCCTGGTAGATGTGGTAAATAGCATATTTTTGTGAAACAACAGAAGCCCAGTCTCAACAGGGTGGAGGACTGAGGCCTTGTCTAATTTCTATAACGGCCTATTGAGGTGAACAACCCTCCTTTGCTAAGGCCAATGGGTCGTCTCTGCCTCGGACCATAACAAAGACTTGCTAATTGAGTCATACTGTAAACAACTTGAATAGGTGGGTGTTGGCAGTTTTGGTTCCCTATATAAGAAAGCACTGGCTTGGGAACAGTGTCACATGCTGACCACAAGAGTTAAGAAGAAGCTTCTGTGACTAGAAGCAAAACGTCCTCAACTCAACCAAACACAGTCCAGTCGACGATTTAGCTTCACTGTGACAAATACTTTCTGGACGAATAAGAGTCTTCACAAAGATACTCGACGTAAAATATCGATGGACGAGGACAAAACCGATTTCATTCCACTATCAGGACAAATATCAGGTGCAGGTGCAGGGCCTTTAAAGGAACAGGCCACCGTTTTTCCATACTGAGATATGTTCTCATCTGAGCTTGGACGAGTTGATACGTACCTGTCTGGTCTTTGTGTGTGTGCTCAGTCACCCAAAAGACCAAAGATGTTGTTAGCATCATCAATAAGCACACTTACTTGGCTGACTTTGGAGTTTCTTTCCAAACTTTCGATACATTGCTATTGTCATGACACACGGGGTTCAGTGCCTCGCTGCTGCGTCCGCTATCTCCCCGTGCCGCTGTTCTCTGAGCCCGGGTCCGAGACTGTCTGTGCCCGGTCTGAGCACACCTTTGCAGACTCCACTCAGGCCTGTGGCACTGTGAGCGGGTCTACCTCTGCCCGTCCCCGCCCTGAGCGCACTGTGAATGGGTCTACCTCTGCCCGTACCCGCCCTGAGCGCACTGTGAGTGGGTCTACCTCTGCCCGTCCCCGCCCTGAGCGCACTGTGAATGGTCTACCTCTGCCCGTACCCCGAGCGCACTGTGACGGGTCTACCTCTGCCGTCCCCGCCCTGAGCGCACTGTGAGTGGGTCTACCTCTGCCTTCCCGCCTGAGCGCACTGTGAGCAGGTCTACCTCTGCCTGTCCCACCTGAGCGCACTGTGAGCGGGTCTACCTTTGCCGTCTCCGCCCTGAGCGCACTGTGAGCGGGTCTACCTTGCCTGTCCCGCCCTGAGCGCACTGTGAGCAGGTCTACCTCTGCCCGTCCCCGCCCTGAGCGCACTGTGAGCGGGTCTACCTTGCCGTCCCGCCCTGGCGCACTGTGACGGGTCTCCTTGCCCGTCCCGCCCTGAGCGCACTGTGAGCAGGTCTACCTCTGCCCGTTCCCGCCCTGAGCGCACTGTGAGCAGTCTACCTCTGCCCGTCCCCGCCCTGAGCGCACTGTGAGCAGATCTACCTCTGCCCGTCCCCGCCCTGAGCGCACTGTGAGCGGGTCTACCTCTGCCGTCCCCGCCCTGAGCGCACTGTGAGCGATCTACCTCTGCCCGTCCCGCCTGAGCGCACTGTGAGCAGTCTACCCTGCCCGTCCCCGCCCTGAGCGCACTGTGAGCGGGTCTACCTCTGCCTGTCCCCGCCCTGAGCGCACTGTGAGCGGGTCTACCTCTGCCGTCCCGCCTGAGCGCACTGTGAGTGGGTCTACCTCTGCCTGTCCCCGCCTGAGCGCACTTGAGCGGGTCTACTCTGCCCCCCGCCTGGCGCACTGGGCGGTCTACCTGCCGTCCCCGCCATGAGCGCACTGTGAGTGGGTCTACCTCTGCCTGTCCCCGCCTGAGTGCACTCTGAGCAGGTCTACCTCTTCCCCTCCGCTATGAGTGCGCTATGAGCGGATCGGCTGGTCTCTCGCAGCTCTGGCTAACGGGCTGCAGCCACAGCAACCCGCGGTTGAAGCAGCAACACACGGACAGAGGGAAGGAGAATGTAGCGCCCGATGAAGCAGAAATAGATGAAAATCTGTAGGGTTTGGGCTGAGACCGAGTCCTGTTGTTTAAGTGTTACAAAACAGCATCAGTCTGTTACAAGTTACTGATGAACTGGTTCAGTAGAAACATGCTATAGAGACAAGTAGAGGCTTTTTTACATTTTCTTTTATATAAATGTGTTCTAATTGCTAAATTAGTATATACAAATAAGATTCAATTCCAAATTCACATAAACTTAATCATCTGTGTTAGTTGTAAAATGCAGTCAAATGGAGGGCTGTCCATTTCTTAAGGCGGTCTTTTCAACCCTTGCCCTTAGCCCTCGGTTTCAAGGTGTAGGGAAAGGGCGAGGGCAAGGGGAAGGGGTAGAAAAGAGAACTGAGATTGGGCCTTACATTCATATCATTGTATTCAAACTGTATTGTATTCCTGTGCTTCAGACTGGTTCATTTGGCGTTGAATTTCAATGATATGAGGCTCTTTCAAACTGTGTCACTGGAATTTCATGTTTTAATCCTTTCGTTTTGGTTTTAATCAGTTTTTATTTGTCGAGAAGAGTATCTGGACTATGTTAGTCCTAGTTTAAGTCTCAATAACTGTCCGCAAAAAAAAAAAAAAAAAACATTACTTTGACTAGAATTCTGACAACACACTAGAAAGTAAATCCAAATCTTCCAATGGAATAAGTATCTTTGACCCACACAAAACGAAATATCTCAGTTTACTTGAAATAAGATGATTTTATTTACTCTAAGTACAAAAATACTTATAATTATTATTTTACTCAGATTAAGGTCAAATGTTCTGGTCATTTGAACTTACCAAGATATGGCTTTTTTGCTGTGTAAAGTCCAGGTTTAGTCCTCGTTCACTCCTCCTCTGGTTTAACTTGCTGCGTCAGAGCGAGGTCACCCCTTGAGTTTCGTTCTGCAGAGTCCGACCGCTCCGGAGCCGTGAAATGGGTTTTATTGAGGCCTAATCCTCAGTCTCTGGCTCCCGTCCTGAGCGCTCTGACGAGGGAGGGAGGGGTTGAGGAGAAGGAGTAGAGCCTTTGAAAGGGAGGGTCCGTGGATAATTGTACAAATTTGCACAGCGGGAGAGAGGGCACTCGCTCGGCAGGGCGCTTGATTTACGGGCGGCACCAGACACTTGGCGAGGGACGGGGCACCGGCAGAGAAAGATTTATGGCGGAATGTGTTCACTGGATAATTCTATTTGGATGACGCTTTGTAGTGAGTAGTGAATAAAAAAGGCTATTATATATCTGTATATGAAATACTTGGAAAAAGAAAAATGGAAATCGAATGAGTAGCTTGACATATCAGAGGGGAAATATTACAACTAATAAGAGTTCAGAATGGAAATATAGCCGCAATGCGGCGATTATCGACCCTCGCCGACCACCCTGCCCAAAGCAAGGGGGCGCTTCGCACCCTTTTGTCTCCCTCAATCTAAAATTATGGTATTGCTACTGCCTTTATGTTTGTTTTTAACTTTTCTCCCTAGGGTCTTAGTTTTAGGATTATTGGAATGCGCTAACGCGCACTCCATGCTCAATTTTGACATTATACAGAGAAAAATTAGTATGAATTTGTATCACACCATATCTGCAAAAAGAAGCATATTTTTACATTTTACTTAGGGCTGTGGCTGCGCCTCAGAAAATCCACAACGGTTATCCAAGTACGTTGGATAACCTTTGGTTCCTCACTTCTCGCTGAAATATGGAGTTTAAAATTTTTCCATCAGAATAAAATGGGACGTTCTGGTCATCGCTACGGAAACACCGTGAAAAATATGGCATAGGTGTATTTGACTTTCTGATCGGAACGACCAAATAGAATTTTGTGCCAAATTATTGACATTTTCGTAGAACTAAAATGTGTACTCTCTATATAATTCCTATAGGGGGCGCTATCGCATCCAATTTAAATTTTGCCAAATGAAGTGTTTAGGACTGTGACTTTAACAACTGATAACAAAATGAGCGAAATCGGGCTTCATATGTGCGAATGGGAGCCATTTTTTGTTTGTGAAAAATCTCAAAATACTTCGTACAGTTTGTGGCTTCGCCGCATAAAAACCGTAAAACTTAGAAAAGTAATTTGGATAACTTTTAAAGTTCTACTTCTCAAGATTATTTTCCACCCAACATTAGCTCGTTCCGATAAACGCTCTAGGAGGAGATAGATTTTGTACGAAGTGAAAAATAAAGGCGGATTCCCGCTTCGCGGGCTGTCATCAAAAATGGCCGACACCCAATATGGCGGACGGCGTTGCCGTAATAATATTTTTGCTCATCATGTCATGATGCACGTCTGTACCGATTTTTATGATTCTACGACAAACTTTATTTTTGGCCAAGTCCTATCTCGCAATGTTAAAAAAACTGAGGTGGTGCTATCGCGCTACTATTTTGAAATTCAAAATGTGAAATAGTCAAAAGTTGTGTCGGATCGTGTTTGAATTTCTGGCCAAAATCTGTGACTTTTGTCGATGTTCACTGGGTGAACTCCGCTTCGCTTCGCACACTGCTGTCCAATTACAATGTTTGTTTTCTGATACATGTGCACGTGCACGGAACGTGCACGATGAGAGGAGCACGTTAGTGTATGTTTGAGAGGAGGCGAGTGCTTCGCGCTCGTTTTGTGCGCTCTGCGCACTTTGGGGGAGTGCCGGAGCGAAGCAGATTACAAGAGCCCTTCGTCAGCCCTGATGGCGCTCGGGCCTAATGATATAGATAGAACATTATCATAGAAATCTGCCATTTTAGGATGTACTAGCAAACATTGTCCAGAAGTCTTAGCAGTTTTAATCACGCAATCCTGAGCTCTATTTTACTCTTTATACGCATCACAGACATTATCTCATCAAACTAAGTAACATTATCCTGAAAACTTGTCACGTACTCTTTAAGATGGATATTTAATGTGAAGCAAAAATACTTGTGCCACATTACAGGACACTGATACATTCACTACGGGACAATTACAACGTTCCAGCCAAGTAAACTCGTATGTAAACAAAAGGGCTAATGCTGTTGGCTAGGGAAATGCTAACAGTATGTGAATGTTTATTCCCCCCAGATGTAATTCACTTCTTCTCCGTGGGGGCCACCATTGTTGTATTCTAGAGTGACAGGATGTCTCTTTCTATGGGAGCTGGATCTCCGGGTTCCAGAGAGAAAAATGTTAAAACATAGATTTTTCACGCAGTGGTTAATGTTACGATTTCTAGCTAGTTTCCCCCTTCTTAGTTTTAATGTCAGGGTATAAATAAGACGGAACTTACCCTTTACACTGCTTATTTTATACTCTTTTTTTTTTCCGGTAGCGAGCCGGAGATATCTAGGAAGTAACTTCATCGCGTATTCATTCACAAATACTGTTTGGACATATTTTGTATCCAAGTGTAGCACAAAAGGCAACCAAGATGTCACTGTAATCCAAATATGGGGATTTCCTTTCTGGGAGACTGACGCTGCTAAACATGCGCATGTGCAGACGTTACAGAACTTTAGGGCCTGTTTTCTCCAAATGAGGTTTTCATTCCACTCTTTAACAACATCTCCACTTTAGTAGCTCCACAGACTCCACGCTTCACAGGCTTGGACTTAACAATATATTTAAAAAAAAACATTTCAGAGGAATTTTCAAAATCAAATTCAGGTACATTTGTGCAAAATTGCCTACAGACAGACAGAAAAAGAGCTGTCTCTTTTCCAAAACTGAGATCCGATTCAAACCGTTCATGTTTCCGTCACGAACTAGTACGAGTTTCACATGTTTGTAATTACCAGTTCGAGCTGCATTTCAAGGAATTTTTACTTTCTGGGGATAGGAGATTTCCCAGTTACCCTGCGTTGAAAAAACTCCATCCTGCCATGGTTTTCATCCCATTCTTGTGACTGTACTGTAAGCCCTGAAGTATACAATATAAAACAGGCTTCTTCCTCTCCTCCGCAGAGAAGCCTTCCCCACGTGATTAACCAATATTTCTTTTATTTCCAAATCTGGATCTTTTACATGTACGCCGTGAGTCGGAGGAAATCTCCCCACTTCTCCTTCAAATCAGAAACACATGCAACGTTTTCCCCCCCCTCCAAAATCCACTTTCCTCCCCGCTCCTCCTCCTTCGCTCCACTTACTGCGAGGAGAGCGTGTCGTGCCTCTGGACTTGGCAGCGCTAACGTCACGGCGATGCTAGCAGCGATAGCACGGGTTGCATTAGCGTGTGTTAGCGGCGCATGTGCGTTGGGTCGTTCCCGGGGAGACGGGCCTCGTTGGGTTTCTCAATGGGGTCTGTCTCCTGCTCTTCCAGGTGCGAGTGAGGAACGGGCAAACAACCTGTCCAAACGCCGAGCTACTTTTGGCTCAGGAGTCTGGTTGTTTTCAGATCATCCATTTGCTTCCCTCTTCCCTCATGCGTGTGGATAAACAGATGTGCCTATGGATGCGAGTGTGGGCTGCTTTTAAAGAGGAATAAAAACGTAACCAACATTTTCTGCTGATGAAAATGTGTTTTTTACTGTTGTTCCACCTGTTATTTCAGGGAGAAAATATGACGACTGCTAATAGACCTACTTATAGAGTACCACATCGAACATGATAAATTAGAAATCTGTCATTTTAGGAGGAACAAACATTGTGCACAGACTAAGTAAGTCAGTAAGTGCTTTATCTGTCATTGTACAATTGTACAACAAAATTGTGTTCAGGTGTTGGGGCAGTCCTGAGCCACTGTGGGCCAACCTGACCAGCATGTTTTTAGAGGTCGGGGAATCCGGAGTACTGCCTTCAGTGCTCCTCTGAAACAGTGCACCGCCTCCTAGGTTTGTCCCTGTGACAAAATGGGTGGGTTTGTCCCAGTATTTATTATGGACACTTTGTTTCATTTGCCATATCATTTGTTTAAGTTAATGATTACACTTCACATTGTCCCTTTTAAAACTGTTTATTTGTATACAAACTTACCTGTACATGGTTGAAACAAAGGGAAGGCGTGGTCCTTGTCGGCCATTTTAAAAGCGCAGGCTGAACCATGTGGCAGGGGGAAAACTGGTTTAAACTTTGCTTTGAGTTTCCTTTGTATATGATTTTGGTTTCTATTTTGTCTTTATTCATTTAATTTAACACTTATCATTTGTGGACTAAACACCAACATGTTTTTATGTAAAATGTTAACTTGTCAGCTAAACTTAGTGTTTTGAACTTACCCGTCGAGCTAATGGTACTTACCTGTCGGAGGTCCTTTCCCCATTAGGAGAGGTATAAAAGCTGACTGTTTGTAGTCACAAGGAGGAAACGATTTCTGTTCATGCAAGTGACATGAGTCATGGAAAAGTTTCTTTTGTGTGAAGAATACATTTTGCCTGGTAAGAGTTATACTGTCAAGTCTGCCTGCCCATTTTGACTACTCTGCGTCCCCCACAGTCCTCTTCAGATCGGGTGTCCCGCACTGGTCAGCTCATCCACCGCTTCTTCCTCTTCCTCCTGCGCAGCTCCCTCCGCCCCTCAACAATCTTTCGCCATCTCCTTGTTTGTCCCATTTTTGTTTCCTGTAGCGCCTCTTGTGACGCCTCCACTGTGCTGCAGGCTCTTGGTGCCTCTTCAGTGTTTCAGAAGAAGACATTTGTAGGTCTCAAATGTCTATAGCTCATAAGCTAGCTGTTTGTTTACTTTTAAAACAAGCTGGATCCTACGTGGATTGTACGGACTCTCTGCAGTAAGAAAGCCACTGAACCTCACAAAAACATGGCATCCAGTAAAACAATGCGGAACACAAAGAGAAGAGCAGTGGATCTGGTTAGCTGCAGAGGCTGCTGGGTCACTACTGGTGAATACATAGGACACACCATACCATGAATGCCAGCTTCCTCCAAACTGGTGAGCTCTTTCTAACTAATATGTTAACCGAATAAATCCATACATTTAAACTTGGCCCGATTCATTATTCACATTTTGTTGTTGAAATTTGGGCCGTTTTAATGTTTAAAATGCCCTATTTTATATGAAAATCAACAGCAAAGGTTTCAAATTGATATCTCTAAATGTAGTTTTGTCCACCTATTCACTTGCATTGTCTCGCCTTTCGAGTCTTTCAAATGTAGTTTGAGAGATTTTGCCCATTCTTCGGTTTCTGATAGATTTCTGAACTGTGTTCCATAGACTGCTCTTCTGAAATCCATCAACAGATTTCCAATGATATTTAGATCAGGAAAGGAGCAAAACCTTCATCTTTTTGTGGTGTTCAGGATTGTTATCCATTTGTACAGATAGTAGATTCAAGTGAATCCATCCGTCCTTTGTGACCCGTTCCCTGGTCCTCTGGCTGTATCACAACCCCAAAGACTGTCGGAGTTGTTATTTTCATGAAATTCTTTGCTCTTTCCTCTCCAGTCAGCCAAAGTTGTTCCACAGGACTTGTTTCCAAAATGTGTCAGGCTTGTCTGCAATTCATACGCTAATTTTTGCGGTGCGGACGCTGGAGTGGGTTTCTTCTGATGACCAGGGGTGCCTAAATCTTTTACGTGCCATTGTCAGTATTGTAGCTCTTGTCACACAGCAACATAACCTGGAACGTTCGGCAGTGCGAATCTTGTCAAATCGTGCGGTCCTAATCCCGCCTCGCGAGCTGGAGATGGCCCTTGCGCTCTGGTGAGCTGTGGGAGCATCTGGAAGTGTTTGGGATTTTGCTGGTGGCTTCAGTGACTCACAGGGATTTTCAGAACCATCTAAAAGTGTTTATTTGTTTCTCCGTTGCTCTGTTGTCCACCGCTCCTTTGTTTAGAAGAAGAAATAAAAAGGAGGGACGCATACTTTTGGAAAAAAAAAAAAATCTCCTCTTAGTTAAAAATTAGGTTTAGTTTTGGAGACCTCACAGGTTTGACTCGCAGACCGTGGGAATACTTGGGGGTTGTGCATTCTAGTCTTGTTTGGTTTGGTTTCCACTGTTCACCTACAAAAGAAAAAGCACAGGATCCTCCAGCCAGGGATGGTTCGAGAGATAGTAGACTACAACTGAACATGGGTCGCCTAAAAGATGCTCTACCTGGATTATCCCGTTTTCCATCCGTAAAAGTTAGAGGTAGTTGAACCCTACAAGAAAATAGATGGATTAGAACACGTGTCCTGGGCCGCCGCTGTCCCCTCTTCGCCTCTTCTCTCTGTAAAGCACATTGTTTTTTCCCTCTCTGTGTTAGTTTTGGCCGCACTTTAAAGAGCCTGGCTGATTAGGCTGCCACATGTGTCCGAGTCTTTCATGTCTGTGCAGGAGACGGACCTGTCCTCTGAAGCTCTTCTGCCCTCTCCCCTCTTTCTCTCTCTACTTTCCCTCCCCGGTCTCTTCTCTGAGCAGTAGCCGACAGCAGGCAGAGTGTTTACCGGACAACATGAAGTTAGAAATACTTTGTTCTATTCTATCAATGCTATAAGGTTTGTAGATCAAACCTCGCAATCCATCAGAATTAATTTTCTTCTAGTCCTTCCAATATAGAAGTGTCCACACGGACACTCTAATGTGGACGCTTCTATATTGGAAGGACTACCAGAAAAACAGACTTTATGAGCATAAACACGCCTTTAAAACTGGGAACCTCTAGTATAGTATGGCAGTGCAGTGCACTATAAGGAAGCGGGACATGGAAGCTGTGAAAGCCTGAAAATCAGATTTGTTCAGCATTGAAGACAACAAATGTCAGGAGACAGATTAACGTCCATTTGGATACCTACCTTAAAGACTACACAATATCCAGGACTAAATGATGAACTAGATTTCATTCCTTTTCTGTTATTTCTTTGTTTATTTCTCTCTTTTTTACCATTCTAAGGCTTTTTCATAAACCCATGGAGTGCCTCAGTCTTGGTTTCGAAGTAACTGTTTGATCCCCAATCTGAAGAGCACCTGAGTGAAACCTTTTTTTTGTTGATAATAGACTCGTGAAGCAATCCAGAACTGAATTGATTGATAATATTATCAAAGGCAAATCTGAGACAACATATCATTTTGTAATATACTGCAATATGTTTTTGCCTCAAAAGTAAATGTGTAATAATCCTACATACTGTTTGCGTTAATGTGAATTTCAATCTTACACTTCAGTAAATGTCAAATAACATTTGGTTTAGAACTTTTTGACAAATGAGTCCTTTTTCAAAAATGTTGCGCTGCCACAATCGCTCTGTTATCAAGCCGTGAAAGTGGTAGATAGTTGAGTAAAATCTCTCAGGTGTCGCTTAAATGCTCAGACCTTGCACGTCCTGATTGTTCACTTAAGTTCATCAGAAGCCAATGCCAATGCTGGGCTAATTTAACCTCTTCCTGCTTTGCGCTTTGCGTGTTTACAATGTGGAGCTGTGGTGTTAAATAAACTTCACACTACTGCAAGAAAATGATTTCAATACCACAGCTTTAATCACAATATGGATTGCAAAACGTATTGTATCGGCTTCTAAGTATTGTGATATAATTGCACCATGACAAAGAGTATTCTCCCACATCCACAAAGAAGCAAAATGTCTGCCAAGTTATTATAATGTGTTGCCAACAGATAGAATTAAATCAAATTAAAGTTTACATTTTTTCCCCACTGCATTTAATTTAAATCCACAATATTTGATTATTTATATGTTTCAGTTTGTAACTCAGGATAATGGTGGATAAGGCGTCTTGCAGTTGCTTCCAGATTCCCTGTTCCTATTTCTGGTAATTTACTAGTGGTAACAAAGTAGTTCTTATGTTGATGTAACCATTCAACATGAGTAGAAACACATTTTAACATGAATCTGCACTTTTAAAACTGGCTCCAATATAAAAATGGATGTGTTCAGCCGTAAGAATGAGTACGTGCCACCAAACCGTTAACCTCCTCTCCCTCACAGACGGTTGGTTTGGCTTTGCGTTTAGCTGCGTCCTGTGATGTGGTTTGAAGGCGCTGCGTTGTTTGTGGAAAGGCGGACGTGTAATCCCCCCCTCTCCATTGAATTATGTCTCTGATTCATTTCATTTCAGCTTTTTGAACCCGTGGCGCGGCTGATGGAGTGGCTGTGACAGCATCTATGTGGCTAATGCAGTTAGCTCCGGCCCTCCCTCGCGCCAATGTCAATAAGAATGGACTGCTAGCTGACGTCTACGGGACATGACAGGGTTAAAAGCACCGGCGGGTCGTAATCGGCCGCGTCTTCTGAGCGGCTGTTACTCGGATCATTTTAGCGAAAGACGACATGTCTTTGAAAATCCATTTTTATGTCCCACACTTATTAACTTCTGTTTGGTAATATTATTTGCTTTTGTCACAGTAGATCCTGACACAATGGCAAACATTTCAGTCTACAATATAAACTTCTTTTTTTTTTACTAAAGACTAACTGCAGTTACCTTGTTTTAAAGCGTAAAGTTTGCAGTCAAGACCTGAACACACTATACAACGAGCTACAGCAAATAACAAAATACTCTTCAATCCATTTTTAGTACCTCCAAAGCAAAATGTCTTAAGGCAAGCAGGTAAAAACGTTGACTTTTCACATCAATGTTGAGATTTTTAGCCAGTTTTCTCTCATAGCAAGGCAAAGAGTAAAAAAAATAGACCAAACTCTCCCTTTACAATGCTTATTTATGACCTTTTTCTCAACTCGCATGTTGTAGTTTTCCAGAATATAACTACAGCACGCTTATTCATTTGCAAATCTTGACATGTTTGGTATCCACGTGTTGCATGAAGAGGATTAAGAAAGCTAAAATCTTTATAACTAACATTCACATTATGTATAGTCAAATCCCCGCCCCAAAATGGTAATTGTCCAACCGTTACTATGAAGCCTGCAGACTCCGCTGCAAAACAATGGTACATAAGCAAAATGGTGAAGCGATCTGGAGTATGTAAATCGGACACTAGGCACCACAAGAGTGTGTCTGGGTGAGTCCAGTTCTTTCCCAAAGCCCAAAAAAACAACTGGAGTTGTGTCTCCAATGGATCAAACAATGTTCCTTTGCCCCTATTAGCTAGCTAACGTTTACAGTCACATAACGTTACACAAACTGGAGCTGTCTGCCGTAACTTTAACTGCGCTGGTGAACTTTTACAAGCCTCAGTCTACAGTCTCACAATGGTGTTACGAAACTTTAGCGAACCGAAGCAATGCTCATTTTTTAACAACACTACAAATACGAGAGTGCAAGAGCACGACTGGTCCACATACCTGTGCTGGTTGCATTTAAGGAAGAGATCTTGAGGTTTTGGCTCCAAGACGCTATCGTTCCATATCGGCCAACCAGAGCTCTCAAAACTCAGGGCTACTAGTGATTCCTCGGGTCTCCAAAATCACTGTAGGAGGAAGAGCCTTTAGCTATCAAGCTCCGGTATTATGGAATAAACTCCCAGCTCACGTTACAGAAGCAGACACAGTCCCTACATTTAAGACTAGGCTCAAAACGTACCTCTTTGAATTAGCTTATGATCAGGTCAGTTAGGTAAAGCTCTAACCCTCAGCCTGAAGTAAAGCTGCCTTAGGGAAAACACTGCTGTGGGAAGTACGGTACACTGAGCGCTATCCTCTTCTTCTTCTTCTTGCTAACTTGTCTCATTATGATACAATATTTATATTATCTGTAGTCTGTTCATTACTATTCACATGGTGTCTCCTGTCCCACTCCCCCTCGGGAGTGCCTGTGTAGATCGAACGGAGGCAAGGCAAGGCAAGTTTATTTGTAGAGTACAATTCAAACATAAGGCAATTCAAAGTGCTTCACAGTTGCATAAAATTACAAGAAAACAGATCAAATCAATCAATAAAACATCATCATAAAGTTAATCAATTACAGAAAAATCAAGAGTGCAGATACAATACTTTCAGTTTTCATATGCACGGGAGGAACCCAGCTGAACGGAGGAACCCTGCCTACTGGATTGACAACAAGGACTGGACGGTCTGCGATCTTGGCCCGTCTGCTGAGGGACTCCCATCGGCCCTGGGTCTCTATAGCCTGTCCGTCCATGGGACGTCTCTCCTTCTGTGGTTCTCCCCAAGGTTTCTCGTTTCTCCCACCGGGTTTTTGAGTTTTTCCTTGCCATGCTGGAGAGTCATGGGGCACTCTCGCTGCTCGTCGCCACCCACTGCTGAGGCTTATTTGGACATTATGTTTGCCTGGTTACTTATTTCGCCTGAACTTTACATTGTCTTATTTACTGCTCTGTTTTATTGCCTTAATGTTCGGTGCAGCCCTATGAGGCAACTCCTGTTGTGATATTGGGCTATACAAAACCATTGATTGATTGATTCTCTGATTTCTATTGAGAATAAAGACCTGTGTGCTTTAGTCTCAATAGATACCCTTCGTTAGATAGTTTAATATTTTGAATATATCCCTCTGCTGCATATTGCAACCCCTCGATCTGGAGGATATCGCGCAGGTATTGCTCCAATAAGAGTCACTAACACGAGTCACTCCAGCATCGTCATCAGAAAGTTTGATGGACCTAGCAACAGTAACTGTTAAACAGTGGCATTTTTCTCTAAATGAACAGAATTTGGTTGGGTCCGCAGTTCCCCCGTCCATATTGGGGAATATAGGACCCGGGAACATAGGTACGCACCCAAGCTTTTGCGAAAGGTCAATTTGACCTCCCACTCGGGTTCAAAGGGCCCTGTTTTATGGCGTGTTGTGTTGAATTGAGTTGTTCAAACGTGCGCGCGCGTGTGGTCCTAATAAAGTCGGACATGACAGTTTTACAGCAGGTGAATGTGGAGAGGATTTACGCAGCTGTTTGAAAAGGCAGGGCTGGACACACTTCGGCACACTTCAAGTAGTGGGCTGAGGAGGCGGGGGTAGGTGGAATTATGCGCAAATTTAGATCAAAACTATGTGGGTCGTTTGTGCTGTAACTGTTTTTGAGGTGTTTATGGTTATATATTTAGTCAGAGCTTTTCGCCACGGTACAATGTTGTTCTCTCGCCCCAAAAACATACCTGCAGCTGTGTTTTGACCCACCCGCGCATCTTTGAGTAATCATTGAATCTTCCCCAGAGGCTATTATTGAGCGCAATTAACACCCGTCATATCTTTATGCCAGCCGCACAAAGCAGCCAGTCTATTTAAGTTATTGAAACCGCTGCACTGCAAAGGGAAGCAAGGGGAGGCGATGGGCGGGGCTTATGGGGGAGATTGCTTGCACAATCAGGAAGTAAAACTACAGGCTGTTATTCGGTTTCACTTCTACCTGTTTTTGATCAATATTGCATTTCTAACCAACAAAGACTAAGACATTGATAAATATGTGTTTGAGATTATGACCAAATACCTGTAAAATGCATAGTGAAATATTATCTAACACAGAGAGACGTGCGCATGTCAACACACATCCATGGATGTCTTAAAACAGCTGCAGCACAAATAAAAATGTCATATGTAGACGCTAAGCGAAATTGCTCCTTTGTCTGTTAAAGTGAGTGCGTTGGAAGGGCTCTGTGGACGAGAGCGGCGCATTCCCCGGCGGACGCAACGCCATTGTGCCAAAACCGGGGCCAGGAAATGAAAAGTGGCCCCTCCCTTTCAGGCTAAATTGGATTATTCCTGTGTAAGAGACTCGGTTTGGACCCTGGGGAGGGAGAGAGGGGAGAGAGATCGATCCAACAGATTTCAATTTATGTTTGCACAATTGTTCAGTCTTTCAGGAATTATTTTCCGGGTTGTTGAAGGATTGAAGGTTTTTTTTTTGCCCTTCAGGAGTCTTGTCTTTTGCGTGAATGTGTCCATCTGCTCTTGTTGGCCTGATTTAGAGACACTTAGCAACAGTATGTGTGCGCTAACAGCATGGGACTCGACTGCACACAGCTCAACAGGTGACCCTGAACAAACGGCTAAACTTGATCAGAACAGCCTGTAAACAAACCCTCACTTTCCTCTCCTTTTTCTTGACTATTTTTCTGTAAAGTTGGCGTAAAAACATCATTGCTGCCGTCTGATTTGTTTTCATCATTGCTATTCTTTCTCATTACTGTTTCTCTGCGGAGTATTATAAGTGATTGTAAACCCGGGAGTGGCTCCAGGATCAATTGTTTAGAAGGTTTTCACTGCTGACGGAGCCTCTCACCAGAAAACCTACAAAACAATTGATCCTGGAGCGTCTTAGAGACCACCGTGACGGGAAGTAAAGGCACCATGCTGACAACTCATACAGCCGCTGGGTCACTACAAGGTCAAATACGCACAAATATCAACTTTATTTTTTGTATAAAAAGTTGCATAGTGCACCTTTAAAGAGCCGACTGGGCAGAAGTTCTTTAGATCGTGATAAAACCTTCTCACAGAAATGACAGATCGTCAGCCCTGGAGATCGTGAGATGGTCTAATATCTTAAAGAGGGGGTATTATGCTTTTTTCAATCACATAGCACCAGTCTATAGCATACTACAATGATGACGTAACCTTCTGTTGGTCTGTATATGCAGTAAATTAAAATAACTGCCTTGAATAAAATTGCTCTCTCAAAATGGCTGTACTGAACGTCTTGAAATAGGCCTCTGTCTCTTTAAGAAGCTTTCCGACACGCCCCCTTCAGCACACTGCTGTGGCATCTAAACAACACTACTGTGCGGGGAGGGGGCTCTGCTGAGCTGAGGAGCAGTGGTTGGTGGCTTGGCTGGTGACGAAAGGTCCAGAGGCGTCTCCAGGAGGTGGGGGCGTTCCTAGGAGGACTGAGGCATAGCTACACCTAAAATGGCTGCCGTCTAAGTTTTTATTGATTACTCAAAAATATGTGAATGAGCCAAGGCAACACTCCAGGCATGTGTTTAATGAGGGAATGACATAATAACATGATATAAAGCTTGAAAAAGTCGATTTTACATAATACCCCCCCTTTAATATTGCTCACCCCTACGTAGATGAGTTTCTAAGAATGCCTTTCTTCACTGATATGCCTCTCTGCCTCTCTCTTGTCAGGACAGAGCCTTCACAGCCACTCGCTACTTCTTCCTTCGCTGCTTCATTATTCATAAACACATTACGAGAGGAGTGTGTATACGTTGCTTAGGCCACGATCATTGTTCGAGTGGAGTGAAAACAATGGTACAGTTTCTTAGATTTAAGAGCAAACTGGTCTTGGCCAATGCCAAGTCTAACTCCTCAATACTCCTCAATATTGTGACGTCCAGTTTGAGAGCAGAAATAAACAGTCCTCCCCCTCTCTCCCCCGTCTCTCCCTCTCTGTGGTGCGAAGCGCTGGGCTCAGGGACACATTAGCGGAGCGCGGGGCGTGAAGATCAAATGGGATTGTCCGATTTCCAGGAACACGTAGCGTCTGTGGCTTTAGAGTCGGGAAGCCTCTTCATGCAGACCCCGCCGAGGCACCGCGCAACGCTCGGACGGTAAATTTGTGCGCGAGCAAGGGAGGCACAAGGGAACGGCCTTTATGTGAGAGAGAGACACGGATTGTTGCCCTGCTACCTCTGGCCACAATCTCTTATCAATGAACAGATTCGGCTCCTTAGAGATATCAATTACTGACATGATTATGAGGGAAAATGTTTTTGAAATTTTGATGTGAAATAAGGCCTTTTAGACAAATTCAAGATTTAAACGTATGCTTTTATTTAGTGATATATTAAGCACAAAGGTTTTTATACACTATACATTATTATTACGTTATCTTATTTTTTATTGCTATTTTGTAAATAAATTGTTGCTGATTAACAGGGCTTGACGTGAGCACTAGCCAACTGGCCAAATGCTGGTAGGTTTTCATTTTGACAGAAAACATTTAATTAATCAATTGGCCACTTGGATTTTAGAAATCATCCACCTGCTCCTATAGGTGGGTTTCATGTAAAATGAGGAGCCTTACCAAGCAATGAATAATTCAAAACTAAAGATTCTGTATTTTGAATGGTGTAAAGTCCTCAAAATGTAAGAAGAATAGGCTCCTCCTAATTAAGTACACAATTTAAAATGGTAAATGGTTACATTTCTACCTTCTTTAGGCACTCAAACTGCTTTACATCAAGAAACCACTCTCCCATTCATCCACTCATTCAAACACCAGCATCAAACATTTTTAACGATTTGAACAGGAAAAATCAGGCAGCTTTATTACTATATCATCATGATTACAGCCAGAAATGTTGACTAATGTGAAAATATTACACTGAAACCTTTATATCCAACTTTCAATACTTACTTTTGGAAAAAAAATTAAAAAGATCTTTAAGGTAGAAAGAACACATGTTCTACTCAGTTTGGCAAATTATCATAGTGATGAATACGGTTGGACAAACCTCCTAATATTGATTTAGTCATTTACATATACTTTATACAAGTATATTGTTTTATGGAAAAACTAAAATATTGAAAAGTCCCTGTGAAAAAAACCTTTAAAAATGTCAAGTCAACACAGGGAAGTCAGGAGTCTGTAGGAGTCGTGGACGACCGCACAGAGAGATCATAAACCTTTGTCAGGAGTAGCTAGATGTAGGGCCAGCCTTACATTTTTACGGAGTAAAGCCGCCTAGCTCAGGCGCGCATGTAAACTCCACACAGGAGGGCCTCGTCAGCCTGGGCGCTCACTCCCTCCAAGTAACAGATCCTGCGTTTCTGTACAGTGCGATACTTGTAAGTCATTTACTCGTATTGCCCCGGCCCGTTAGGTAAGTGTTGCTAATCCTGTCGGGACGCTATAGCCCTGCCCCGGGGCGGTTTGCACACTCTGTGCTGACACTGGGACATATGGAGCGAAACGTAACCCGCACAGAGTTAATTGTGGAGAGAGAGAAGAGAGAAAAGACGTATAGTCGGAACACACCGCCATCGACTATAGGCTCATATACTGTGCCTCTCGAAAGTACTAATACACCTTGAACTTTTGCACATTTTGTCATGTTTACAACCCTAATCATAAAGATTTTATTTTGGATTTTTTACTGAAAGTTCACACACAAGTAACAGACAACTGTGAAGTGAAACAAAATGATACATGATTCTGTTATTTTTCAAAAAATAGAAAAGTGAAAAGTGGGGCGTACATAAGTATTCATACAGCATTTTCTGAGTGCATTAAATTGCCTTTATAACATTCCTAATGACTGCAGAAGTTCACACCTTGCCCTAACCATTAAATAGAGGCCACCTGTGTGTAATCTACTCTCAGTATAATTCCAGCTGTTCTGTGAGGGCCTCAGAGCTATGGTCAGAGTGTATTGGTCACTAAACAACATCATGAAGGCCAAGGAGCACACCAGAGAGGTCAGGGATAAAGCTGTGGAGAAGTTTAAAGCAGCGTTAAGTTATAGAAAGATTTCCCAAGATTTGAACATCACACGAAGCACTGTTCAATCCATCATTCGAAATGGAAAGAGTATAGCACCACTGCGAACTTACTAAGACACGGCCGTCCACCTAAACTAACAGACCGAACAAGGAGAGCACTGGTCAGAAATGCAACAAGTGCCCCAAGATAACTCTGGAGGAGCTGCGACGTACTGCCACTGAGCTGGGGGAATCTGTACATGGGACAACTATAAGTGTACTCTACACAAATCTGGCCTTCATGGACGAGTGGCAAGAAGAAAGCCATTATTGAAAGGAGGCCATAAGAAATCCTGTTTGAAGTTTGCTAGAAGTCATATGGAGGACACAGCTACCATGTGGAAGAAGGTGCTTTGGTCAGATGAGACAAAATTTAACTTTTTGGCCCAAATGCAAAACGTTATGATGGCACAAACCTAACACTGCTCATCGTCCTGAGTGCACCATCCCCAGTGTCAAATATGGTGGGGGGAGCATCATGCTATGGGGCTGCTTTTCCTCAGCAGGGACTGGGAAGATTGTAAGAATAGTTGGGAAGATGGATGGACCAAATACAGAGACATTTTGGAGGAAAACCTGCTGGAGTCAGCAAGAGAATTGAGGCTGGGGTGGAGATTCACCTTCCAGCAGGACAATGACCCTAAACACAAAGCTAAATCTACAATGGAATGGTTTAAAAACAAACATATTAATGTGTTAGAATGGCCCAGTCAAAGTCCTGACCTAAATCCTATTGAAAATCTGTGGAAAGACCTGAAAACTGCTGTTCACAACGCTCTCCTTCTGATTTGACAGAGCTTGAGTTGTTTTGTAAAGAGGAATGGACTAAAATGTCAGTCTCTAGATGTGCAAACTTGTAGTCATACCCCAGAAGACTTGCTGCTGTTATTGCAGAAAAGGGGGTTCCACAAGTATTCATTCATGCTGTATGAATACTTGTGCACGCCCCACTTTTTGGTTTTCTATTTTTTGAAAAATAACAGAATCATATGTATCATTTTGCTTTCACTTCACAGTTGTCTGTTACTTGTGTGTGAACTTTCAGTAAAAAAAATTCTAAATAAATCTTTGTTTATGGTTGTAAACATGACAAAATATGCAAAAGTGCAAGGTGTATTAGTACTTTCGAGAGGCACTATATAGGCAGCTGAGCTAATGCGACCCTCCATTCAGTTTGTGTAGTTAGCATTCCCGCCTTAAAGCGATGAGCTCTTTGATTCAGTTACAAAGGCTCGCCAGGCCTTTCTGTTGGGAGTTTCATGTGTGAATTACCCACTTCTGCTGTTGCACACACGTTCATGGAATAATAGCTATTCAGTCAACGCAGAGAGCCATAGTGTCACAGTGGTGTAGCCGGGCAGAGGAGAAAGGCAGGGCTAAGAAAGAGGTTAGCGTGCTGGAATAAAGGCTTTGCACCGTGGTCACACTCTCCCATTGTCAATACTGCTTGATATTGGTGAACAAGGAATGCAACACTGGCCTTTAACTTTTGTAATCAAAGCTAAAAGCAGTCCAACCAAATATTTGAGCTTGCAAAGTTATTTGTTTTAGGCTTTTTGTGGTCAGGCAGTCGTATGAAAAAGCACGTTTTGGCAGATTGTGCCATCTGCCCTGGTCGCTTTGCCGTCTGATAAAGCTGTACATGCACATGGGTCAAATTCAGATGGCAACTTTAGATCTTTGTATGTATTCTTGATTTGATGCATTCTTCAAGTTCTCCGGGAGCAGCGCGTGGCCCCGGAATCCATCTCCATCAGTCATGTTTGGTCGTAGGAGTACCTTGCTTGAGCCATATACTCTTTGAGTCGTGATATCGCCATGGTTTCAAACAAGACACTCACTCCCTCCACCTAAATTCCAGCACATATCCATAGCGCTGCATAGGAGCAGCCATGACTAATGCCAAATCAATCAAGTGTCTGTTCGGCACTTGTCCTGCTGCATTAAAAAAATCTTTCCTAATTTAAAGATTCTGAATCACCCGGCGCAGATCTTGGGTTGTTTTCCAGCGAAGGAGCGGCTGTCAGAAACTAGCTCCTGGTGCTAATCCTAAGAGCCTCTACACGTCCATTAACACGGCAGCGCGCTACATGTGCCCGCGGGGGAACAGCACACTTTAGCACTCCTCCTCCTCCTCCCTCCTCCAGCAGGGACGGCTGGCCAGGGTTCAGCGAGCAGTCAGAGCCATGCCAGCGCGTATTAAAGGGTGTTTTTGTCAACCGACCGCGCGGCGTCTGAATGGCGCCATTGTGGAAAAGCGGGGTGAGTCCATTAACACCATTGTGAGCGAGAGATACCGGGAGAGGAGGTGACACTTTCGGAGCCGCCGTGCAAAGATCTGATGAGGGCCATCGAGGAGAAGAGACTCGTCACGTTCAGAAGTACGCAGAAGGATGTGGATATTTCTGAAATGGCCACACGCTTCGCAGATGGAACTTTTTAACGGTGATTGAGCATTGTTCGATTGTGTAAAGCAGACCTGGACGTGTGTCTTCAACGAATCGCCAGACCACTGCAAATTAGGTGATGCGATATCCACATATATCGCCAAAAACTGAGATGTAGCCATGTGTTTGCTAACACAGCCGAAAACAATAACACTAGGAAGCTTAGAAAAGTGCGAAAGTTCACTTTTCCTAATTTTGTTCCCTTTTAGCCGTGTTTAAGACGTGATTTGTTTTTTCTCTTGTCTTGTTTTGACATCATTTGACCGTAAATAAAAATAAAATAGCTTTAGATTTAGACATTTTCTGAAGCTAAGTTGGGAGTCAGATTGTTTCTGAATGTATTGTACAATATCGATCTGAATGTGATCAAATTAAATATGAGTGTCCACTTTCCACATTGGCGAGGTCTCTGATCACTGAACATCTTCTGGACACTTCAGCTGCTGAAAATGACTGCACAAGTGTGGATTCCTGGAGGCTCCACGCTTGATTTGTCTTCATTCTTTGACCATTACTTTGTTTTCTTTCTGTAAATTTGCTTCTTACCACCTGTTGGCTATTGGCAACAAAACGTTTGATGATTCCGTGGTCCCGTCCCAATATTTTTGACATTTCAAAAGGGCTGATATTTCAATGTCTGACAGATGTCTTTTCTTTACCATTCTGTGTGAGAGACATGTTCCTCTATACACGGATGGCCGTTACCGTTCATTCCAAAGCCTTTGTCCAAACCAGCTTTGGTTCTGTTAGTACCACTGTTCTCCTTCGGATTTGTCAGTATTTGCTCATTATTACCCGAGAAAACACTGGGAGCAGGGCTTTGTTTACCAGGCCCACACTCTCAAACATCCCCTCGCTTTGATCCAGCCCCGTGTCAGCTCCGGGAGATGTCCGCACTCTCCCTGCCCTCACTCAAGGGCCTTATCTCTGGGCTCGCCCTCTGTCTGCCCCCCTGGTCTGTCTTATCAGGGTCGGAGGAGCTTTAGGGAAGCGGCCTCGCAACCCTGCATTAGCACCTCTCACTCTATCTCTCTCCAAATGGATTCTGTTAGTCCTACATGACTATTTGGTTATTTCACTCATTTGTATCTGTCTTCTTAATTAGAAGTCCGATACATCGAACCAGCTGCATTCCTTTGACATAAAAGCCAACATTTAGCCACAAAACAGTAGCTTCTTCACTAACTGGCTGGGCTCGCACAGGGGCAGATTGTTCTTGTGTCCTTGGGCAAGACACTTTTCCCACCTTGCCTATGTGGGAATGTTCAGTATTCATTTGATTGATGTGTCAGTTTATTTGAAAAGGTACAGTGATGGACATTTTTTTAAGTCAGTAAATTCTAGATAAATAAATAAAATAAAAATACACCTGTCAGTATTAGCTACGGCGCTAGTGTTCAACTTCTGTTCAACTGTTTTTATTGCCAGCAGTATTTAATGGAAGTCAATAATATGTAGAAAAAGGCTACATACACACCAAACATACAGCGGTAACCATATGTTTACATACACTTTATAAAAAGACACATTTGTATTTTTTCTCACTGTCTGACATGAAACCAGACTTAACTTCTTTTTTTTTTTAGGTGAAATAGAATTTGTAATTGTTTCTATTTGTCAAATGCCAGAAGAATCAAAGATAGAATTTTCTACATAATATTTTATTACTTTTTTCAAAACCAAAGTGTACATACATTTCATTAATATTTGGTAGCATTGCCTTTAAACTGTATAACTTGGGTCAAACGTTTTGGATTTCCTTCCACAAGCTTCTCACAATAGTTGGCAGGAGTTTTGGTCCATTCCTCCAAGCAGAACTGGTGTAACTGAGACACATTTGTAGGCCATCTTGCGTGCACATGCCTTTTCAGCTCTGCCCATACAATTACAACTGGATTGAGATCAGGACTTTGTGATGACCACTTCAAAACATGGACTTTGTTATCCTTAAGCCACTTTGTAACCAGTATTGGCAGTTTGTTTTGGGTCATTGTCCATTTGGAAGACCCATCTGCGCCCAAGCTTTAAGTTCCTGGCTGATGTCTTGAGATGTTGCTCCAATATTTCCACATTGTGTTCTTTCTTCATGATGTCATCTATTTTGTGAAGTGCACCAGTCCATCCCACAGCAAAACAACCCCACAGCATGATGCTGCCACCCCAGTATTTCACAGTTGGGATGGAGTTCTCAGGCATGCAAGATTCCCTCTTTTCCTCCACATGTGATGATGGTCACATTCTGATTCTGATTCTGATTCTGATTATGGCCAAAGTTTTTTTATTTTTACCCCATCAGGCCTCAGGATTGTCTCCAAAAATATAAGTCTTTATCCTTTTTTATTTTCAAACTCCTAACTGGCTTTTTGATGTTCCTTTTGAGTATGAGCTTCTTCCTGGCAGAGTACCCTCTCAGCCCATGTCGGTACAGTACTTGTTTAACTCTGGATAGTGACAAACTCTTACCAGGTTCAGCATCTTCACCAGGTCTTTTGTATTTGTTCTTGGGTTGATAGTTACATTTCAGACACAGCACGTTCCTCTCTGGGACACAGAACCCGCCTTCTTTCTGGTCTGTATGATGATTGGACATTTCCACCATTGTTTTAACCAATGAACCTGGACCTTCAATGTCTTGAAATTACACCCAAGGATGAACCAGACTTGTGCTTCCAAGGACATGACATCGTCATCTGGGCTTTCCCAAATTGTTTAAAGGTATAGTAATCTTGATGTCTGTAAACTTCTGACTTTGTAACAAGTAACAAAAAACATTTCTAAAAAATCTACCTCTCATTCTGTTGGCATTTGACAAATAAACATATATTTTTTAATCCTACTTAACCTAAAAAAAAAAAAATCAAAGTTAATTCTGGTTTCATGTCAAACATTGAGAAAAAAATGCTAATGTGTCTTTTTATGAAGTGTATGTAAACTTATGGTTCCCTCGGTAATATTAGTTCACAGAGGTTAACATGTAATTCTTGGTTCTGTGACATGCACAAGGAAAGAGTAGAGTGTGGCTCCAAAAGAAGCTTACCACTGAGTATGGAGTGAATGAATAACACAAAATAAAGTGCCTTTGAGTGACCATAATAAGGGCTTTATTCTTATAAATCCAAAAAGACTGAACTAACTAATAAACCAATGTAGATTTGGTTCACATGAAGCTTTTAGTCTTTACAGCGTTTTAAATGTTTACCGTAGTGACCTAGCTGCAAACCTAGAAACCATTGCCTTTGTCTTCAGGCAGGCAAATGTGAGTTTTAAATGTTTTGCATCCTCTTCCAAATTTTAATATTGCACTTGAAACAAAGCACTTTTTGGTGTCTAGTGAGATGGCTGCCATGTTTATCCATGTTTGGCTGTAACAATAATTAACCTGCTCTTGTGTTGTTATACAACATATAACCAGGCGCTCTAAGTTGATATATTATGAAGAGTATCACAGTATCACATTTTGTTTTGCCTTCCTGGGACCTCCGTGACCACTGGTCTTTGCACAAATTCTTGAAGAAGTCCAAGCAAATTTAGGTGCAGCGCGTGAAGTTTCTCTCGTTTCTCTCCTCAATCTTTTCCCTCTCTTTCGTGATGACAGTGAGCAGACTCCCACACAGTAGTCTCCTCTGCCCGATAGCCTTTGAGCCAGGCACATCAAAGAGCCGCACTCCAGATAAGAGCCGAGCGGAGGGTTAGGGGAAGCCACGGGTTTATCACCAAAGGCCTCGGCCAGTAAAACGCCGCTGATAGCACCAACGCATACTGAGGCCTGGCATCTGCTGCCGGAGCCTGGACTGTTTCTCTTCTAACAGCATCTAAAGCCACACTGAACTATTTGTTGGGAAAATCGTGCCAAAACCCACATCGCAGTCTTCTTTCGGTAACAAATACATTATATATATATTAGCCCACAAACAGCTTTAGCGACTGCTAATCCAGCAAATTTTACTGTCAGGTCACGTGTTGTAAAACTTTATTCACCCCCAGGGGCAAACAGGCCGTAAAAGGGCAGGAAACGCGCTAACAGCACTAAGTCTCTAATGTTATGACTTTGTTTAGTCTTTCCAAAGCTTCCCCTTATCATGGAAGGTTCTGATCAGGAGTATCTCGCTGGGGAAATCTTCTTATGTCTGTCAACATAATGCACTGCACACACTGACACAAAGTCTTTGTTCGTACGTTTGAAACAGTTTGGGTAAAATTGAGTTAAACCCTGTAAGAAACTTTGTGATGAGCTGCCAAAGCAAAGTATTAACAATAATTGCAAAGTTATTGAGTTGATGTAAAACACAGGAGGTTTGCTACTAGAATTCAAAGTCAAATGTCAGATGATGTCAAATGTCGGGATTGAATGTCATACAATCTATCTATCATACGTATCTACCATGTTTGTTATAAGCCGCCAACGTCCATTTACAGTGAACAAAGACAACTGATGAACAATTCGGTCAACTGGGAATACATCTGTGAACTATAACTCTAGTATTTTGCACTTTTATTCCACAATAGCAAGTCTGTAAACAAACATAACAAGCTCTATTTCTAACCTTTATCCTTAGAGATTGACCATCCGAATGTTCTGTGGGAAGTCTCTCATAATGTGAACATGTCAGGCATAACTGATGAGTAAGGAGGCTGGTCAGGATTTCAAAATGGCCTGGAGCACCCTCTGCAGGCATCAGAAGGGACTATCCATCACAGTACAATGAAAACAAGCTTTCATTTTTGGCTAACTGCATGCTGCCAAAATAATGGTGCCGCGATGAACACCCTTCAAGCGCAGAACAGCTCAAAATGGATCCGGTGGTGATATATTGGCTTTAAAAGGTTTCATTTTTTGTGTTAATTATATTCCATTTTCCATAATAAATTAATAGGGAATATAAAATGTAAATAATTTGAATTATTGTTCAGATAAAAGCATCTGGGCCGTGTAGTTTGTTAAAACTGGGGTACCTGATTTTTTTTCTGTTTAAACTGTGACATTTTTAGTTTTGGCTCAAACTCCCTCCTGCATATCTGAACTGTTGAAGCAAATTAATTATATACACGTTTCAGTGGCAAAGTGAAGCATGAGGGACCTCCCCAAAATAAACTGCACACATTTAGATTCTACTTTTATCATCCAGGTCTGTTTTTTCTGTGTTTACAACGTACTTGTGTGGCAAAGAAAATTTACAACAACAAAATTCTGCTTTAACCAGTGACCGGGCGGATAACGTTGTTCCACAGCTGTTCTTCACTTTTTATGCTGTTTTTGATGCTAGTCAATCGACAATGTAAGCTAGTTCCCCTGAAAATGACAGATTTTCACTGTAACAGTGAGTTTATAAAATTCTACCCCAAACAATACGCAGATTTTGTGCCAATTTTTGTTTCCTGCATTGATTGAAAACTCCAGGGAGAGTAGCTGCACTTGTTTCAGCTAATGGAGAAACCAAAATAATATAAGTACAAAACTATTGTGTATTCAGAAGTTCTTTTTTCTTATGTAAAGTTCCAAAATGTCTCAATGAAGATAATTACTGCTTAAGTAGTCAAGCATGTCGAGGTTATAAACTTTTTCACAGAAGACCAAAGAGAGGAGCCCATTCTCACGTCTCTGGGTTACGTTTGCAGTAAAAGAAAAAAACACATGCTAACGCTAAGGCTCATGCCCCTGACGCGGCGCGGCGTTAATCCAATTGGGTTTTAGTGCCTTGGCCTGGGTCACTGGCACTTTTACTGCGGCTCTGAACAGATTGTAATGGTTTGTGAGTGAAAGGCAAACACATCGTAAATTAGCTTTAAACAGAGTTAAACCAGGTGCCTTGGCTAAAGGGAGCAGTCAATTAACGCTAATGGTGAAATGGCTAACTAGTGTTGGCACAGCTTTGATAGTTTTTATCTGGGCGACGCAGGCAGGGTCAGCAGTTGCTGGGAGTGCCTTTTTAAAGGTTTTCTGCAGGTGAACAGTTTTAGCCTGTTTTGAATTTTGAAGAAAAACATTTAGACAAGCCTAATGCAATTTGGAAAGAAGTCCTTTGGAGTGATTAGGTTAAAAAGAAAGAGAAGAAGAAACGTTTCTGTCCAACTGTCAAGTGTGGGGGATGGATCGATCATGCTTTTTAATATTGGAGCACAGGGAACATTTCACGGGCCATGGAAAAAAATTGATTCTACTTAATTCCAACAAATTCTGGAAGCAAACATACCGCGTGGTATCAAACCACCTTGTTAAAATATGTGTCTGTTTGTTCTTCCCCCCACAGGAGTGTATGAGGGGCGTGGCGTGACCCTGCTGGAGGTGTGTGGGAGCTGGCCCGAGAGTTTCGCCGTCCCTCGACACATTGTGGGCTCGGCGGACGCCAGTGACGAGGGGCTGAGGGAGCGGCTTGCCGACGCCATGTCCGAGTCGCCCAGCCGGGACATCAGTGGCTCCGCTACAGGTCTGTCCCATCAGCACCGTCAACTGCAACACAAACACTAAATCTTAAGGTCGCATTCACAAACTTCTAGAATTTGAAGTTCTAGAATGTCAGGTTGCGGGCAGAGGCCAGTATGACTCTATGAGCGTTTTCTGAGAGAAATATCTTAACAGGAAATGATCATCTGTTGAGCCTAATGTTTTGTCCGATGTTGGTTAACCTTGTGTCTTAAAGTATTTTCAGTTCAATTGCTGAGTTTCAGGTGACATCACAGCGTTCTAAAGGCCTATAATATTATATAGAGGTAACATTATTTTGTTTTTGAGGACATTGGTGTTGTACAGAGAGATCAGTGACTGATATTAATGATCATTTTTGTAATTCATACATTTTCTTATTAGCTACAACTTGTGAAACTGTAATGCTGTTAATAGGAAAAACTGGCTCCTGCTCCCACTGGGTCCTGTGACATCATCACATTCTAGAACCTGTAACCCAGCAATTAGGACTGTCAATTCTACAAAACTAAAATGGCAATTGCAATATCAACATGTACTCAACAGGGCAGCAGAGGGAGAGAAGGCTTCTTAACAGCCTGAACTAGGCATGGATCAGCAATCAGAAGTTCTTACCCTGAGAGGGGGCTAGAGAGGCTGGTATACGTACAGTAGATGGTGCAGTCTTTGTCTGAGAGGGGACTAGAGAGGCTGGTATAGATGGTACCGTCTTCCTACTTGGCGCCAAGAGTTGACTGAGAGTTAGCGAAGGTCTGCTTGGTTGGTGCAGTTGGCAAAAAAAATAAAAATGAATACGTACACTTTGATGCATTGCTGAGCTCTTTCTCTCTTGCGCTGATTGGTCTGGTCAGAATGCAGTTTTCGTTTTATAAAAACATTCATGGATAAAGTTTGGTTCGACTGAACAGAACTGATGACTTAAAGGACCAATGCTGTGTCATTCGTGCATGTATGTTTGAGTAATCCTGCCATAGTCTGTCATCCCACCTGCTGCTGTCAAGAAGTGGCTCGTTTCTGTCTTTTAGACAAAAAAAAAAAAAGATCCGCACAGGTGGGCAGCAGCTTGTGCGGATCTTTGTTTTTTTGTGTGTCTATGTTACGTTTTTGATCCTGCTCGGTACTTTAGAATGCGATGTGCATGGCTCCTCATTCATTTTGTATTCTTTTCTGTCTTTTCCTGTGCTATTTTTTGAGTACGTAGCCAATGTTTCACATCTTACTCTTAGCTTAAAAAAACAAGGAGTGAGTGATGAATTTTATGCTCCTAGCTAGGTGCCAGTCATTGTGGCACAAACAAATATTACAGATACAGAAGTGTTCTTTGTTTGCATGGTTTCTTTTATAACTCTTTGCAGGACATTTTTGTGAGATATCAAAGTGATAACACTTCCCGTTTTTACAGTATTTTTACCGAGGGTGCCAATATTTCCTGACAGCACTGTATGCATCGCTCTATAAATTCAGCTGTGTATTCAGTGTCGTCCATAGCCTTGTCCTTGCCGTGGCCCGTTGCAGAAGTGCTGTAGGATTAGATTAGCAGTAGCCCTCTCTGAAGCTTTCTGCCAATCCCTGCTGCAGTACCCTCAGCCGTGCGCGCGTGGGGAGGTCTATTTTGATGTAATGTGATCAGTAATGAATTTTGCGTTGCATTAAAAGCAGCTAGCGGGGGGTCGAAACCGGCACGCCAACGTTCAGGAGTCTACAACATGTAATCTAATGGAGGCGGGCAAAGTGTGGGGGGCGAGGAGCGGCGAGGGAGAAACGAAGTTACTACACGGGAGCAAAAAAGGACGGCACCGGGTGTTTGTGTACATGTGTGTGTGTGTGTGTGTGTGTGTGTTGAGAGTCAATGCTAAGTCCATTAAGGATACTGACCCCATCCTTACATCCAAGTATCTCCTCGGCAGACATGTTTAAGTCAAAGACGCTCTTGTACACTCAGAGAGAGGAGGGAGGGGCACTTCCTAAATGAGTTACGCATCGGGACAATCGGGGCTCGAAATGCAAAAGCGCACCAAGAGGAGGAGGAAGAGTGAGGAGAGATGTCAAGTCCAGCGCAGGCTCCAACAAGCAGTTCGGCAGCGTGAAGTTACTGTCTCATATAATAATCTAGTTTTACTGTATGGCTATTGTCAGCGCACAACAACAAAGTGGTCACCCCCCCAAGCTCCTTGTATTACCTCAAGATACTATAATTTTATAGTATTTTGTTGTGTAATGTGAACCGAGGGGTTGGTTTGTTATAGTTTTAACACAGCTTTGGAAAATTGGAAAGCATTACCAATTACATTTTCAAAAACACAGTGATGTGGCTAATGATCAGAGGTTACATTAACCAAAAAATACTTTTAAATACTTTTTTAAAGACTCACGATATGAACTTGTGAATACTGCCTCGTTTGCGGTGAACCGTTTGCCCACGGTGTTAAAATTGAGGAAATGCAAATAATAAGCTCCAATTTGCATTTATAACGGGGACATATGAGCCTTAATATTGAGGAGCAGATGAATAAGTCGTCCTCCTTTGGGACTTTTACGCACAAGTTTTAACACATTTCTCTTACAAAATTCATGTTCTATGATTCTGTTCAGAAATGATTAGTTTAGCTCTATTACCCTGCCCAACATAAATAATAGGTATTTACAGTAGGGCTAAAAAGTATTTAGTTTCCCATAGACTTCATATTGGATTTCGGCCAAATACTTTTTTGCCCCACATATATATCTTTAAAACACCTAAAAGAAATGCATATAATAAGAGATTAATTCATGACAAATAAAAATGGCTCGTGACAGATCGAGAAATGATCCATAATGAAACCACTGCTAATGATGCACCTTTAGGCTATTATGACTATTTCAAAACCATACCAAATCAAAAGTGATAGTAAGTGATAATAATGGGTAATAGGTTTTGAATGAAAGCAAACATTACATAAATCTATCTAAATAATTTAAATGCTTATTAAAATGTTTTTCCCAATAGGTTGTGTTCACATGACTTCATAACATTCTGAATGTGGTAACTACGGTAACGCTGAATTTTCAGTTCATGGTTAATATCTCTGTAATGGACTTACCCGCATCAAACAAAAACTGTTATAAAGTTCAACGTCTTCTCTCTCAGCACATATGAACTGAAGGCCAACTGTCTCATAAAGCTGTCCAAAATGAAGACAATATTCAAAATGACGTTGACCGGATGAAAGGACTTTCCGCCCTAAGATGAATGTGGCAGATCCAAATAATAACTTCGACAAACTCTCATTTGTTCTTTAACACTTTACTTTACGCATGTTATTTGGACAGGAAGCTAGTAGCAGTCAGTGATGTAGTGTCAAATATCTCCGTACAAAAGCAATCCCCTAAACTACAGACGCAAATGTCACGAGAGTAAAAAGGGCCTGGGGAATGGCAAAAATCCTGTATTGACGTTTGAACAGGCGCAGAGTGATTTTGAATGGCCCTCCAGTCAATGGGAGCCAGACTTCCCGGAGCCGTCGCCCACATCACCGGCTGACCCTTCGGACCACTGCACCGTCTGCGTCATTAACAAGACTGCAATCGAACCCACAACCTCTGCACTGAGAGGCAGGAGACAGGACAACCACTCTGCCAGCTTTCCCTAACGAATTACCCGTTAAAGGATGTGTTCCCTAACCAGAAAGTCCTGATCACTGCCTGTCCGACGTTCAGTACATCCCACCGAAGACATGGTGCATTCGTGGACTGTGGGACACTTAAGTCCCATTCTGCTCACTTGCTCTGAGAACACTTGCTATGAGTTCCCTTGCTATATTGATTTATCTACGTTTGATAAATCAACGGAGAAGAAATATAACAAACAGAAGACGCTTTTGCCATATATTTGTAATAGTCGGGATTTTTCAGGTATGCCGTTTTGTTTAATTTTGGCACTTTGCTCAACTCAGCTTCCAACTAGCTTACAGTACCATTGTGTCTAAAAACAAGATGGCCTACACATTCAGATCATATAGTTTGCATCCAGTCTATGGTTAAAAGATACTCCCTTGGCCGCAAGTCTGGTCCAGAGCTGACTTGCTGCCGAGGGGCCTTTTTGGGGGGATAGGCACTTCCTCTTGCTCCCTAAAGTATTGGGACACTCTACCCCTCGCGGGAAAGCGCAAAATCTAGGAGAAGGGCTCAAATCTAGGGCTAGGGTTTGAATTGGGACAGGGACTCTCCTCACCTCCTCCTCAGCTGGACAGCTGGTCAACATGGAATGGTACTTGAATGTGGTTTCAGATCTTTGTAAGTTAATATGGACACCAGCGTTGAAGGTAACATACACTTTTAGAGTGACAGGTCCTAATGTAATAATCATCCAGTGCTAGTTACTTTTAATTTATTGGTTTATTTGGTCGGGACAGTGCATGTTAATGAACATACATGGGTCTCATGCATGTAAACACGCCACACCGGATTGTAGCCTTGGGCTAATTTCCATCCGTTGTTCCCCATGTGCACTCTCAAACACACTCACATTCATCCTGGCCTATTGTACATGTTTTTAGTGGTAGGGGAAACCGGAGTACCCGGAGGAAACCTACGCAGACACGGGGAGAACATGCAAACTCCACACAGAAAGGCCCCGTCCAGGTGGGAATCGAACCTGGGACCCCTTTTCCAGGGCATAGTGAGGTAACTTAACAAGTTACTTTTAAAAACAATAATGGACAATTATGTTGAAGTTGAGCTGCTGAAGACTTATGTTGAGATGCAAGCTGGATAGTCAGCAATTATTCACAGATGCAAAAATCTATTTTTGGCAGCATCGAACCTACTGTATGACTCTGAACCAATTGTGAGGCATTATTGCCATGAGTGGACGGGTTTTACATTCGACAACAAGCATTTATCGTTACAAGTCAACAACACAGCCCAGCGATTAGGGCTTGTGCTTCATAGCAAGAAGGTCCCTGGTTCAATCCCCGGGTGCCTGCATAGGTTTCCCCACCCTAAAAACATATACAATAGGCCAAGGTGAATGAGAGTGCGTTTGAAGGCCCTTTCAAACCAATGCGATAATCGCCGTCGGTCCTGGTTGGGCCGGTTTTGCCACGTCGTGGGCGCGTGTGTTTGGTGTGGACAGCTCCGTCGGTCGTAGATGTGGTCTATGGAGGTCGGTGAAACCAGTTTGTCAAATCGGATGGAAATGATCCCATGGCTACAATCCGGCATGCTTACATACATGAATCATTAACATGCACAGTCCTGACCAAATAAACAAATACATCAAATAAATGGATAATACTAAAATGGTGGTGATGAAAATACATATGGTAGATATTATATGATTTTACAGGTTTGTAGGGGTTTGCTGTTTATGTACGCTTTAGGCTTTTGCGATGTCAAATGCAAATGCTCCTCTAATTGTTCTCCTCCTCACAAAGAATTTTAACAGGAGGTCTCCCTAATCTGATCTTCGCTCAGCTTGCTCTACTTCCTTCTGCACTTATGCAGGAGCTGGGGTTTGAGACGCAGCTGAAGTTACGCACAGGTGTCTGTCAGAGCTTGTTCTGTGGTAGGTGGCCGCAGTCTCCAATTGCTCTGCATTTGCATTGAGTTGGTTTCATTTCAACACAATGCAAATGCAGCTCGCCGCTCCGGTCGCCTGTATCACACCGGTCTGTTTGTGTTGCTCCTTGATTCATGCTGGGGTTTTACATTATGTGGTTTGGTATCAAGAGTCACTCATTTTTATAAGTCTGTGTGACTTTACTATCGGTTAAATTGACTACTAGGTATTAATTCTGAGCCGTATACTTGTCTTAGCTTAGTTTGTAGTTCAGACTAGAATCACGTACTCTGTTCAAACTATAACACCAACACTAAATTACACTGCATGTCATTACGTCTTCACCGTCAACAATATCCCCCCTCTCAGCGCTCAAAACGTTTGCATTTTGGAGACTTAGCGAGCCGGGTTAAGTTTGTGTGGCCAGGAGCGGACCACCCACAGAAATGTTTAACACACTCCAGTGCTAAGGAAAACTGTCAATTAAAATAAAGGAAGAAAATACGAGGGGGGAAAGAAAAACCTACGGCTTCACTCAGCGCTCCGCAGAACGCAAATATTTAGTCATTCGTATCAGCAGCAAATCCCACAGTTTCCCCTGCTCAGTGTGGCATGGTTTAGAATGCACACACGAGACCAAACGTTTATGCACCACCGCTATTTATCAGAAGGCAGAAATATGTTCAGGATTTGGGCTTTTTGCAATGTTGTCGGATACTTCGGGCCCTACGTTATTGGCTATATACAGTGAGTAAGATGTTTCTGATGGATGGGAAAGCTCTTGTTCTGCTGTTTCGTGGATACAGTCAGACTGAGATGGTTTGGACATGTTCACTATAGGGACAGTGAATATATGTGTAGAAGGAAGCTGAGGTTAGAGCCTTCAAGGCAAGGCCTAGAGGAAGAGGTTATGGATCTTGGTTCTTCTGAATTGGCCACACTGAGGTTGAGCGGTTAGTTTTCTGTGAGTCACATACAGTATGTCACCTTTAGTATTCAACGCACCATTTTGCATTTAAAATAACTTATATTTGAGCAGTATCAGCTTAGTGGTTGTAAGCTAGCTACTATATGCAGCGGCGGAGTGATTTGCTAGAAAATAGTCCCTCAAAATGTTCTATTTCAAAAATGACTCTATCGACAGACATTTATCTCATTAGCCTGGTGTTGTAAATGATTCAGACTGCCAGACTGCAGGCTAGCTGTTATCGTAGAAATGCGCTAGCCTAGCACTAGCCTAGCGCCACTAGACTCTTCAAATATAAGGACTGTGTAAATTAAAAAAAAAAAAAAATCTCCAGAAATCAAAAACACTCTGGATAGCTAGGAAATGAGGCCCTATGTCAAAAATCCTGAAATATCCCTTTAAGGTGAATGAAGTTGGTGACGCACGTTTCACAAAGTTTATTTTTAGAGCAAGCGTGTCAATGCTCGCTCCGACGCGCCCGCTGGCACTACCAATCGACTGGAATACTTGAATACTGATCCAAACCACCATGAACACGCCGCAACTTGACTCTCCCATTGAAATCAATTACCTTTGTTTTGTCTGCTCTGTATTGTTTGCTCAGGTGTTTGAGACAAACCTGCTTAAATACCCGTTAGGAGCATGTTAGATATTATGGTTTTTTTCCGTAGTAACCCTGCACAGTAACGCTCTGGGAGGGCATCTGAGCATGCACAGATCCAGTAAATCCCATAAACTGTAGCGAGACAGCTGGGTAAGGCTGAAACAACTGATCGATTAATCGACAACTAATTGATTATTGAAATAGCTGCAACTATTTTGGCAATCACTTAATCGTTCTCTGGTAAACACAGACTCAAAAAGAGCAAAAATGTAAATGTAGTATCTTTGTTGAAAAACGACCTTGTTTTTAAAGTTATGAAAGTTCAGAATGAATTTAGACCACAACTTACATTTGAATGTAGTAGCTTCCTCTTTCATTGTTTCAAAGGCGTGCTGGGTAATGGGGAGAGTCGGGATATTTCCCAGAGGGCTGCGGAGCTTTTGGGCAATTGTCATGTAAATATATCAAACAATGACAAACAATTTTTGCATCAAACTTTTCATTCATTGTGGCAGGGAGATACCATTTGAACTAACTTTAATCCTGTCTAAGTGGAAAAGTTCAAGTTGGTGCAGTCCAATCCAGCCGAGACAGAGAAGTTGTAGAAACTGTGTACAAATAATATATATTTTCATCTCCATAACTTGGTGCTGTCTGTGGAGTTGTATCAGGCTAAGACTGTGTGTGCAGCGAAAAGAAAAAGTGTTAGAAAATTGCCAGTGTGGTATTTGAATCAGCAATCTTTTTACAGTGCACTATAAACTGAGCTATGATTCTGCCAATAAATGGGCCGGGTCTAAATCATTGAATAATTCCCGGGCCGAAATGAGGTCCCAGCACGCCCCTGCATTGTTTATAATAAAAAAGGTATAAGTACGGCAGGTATAGGGCCTTTAAGTTTACTCCATCAGCATAGATTTATGTAGAATAACAAATATTCAGACACCTTTCAAATCCCAGCGCTTAATCGATTAATCGTAAAAATAATATGTAGATTAAGCGATTACCAAAATAATTGTTAGTTGCAGCTGTACAGCTGGGTCCCCGGGCTTTGTAGACGCCTACCTCAACCAGCCAGTCTCTTCTACTTTAGCAAATCACCCACTCCAATAAGTTTGTCATCGATCCGGTCACAGATGCAAATGTGTAACTTGTCACAAGTTATTACAGAAGACTCTCTCGAATCCCGTATCATTCGGAACAAACTTCCCATTCAGTTGACTGTGGAGACAATATCCAGGAACCAACCTCTCGAAGTTTCTCGTTTCAACCACCTGTAAAAACTTGTTACAATAATCTGCTCTACTGTTATTCCGTCCTGAATGAGCCGAAATGGTGTGCGTTCTGGCGGATAATAGTCGCCGTGGTTTTCGCGATCATTTTGACTGATAACACTCGACACAAAGAAACAGTTCAGCCTCTAAACCAAGCCAAACATACTCTGCAAAGTCAGATAATAACTCGCACCAATTATCCCGCAGGCTCTCAACAGCAGCAGCAGAGGCAGCGGCATTAAACGATAAAGCACCGGTGATAGGTAATCGTAACGTACACACTCGCCAAGTCCAGAGAGAATGCATGGATCTAAATGGGAAAAAAGCCTGCTGCTATTAAATGCATGGGAGTTTAGTGCAGTCATCGATTTGTAAATGGGTCTGGAGAGATAAGAGAGCTCGGAACTCTTTGCAAATATTAACTGCGAGAACAGAGTAGGAAATAAATTAAATGTGGATTTGCGGGTTATTAAGATGGAGACACTTTGGGAGGGAAACTTGCAGCTACAAAAAAGAAAAAGTTTGTGCCCCCTTCCTGATTTCTTACATTTGTTTATATTTACCACACTTAAATGTTTTTGATCATCAAGTACATTTTTATATCACACAAGGACATTCCCAGTGAATACAAAATGCAGGTTCCAAATGTTAATCACATTTATTAAAGGGGGGGTATTATGTAAAATCGACTTTTTCAAGCTTTATATATGTTATTATGTCATTCCCTCATTAAACACATGCCTGGAGTGTTGCCTTGGCTCATTCACATATTTTTGAGTAATCAGTAAAAACTTAGACGGCAGCCATTTTAGGTGTAGCTATGCCTCAGTCCTCCTAGGAACGCCCCCACCTCCTGGAGACGCCTCTGGACCTTTCGCCACCAGCCAAGCCACCAACCACTGCTCCTCAGCTCAGCAGAGCCCCCTCCCCGCACAGTAGTGTTGTTTAGATGCCACAGCAGTGTGCTGAAGGGGGCGTGTCGGAAAGCTTCTTAAAGAGACAGAGGCCTATTTCAAGACGTTCAGTACAGCCATTTTGAGAGAGCAATTTTATTCAAGGCAGTTATTTTAATTTACTGCATATACAGACCAACAGAAGGTTACGTCATCATTGTAGTATGCTATAGACTGGTGCTATGTGATTGAAAAAAGCATAATACCCCCTCTTTAAGGGAAAGAAAATCCTCACCTCTCTGGTCTGGTGTGAAAAAGTAAATGCCCCCTGAACTTAATAACTTGTTGGGCCGCCCTTTGCATCAATAACTGAGGTCAAGCGTTTGCGATAACTGGTGATGAGGCACATCGATAGGGATTTGCTTGTTTGGTATTCTTGTCCTGCTGCATAACCGAAGAGTGCTTGAGCTTGAGGGCTTGAACTGATGGCCGGACGTTCTCCTCCAGGAGTTCCTGGTAGACTGTTGAATTGATTATTCCATCAATGACAGCAGGTTGTCCAGGTCCTGAAGCGGCAAAACCCCAGAGCGCCGCACTTCCACCTCCATGTTTGACTTTAGGCATGCCGTTCTTTTTTATCAAATGCTGCATTGTTGTTTTTTTACGCCAGATGT
This sequence comes from Neogobius melanostomus, assembly GCA_007210695.1. NCBI lineage: Eukaryota > Metazoa > Chordata > Actinopteri > Gobiiformes > Gobiidae > Neogobius > Neogobius melanostomus. The sequence continues at coordinate 479,670 of VHKM01000346.1, forward strand.
AACGAGTCGCAGACATGACAAAAAGTTCAACTTTTGTTTTCGTCCGTCCACAGACCATTTCTCTGAAAGTCTTCGGAATCATCCAGATGCTTTTTGGCAAATGAGAGCTGTTGGTTCTTATTTGTCAGCAGTGGTTTTCATTTTTGCTCGGTGTTTATCTTATAGTTGAGTCATGAACACTGACTTTGACTGAGCCCAGTGAAGCTGCAGATCTTCAGATGTCATTCTGGGTTCTTTGGTGACCTTCTGATGAGTTGTTCTTTGGTGACCTACTGGATCAATCGTCTGGGCTCTTTGGTGACCTCCTGGATGCGTTGCCGTTGCCTCTTGAAATGGCGTTATAGGTTTTCTTACGAGATTTTGTAGCCTACTTTATTTGTCTGACCGGACTAACAGTGATATTTTCTTGATTCAACAAACTTGGTGGTAATAAGGTTTGGGAGTGGCCAATGAAACTGAACTCAGCTTTTCCAAAAATCTGGTTATTCACAGCTAATCACAGAGGGGGCATTTACTTTTTCACGCAGGGTCAGAGAGGTTTGGATTTTAGGTTTCAGTTTTCTCTTAATAAATATGATAATCATTGGAAACTGCATTTTGTATTGACTGGGAATGTCTTTGAGTGATATAAAAATTGTCTTGATGAAACATTTAAGTGTGATGAATATAAACAAATGTAAGGAATCAGGAAGGGGGCAAAACTTTCTCACAGCACTATAGCTAACCAGCCCTCTCCAAGTAGCTCCCCAAAGGCTTTCTACACATTTATGTAAGCTCTCAGTCGTCCTACTTCAGTAACCACAACTTCCGAAATCGAGAAACATTGGGATCAAAAAGTAAAGTTGAAAGAGCAAACTCTCGCCCGTATTCCAGCGCTTGCATGCCTGTATCTAATTTGTCTGTTAGCACGCAGGGTAGCGAGGCGTTTGATTGATTGCTAACGCGACTTCTTTCCCCCTCGCGGTGTTTCTTTTGTGATATTATCAGCGCCGTCCAACATGGCGGAGGGAGACGGCTTCCCTTTGAGACGAAGAGAGTCCAGGCCAATTCAAATACTCCACAGCTGCACGGCCACACCAGCTAATGCAACAGTTTATGGAACAGACTGACCAAAAAGAGCTCATTCATTTCATGCTAATGATCATAATTACAGTGAGTCCTAGTGTGCGCTACGATGAACTGTTCTAACACCAGTGTCTCAGAACCAAGGGGATTGTAGCAGCCTCTCAGTGAGGAGGTTGTGGGTTAGATTCCCTATCTCTTGAAGGGTCTTGTCAGAGGACACAACAGCACTATTGCAAGTCATGGGAATTGAACAATCGATCTTGGTGGCCCCAGAGTCAGGACAAAACAGCTAAAACCTGAAACAGTCTCCTGAAAATGTGAGACAGGACTCAACACTTACAACAATGATCAAATCAGTATTTTATCTGGATCTTCACTTTGAATGACATTTTATGATTATTCATGATTTATTGTTTTTATTTGCTGGAACCTGGATAAAGAAACATAATCTTCACTTTGTGACTTCACGTGTATTACAACACACCTCTGTAAAGCACTTTGAATTACTTGTTGAAACTGTGCTCTATAAATGAACTTGCCTTACCTCAGTGTTAAAGGTGGCATATGTAAAATCAGCTTTTTGGAGTTTATAATGTCCTCTCTACAACAACTTGGAGGGCCAGATCTTGCATTTCTCGCACACATTTCTGCGGTGTGGAGTTTGCCTCGCGCTCTTTGATACTGGAAGCCCATCCATCCATCCATCCATTTCTTCACTTGTCCGTTGCCGGTCGTGGGCAGCCGCCGGAGCTGCCCAAATCACATGCACCGCCCCCACGGCTCCTTCTGCAGTGGTGGGTCCCGGAAGGACGCCTCACGGTTTAAACGGGCCTGTGGTCTCTCCTGGGGCTACCAGTGTAGCAGAACTGGAGCAATGTGGGTGAGTGCTTGCCAAGACACAACGACAATGTGCACTGTCAGGAGGCGGATTCGAACCCACGACCTTCCGATCATGAGACGACCCGCTCTACCTCTGCGCCACCGTCGCCCATATATACTGGAAGCCACTAAATTAAAATGTGTTGGTCCAAACTCATTCCTAACTTTGCTAACACCTTTGTAGCATCCCATTTCTTCACAAGGACAAGTTTATCGGCACATTTCCCAACTTGCAGGGTCTCCTTTCAGGGTCGCTGTCACAGAAATGTTCAAAAACTCGCCTGCAAGTTCATGGAATTGATACAAATGCTTTAAAATTAGACGCACAGTGTTTTTTTCCCCCACAATTGTCTGAGCTCACAATATACTAAAAGAGGACACGTCTAATTTTGATCCACAACAAGAAAAACTATTCCAAATGCTCCCTGCGAAAGGCGAGAAACACCGAGATGCAAAGTAATAGTTATAATATTTGAAGCTATATCAATATCTTTTATATGCCCAAAAGTCTGTTTAAAAGCCTCATTTATGCTTGTGTCCACTTTAAAACGTGATATTTTAACCCACAGAGACGGCTGTCCTCACCATTTCCCTAACTTTGCTGAAACTATAAGCTTTCGCAAATTGACTTTCCAGAACGCTTTGAGCTCATTTCGTCAGCCTTTTGCAGCCGGTCATCACCGAACATTTGAAACTCCATGTCACCCTGCGCCAAAGCCCTCCTGCCACACACACACACACGTCCACACACACACACACTCATTCACTCGCGGCATAATGGCTTAGCTCCGCTGCGTGCCATCCCAATTCACTGCTCTTTTCAGCATAAAAATCTGTCCCCAAATCCACCGTCGAGTCTTTAGGCTTTTTCTTGCAGCTTTTGTGTGGCCCTCTCTTTATATTGTACGCAGAATAATCACGACTTTAAACTCAATAGCCAGCTTGATGTTTGGGACGCACACATTCTACAAGCCGGCAGGGGTCCGCGGTCCGTATGAGACGAGCATTTTGTGACTTGCCCTGGGGGAAAGAACGCGCTTTGGCTTTTTGAAAAGAAGAGAGAAATGAGGGTAGAGGTGCAATGAATCTAAAGATGGAGAGAGAGCGGGGGATGAAAGATACCAGTAACCCAAATTGAAGAATCGATGCTGGTGGGAAAGAATTGATGACAGCTGCTTGACGATCAAGTATTTATTTTATTTTATTTTTTCCAATTTCTTGACCAATAATGGTGTTATTAGCATCTGGTAAGTGAGCGCCAATCATTAACTTTGTTTGTTTGTTTGTATTAGGGCCGGGACTTTTTTCGATTAATTGCGATTAATTAATTACATGAGGTTTAGTGCGATTAATCACACTTTGCTTTCCACACTTCAGTTTCCTTTTTTCCTGCAGACGCACAATTAATGGCAATATTGCACTGGTCTGTTGGACTTGGTTGAACAAAAATAAACAATATTTTGTTGCTTAAGCTTATGTATTCAGTCATTATTCGATGGTATACTAAAAATCCTTATGAAAAAACTTACTTCTCACTGTTCTCAGGTCAAATATTTGTATGCGATTAATTTTGATTAATTAATTACAAAGCCTCTAATTAATTAGATTAATTTTTTTAATCGAGTCCCAGCCCTAGTTTGTATACTTTATTATCCCCGTAGGGAAATTTGTCCTCTGCATTTGACCCATTCTTCGATGCAGCATGGGGCAACCCGTAAGGAGCACTGGGCGACGGCAGTGCCGCGCCCGGGGACCCATCTCGTGATGTAGTGCCAGGCTGATGGTCAGAATCACCTATTGTACATGTTTTTAGTGGTAGGGGAAGCCGGAGTGCCCGGTCCAGGTGGGAATCGAAACCCAGGACCTTCTAGCTGTGAAGCAGAAGCGCTAACCGCTGCACTACCATTCCGCCCTCAGCAGTGGACCGGTGTGACGGGACAGGCCACCGATACGTCAGCCTCCAGTGGCAGCTGCTTGTCACATGAGGTTGTTCAGCAAACACTCCATCTGTGACTTCCCCGCATTGATCTGCAACGTGACGGATAATGACAAAGCAACTAAAGTCCTGTTTGAAGATATATAGAAATATTGTAGATTTGTGGAGACTAGGAGTGGGCTTTGTCTGGGGCAGGAAGTCACTGCAGTCGTAGGGTTTTCAAAATTGAGGCTTTTAAGGCGAGACACGGCAGGTGTTTTTCTAGCTTTCTTTCTCAACATCATAGTTTTAATGACCCTTTACAATACTTATTTTATGTCATTTTGTCGCTAGCGAGCCGGAAATATAACGGCCTTTTTCCCATGCGTTTTCCCTTAATACTGTATTGACATATTTTGTATCCACGTGTATCACGAAAGGCAATCGAGATGACACTGTAATCCAAATGTGGACATTTCCTTTTCTGGGAGAAAGACGGGAGAAATATGCAGCTTTTATTCCACTCTTACAACATCTCCACTTTGGTAGCGCCTACAGAGTCCACACTTTCCAGCCTTGGACTTTGGATTTTTTTCGGGAGGAATTTTTAATATCTAATTAATGCTGTTTGTTGGGCTTTGAACCGCAGATTTTTTCACAATACTGGTTCTCCAAAATTCCCTCCTATAAATCTTTGTTCTACAAATGTTTTGTCCCTATTCATCTGCAGTGTATACTGTAACCATGAAGCAGTGGGTCAATGGAGGGAGCAGGTTACTTGACTGGAGCCAGGGAGGTAAAGCAGGGAAGAAGTGGAATGTTGAGGGCCAAGGTGCTTGTAGCATGAAGCATTGGTTTGCTCTATGGGGGATACAATGGAAATCATGGTAAATGACATATATGCATATATCTAATTAGGGTTTAAATCAAATATACGTATTCTCCCCGTGTCTGCGTAGGTTTCATCCGGTTTCCCCTAGGCTGAAAAGGAGCTGCTTAATCTCAGTGGGACTTTCCTGGTGAAATAAAGGTCATATAAATATATAGGAGACACAGAGAGAGAGGGAGAGATCGGTGGCGTGACAGAGGAGTGTAAAAGTTAAAAGCGCAGAGAGGGTCCGGGCCAAACTCTCTCCAACACATCTGCTTTGTGCATCTCGGAGCGTTTGAACTGTCACGGTTTCCCTCTGTGTTTTTCAGTGAGAGGAAGACGTCGGCCGTAAACCAGCTTCAGAGAGAGCTTTTCAGGGCAGGCCTGAGAGGTTCTGGGGTTCTAGAGTTCTGGGTCATGGGGCTGAGTCGCTCTTGGTTAATCGATTTGTTTTGATACTTCGTCTAATGATCAGTGCTTGAAACTCTATAGGTCCAGGGTCTGTGTGGGAAAAGGCCTGGCACTGGAACTCTGAAGCCCTAAAAGGAAAATCAGCATATCTGTCAAGGTTGGAGGTGGAGTGAAGAAAATAAAACCCAAAATGAAGGACTGCAACAAAACTGGTGATGTTTAATGAATGACAAAGACGAAAACCAAAATAACAAAATCCAGAGATGACAAAACTCAAACAAAACAGGGCTGAGAGACAATGACAAGGGAAACACAGGGGTATAAATACCTGAGGAAACAGGGCACAGGTGAAACGCATCAGGGCGGGGCAGGCAATAAGGAGAATAATGACGCTGACGGTAGAAAGCCAAGAGGGTCCACAAAGAGCAGAGTCAGGCCCCAGAAGCAAAGAAGTCTGGTCTGAGGGACTTGCAGTGGCCTAGGAAGAGTTAAGGTGCAGTGCAGGGATGAGAAGACCCCAGATGAGCGCAGGCACTGAAGGCAGCTGAGAAAACTCTGGGTGACGAGGAAGGATAGGAGCAGGGGCCCACCCAGTACGAAGAACAATGTCCTACGGTGGCCCTGGGACATGAACAGGAGGAGCTCACCCCAGACAGAGGTCTCAGTTCGATGGTGGCCCCAGGACAAGAGGACACACCCTGGACAGAGAACAGTGTCCAGCGGTGGCTCCGGAACAGAAGGGACCCACCTCGAACGGAGGTCGGGGTCTGGCAGTGGTTCAGGGCGGGAAGGAGGGGACAGCCACCCTGGACGGAGGTAAGAGTCCAGCGGTGGCTCTGGCCAGGAGCAGGAACAGGGGTCAGGGTCCTCAGCTACCAAAGGGCAGTCCGCTGGGTTTGAAGTGGTCGTGTCATTCTGCCATGGTGTGATGGTGGAACGAGGAAAATAAAACCCAAAATGCAGGACTGCAACAAAACTGGTGATGTTTAATGAATGACGAAAACCAAAATAACAAAATCCAGAGATGACAAAAACTCAAACAAACCAGGACTGACGTAGACAATGACACGACAAGGGAAACACCGGAGTATAAATACATGAGGAAACAGGGCACAGGTGAAACACATCAGGGCGGGACAGGCAATAAACACAAGGGAAGTAAAGCGAAATCACAAGGACAGAACACACATGTCAAAATAAAACACAGGACTAGACCAAAGACAACATACAAAACCAAGAAACCAAGCGAACAAAAGACGAATCATGACAATACCAACCATATAAAAATAATAATAGCTAAAATGCTGAATACCTAGACAACACCATTGACTCATTGAATAAATAATTATGCCCGAGCCAGACGCAGTCCCCGGCAAGGGACTATCGATGAAAACTTACCGGATTTTGCAGAGACATTCGGGTGGCGTGAAAATGGATGGAAATAGACGAATTGGCTGCAGCCAAAACAAGATGGCTCGACAGCGCCCCCTTAAAGTTGACCCCTATTCAAATCGGGACGTGCGTTTTTGGGTGTAGGCCAAAACCCTTGGGTACGGTGAAAGGGGACATAAGGACAAACCAAAAACTGAATTAGAGTGCCATGCCAGGACGCACAGGAAGTCGGCCATTTTTGCTTGAAATCCAGAAACCCTCTGGACTCATCTTATGTTTTAACGAACTAGTGCCTGGTTTTTCATCGGAATAAGATCACATTTGCCACAGTGCGTCTAGACATATTGGAATTCAAGAATTGGCCACGGTTTGTAAAACTGATACACCGTCTCCTCATAACGCCGTGGCGAAGAACGCGTAGATTTTGTGTATTTTCGAAGACAGCTCACGGTCACAGGAATAAGCTGACAGAGCTATATTCAAGTCACTAATGCACCACCCGAAACTGAACAGAACGCAGCCAATAACATATAGCCTGCTCCCAGGATAGCGGCCCCTAGCTATACCTTGAAAACTGCCGTTTGGTATTTTTTAATACAACGTTGCCAGTATGTTCTAAACACTTACTCAAACAAAAAAATACATTACAGTCATATCATATTTCATAAGATGTGGGCGTGGTCAAGGTAAATGTCTCAAAAATGGCACATTATCGTTTATAAATCGAACATGCATTGAAATATTGAGCTCACACTGTGTCACTAATGCACTAACCCAAGCTGCAAAGAACAAACTCATTAAAAGACAACTTCACCACAGTACAGCGCCACCTATCTATACTTTGAACATTTTAGTTTGTATGATTTTATGAAACATTGCAGGTATATTTACACATCAAAACAAACACAAAAATATATTACATGTGTATGATATTTTCTAAGATGTGGGCGTGGCAAGGCTAAATGTCCCAGAGACTGCATAATATCCTTTATAATTCTCACGTACCTTGTACCTTGTTCTCACGCCCCCTGCTCGTGTATTTGCTGAACACTGAGTAGCGGCTTTACAGATTTGGCGATATTCATTGAATCATTTTGTAATCAAGGCAAATTCGCCTGGGTGCCCAAAGATTTGAGTGGGTGCTCCAGCCTGCAGCACCCACGGGTTCGGTGCCTACAAATAGAAGTACGTGGAAAGGACTTCTATGGAATTCGGCACATCTGTCCAGATGCTGTTTTGCCTGGTGGCTTCTCCCGAGTATTGCAGTCCACTGGCCTTAGAAAGTATTTCAACTATAGAACGAGTGAAAAGTAAGCTGAGGCGAGCGTGAGGCCGGGGCCTTGAGGCTGACGCAAGAGTGGGCCGGCACCGGAGCTACCTGGGGCAAGATTGAGACCGGGGTGTGACGAAGCCTCAGGCGAGAGTGGGCCGGAGTTAACTGGCGCAAGAAACCATGTTGGGTGTGAGGCCGAGGCGAGAGCAGGTTTGGTCAGAGCGAGCAGGGGCGGTCGCAAAGGGGGGACTGCGCCAGGGGCGAGGGCTTTATAGCCGCTTGCGGCTGTAATTCACATTGGTTTTGTAAATCCAGTTTAAATTCACATTTTGCTCATGTAACTACAGAGGGTATATTTTTACACTCTCTCTCTCTCTGTGGCTCCTCCGATTCAGGCGACATTTTGAGGTTGATGCGTGTCGACAGAGTGACACTATGAACTGATAATCCTTTTACTCACCCAGTCTCCTCTCGCTGCTCCCGCTCCGCTGTGACAGGGCAGGCCTGTAGGTCATTGGACACTTATCTCCCTCTCTCTCTTTTACCCAATTCAGTGCAATTGTGTCTTTGTGGGACATGTACTTTCCAAACTTAGATTTATGATGATGATGATGAATTTGAACAATACTAATGTTGTATTGGGCTGTATTAGGCAACATTAAAGGTGCATTATGAAGATTTGTATCTGAAAAAAAAAGGTGCGCATTGGACCTCTATATCACGCCAGGATCCATTGTTTTTAGGGTTTCTGGTAGCTTTCACTGTGGATGGAATCATCTCCATGGTTACGTGTACATTCCATACAGAAAACTTACCAGAAACCCTAGAAAACAGTAATTTTGGGATGTCCTAGAGGCCACAGTGATGTAAAATAAAGGCGTCAGGCTAACCACCCATACAGTCCCTGGGTCACTAAAAGGTCGTACTAAAAATGTGACAATATCTCCATAGATTAAATACGAATGATCAGGAGGAGCTTTTGTATAGCCCAATATGAGAGCAGGAATTGCCTCACAGGGCTTCACCAAACATCAAAACTAATGTAATGCCCAAGCAAATGTAGCGTCCAAATTAACAATCAACGTGTCCTGGGCATCCTCAGTTCAGCCAAGAAAAGCACAAAACACCAGTGGGAGAAACGAGAAACCTGAGGGAGAACAACAAGAAGAAGAGATCCCCTCCCCTATTGATGGACACGCTTAGTTATAAAAAGTTTATTATGTAAGGGATAAAACGCTGGTCATTATCAGGAAAATAAGTACCGACAGGGCAACTGGACTTGTCTTGCATTGAAGGGCGTTTGTTGTGATTCCAGGCAGTGTGGCTAGGCTAGTAGCAGCACGGCTAGCTACTTATTGCTAGCCTAGCTACTTAGTTGAAGGTGCAGTTAGAGAGGAGGAATGGTGGTGAATCTCTGGTAAGTTGAAAGTCGGACTCCCGTTAACTTCACGAACGATTCCCCCAACCTCTCTCGCAGGGACGGGGACAGAGATAGTGTCCTCTACTACTACTTGCGGAGTGATATGAAAGACCTGTATTACAAGCACAAAATCCGTTGCCATTGGCAGCGGTCATTATTTTTTTCAGAGGTCCTCTATCAGAAAATAATGACCGGTAGAATGTTGGAAAATCCCATTCAAGTCAATGGAGCGTTCTACGTGCATTGTGAAGAGCCGTATAATAAGGATAAAATAAAAAGTGATGTAAAAAAAATCAAATTTAAAGTTGAACAAACGTCTTACTACTTTAGTGAACGACATTTATGATATTTTGTTGTCAAAATAAAACTTTGGAGGACAAAGATTTTCCACACAGTCCAAACAAGAGAGACACAAGTAAGTAAGTAAAGTTTATTTATAGGGCGCAGTAAAATGACATAATAAAATTCATACAATACAACCAAAAAGCTTTCCTAAATAGCACAGTCTTCAAGTGCTTTTTAAAGATATCAACAGAGTCGACACAAGAGGAGGAGTTTGAAATATAATGTATTTAATGTCAACGTATGTTAAATACATGTATGTTCAAAGCTCAGAATATTGTGTTTGCACACCTAAATGGAGGCTATAGCCTGCTGTGCATATAGATAGGGCGACCAAACATCTCTGTCAAAACTATTGATTTGTCCAAGTTTAACATTAGCTCTGTGCAGGTATCTTGGGTTTTCCACGGTGCCCATGCTCGAAGCAGTGTTTTTTTGCTTGCAACTAATATTGGGAAAAAATTTTAATCGAGTTAATTATGGCCTTTGTAATTAATCGTAATTATCGCATTTAACAAACATTCATTTAAGGGTTGTATTTATATTTATAGGTATATGTTCAATGCTTCTTTGTATTTTGATCCATTTGAACTTATTCTGGTGCAGATGTGATCATTTCAAATAGACAAAGACAGACCAGTTTTATTTTGATTTATTTCGAGAATTATCTTTTTAAATAAGTTTATGTTTAGGCCTAACTGTGTGAATAGAAAAGTTTGACTGTGCAATAATTGTTGGCTTTACGCCGTGTTCGTCCCTGAGCAACGTTTACAGAAAAAGGAAACTGTGCCGCTAAAGTAAAGTGTGATTCATTTTGATTCATATTTTTCATCGCACTGAACCTTATGTAATTAATTGGGATTAATCGGAATTAATTGGAAAAAAGTCCCGGTCCTACTTGAAACGTAATTACTTTTGGCCATGAGCGCCTCAAGCACAAAGGTCACCTCTGACTCGTCCGTTTAATTGACAAAACTTTTACAAACAACCAGTTTCATCGTTCGAAAAGTCCAAATCTGGCTCGCTCCAATCATTCCCATTGCGTTCCAGTTTTGAATGTAAAAAATGTGCTCAAAATCTGGACTAACTCTTGACTAAAATTAAATTACATTGTCATCAAAAGACTAAAACTAAATAAGAATAATGTTGTCAAAATGGGCTCCATCTGCCAGTCTGTGGAGTCTCTCTGTGAAGAAGCTCAAACGAAAGTCTGTCTTATGCAAAGCTGCACAACTCGCCTCGTCACTCGCCGCTCAATCCACTTCGTTGTTTTTACTGAAGACCAAATGAACAGCAGAAGGATAACCCTGATGATGTGAGGTCTTTCTCACAGAGCGAATCTGCCACAAAAAAGTTAATACACAATCTGCACGAAATGAAGACCAAAAGCCCTGTTTGCCCCGTGTTGTGCACAGACACAGATAAAGTATCAAAGAGAACAAAGTCATCATATATGTAATATAGTGTTTTTGTTTTAATGTTCTTACACATGTAGTATAAGTACAGGGAGACTGGGAGAGATGATTATTTATCTTTGTATCGTTCATGTTTCTGTTTCCTGTGAAAGTTACACATTGTTAGGTTTAGGCCTAGAGCAATGAAATTTGTGAAAAAGCGTCAGTTTTTGGTGCAGATGTTCAAAATGTCAAGAGGAACAAGGCAGAATGTGATCTGGCAAAATTTGGAAAACTGCCTTCACCTAGTCTTAAGAGTGGGAGAAAAACTTTATCGGAATTGAGCCATGGCTGAACACAGCACAAGCCCACTTGGTTGTCTTTTTTTTAGGGCTGTCTGTTGTTTTAACTCGGTATACCCCAAGTATCGGTATTGCAGATCAGATTGGGGGGCGGCTATCAGAACAACCCTATCCCCGACCACTCTGTTGAAATGTCTGTGCCACTCTCTTTGCCCCTCTCTCTTCCCCCCTCCCTGTCTTTCTCTCTGCCACTCTGCCACCTCTGTGCCCGAGGGAAGTGTGAAAAGAGTGCACTAGCGTCTTAGCTTGTTAGCGTCACCAGAGTGAGTGTACGGGGCGCTGTGGCGGACTGCAAATGGGCTTTTGTGAAGGCATTTTCTCCTCTCTCTTTTCGGAGGCAGCACTTAGCGGTTTGCTCAGGGGAGAAGCGGCACACATCGAGGCAAGCGCTCACACTTCAGGGGCGTAAGGTTCACGGAAGAACGCCGGCCGAGATGGGAGAGAGTCAAAGCATTGGCGGTGGAGCTTTTTCTTTTTTTTGCACTCGTGTTTTGGCCCAAATCCCACTCCAGAAATGTATTTGTTTAGGAACTTTGGGTTTGTCCCGTAGGCGACTGTGCACTGGCACAAGAAAATGCTTGTCTAACTACAGTACTCATTTAAGCATATTGCCTTCATCTCACTGGCCTATACTCTAATTATAACATTTTATGATGTGATCAAATTTAAATCTTTACAAATAATGTATAAAGTAAAGTAGGTTGTTTCCAAACAATATCCTAAAAACATTTTTAGAAATGTGGCCATACCGCCTTTGCTCTGCCCCATCCAGTCAGACCTTGGAAGCTAAGCAGGGAAGGGCCTGGTCGGTATTTGGATGGGAGACCGTTTAGTAACACCAGGAAGCCTAGCAAATGTAGTGAGTGAGTGGTTGGTGGTCGGAGGGGCCGATGGCACAGACTGGTTGCCTCGCTTTCGTCAGTCTACCCCAGGGCAGCTGTGGCTACAACAGTCACCTTACCACCACCAAGTATGGAGTGAATGAATAATGCAATGTAAAGCGTCTTGGAGTGTCCAGAAAAGCGTTATATAAAACCGATGCATTATTATTATTATTATTATTATTAATTATTATTATTTATTATTATTATCATTAAATGGCAAATAAAAGGCAGAAAAGGCCAAATGAACTTTAAGAAAGTAAGTACTACTCCATAAAAACTATGTTGAATGAACCCATCATCTAACAGCGTAGATCAGATGTTGGGTTAGTCCTGATCCGGTGTGCCACCACTGTGTGAAGAAGATGAAGAAGATGAAGAGCAATGAAAAACTCTGAAACAGAGCTGAGTGTCCTTCTGCCGCCGCATCTGTGGCATTTGGAATGGCCTCGGGAGTGAGCGGCTGCAGCGCGTTACATGTCAAGTCATATGATAAACGTTTGATCTATATTTACTAAAACAACTGTTTTATTATTAATATAATAATAATAATGGCTTACACTTGGATTGCGCTTTACAAGCCTGTGTTACCAAGTTTGTCATTATTCATTCACTCCACACTCGGTGGTAAGCTACTGTTGTGGCCACAGCCGCCCCTTGGAGTAGACTGAGGGAAGCAAGGCTGGCTGTCTGTGCAATCAGCCCCTCCCACCACCAACCACTCACTCACACTTCATTCTGGCCTATTGTACATGTTTTTACTGGTAGGGAAAACTTACACACGGGGAGAACATGCAAACTCTACACAGAAACGTCCCCTCCAGCCAGGAATCAAACTCGGGACCTTCTTGCTGTGAAGCACAAGCGGCAATTGCTGTGCTGTGTTGTTAATTTGTAACAATAAATGTTGTTGAATGTAAAGCCCGTCCACTCATGGCAATAATCAACATTATTAAAGTATTACTTCAAAAGTCCTTGACTGTACTGGACAACCACATAGGCCAGACTCCAATCTACAGCCTCACAGAAGGAACAACTGAGACAGTTCCCAGAGCCAGTGTCCAGGTGTGAAGCTTCCGAAGTGCAGCAAGTTCACCACAGCACGCTCCTCAGATAGGATTCTTTTTTGTTAAAAGTGCTTAGTTTAGTGTGATTATTGCCATATCGAGTAGTGGTGGGACGATAATATTAGACCGTCTTATGATCTCCAGCGCTGACGATCTGTAGATAATTCTATCACAATTCAAAGCACTTCTGCACAGTTGACTCCTTTCCTGCTACTGTCAGTGAAGGAAACCCAAGCTGCGAACTTTCTGCTACGCAATGTCGGACGCTAATGCGAGTCCTCAATCCAGAGCATTTAAGTCCACCATTCAGTCTCTAAATCTGTGATTTTATGTCAGTGTCGTCATTGATGCTGCTGTGTGCCTGGATCCCAGCGCGTTTATTTACCTGCATGTGTGCGAATAAGCAAGTGTATCCTTTGTCCTGACAGTCCTGTCAGACGCCACATCCTTCTCATTTGATTTGAATCATGGATCGTGTTCACAAACGCGCTGTCTATCTTTGAAATATAAGACTTGTCCAAAACAACGGCAAATTTGAGTTCATTATTGTCATGCAGCCTAATGGTAACACACTGCTTCCTGTTTCCCTTTTACACAAGTCACTGCATGCTTTCCTTTAGTAACACTCTTACTGTGAAAGGGTCAGCTCAACATCATGAAAGGTACAGACACTAACTAAGCATTTACCAAACTTGGTGTTATTCTTTTACTTACTTCAACTTTTATTGACTGAAGTTTTGTTGTCATTTTAATTTATAGAGTTTGCTTGCTTTAGGTCCAAGTATATGAAGAACTGTATTCTTATTATACAACTGTACAACTAAATTGCATAGAGCAGATGTTGGGTTAGTCCTGAAACACTGCAACTCTGTGCGCCAACCTGACCAGCATGTTTTTAGAGGTAGGGGAAACCGGAGTACCCGGAGGAAACCTGCGTAGACACGGGGAGAACATGTAAACTCCACACAGAAAGGCCCCGTCCAGGTGGGAATCGAACCTGGGAGCTTCTTGTTGTGAGGCAGGAGCATTAAGTTCTGCACCACAGTGCCGCTTGAGAAGTGTTTTTGTAAATGTCTGAAAACCAGGTAAATTAGAAGTATTGTTAGCTGGACTATCAATCCAATCAGATTGGCTTTGTTCATTTGTCAATAAAGAAATGTTTGTGTAAATTCTAGCTTCAACCATTGAAAATTGTCTTCCACTGATAAACGCCAAAGCTAGTAATAAAGTAGGCGTATTGTGTTAGAATGCCTGTCAAAGCCACCGAGTTCTGTTGGGTCCACATCAGTTCAGCTTCAGTCCTCTCTGTGTCCATTTGCTCCATGTCAGTGCTGTAACTGTATGCAGTGAGTGTAGCTCAAAGCAACATTCACCAAAAAGTGTCCACAGAAAGAGTGTCCTGAAAGGCTCTGTCTGCGGGGCTTCAGCGTGCTTCTCTCATGAACAGCCGTCTGCCTCTGTTTTTTGTCTGTTCTACAGACTGGTCCTGCATGGAACATTGAGTGTAATGCATTTGGCGTTAGCCACTAAACAGTGCAAACATGACCCGCAGCTTAAACCGGAGCTTAGGCTTTTTGGCTGAACTGTCTGATGACATGATTGCTTCTTACTGTAACTGGGTGGGGGGGCTATTCGAGCAATATTATTTAAGTTTACCCATTTAGCTGTTGCAAATGATTAGTTCAAGGAAAAGGCACAAATGCACCCCATAAGGCTACACAGATTCATAGACTGACTAAATGCATTTCATTGAATTGATTTATAATGGTTACTACTGGTTTTAAGTTTGTTACAAAATCATCCAAAAATAACAGCAGCTACAACACTGCGCATATCAGAACACCTATATTAGATTTGCACACAGTTCATCCTATTAGTTTGTCCATGTTCAGATTTATGTTCACACTCTCAGGACAGAAGCTCCATAATTTTTACCTTCAAGCCAAACAGTCTCAGAATCGATTACCCCAGTCAGGTGAGCACTGTACCCCTGCATCCTGAGCCATACGCTGAAGTCATAGGAGAGAGTCACAGGTAGCCAACACATAGGACACACTTTTACAACAGTGACAGTACGCCTAATCGCAGTGGAGTGGATAGCAGCTTGCCGCCCTGACACCGGCTTTGATGGCGTGTGACGTCAGGTCAGAGTTTGGTGGGGCAAACTAAAGAAAGCTGAACCCTATTTAGTCTGTGGGGCGCAACATTCATACCGTCACATTACCAACCAGTCCACTGGCAGTTTTTTCCCCTTATTTATAAATTGCATTTATTTTTGAGGCAACCTAAGGATTTCAAAAGGAGATCTAGATGTTGTGAAAATTGTTATTGAAAGTGGTTGGAGGGCCGCGGGTTCATCTTACGCAGGAATGCAGGGGACGCGAGCCTGATGGTATCTTCTGATTGTCTCATTGAAACCAGTTTGTGCTATTTGTCCCAACAAGATTCTACCCCCCAATTTGTGTTTTAGCTGGAAAAAAAGAACATTCCTGTATTGTGATTTTACTATTTTACTGAAAAATGTCAGATAACAGCTGCTTTTGTACAAACAAGATGAAGGTAATGCAAAATGAATATCAATTAAACATATACAATTTAAAATGAACATTAAGTGACTTTGCTTATTTTGTTGAATGTGTTAATATTTGCCCAAATAACCAGAGTTAAAGTTGGAAAGTTGATCGGTGACAGCATCTCTTGTCATGCGGTTGCTTATTGTTGCCCTTAGCAGCTAAGTAAGGATAATGTATAGAACACTCGTCATTATCGGGAAAATAAGTGCCGACAGGGCGAACTGGACCAGGCAGTGTGGCTAGGCTAGTAGCAGCAAGGTTAGCTACTTATTGCTAGCCTAGCTACTTAGTTGAAGGTGCAGTTAGAGAGGAGGAATGGTGGTGAATCTCTGGGTAAGTTGAAAGTCAGACTCTCGTTGACTTCACGAACGATTCCCCAACTTCTCTCGCAGGGACGGGGACAGAGATAGTGTCCGCTACTACTACTTGTGGAGTGATATGAAAGACCTGTATTACAAGCACGAACTTTTTTAAAGGTCTTCTATCAAAAAATAATGACTGGTAGAATGTTGGAAAATCACATTCAAGTCAATGGTGCATTCTACTTGCATTGTGAAGAGCCGTATAATAAGGGATGATACAGTATGACCAACTGTACTCAAGCTAACGCTTAGCTTGAGTACAATTAGTTTGGATACAATCTGTTGTTTAATCCGTTAGCTCGGGTTCAGTTAGCTTGGGTACAGTTCGTTGGGTCATCTGTTAACTCGGGTTCAGTTAGCTTGGGTACAGTTATCTTGGGTACAGTCTGTTGTTTCATCCATTAACTCGGGTTCAGTTAGCTTGGGTACAGTTATTTTGTTGTTTCATCCATTAACTCGGGTTAGTTAGCTTGGTATAGTTTGTTTTTCATCATTAACTCGGTTTAGTTAGCTTGGGTATAGTTCGTTGTTTCATCTGTTATCTTGCGTACAGCTCGTTGTTTCATCTATTAGCTCGGGTTCAGTTAGCTTGTATACAGTTTGTTGTTTCATCTGTTAGCTCGGATTCCAGTTAGCTTGGGTACAGTTTGTTGTTTCATCTATTAGCTCGGGTTCAGTTAGCTTGGTACAGTTTGTTGTTTCATCTGTTAGCTCGGGTTCAGTTAGCTTGGGTACAGTTTGTTGTTTCATCTGTTAGCTCGGGTTCAGTTAGCTTGGGTACAGTTTTTGTTGTTTCATCTGTTAGCTCAGGAACAGTTAGCTCAGGTACAGCCTCTGCCTCTCATGCGGGTATATTTAGCAAGAACACATGTCCACAGCGCCGGCTCTGCTGCAATACCGGCCCGCCACTTCTCCCCACTCAACCTCGGATTGTGGTGCCTGCAAATATCAATAAAACATTGAGTTATGAATAAGAGATGGGCTTTATAATGGAGAGCTGGAACATTCTCTGTCAACACTGAGAAGCCGCGGACACTGGACACCACAGTGGACACCTATATTGTGGACACTGGGGCAAGATGTACATTCTGAAGTTTAGTTCTTCTGTAACCAGAGCAGAGCAGTTTCAGCTGCACTTTCTTTGTATGTCCAGCACATTTCTAACATTCTAGTTCTTCACAGGGATGAGTTTGTATAAGCTGTGTCACAACCTTTAGGGAGGTTGTGACACAGCTTATACAGCTTATCAGTTTACCATTGATAAAAAGGCTTTATAATTAAATTCTCAGCACACAAAGCTCTTTTTCCCCACTGTTGTCTGCGTGTACAATTTACTGGAAGAAAACCAAAATAATTTTATTCCAGTACTAGAACTGGGCCTGATTTAGTATTTTCCAAGTAAAGTAAACTATACGGTATCAGGCCCAAAACAAGGCAAACAAATTAGGAAAATCATGACTAAAACTGAACATTTCTGCATTTTTTCAAGTTCCCATGCTGGCCCTGGGCATAGGTGAACTAGGCAGCTGCCAACAGTGTCATGTGCTGAAGGGAGACCCGTATTCCGCTTTTAGGCCTGTGAGGTCCATGTCCACGCCATTTACAACATTGTCGACTTTCACTACTAACTTGGGAACGGAAAGTGATAGAGAGTGTGGACTGGTGTCCACTGTCGGAAACTTACTGTCAGAAACTGGAAGTTTCAAGCTTCAAGCCCTCCTGTCCTACGCCTCTGAGGAACATTTGCAAATTTACATCAAAAGTGGGAGGCTTCCGATAAAACTGTTGTGTGTACGTTTCATGATTGCACATTTTCTGATAAATATAAATAAATGTATAAATAGATAATAATACCAAGCATAATAAAATGATTGATTTACTTTAAATTATTGGTTGTTGGGGTTGTTGCCAACATCTGGTAATAAATGTAATGCCAATAGCCGCTTTAAGGAATGATTTCTTAGAATAAAGCCAACGCACACACATTACACACTGTGAGTTGTTGCAGAGTGATGCCTCTCGTCATAAATGAGACAACCCCCATTAAGCCGTTGTATATGCAAACTCCATTAGCGTCTGCTGGCCGGCCCCACACATTAGCAGCTCTGTTTGTTACAGCTTTTATAACTTCATATCCTGCTCCTGATGAGGGGAAGAGCATTGATTCAAAACGATCTGCAGCGCCGCGAAAAGTGTGTGCATGAAACGGCGCGAGGAATGTGTCTATCAAATGCTGATGGAGACCGTTAGAGTTGAAGTTCCTTATACAGGCCGCTTCAGGTCAGGGCTGAGTGCTGTAGAGAGACGAGAGCCCTGTATTTCTGTTTCTATTCATTTCATTATTTAAATGTAATTTTTTCAAGTCTGTGAGAGAGGGATATTCTGCTTTTTGCAGGCATTTGGTAATAAACACAATTTCCTCTTTATAATGGACCGCAGTTGTGGGCAACGAATGAAGTTGTGAAATATTAAGTCTTCACTTCCTGGTTTTCACACGCTCTTCAGTAAACCCTTCCCCACCAGCTTCCTTTGGCTTTCCTTCTCTGCACAGCTTGTGTGCCTGTAGTGAAGCTATGGCGAGTGTTCTTACTTTGCAATGAAAGGATTAAGCTTAGCAAGAGATGGAGAGGTGAGGTAAGCATTTCCTGGATACTCACCTCAGAAGGAGCTTTTTGGGAAAATAAGCCTCTGGAGGAATATCCAAAGAATACTCACAGTTGCACAAGTGGGTCAACACTTGTGCACACAGTTCCAGGTGTGGTTTTAATTAGAGAACAACACTAACATTTTAAGAATATCTTTTTTCGCCTCTAATATAAAGCACATTGGAAATACACACAATCGATACAGTACAGTGGTGAACACTGAGTGATTTTTTTGTCTTATAAGATTTTTAGATGCCACATTGCACGACGTGGGGATTGTAAAATCGTGAGCTGCTCTCGTCTCCAGTGTGCGATGGTTCACAGAGACAATCGTAGCTACGACCAAAGTTTTGTCGTTGCAGTTTCAGGCTCCAGACAGCGTGTGTTTGGCTGAGGCAAGTGCCACATGCTAGCTGTGTTATTTTTCCGTGGAAAAGTGCAGGGAAAGTCCTGTAAAATGCGTAGTCTGACTTGCTTATGCCTGGCCTCTGTTGCCTATGACTCTGGCGGCGTGCGGTGTTGACGGGACACTGACAGAGATCCTATTTGCAGCGAGAGGAAGCTCCCTCTGAGACTGGCCTTCCAAAATATCAGACACTGCCTGATGTCGGTCATAGCTCATCTTTGGTCGTACGACTGTTCTATTTTAAATCTTTGTCCCTGTCTCACCTGCATGACCTGTGACCTAAGATTTGCAGCTACGACCTAAGATTTTCCCCATGTCCAGTGATTGTTCGTCACAGACAGCCAAAATCATGCAGTTTACACCGGGCTCACCCACATGTTTTCAAGAGGATTGGGAGGAAATGTCAGTATATTAGTAAAGCAGACGTTTGTAGAAATAAATGCCTGCTGTGCATCTGATTATAAGCAATTATAAAGCTTTGTTTTACACCCAGAAAGTTTTGGCACCTGCTTACGAACTCATCCTGGTCAATGGAATTGCATTAGTAAAGATCCGTTGAACATTACTCCCTTGCTCTTGTTGTTTGTAAGCTTCATTTATCCAGAAGAGTTCCATAAATATATGCAGAGACTATCAAAAACTAGACCCTCTCCTCTGCATCCAACCAACTCCATCTTTTCTCTTTCACTCGTCCATACATCTCCTCTTGGGCCTCCCGTTTCCTATCAGCATCCTTCTACACATAATAATCTGATTAATATGCTAAATGCGTGATGTCAGTACAGCCAATTACTGCTTTAACCAAGATCAAAAGAGGTTTGTCTCTCAGATGCAAATGAGAGCGACGCTAAGAGGCCTGCTGCAATAGAAACCTGGTCATTATCCCAATCAGAGCGAGTGTTCTTGAGAGGTTTATGAAGATGATAGTCCTCCAGCTTTGTCAGCTCTAAGCGTAAATGGAAGATTGGTGATAGTAGCTTGTTATTAGATGCGGATAAACAGTAGTCCAGGAAAACATGAAGGAGAGGTTCAGGTTTTAGTCCTGGTTTCTTTAACAATATGAGGTTACTGGGTCAATCCTTTCATGTGCTGAGGTCAAATGCAGGCCAAAGACCACTGTGCCGTGTTGTAAAATGTGTTTTGCACCATTGCGAGCTGTCCTGATGTTTTGTTCACGTCCATCCACCTTATACAGTAACAAAAATGTGAAGTTTTTGAAACATTTTGACGTTTTTTGCAATTGGCCAATTCACATACACTGCCTGACCAAATAAAAAGAAGGTCACACACTCCAATAGCTTTAGGTTTGACTCAATACACTTCTACAGTGTAGAGTTTAGAGCTTAGGCCTGAGCTCAAGATGTCACACATGATTATTTTGAAAATGATTATTATTGACGTCATTATAATCTCTAATACAAATATGAGCTATAGGCTTAGTCTATTGGATACAACATGTGATTATACTTTTTATAAAATAGAAGAGTGGCGTGGGGAGGGGGCAGCTGTGGGGAGCGCATATGCCGACTGGGTTGATCACGTTTCAGAAGCGGTGTGGTAGTGCTTTGATACCGGCGCTACAACGACATCATCGCTGTACGCGCTTTCTCTCAGGACAGTGTTTAACTCACAGTGGGATAAATAAGCAGTTTGGTTCCTGTTTGTATGTAAAAAGTAGGCTATTGTACATGCAGCGCGATGTTCATGAACGAGGTGGAGGCGAGAGACTGCGATAAGGAGGGACACTCACCTCTCAGCCTGCCCAGGTGTGAGCACAGCTGCTGCTCGTGCTCGTAACCCTCCCCACACGGCGTGCATCTCTCAGTGCTGCTGCTGAATGCACTGCACTGAATGTGCGGTACGCTGGCGCAGTGGTTAGCGCTTGTGCTTCACAGCTAGAAGGTCCCGGGTTTGCTTCCCGGACAGGGCCTTTCTATGTGGAGTTTGCATGTTCTCCCCGTGTCTGTGTAGATTTCCTCTGGGTACTGCGATTTCTGACCATCAGCCGGGCTTCATATCTGAGATGGGTCCCAGATGGCCCACACTGCTACTCCTACAGGTCGCCCCATTGAGGATGGGTCAAATGCAGAGAATTCATTTCCTACGGGGATTAATAAAGTATACCTTAACACCGGTCAGTGCGCTCTGACCAGGCTTTAATATGTGTCAGGTTGACACACAGTGGCAGCGCGGCTCAGCCGCAGCAGCTCAGGACTAACACCTGAACACTATTTCGTTGTACACTTGTACAATGACAATAACACACTTACTTACTTACTTACTTAATACCTTAAATAAATGAATTATCTACGTTGTGCTTGGGCCGACAATTCAAGTTAATTGCTCGTAGTCAGGTTGGGCTTTATGTCATCTTGGAATATGCCCGTGCCATCAGGGAAGAAGAAATCCATTGATGGAATAACCTGGTCATTCAGTATGTTCAGGTCGTCAGCTGATCTCTTTCTTTGGTCACACAGTGTTGCTGAACCTAGACCTGCAGCAGCCCCAGATCAGAACAGTTAGTTAAATACACTTTTCTTTTTGGTCAGGCAGTGTATGTTTGCCATCAGCGCTGCGAAAAAAGAAAAAAAACACTAATAAAATGACCAGTCGTAGCTCATCAAATCAAATGAGCTAAGACTTCCCTCTCTGAGCCCTGCGTCAGCCCTGTGTGCTCCTGAGGTCCTCTCTCATACGTACGATCACGTGCTCCTATAGGGCGAGCGTCTCTGATATCGGGAGGTGTGTTAAACTGGGATTATCGTCCCGCTGCGATTAATGAGCTCCTCTCTGTGTGACACTTCCATGGATTTACACAGATTAAACACATTTTCTGTAAAGAGATGGGATATTACTGGCAGGTTTAGTGAATTGGAGTGGGGCAGGAAGCATTAGTCTGATTGGTGAGGGAGGTGCTTCTGTAAGCCTTAACAGGAGCTCAGAGAGAGTTGAGTTTGCATCACCAGCTCATCGCCATGACGATGCTGCTGCTTTGCTTTGACTAGCCATCATTCGATTTTAATATGTTCTACAAATGGAAAGGATTTGACAAAAATCACTGGACTTTTCTACAGTAAATAAATATACTTTTTAACCTTCCTCTATGAAAATCTCTGGCCAGAGTGGCTCAGAAAATTGTAAATGATCCGACCCATGTGCTAAATGCAGAGATTGAGATGCTTCCCTCTGGCTGTTGGTGCAGGTTGCTGAAATCCAAGTAAAGCAGATTTAAAAAGGTATTTATTCCTCCATACGGTTTGTGAATAAAGATGTGTAGGAGCGTGTTTAAGTGAAGCTTAAATCTTCGACTGGACTAAGAAGCCTCTCTGAATAGAACATCCTCAACTCAAACAAACCCAGTCCAGCCGACGATTTAAGCTTCACTATGATGTGTAGGAGCATTTCTCTATTTTTATATAATTGTATTTTTTTATTATCTTGTTGTTGTTTTGATTATGTCTTGTATGGATGTAGATGAAGAAGCACCAAGCGCAAGTCAATTTTCTCCATTACAGGACAATACATACCATACATACCAGAGATGGCCTCGGCCTACAGTTTGAGAACCACTGCTCTAGGTCAGGGGTGTCCAAACGTTTCTGGCCGGAACCCGTAAAATCCCTCCACCAACAACTCGAAACACCTTCTGTAAAATGTAATTATTTTTTATATTTTAATGTAAAAATGGGTTTCATGATAGGGTTAGGGTTACAGGGAGATAGTGTTTTCATATGTGGCTTAATTTTACTAAAACATGCTGAGTTCAATCATAAATACATCCAAGTCAATGTCAGGAATGTAAAAAATACTGTCTCTCAATCATCTTTCTATTATTCAATAGAAAGAGGATTGAGAGACAGTATTTTCTCAGGTCCAAACAAGTCAATGAAGTTGGTGAAACTTGGTTATTGTTCAGTATTGAATATTCAGAGTTGATTCCCCATATCCAGTATGTTTTCAATAGGTATTGGTTAAGGCCGGGCGATTTTGGAAAGAAAATGATCACGATTATTTTCCCATATTGATATATCTCGATTTTCGATTGTGGTTTTAGACTTGTCATGGTTCAGTCCTGGTCTAGTCTTGGTCTAGTTTCACTCTGCTTTAGTCCGGGTTCAGTCCTGGTCTAGTCTTGGTCTAGTTTTACTTTCCTAGTTGAGTCCTGGTTCAGTCCTGGTCTGGGCCTTATCTGTCGGTGATAACTTACTGAACTCTGTTCTGCTCTGGAGTCACTTTCTTTTGAAGTTTATCCAAAACCACAGCAACAGACGAGCTCAGCACTGAGCTCCACGGATTTAAGAACAAAGAGTCTGCTACTGCTATTACGACTACTCCAACATTACTGAGACGGCACTCACTTAAGAACAACAAAGTTTTCTGCTTCTACCAAAATTATGCACAGAGTAAAACTGTACTTGATCTAGGGTCTCAATCAATTCTCAATATTATATTGAATTGGTAAATAAGCCCGCTTCAATTCAATACGTGAATATGTTCAATATCTTTAGTCCTGGTTCAATATCAGGACTAATATGGCGGCACGGTAGCACAGCTGTTAGCGCTCGTGCTTCACAGCTCGAAAGTCCGGGGTTCGATTCCCACCAGGGACGGGGCCTTTCTGTGTGGAGTTTGTATGTTCTCCCCATGTCTGCGTAGGTTTCCTCTGGGTCCTCCGGAGATGGAGTGAAGATGCGAACTCCAAGACCCTGTCACCATTGCAGCTGGGATTTTGCCCGTAACGTTTCAATGTCAGATCCCACGCTTGCTCTGTTGTACGTTACCTGATCTCCAAAACACCATTTAACTAATTCCATTTAGTGTATCGTCTTCCATTTTCACACTGTGCCCAATGTTTTAGCCTGAGACTTAGCGAGCTGCCGATCTTAAACAATCCCCGGACACTTTCCCCAGGCCACGTCGGCGCCTGTTCGACTCCTTTACCGTTGAGCTTGTATTTGGTGGTGGAGGGCATATCGTTTTACCTGATGGCGTCCGCGGGCAGCAGAGGGATGGAGAGCAGGGTTAGTCCTTAGGTTAAGAGCGGCTGAACAGAACGGCGCTCAGACAATGGGGCTGGATTAGAGAGCAGTGAAACAGGGATCAGATACACAGGGGCACAGCCGGCATCAGAGCAGAGGGGAGGTCTGAGGGAAATCTATGTCCACATGTTGACTTTTTTACTCTGTCTTTGTTTGTTTCTCTCCAATTGTAGTTTTTACAAGCCACGCTTTGACAGTTGTAAAAAGGTTGTTTTTAAACAATGACAAAGTTAGCCCAGTCAAAACTTTAGTAACTTTTTTAACGTGTTCCGAACATCTTGATTCTTTGTTGTTTATAAGCATATGTCATGAGGGAAATTTGGCTAGTCTTCTATTATTTACTACTCTTCAGCGGGCTCTTTGTTTTTAGCATCAGTGCTAATAATTAGGCCTGTCACGATTACAAAATCTAAAGTTGGATATATTGAGGCAGTAAACTATCACAATAAACCATATTAGTGAAGGCCTTATAAAGCCACAGAAACTAATTCTAAAGCTTGAAACTGACAGTTAAGCCCTGTTAGAAAAGTACTTCATCTGAAATATTCCACAATAAACATGAAATGCAATGAGAAACAGTCTGCTTTGGGTAAAAAATAAAGTATTACATTACAAAAATGGGGAAGAAATGCAAATAAATGTACCCCACTGATGATAAACATTGAGCCCAAAAATGTCGAAATAGTCATTATTGTGACAGCCCAACTGCCGTATCTAGCACAAAACGTAACTTAATGTAGTTGTCAAGTTGGCTGTTAAATTCCTGTGGTCTTGTCTCCCTTTTTGTTCCCAGAGCTGCAGAGAGAGGGCAGTATCGAGACCCTGAGTAACAGCTCTGGCTCCACCAGTGGATCCATCCCACGCAACTTCGAAGGATATCGCTCTCCTCTGCCCACCAACGACAGCCAGCCTCTCAGCCTCTTCCCAACCAACTTCCCCTGAGAAATCCCCCCAGGGACTTCCACCACTCTTCTCTAACCGGAAACGGTGGCCCCAATTCAGCTTCTTCCCAGCAAGTGTCCCCCCGAAGAAGAGCCAACATCCATCCGCAGAGCATCCAAAACTCAGCCGTTTCTCGTTCACAATGACTAATGCATTTGTAAAATCAAGTCATTCCACCTTAGCTTCCCTACTATTTAGCGCTTATTTTCCCCGTATTGATCAATCTCAGTTTTCGATTATATTTTTTGGTTTGTTTTGGTGATAAAAACAATAAATGTGGCCTTCCCTGCTCCAGTAAGTAAACAGTCGGACTCAAAGGTGCAGCTAACTCTGTCCTGCTGCAGCAAAGACAAGCTCCACACCTCACCCCACCTGCAACCTGCAACACGCAAACACACAAACAAGGCCACGACTTCACAGAGTTTAACACTAACAAGTAGAGCTGGACGATTCCCCTCCCCCCCCCCCAAAAAAAAACTGCGATTTTTTTTTTTTAAATAAAAAACTCGATTTACGATTCGATTCGATTTTTTCCCCCCCCATTTAAAACAAAATAACTGCGAACTATAAATATATTTTAAAAATATATATTTATTGTATTTAATTAAAGTGAACCAACATAAACAAAATTGCAAAGGCAAACCCTTTCTCAAACTAAAAGTCACTATGCAGCAACAAAGATTGTTAAACATCCAAATTATTTATACTGTATTTGGATTGAGCTAATAAAACAACAAAAATCCTGAGGTAACTGAGGCACATTTGTACAGCAGGACCTTATTCCTCTAAGCAGAGCGCTAAAAATAAAATAAAATATATATCTAACAAAAAAAATCTAAAGAAAAAAAATCTAAAATACTCGATTTTCCCCCAGCCCTACTAACAACTTAATATGTACATAAAGAAAAACTAGTAAACAGCGCATTTCTAAAACATGGCTCAAACGTTACTATTCACTGTCAGAAGTTTCTTTCAGCCACAGCGATCCATCGTTTCCCTCTTGAAGGTGAAACGTGCACAAATGTCCACCTAATCCTCTGACGGCTCCTCACGTGTCTTTGTTCAGCGCGAGTTTGTTGCTGACTTTATTGTTAAATTCACCTGATCTGCTTCTCTTGCTGCCGCGTCCCTTCCTGTTCGTCCGAGTGATTCCCTGGGTTTGACCTGAAAGGCGCTGCAGATGTCGAGCGTTTTTGCAGCTTTCTTTGTGTTCGGAGGGACGGTGTTTTTTGAGATGAATAAATAAGTATCACCCAGTTTTGTTAAAACGATCTCTTTGTAAACAAGTGGGCACTTCCTGCTGCTCTGTTCCATTGTTTTTTCTGCGACGGGATTGGCCAGTAATCCTGTCGATTAAAACGCACCGCACGATTATTGAGAGTGACCTTTGTTAAAGTCGTGATTAGATTAAAATTCGATTAATTGCTAATAACAAATTGACTTTAAACATGTTGTCCATTTGCCATTTTTAATTTGGTACTGAACAATCTAAATCATGTTAATAATCCTGCATCCTTGTATTTTCCCTGTAATGTGTGTTAAACCTATGGAATTCCAGACAGTACCATGTAGCAGACCCTTTGTCATATTGTTGCACTTTTGCTGCTCTTCCTGCATTATGATGGCGATTCGATTTTCCTTACTATAAAATTAAACCGTTTTATTAATTAAAGCCACACTGCAGAACATTCCATGTGAGGGGGGTGGGTACGTGCTAAAGTGAGGAGCAGACGGTGGGGTTAGTTCTCCCCCATCCTGGGTGGGGTGGCCAGTCAAAGTTTAAGCCCTGCCTCTAGCTCCGCCCCTGCATTCGAGTGAGAGACTTTGTGTTGTGTTTTAGAGTTCCGCGTGAAGTCAAAGGAGATGTATGTTTTTTGAGGTACTATCTTTCACTGACAAAAACACCAGTTATTAAATATATTTAATAACTGTGTTTTTGTATATATACAGCTTGTATTTTATTCTATTCGTTGGGGAAAATGTTACACAATGTGGCTTTAAGTTTGCTATAAATTTGAGTCAAACTAATTAAGAGCTAACTGTCTATTTTTTAACTGTTGATTAAATGTGTTCCTGTATAATAATCTGTATTGACAAGTGCAAAGGTATTTCCTTAATTTTGCCCTTATGTAAACAACTGGATAATCATATGATTCAATGTGAATGTGTGAAAGAGACTTCTGCCTGAGAGGAGATTTTACACTTGTACAATCTGAAGAAATGTCTTAGTGTTACATTCAAATGTGTCCATTGTAATACGCTGTAATGTTCGGATTGAAATAAAGAGCCTTGGAGATGTAGAGAAGCTTCTTGTCATACTTTGACCCTAACGCTCTGTTGGATGATGACTTTTTTCCTTACTGATCATCCTTCAGTGTAGTATGACAGCAGATGTTTGTGGAAAAAGGTGTAACGGTTCAGCTCGCTCACGGCTCGGTGCATTACTATTTATAATAAAATAAAGCAGCTTTTATTAATAAATAAACAAAATAGAAAACAAAACTGTTGTGTTCTAAAGTAAAGAACGTGTCAGCCATGTGCTCATTAAGTGTTACGTTTTGCTTTCGCTTTAGACAGAGCTAAAGCATTCACCGAACAGCTCGTTCCATCCTTGGCTCATGTTTGGGCTGGTATTCTGACATTCTGCAATACTTTTTGGGAAACAACATTTTTGAGGCAGATTATGACCAGGATCTTACTGCGCCTCTGATAAAGCACTGGATCTATCATTTACCGCCTGGTCATCAGCAGGAGAAACCTTTACAAAGACAGGCAGATTTGATGTGTTTATAAATACTATATTATTTTTGAAAAAAATACTGTTACCATTGGGAGGTTTTTTCAATTACATTCAAATGATCTTCTAACAGTTAAAGACTTGAAAATTATGCTGACTGTCATTTGACAATTTAGAAAATCTGAGAAAAATGTATATTTGCATAATCGTTTGGAATACTGTGTATTTCAGCATACTGTACTTTGACCACATTCTCTCTGTGAAAATGGGGATCTCTCCGAAAAGACTTTGTCTCTTATTTACAGCTTTGCGAAGCTGAGGAATAAGAAGAAGCTATACTTGTCTATCTAATTTGTGTGAGACACCACAGGGACCAAGACCATGGTAAGTACGTCCTTGGATACAGAGAAGATGCATGTTTGGGTCCCTTCTCTCTGACACCTGTTCTCTCCTCACCTTCCCTCTTCCCCTTGACATTTTGCAAAAACTTTGTACAGCGGCACCTCTGAAGCTTTATATATCAGAGTTTTCGTGCGATTGATGCACTCTCGCCGAACAGAAAACTCACGATCGAGTTATCGGAACATGCGTTGGTACATATATGACACATATACGAAGTCCACAAGTGCAAATTCACACGTATAAAATTGATCATAAAATGAGTAAGCGCAGACTTGTACAATGCACCAAACAAAAACATCATCCAAGCGACCGCAGGCAGACAGATAACACACATGAGTTGGACCAATTAGTAAAAACATTCAGCATACTTCATCAACACTGGCTAATGTTTAGCAGTAGTTCCTACTGTTGGAATTAAAATTTGTATTGATTCATACTTTCATATTATCAATTTTATTTCCGTCTCTGGCAACGAAAGGACTACATTAAGGCTGTGCAGTGATTAGGTGATGCAATATCTGTAACGCAAGACACAAAATGCCTTCTGTCAGACTGAGATACATTTTTTTTCCAACACAGCCAAACATAAAAACGAATGGCACTTATAAATGCGTTTCCAATGACATCACGCATAGTTCCGGCGGCCATTTTTGAATACCAAAGTAGAATTATGCAGTAGTACAACATGTAACAATATCTCTACTCAGGATATAAATGAAAGACAACTGATTGACAGTGGCATTTTTATGTCCTCGTTGCTCAAGAAGATAACAGTTAAAACACGGCCTCAGAGACGCACGTTTATGTGGAATAACCAGTGAATGTAGCACAGACGTAGCAGCTACAGCTACAGCAGGATTTACTAAAGATCTGCTTCTTTCCTCAGACTAAAGTAACCCATCAAAGAGGAAACAGAAAACCTTTCTCTGTGATTTTTACAGTTTGTCATGTCAACAGAGTCTCAGTCTGAGTCAGTGTTTAAGCTGCTCAAGATTTTAGCATGCTACCGGTTAGCAACTGTCAACACAATAAACACATGTGTGGCTCACATCTATGAACACAGAGGAAATACTACAGTAACAGCTCAGCTCTGACCTCTGTCACATGTTGTATCCAAGGCTAGATGATTGGAGTGTGGTTCTGGGCTTTCTCTAGGAGAGGTCAGAGCTGAGCTGTTGAAGCTAAATGCTAACTGGTAGCATTCTAACGTCTTAAACACTGACTCACTGGTTTCTTCACATAAACGTGCATCTCTGAGGCCGTGTTTTACTGTTATCTTCTTGAGCAATGATTACGAGGACATAAAAATGCCACTGTCAATAAATTATCTTTAATTTTCATCCTGAATAAAGATATTGTTACATGTTTTAGTACTGCATAATTCTACTTTGGTATTCAAAATGGCCGCCATAACAACAAAAGTCACATGACTGAAAAGCATGTATAAATGTGTTCAAGCTCAGTTCCAGTTCAAATGTTGCTAATTTAGTTAAATTTTAACCTAATTTAGTCCTGATTTAGTGGGTTTTTGAAGTCTTGTTTTGCCACATTATGATACTTTACTTTTCTTACGATTTGTGTTGATTGGACATACCGTGTTGAAATATTAAGTCAAATATCACAATTGTATTTTACAGCAAATTCTTCAAGACAGATATTGAATATCGCTTCTTTTATTTAATGCAGTGACACTATAGTTAGCTTGAGTATTATAATTGTGTGACATGCTGGGCCAACATGCCTTTAGTAAACATGTCCTACTGTGGCCTATATATATTTCACTTTCCTTCGCCAGTCGCCCTGGGGCAGGAGCACATGGAGGCGGGGTTTGAGACGCAGCTGAAATGCGTGAGCCAATTACGTGCAGGTGTCAGATCTTGTTCTGTGGTTGGTGGTCGCCGCCACGATTGGCTCTATATTTGCATAAAGTTGGATTGATTTGAAGTCTAGGCAAATGCAGACGCCATAACGCGCCGCTCTCCTTTGTATTTCCGGCAGTTGCCAGCTAGCATTGAGAATGAATGGAAGCTGGAGGGACAATGGCAGACATGGAGGACAGTTACAAGTAGGACTCCCACATGCAGTTTACAGTCTCTGGTGTTCCAGCCGAAAGATGAGTATGAGACTAATGATCTGGGCCACTGCTGCTGTCACACAGCCTCCACCTCGGCACACAATGGTCGCGAGCATTGAACCATCGACCTCGGAGTTACCGGGAACATGTTTTCCACAGAGCGCTGCTGCTCCTCAGATCTTCGCCACGATCCGGCCCCTGCACTCGAGCGGAGGTTGTGTTCAAAGGCGCAGTAAAAGTGTGGGAAATCCCCCCGTCCAGCGAGAGCAGGGCCATGTGGTCGAGCTGGTCATTAACACCATGTTTTATCAGAGCTGCAGCCTCGTTAAAGGTAATCCTCTTTTACTGCGCAAAACAAAGGGCCTCGAACGCAGCAACGACAACAGCGCTACCTAATTCACCATATCGTCTGGAAACTTACCGGACAGTTTGATCCGTTACAACCACAGTGAATTTCGCTTTTATTGGTGCGTTCCTCGTGCCATTTCCAGGCAGAACACTAAAACACATCTTTGTCCAATTATGGAAAGATAGAGAGTTGAAAGCAAGATTCTTACTTCCACTTTATGTTACGTTAACTAAGAAACATCAGGAGGCTCCAGCTGTTTGGACTCATAACAATGACCGTATGTATTGGTTTTCTGCAGATCTCCATCACTGCATCATTCATTCACGGAAACACCAGTCTGGGATTCAGACCAACAACCTTCCCGTTCAAAACCACGCCTCCAGCTCTACCATCTGAGCCACTGTCGCCACATTCATGACACTGGTTAAAACTAAGTTTGCGCTGAATCAAAAAAATCCCCTTTGGCCAAATCTTTCCAAAGTCTATTGTGTTTGTCTAGTCTACCGTCTGTCTGTGCAGATATTATGGTACAAAGCCATTGTTTTTACAAATGAGTGTGAGTTGGTGACACTTTATGAAAGCTTCTGTATACAGGCACTTTTATGATTTGATAAGTTCACTTCTTAGAAATGACAGAAGATAAGAGAACAATGTAGTGTAAAGTTGTCCCTCGGCTGGGGTTGGAACGACAAAGTGAAAATCACACTGGAGAATCCGCTGAGCACAAAAACCTGACACAGAAAATGTTCAGATTTCATGTTGCAAAAAGGTTCTACATCGGTTAAAACATTTTTGACACCTCACAGAAAAGTGTTCTTCCTTCTATATTTGGTTAATTATTCTGATTAGAACAGTGCTTGTTAATGAACACACGTATGACTCGACTGAATGAGAACATGCAAACACCACTCATAGGGCTTTTCCACCAAGGTGCTGGTTCAGAGCTGGTTCTGGTGCCGGGTTGGTTCCGTACTGACTTGGTTTTCCACCAAATTGAGAGTTGGCATTGTGCCTATTGCCATAGCAACACTTTGGGAAGTCAACTGTCACATAAAACATGGATAGTAACATCTTACTACAGACATCTCTGGTTATAAAATACCACACAAATAAGTTTATGTTCCTGTCACAGCAGCCGTTAACATTTTGAGTTCTTCTTTCTAACTGCTCCCTCTTGTTTTAGCTGGAGCTAAAGAGCATAAGCAAAACTATTATATATTATATTATAAGACTTGTTCTTCTCCTCTGCTCCGTTTCATTCATGCTATGTTGGATTGCGGTCTTGTGGTGATTGCATGATGTCACTTTTGAAATAAATAAATAAAAATAAACAAAACAACAGTTAGTTTCCTCCACAGAGACTGTTTTGGCTTCTCCAGGAAGTTATAAGCACTAACTAACTAATATTGGTTGTTAGAAGAGAAAGCCACACCCCCAGCCGCTGACATCACTGGTGCTCGTTTCTTGGTCCAGCTTTTAACTGGTTCCCAACCGGCACCAGGTTTTGGAACCAAGAGCCAACATTTTTTCAGTGGAAAACAAAAGAACCGGTTCTGAAACAGGAACCGGCCCGGAACCAGCGTAGTGGAAAGGGCTATCAGAGACCAGCCCAGGAATGGAACCAGGAAATGGGACCATATTAGTCCAGTGCTCGGGTCCCTGCACTGGCTGCCGTTGCTCAAGAGAATAGACTTTAGAACAGTTCTCCTCTCTTCAAGGTCCAGGACATAAGAACACATATGAGCCATCTCTGAGAAGCTCATCCTGCTGGTCCCAGAGTCAGGACTAAACACACTGAGAACAGTTGTGACTCAAAGGATTTTATCTTCAATAATGATTATTTCCATTCTTAGTATTTACTTTCCCTTCTGGTACTTGTATTTACTTTCCTTTCTCATGCGAGTATGTATTTACTTGTACTTTCCTTTTCTGTGTGATTGTGCTTTACAAATGTCTAAATGTTCCTAATGAGTGGACTGTATGTGGTTCATGAGTCCCACATGTGCCGCGCTCTTTTATACTCTGCGTTTCAGATGGAGGCCGTTTGCCGGATTGTCTCCTGTGGCTTTTTAACGTCCAGCTTTCTCCACACGACTCCTTCTTCTAATTGCCAGAGGGAGCAATTTTTCAGTTTTACGGCGAAGATGTTGATAGAAAAACGTGTCCGATTTTGAGAGTGAGTTTGGTCGCAGGCGCGTGAGGGAACATTACCACATTTGGAGACGGGCTTTCGAGACCTCCTGCCTCCTGCTTTATTGTTCAAGTTAACAAACAGGGGATTGTGGGTAAGTCTGAAGTGTATTATCTCATACAGTCAGGAAGTGCCGTTTAATAAGAGACTCTGCAGGTGGAGGATAATAAGTGATATTTAGAGATACAGGAGGAATTTGGCAGTATGTATTGTATTTCTAATTAGAATAAGATCATATCCAAATTGCAGTTTGAAATACATGCACATTTACAGCATCACGTTTATCTCCAATGTCCAGAAATGTGGAAAAAA
The DNA here is from genome assembly GCA_007210695.1 of Neogobius melanostomus. NCBI lineage: Eukaryota > Metazoa > Chordata > Actinopteri > Gobiiformes > Gobiidae > Neogobius > Neogobius melanostomus. Next base: position 512,974 of record VHKM01000346.1, read on the forward strand.
GGGTAAAATATTGGAGGGTAATTTGGAAAAAACAAATTGCCAAAAAAAATGGGGGAATTGGTGGGAAATGTGTTATATAAAAACAAGGACAAAAAAAGGGGGGGAACAAAATAAGGAAACATTGAGAAAAATGAAATAAAATTTGAAATAAAAAAAGGTAAGAAATTGGGGGTAAAAGAGGACACAATTGGGAATACATTGGGGAAAATGGGAGTTAAGTGGAAAAGAGTTTCCAAAGTCTCCAAAAACGTTGAGATTTCCATTTATCGCCGGCCCTGTTTCTCATGTGGAAATGCTCAATGTGATCTGTGGCTAGAGCTGCTTTAAGTTTATGGGTCTATTGTTGCAAGATTTAAGAGTTCACGGTCGCTTGAAGATCCATATAGTGGAGCTACTGCCGAGTCCACACGACGGGAGGTTTGAGCCAATCACGCGACGGCGTTGCTGCGAGTGTGTGGGGTTCACTTTTTGCTGACAAAGACACTTTTCCCGACAACGAAAACTCCTCATCATTCACAATTCTAAGGGGCACTCATAATCTGAAAGTACAATGTATTCATTCTACCCTAAAAAGTCACTGTATCACCTGGAGAGGTGTAAATCTGTGGAATAATCTTGAGGAATCCTTAAAAGGCGCTGATAGTCTACAACAATTTAAAAAACAGTATAAGAGAAGTGTGTTTGAGAAATATGCTAAAGACATGTGACCTTGTACTTATTATCTATGGGTAATTTTGTATAACTTATAGATAATTATAAGTATTACTTATACTGTGAATCTGATTTAACCATATCATTGCTGATAGAACCAATGTCACAAACCTCTAAGTTTAATTTTGTTATGAATTAAAGGAACTGGATAGAAATGAATAAGCAAAAGCTAACAACAATGCTGTAACAGCCTGTTTCCACTGGTCACTATTAAACATAATTGAACGAGGGCCGGCGAGAGATGGATCTGGTGGAGGGCCCCCACCACCCAGTATAGGGCTCAGAACTGTCTCACAACAATAACTAGTTAGGGCAGCAGGGTGAGGGCTTGCTGGTGGGGGGCTACTGCCCTCTACCAACTGGCCATATTACACCCTGGCTTTTTAAGGCACCTCACTAAACAAGGCAAACAACAAAAATAATAAACAATCACAACCAATATTTTACAGTGGAAATGGGAATGACAATAATAATGGGTCACGTTGATTAGGTAATACTTAATAATAACTAAATTAATGATCAGTTAATAGAATGGTGACTGGTGTTTATAAGTAATGATGGATATGGTTATTAAGCGAATGGGAAAGAGGAAAAGAAAAAGTATAAATTATAATAAATAAATAAATAAATAAATAAATAATAATAATAATAATAATAATAATAATTGTGTAATTCAGGAATTTGTAATGTAAAGTGTTATATTGTATGTAAACATGAGCTGTTGTTTCACTGTATCCGGAATGTAAATTATTTTTCTAATATGGGGGTAGGCACTTATAAGCTTTCTTGCTTCGGCCTACTCCTTTTGAGTTTTTGTTTATTTTTATTTTTTTCTGCACTGCAACAATGTTAATGTCAATAATGTCAATAATCACTCAAATCAATCAATCAATCAATCAATCACAATATACAACTATATACCGTATGTAATGGTCGAACTGCAGGTTTTGCTGTCTTACTTTTGTCTAATATTTCTGTCATTACAGAGGAAATCCACATGAAACAAGAACTACAATCTGGTGTGTGGCTTGTTTACATGCATGAGACCCATGTATGTTCATTAACATGCACTGTCCCGACCAAAACAAAGCAATAAATAAAATAAAAAACGGTCTCAAAGTTCAGTGTCTTCTGTCGGCGCGTACAAGCTAAGGTCCAGTTATTTTCTCTGAAAGTGGTGACAATATTATCATATGTTGGTCAGCAGAAGGGAGGGGGGGGGGGGGGGTTTGAGAATCCTATCACGTCCAAATACTGATGATGAGGTACAAATTTTGTTAATTTTATTTTCAGAGGTTTCTTACAAAAACTGAGTCCCTCCCATAGAGTCGCGTTGGCCCCTGCTCCACCTGAGATGAGGACAGGATCACTTTCTTCAGTCTCTGAGTGGGCCTACACGATTGGGAAGATTTGTTCAGGTGTTGTTAGATAAATGTTTCAAAATGTCCTCGCAAATCTGTGTGGAGAGGTCGATTCAGTGAAATGAAATGTGAAATAATGTCTCAAAAAGGTTTTGCTTTTTTTCCAATAAATGTTCTCTCTGATCATTTGTATCCTGAACCACAAAGTAAGTCTGATTTAAACACTTACTTCAAGAGGAGGAAACGCTGGACCGTGTGGATGTGACTTTATTCAGATTGTCATTCAAAACAAGCTTTACAGTACGGGTTTGTCAAAAGAACAGTCTGCATTATGACCCTTATGTGGATAAAGGAAACGGGCTAAATCCTTACAGTCCAGTCACACACACAACTTCACCAAGAATGAGTAAAAACATATTAGCTTAAAGACTCGGGCTGCTCCTTGTCCCACTTTTGTCAGTTTTCACTAATGAGATCCACGTTAGCCGACGGCGTCGCGGCGAGAACGTATAGACCCGGACTGTTGACTCGGACTGTTGACTCGGACTGGATCGTGTCTGGTCCCGATTCAGCCTACGGAGAAGAAACGGGAGAGAGAAGTGTCACAAGTCTGCAAAAAACAACAACATTTCAGATACAAAGGTAAAGCTTTTACTGTCGATCACTGACAGATATTTATGATTTGCTGACATACAAAGATTTTAAGGTAAAAAAGTGCAGCTAATCAGGTCAATAATAAAATATCCCAATCCATTTCCGAGTAGCTCCATGATCCAGTTATGAACTACACACTCTGCAAACAAATAGATAAGTGTGGCTGAAGAGGAGAGTTTGTGTTGAAATATCACCTTCCCTACACACTCTGATCTCTGTTCAAGTGTGTTTAAAGTGCAGATGACAGGTTTGAATGCTTTTGACAATATGTATCACATCAGTTACATAATTATCATTTTAATTCAGTGAAGCAGCGATTTTAATGAAGACATGTTGGGCAGAGAAGTGATTTTGATTTGAATGTTTAATCCGCTGACAGGAAGTGACATAGATAAAGGTAACGTCCCAGAGCAGTTTGACTCATTTCCCACTGACAATAACATGGTCGGCACGTCTTCTTCTACGTCATTACCTGTCGGTGTCCAATAAGGAAGTGAAACTATAAACGTCACAAAAACGGTCAAACTAAAGAAAGCTGAGCACAATCTTTAGCAAAATCTTAAATATAAATGTGTTTTAGCAACAACAAAAAAGTATCTATTGTGTCACATTAAAGTAGCTTTCTGCCATTTTGATTTAGTCAAAACTGGGATAAAAGTGTCTGCTGACACACACCAGCAGCAGATCATATGATTTATTTATTTTTTGTATCAAATAGCGTTTTAGCATTTACACATTTTTACTCATGAAACCCTCCTTCACTGTAATAAATAATATGGTAGTTCAACTTAAAAGTCTCCGTTAAGTTTCTGCCATAAAGAGTTGAGCTCATTGAAACAATATTGGCACCTTCAATCAACTAAAACAAATGGTTCATAAATCATTGCTAGAAATTGTTACAACTCAATAGTTTCAGTGTAAACCAACTAGCCTGTTATGTTGTGCAAACAGTAAACTTATATTGCTTCTCCATATGAATGCAAGTGTATGCGTTATTTAAACTCACAAGCCTAAGTTGAAATCATTTTTAACTTACGATCTGATGTCAAAAGAAAACAATGTTTTGACCTCTTTCAACATATCGGGTCAAGTTATGAATGAAATTTAACTCACTCAATGCAGTTGAACGCAAACAAGTATATTCGCAGATTGGACACATAATACTACGTTTTCAATATTGGCACCGCTCACAGTCAGATGTTAGATGAACGTAAATGTTTATGGCAGAAATTGTACAGACACTTGTAAGTTAAAGGAATGTCTACTTGTGACTTCTATTGACATGCAAAAATAGGTTTTGTAGATAAAATTCACAATCAAGTAGTCACAGCGTTCATTTTCCCGTTTTATTTCCAGAAAAGTAAAACATGGAACAAGTGTAGTAGCAAATAACATCTTGCAAAGCTATCCACATTTTAAAACATTTCAGCTAACACATTTTATGTAATTCCATCTTATGTACTTTTATAGATAATACTTTCCACTAAAAAACAAACAAACATCTGTTATTTAGGCCAGTGCTCATCCCATATTGTAAACTCGAATTAGCCCAAGGCCTCTCCACTGGTGTGGCTCCAGGCCTCCGCTGACACAGGCCTCCTAATACAAGCTAATGATGTTTTATTAGAATCACTTTCTCCTGAGTATAACTGTCATTATGTGTCGCCTCTGTCCGCTGAAATCCTCCACAGACGCAGGGGCACTGTGTGTGTGTTTTGCTGCGCTCGATAAACGGGACCCAGGAGCGCGCGTTGTAAACCTGGATAGTTCGGGCACGCACCTGAGTGATCCGTGTGTCTCGTTTTGAGCAGAGCGCACGGACACGGTCGGCGCAGGTTGTTAGTTTGTCTAGTTTGTCTGTTAGTTTGGGGGAGGAAACATATTTTAAGACCGTGTTTTGCATCGTTAAGGATTTGACAGGTCGACTTTTGATAATCCGTTATTTTATTCCCTTAATTAAACCGCTGTTTACGCTTTGCGCCCGCCGGTTATTCTGGCTTTTTCCTGGCAAAAGATGATTGCAGTGTCCCGCTCAAACGCTTTACAACCGCAGTGCATTTAAAACAGCACTCTCTCTGTGGTTAAATATATCCAAATCTGATTTCAGGAGCAGGTGAGATGAGACGGTGCGAAAGAAAAAAAAAAGGGCCCAAACCCGAGGCCCACTCCGCTCCAAAGCCGTGCGTAAAACGTGTTATGCGCAAAAGCTGCGGTTCATATTGACTCAGCCGGTGTTCCGCGGCTGTGGGGGAAGATGTTAAGGCTATTGAGGAGGAGAGAGAGAGAAGGAGAGAACTGAGGACACGGACAGAACTTTGCAACATTATCAGCGCGTTCTGAGTAAAACGACCTGATGTGTCCGAGCGTAATTCTCACTCATGTTATGGGATCATAATGTTTGTTTTATGCGGCTGAGTTTCTTGAATGTTACGCGCTTTTCCAAATAAAGGTTTTGCAGTTCATTGTGTGTCTCTCAATGTTATAAAAACTGGTTTTAAATAGTGCGTAATTGCCTTTAATATATAGTCAAAATCCAAGTGAAACTCAAAGGAGAGATTGCACCTTGGGCAGCACTCAGACACTCTTTAACATTGTCGAGTTAGATTTAGAACATATTTGTTATTGGGTGTTCTATGTTCCCGGGTATCAAGCCATAAGAGTGCTTTTTATTATTATTATTATTATTTTTTTAAGGCCTATGGACGTTAGTATAAGTTTTCATTTCTCACATCCCAAACTCCCACTGCTTCTACAAATTGATTCTGTGGTCCCATCTCTCCTCTCTTTTACACGTTTCGGGACAAAACATATTTCCATTTCTTTTCTTCTTCTTCTTCTTTTTAATCGAATACACAATAAACATGTTGACCGTAACAACCATAAACGAAACCATTTCAAAGCTGTTCTATCATCAGGTTTATGGACTTCTTATGCCCAAAGATCAATCATAAATCGCAAAAAGACAGAAAAAACTATAGTCGCGTTTCCTCTCCATCACCCACTCATCCTTGGCCTCTTATAGCGCCCCCACCTGGCCCCCGCTCAACCTGTGCGTCCCACCGCCGCTGTCTCCGCTGTCAGGAGCGGGGAGGGGAGAGGAGGGGGTGTAACCGTATCCCACTCTCGCGCCTCGGACTGTCGGGAGAGTGAGACGGCGTGCCTTTCACAACACACGATCTTCGAAACCATAAGATCTTTTAGCGTGAAGGGGGGAGGAGGAGGGGGTGAGGAGGAGGGGGAGGTCCGGGCTGCTGGTCGCCGCGGCTCCTGCATGTGACGGGGGGGGGGGAGGAGGATATGAGGGACTTTGACAGGTCTTAAACGGTCTGGCGCCAAGGACCGAGTCTAGCCGCTAAATATAGCCGGGGAGATGATGCTGGAGGTGGGGAGGAGGAGGAGGCGGAGGAGATGGAGAGACATGTAAGGCAGGAACAATGTCGAGGGGTTGAAGAACGGGCGATGATTGTGGGGGCGAATGCGGCGCAAAGTCAGGGAAAAAGTCGGCAGAGCAACTTTGGAAAAAATATGAAGCAATTTAGTGACGCGCGTGTTGATTGAAGTCTCCATTCTCTGACCGTGTTTCTCCACGATGTATTTACTGTTTGTTCTTCATTGAGACTAAATCCCACTGACTACACCAAGTCCACCCCCTGATTGGACTTAAGTTGCAAGAGTCTTCTCTCACATGAATCAATAAACCGCACCGACAAGGGCACAGTTACGCACGGCACGGGGAGGGGGAGTGCGTAACGGTGCCTTATGAGTTATGAACTAAACTGCATCAACCCTCTTATGTGAAAGTAGTAAGTGTCTCCATCAGACCTTCCCTTGATATCGACAGTACTTTGCTAAACCAAACAAAGACAAGTAACAGTGTGGACATTGATAGTGTCACGCTAACTGGCTCTCACTGGCCCCGTGTTCCGGATAATGGGTTGAACTTGTTGGGTACACTTGGGTAAACGGCCGCCTAACCAGCTAACGAGTGCATGTTTTGGCAGATTTTTCCTGTGATTCTTTATTTATTTATTTATTATTATTATTATTATTATTATTTTAGTTTCATTGTATTAGTCGCTTTCATATTACACTCACCTGCGCATTGACAACCTCCTCTGTGCGCCCCCTCACCATGAAGGCACCTGCTGCCAATGCGCCAGCCTCCCCTCCGCTCTCAACCCCCTCCCTCGACTTCACCTCGTTTTTTTTTTTTTTTAATCGCGCGTGATGGCACGTTTTCGCAAATGCGCACCGACTCGTTTGCGCCGGTCCTGTTGATACAATTACCCTGCCTGTACCGAAAACCTCGTCCCCATGTGTTGCTAATCTTCCCTTCTCCCTCTCCCTCTCCCTCTCCTCGCAAAGGCTCGCGGGCGCACGGATATTGAGAGACAAGAGGGCGGCCGGCCGGCGCGCAAGTCAGGGCAGAAGTAAAAGCTCTGCAATTTGCAAACAAAGCGCATGTCTGGATGAGTTACGGGAGGAACGAGGCGATAGGGTACAGCACGGGAGGGATGGGGAGAGACGGAGGAGGAGGCGGGTGCGAGGTTCCTGGGACCTGGATAGAGAGAGAGAGAGAGAGAGAGAGAGAGAGAGAGAGAGAGAGAGAGAGAGAGAGAGAGAGAGAGAGAGAGAGAGAGAGAGAGAGAGAGAGAGAGAGAGAGAGAGAGTAACCTGGTGATTTTTACGCGCGGTGGAAACGAGCGCAAAGGTGACCGCCTCATCGAGCTGTAAAAAGCCAAAGAAATGACACAACATTACCAGCAAATAATATGCCCTTAGCTCTTAGCTTGGTGTTTTAGATAAATACAACTTTTCAAACATGGCCGAAACATTTGGACGTTGTTCAAATCGGTGTGACGGAGGACAAGAACCCTAGAACCCTGTTGGTTTTTACGCGCGGTGGAAACTAACATGCCACGTGCGCAACGGTGATGTTTGTTTTCTGTTTGGCTTTAATCATGTAAAAAACGCTCATAGTAAGTGAGAAATGTGTCCAGTTGAATTGGACTTGGACAGAATCGTGCCATTTTACGCACGGACAGCACTGTGTTGGAAACCGTGTAAATGTGATGCAATATTTTTTTTACGAATACATGTATATTTTGAATATGTCTTGAAATTCTTTTTTAGGGGGGAGCTACAAAAATATGTTTAAAGGGAGGAATGTGTAGCATAAATGAAAAACTGTTAGTTGTGAGTCGACTCCGTTTCGCCCAATGTAAGTGGCCCGTCTCATCGTTAGGAGTGACTGTGGCCTTTTACGCATGAACAACCGTGCCAGTTTGGTCGGGCGGGGGGGTCACAAAGGATATAGGTTTGGGAAAGTCGATCCAGTGTTTTTACGCATTACGCACGAAAAACACGAATTCATAAGCCCTGCACACTTGTTCTTTTAAGTAGAATTAAATTGGGGTCGGTGGTTTCCTTCACAGAGGGAGCAAACGAGCCTAATGAGCCATTTACATCTCCCCCCCTTTTTTTTGCACTTAAGGTGTTGAAAAATACTGCGTAAATGAAGAAATCTCAAACACAGTCCAGAGTGGAGAGGGTTACCAATAGTCGCCAATTCCTGCCATAATTGATGTTTATTTCTCCTTATTTGATTTGACCAGTTTATTTACTAATATGGACTTGTGAGGGTTAATAAGGTATAGATCAAGCTACCTTGTTTTCAGGGCGAAAGGTGAAGGTGGTGCCAAAATGACGGTATTTTACGCACGAACAAAGACACTCCGCTCCAGTGGGCTGTGGTGGGTACTCGTGGTCCGCTGCCATTTTAGGCTTTAGGCCTACTCTTTCATTTTTGTTTTGATGTTGAATTGCAGTTTGGTCTTTACCTCCGGTTTTGTCACTGATTAGCCCAAAAATTGAGCTAATTTTTTTAGGCCTGTTTTGGTGCAGAGGTGGCACTTGGTGTGAAAACTTGAAGAAGCCCTGACCTCCATCCTCTGTCGCTGTAAAATAAGGTCAGCCTATCAAAACAAACACATGTTTCCTGCACCACCTGCCTGCTCCAAGAGCTTCAGCAGAGAAAGACATAACACTTGTTTACGACCAAAGCGATGGAACTTATTGTAAAACATTGTATATTCGAGCGGGACGCCCCTAGATTGCGTCTTTTCGGGTGGTAATTGAGGCCCTAATTTGGGTTAACAAACTGCCTTTCTTCGTGGAGAGGAAAGGGGAAACCTGCTGACCTTTTACGCATGACTTACGCCGTATGGTTTATGCCTCAGGTGCAAATATTTCTGCGAACAAAGCACCAGAGCGTTAGCTTCAGTCAACTCACCCATATTTACATCGGTGTAAATCATTAACGTTATGGCATCAGTTGGAATTTGTTCGAGTAGGCTCTCAGTCGTCCAGACATTTTCGTCTACTTTATGTTTTGTAGGATACAAACAAAAGAAAAGGATATGTTTTGGTTCTTATTAATAGTAAATCTATAAATCTATAAGGAATTTGCTTGGTGAACAAACGTGTGCCATTTTACGCACGATTTTTTTTTTTTTAAGCTGTGTGAATTGAATGACAAGTTCTTAACTTATAAATTCATCTTTTAAATGTGTCGTGTAAAGGCTTTTGTGAAGCTGCCGGAAATAAGTTCTCAAAAAAAAAAAAGTTGAAATGTTTTTTGTTTGTTTTTATTATTCCACATTGTTTACGAGGTAAATAAAAGTGAATGCATTGCAAATTAGCCCCGTCCTAAAACAATACGCCCAATTAGGAAATAAAATCAAGCACGTGTGTTCTGACACAACTTCACCAAAGGAGTTGGTGAAAACTCAGTAACACAAACCGATATGTTAAAAACTGGAAGAAAAGCAACAAGTGCGCAACACACCAGAGACGTCAGTGGTGCTCACAAATAAAAAATCAACACTGCAGTATTCTGTAATAACTTCACTTTTAGATTTTGTGAAAACTCAATCAGAAAAAAAAGTGTTGTGTTAACCTGGGAGCGAAGCAACAAGTGCGCACCGTAGCGGAGCCTGTGCTGTTCCAAATGACAGCGCAGGCTTAAGGCACAATCCGATAAACGTCCGAGAAAGATATACATACATTGTCCCAAACTTTTTTTTTTTTTCCCCTTTTCTTTAGCCTGGTCCAGTAGCGATCGATCAGCGGAGAGCGCGCGTTCAGCCCCGCCAAGGGACCGGCTTTTACGCATATTATTGGAGACGTTTTTATGGCCAGTGAGAGTTTGTACGGCTGTCAGCGGAAGCCACAAGACACGAGAGCGGTGAACGCGGAGACACAGCACCACACAGCGCACTGCAGCGTTCGCTCGTTCAGGAAGGGAGCGGGTGCGTGGGCTCGTGGTAGGAAATACGCAACGAAGAACGCCAAAAGAAACTATTAGAAAACTTAGCGTGCGCACTGTTACTGTATAAGACGCCGCTGATAGTGGTCGAGAAAGGCGAAGTTTGGACTTTTTTTTCCTTTTCTATGTTTACGAGTTTGACCTAATTCTGAGTCATCTTCCTTCCCGGATAAAAGTCGCGCTACAAAGCCGATCCTGAACTGCACTTTCAAACTTCTACTCACCGCATTCCCTTGTCCAAACGCCAAACTCGTCCTCCCCGCGTCCCTCTTTTTGCCTGTTCGGAGTTTTCACCGCCTTCTTCACGCGTCTATCTGCTCCGGCACGGCACGCCCGTGACCGCCTGGCCGAGTGAGAGACGCTGTGAGCGGGGCAGGAGTCACTGTAACCGCCCGCTGACGATGGTGGAAGCGGATGAAAGAAGCCAGAACGGGGAGCGGAGAATTGTTTGGCGAAAGAAGTGGAGGGACGAGGTCGAGCTTATAGTCTGAACGTCGCAAAAAAAGGTGGGGGAGTGTGTGTGTTTGTGTGTGTGTGTGCGTGGTGTGTGTGTGTGAGAGAGAGAGAGTGTGCGCGTGTGTGTGGACAGGTTTCTTTTAAAAAACGGGGGCGGCTTTTGTCAAAAACGCAAAGCCGAAAGAGGTGATGCCCACAGCGGCCAACTACTGAGCGCTGACCCGGTGTTTGGCTCGGGAAGTGGGGTGGGATTTCCCCCGCTCTCTCCTGTCATTGGTTAATATTTTATTCTGTTGACATGTTTTCTTACTGCTAATGCTTCCGACACCTCCTCGCAACCCCCCTCCCATCGACGCCGGAGCTGTCAGAACCACGCCTATGGGGCCTTACAATTGGTCCAGAAAGCGTAAAATCAGCAATCAAAGAGGCTTGGTTCATTAGGCGCAGGGACGGGACATGTGAGATAGTGGCAGATCGACAGGGAGCGCTCCGCAGTGGGATGAGTGGAGCCGAGCAGCGCGCACGCAACACAGAGCACACCGCGGCAGCACGGGACGGAGACGGAGCTGTGAGCGTCAAGCAGCACTTCCACAAGGCGCCTCTGCGGCTCGAGCCCTGACACGTACCGCGCCGCTGGACTTACACTTTTGGAGGAGATACCACTAAACTATTACTATTCCCTTCGTGTTTTTTGTTTTTTTGGTCCCATTTCGTTTTCTGTGGATGCACCGATGAGAGATCCAGTTTTCACTACAGGGACTGCGATGGCTTATCACCCTTTCCACGCGCACCGGGCGACCGACTTCCCCATGTCCGCTTTCCTCGCGGCCGCGCAGCCCTCCTTCTTCCCGGCGCTGAGCCTGCCTCCCGGGGCGCTCACCAAGCCGCTGCCGGAGCACGGCCTGGCGGGAGCCGCGGAGGCAGCGGCCGCGGCGGGGCTTCACCCGGCGCTCAGCCACCACCAGGCCGCCGCTCACCTCCGGGGACTCAAGAGCCTGGAGCCCGAGGAGGAGGTGGACGACGACCCCAAAGTCAACCTGGAAGCCAAGGACCTGTGGGACCAGTTCCACAAACTCGGGACGGAGATGGTCATCACCAAGTCCGGGAGGTGAGGACGATCGGAATCTTTACATAGACATTTCAGTAGGATTTGTTTAAGGCGCAGCTTTGTAGATAAAGCGACGACGGTGTCAACACAAACAGTGGTTTAAAGTCAGTAAGAGAAGGAAAGCAGCGCCTGGATACGCTCCTCTGTTTTTTATATAAAACACGAGTGTTATAAAAGACACAGCCCAGTATGACAGGCATCAACACACAGCTCTGAAGGCTGCTCCAAAACAGATATCCAACAACCAGTCAATCTAATCTACCCAGGAATTTTAGCATATTGAAAGAATCTCAACATAGACAGTTTTATTGATGATATTTGACCGAAAAAGAAAAGAAAAAAAGAAAAGAAAAAAAAAAGAAAAAAAGTCCTTACAGATTCCACTCATCCTTTTAAACACACCATAAAACAAATAAGTAGCTATATAATAATGTTCTCCATATTAAAATGGACAATTCGGCTCCAAACGCCTTTGCCTCGTATGGCTCTACGGGCTCAGGGGCGATGTGTCACTTCGGCTCATGTGAGGGGAAGCTCCGCGAGACGCGCCGCGCTGTAACATGGTGCTTGGAGATCTTGGCGACAGAGCATCAAAACAAATCTGAGTGCGTCCAAACAATCTTGTGACTGTGTATTTAGGGCGTAGAGATAGAAAGAAAAGGGGGGGTTTCAGAGTCAGATAAGTTATTATGGCGAATGTGAAGTTAAATGTGCGTAAAACCGCAGTTGTTTTGGCGTAATTCGTGCGTCAGGCCTCAGCAACTATTGTTTCAACTTTGTTTAAATTTGTTTAAATCAGAGGCTGTTGCTCAACGGTCAAAAGTCGACATTTGCAGACGTATTGTTAGAATAAAACACTGATTATAATTTGGTTATTTGTGGCACATGACTGCAGTGTGGAGGTTTGGATACTGTATGCAGTTGCTGATATTTGTTGATAATTTTATGCTACCCACTCGTCCAAAGTTTATAAAAAATGCGAGGCAAATTTACTTTACCAAACATGACCACGTTTTTTTAAGTGGAAGCATCGTAGTCTTCGTTTTTTCTCAGCCAAACTGTTGCTTCAAGTATTTTCAGTAAAATGTTGTTTTGCGTCGTGCGTAATAAGGTGTTACATTGCTGGAATATTGTTGGGTAAAAGTAGTAAATGAAGCGCAAAGTTTACCCCATGATCAAAGAACATTTCTGGGATATTTTTTTTTATCGGTTATTTTATCTTATTGTCGAGACAGTGCTGCCCTGAGTGCTCCACGCAGACAGCCACTTCCAAACAATGCCCTGCGTGGTTTGTTTGGCACAGTTACACGCGTAAAACACGAAAACGCGGGCCTAGAAGAGAACAACTCACTGTTCTTGTAACTTTACATGTGTGCATGTGGTTTTTTTCTTTTTCTCCCACCCCCCTAATCTCTTCGTTGTGCTTGTGTGTCGTGCCCCGTGTACAGGCGCATGTTCCCCCCGTTCAAAGTGCGCATAAACGGCTTGGATAAGAAAGCCAAATACATCCTGCTGATGGACATCGTGGCGGCGGACGACTGTCGCTACAAGTTCCACAACTCGCGCTGGATGGTGGCGGGCAAGGCCGACCCGGAGATGCCCAAAAGGATGTACATTCACCCGGACAGCCCCGCCACGGGGGAGCAGTGGATGGCCAAGCCTGTTGCGTTTCATAAGCTCAAGCTCACCAACAATATCTCGGACAAGCACGGATTTGTAAGTCTCTCTATTTCTTCCTCTTATTATTATTATTATTATTTATTATTATTATTTTGATTTTTTTTAATCATATGTGTATTTTAATTCTTCTTTTCTTGTGGTGCTTCTGTCTGTTTTGACTTTTAAATGACTTGGATTAAAAGTATGATAGATGCTCGTGAACGAGGCAAATGTGTGATACGATGCGTAAAACCCCAAAATACGCACTGCTACCTGGGTTTGTGTCGTTTAAATGCGACTTATGGGGCTGCATTTTTATTCGCCGTGGATTAGGTTCCGTTTGTTCATGCACTCATTTTAATTTGGGATTTTTAGCTGTTCGCAGCGCGTGAATGGTGTGTGAATTTTTAATGAAACATCTGCGGAAGTAGGTCGTTGAGTCAAACTGGCACGGAACATTACGAAGGGAGATTAGGAACAAGCGGAAATTAAGAAAACAGGGCTACTTAAAAACATATCCTACAAAATAAAATTGCGGATCCTTGGGGGGAAGGTTAGATTGTAGGGTTTGGGCGGCGTAAATTAAATGTCGTATTTCACGTTTTTTTCTGGCGTCTTGTGTTTTTGTGTGTGTGTGCGTGCATAAAACGGATTTGCATTACAACAAATAATCTATGACGAGTCCATGCTATTATTTCCCAATATTGGCTGAAATGGGGGAAAAACTGCACATTACATATATACACTGTATATTTGTGGTAGGAGTAAAGTTATGGGCAAATAAATAGGCCTAATTATTTTTCTGCTGGCCCCAAACTGTAGAATAGTAACTTTGCGCATCAAAAATGTGGTGGCACATGGTTTCATATCGACAACAAAAGCGCACTTTCACCAAATGTGTGGTCGAGAAGACATCATTTGCTCGTCTGTGAAAAAATACTCTAGTACACACTTCATCATGGTGAGGAAAAACACGAAAGACACAAGAGTTTTGCAGCCGAGACTAAATCCACACACTCTCAAACCCCACTCCTCTCCTCTCCGTGCGCCTTTGGAGATGCTGACACTTCTGTTGACGCACTGTACGAACACCACTGAAAATAAAATAATGCACTCTGGCCCGGGCTATACGAGCGAGGAGGGAGGCCGAGGGCAGCAGCAGCAGCAGCAGCAGCAGAGGTTAACAAGCGAGGGCCTGCACCGAGTGAACCCACTCGTGTTTTCGCTAAGTTCCAAGGCCAAGAGAGATGTCGAAATTAGGCCAAAAAAAAGGACCGTTTGGCTCGAGAGGGGCAGAGCTTGTTGCCATGTAGTCAGCTGTCTCACAAAAGCCATGCCGGGATCTCTCAAACCTTTGTCAAAAACTCGCGTGTGGAATAAACCTTTGACTACACAACTAATCTGATTTGGCATTTACGATGATCAGAGGGCCATTTTGGTTCGTCTGGATTCCCATCTCTCGTTTTGACGTTCCCTATGTACACACATGTATGCGTTTCCCGACTTGGCATGATGGGAGACACAAGCCATTTAAGGACTTACTGCTGTGGTCATGTTAGGTTTTAGGTAGAAACGTCAACGTTGTCGGTATTGTTTTTGTGCGTAAAACAAAAAACAAAACAAAATCCCACGACAGTATTGACATCTGATCTTCAAATTCCTAACTTTCTCGTTATAATCAGAACAGGCCTGTTAATAATTAAGGTGTTCGCTGTAGTATCGTGTTTTTGAGCTTTGCCATGTACTACTGGCCTCATGTTATGCGCGCTAAGCCGCCTCTTCCCTCTATCGTGCGTAAATACTGCTCCCTGCCTTCGAAGGGCGGTACAGCACCGCGTCCTTTACCCAGTGACCGCGCGCACAACCTCTCCCCCCCACCCCTCCCTCTCTCTCTCTCTCCCTCCATTCTTCTATCATTTCCTCCAGCTCGGCCCGGTTCCTTGCCTCTCCTCGTCCTCGTCTTGTCCCGTAGATTTGCATGGCGCGGGCAGAAAGCATGTGCTAAATGATAGATGTCTGTGTGATTTCTCGAACACGTCCTCGCGGAAAACAAATCCACTATTTACATGTCTGTCGAGATGATTTGCGATCGCCACTTGACGCGTGGACTCGGAGACGAGGGAGGCTGCCCCGAACAGAGGGCGAGACGGGATTCTTTTCTCTTTTTTTTCATTGCGTGCTGCCTTTTTAATTAGGCCCGTGCGTAAAATGACTTTGAATAAATAGTTACATGCCTCACAATATCGCAACATATGACCCATTTATCTACTCCTTTTTTTTTTTTTTTTTTAGTCTTAGTCTTTACTCTATAAGCATCACGTGTGGCCCCATAAAGGCTGTAATTACAACCCGGCTAATTGCCCTGGATTTAAGGTGGAGGATGCGCACGCGTTTGGCTTTTACGCACAGGCTCAATGTAATTATCGAGCCTGTATATTGCCTTAAGCAAGAAATAGGTCATCACTTGTTGAAAGATACTCACGACATCAACGGAGACATGTCACTCCTGATTATGGGGCGAATAATCAGACTTTGAAATAATTGTAAACTTATAGATGCTTTAAAAAAAAAAAGTATAAAGTTATTTCAATCGCACTGTTGAAAATACAAATTCTACATTTAATACAGGAAGAACACATTCTTTTTTTTATAATATTGGAAGAAATGAAATATGATGCCCTTATAATGTTGTGAAGCTTTGGTGTTTGTTCATATATTTGGAATACGACTTTGGTTCTTTCATAAACAAATGTAAAGAAGAAAGAGGGTGGCCCGAGTATGTTAAAAAAAGATAACATCCAAGAAAAATGAGCTGCAGTGTCAAAGAGGCAGCTAGAACGAGTTGTGTGTGACGGTGCTAACTTGTCCCTCCGCGCTGTGTGTTTTGGAGCAGACCATCTTGAACTCCATGCACAAGTACCAGCCGCGCTTCCACATCGTGCGCGCCAACGACATCCTGAAGCTCCCCTACAGCACCTTCAGGACCTACGTGTTCCCCGAGACCGAGTTCGTGGCCGTGACCGCCTACCAGAACGACAAGGTGAGCCCCCTCTATCCCACCCCACCCCACCCCGGAGGCAGCCACTCACACGGGTATGGTGGCAGGAGCTCAGTTCTTTGATCCTATACTTTATTGTTTTTTTTAATACCTGCTTTTAGGCCTGGTCTGTGGCTTTGTTGTCATGGTTTAGAAGAATATATCAATACAATATATAGCTATGAGAATATATCTAAAAAAATTAAATCGTATCATAACTGTAGGTGATGCAATACCACGAGGAGTCACAATACGTCGCAAAATCACTCAAGTCTTTATCCGCTTGAGCTCGTGTTGGTCTTGATTTAGTGTTTTGTTTGAAAATACTTAGGCTATACAACTGGAAAACATCGAACTAAATCTGACACGGTTTTGACAAATATTCCATCCATCCATTTTCTTCCACTTGTCCGTTGCCGGGTCGTGGGGGCAGCTGTTGGAGCTGCACCAGCCCCTATGGCTCCTCCTGCAGGTGGTGGGTCCACAGAAGGACGGCCTCATGGTTCTAACCGGGCCTGTTGGTCTCTCATAAGGGGCTTACGACAAATATCGTGCTTTTTTTTTTTTTTTTCCCCCAATGTCAGGAAGACCTGGTTCAGTCCAAGCTCAGACCTGCTTCATTGTCTTGTCCTATTTTAGAAGACACAGTGTAGTCTTGAACTTTTTCAGGCTAGGACACCCCCACTGTAAAAATGATTCAATAATATAGGTCATTTCAGCCGAAAAACACAGAAATAAAACTCTTTAGATGAGTCTTTACGCCCCCCCCCCCCCCCCCCCCCCCCCCCCCCTCTCTCTCTCTCTCTCTCTCTCTCCCCCGCCCCCACGCGCCGCACCAGCCCGAGCGGACGAACGTAATCTGATTTTGTAGGTCGCTGAATTTCCCGCAGAGGACTCCCACGGCCCGCCGAGGCTGGCCGGGCCCGTGCGCGCCGCGGACGGGGTGATTAGCCTGTAATGACCGAGTGGATATTCTTTATATTCAGTTATATCGTGTCCAAACACTCAGGAGTGCTACTGCTATGTTCTTCTTCTTCTTCTTCTTCTTCTTCTTCTTCTTCTTCTTCTTCAAATATAATCTGGGTTTATTAAAATAACTAGGGAGAAAAAGCGACCCCAAAACCTGCGTGTTTTGATTAGAGGCCTCCATTACACTTTTGTGCCTCACATGTATTTGTGCCTCAAATGTATTTTCAAGACATGATCGAAACAATCAAATGGTAACACTGTTTAAGATCTTTCGAATTGGAAACTTGGGCTGATTTGGGATATTCGCCAAACACCAAAATGAACTCCGTTATTTACGCATTAGGCTCCTGAACGCGTTGCTATAGCTACTCCAAACCCCTGC
Organism: Neogobius melanostomus; assembly: GCA_007210695.1. Classification (NCBI taxonomy): domain Eukaryota; kingdom Metazoa; phylum Chordata; class Actinopteri; order Gobiiformes; family Gobiidae; genus Neogobius; species Neogobius melanostomus. The sequence goes on from VHKM01000346.1 coordinate 530,638, forward strand.
TCTGTGAGGCCAAACCCCTGCTCTGTGAGGCCAAACCCCTGCTCTGTGAGGCCAAACCCCTGCTCTGTGAGGCCAAACAGACGAAAAGGACAAAACAAAATCAGGAGCAGGTGAAGTTGAGTGCGGGATTCAAATACAACACTGTTATAATAAAAACGCAACTGGAGCCTCCATTTGTTGTATTTATTTATTTATTTTCCACTTGGGCCTGTAGTGTGGTGAAGCTACAGGTCGCGCGTGCTCTTCATCAGACATGAACCTATAACAACTTTTCATGACTGACAGACTCCATTTTTCACACTCGCGCGCTTTCAAATGGCGGCCTGATCGAACCCGCGTTACGCACCCGCGCGTCTTTGGTGTAAACTGATCCTTGCAAACGTAAATAGGCCCGATCCTATGAAGTCCAAACTCTGTCTATTGTGAGGCGTTACTGGAGAAATGGTTTTGGAGGTGGTGGTGGGGGGGGATCAATAACGCGATTAAAAGTGGCAGCAGCAGCGGCAGCGGCGGCGGCGTAACCGAGCGAACGCGCGCCGTCTCGTCTGGTCTGGACTTTATCGGGGCCATGTCACTCTCCCCGCTGCTAATTGGCGCTCGTGTTGGGGTCCAAAAGGTCGTGCCTGCTGTAAAACTTTACGACCACCATCGATTAGGGGATATTTTTTTGAAGAAGAGGAGGGGGAGGAGGAGCTGGGTGCGCATTGGACACGCGCGCACACAGCCCGCAGCCAGAGCGACTCTTATCGCGGGGCCACAAGCTGCATCGTCGTCCGGGGGGATGCGGGGGGCCTGCGGGGCGGTCGTGTCATACGGCTGCTGCGGACCCGGAGCCGCTGCAGATCCAGGACACACGCGCGTTTCACCGAGACAGCGCCATCTTCTGTTTGGGTTACCCCGTGGAGACTGAACTGACGCGCAAATATGCAAAGAATCGCACGTTTCAAGTAAAAAAAAAAGTTATTATTGCTAGTCAGCTGATTGTTTATTATTATTATTATTTTAATTCAGGTAACATAGCTTAAATAACTGTCTCTGAAATGATTGGAACTTTAGGGGGTTGTCCACACTCTGGTGTTAGGCTCTCGCTCAGACTTTATTTGCTTCAAGGTCATATATATTGAGTCAAGAGTTGAGCTAAAAGACCAACATTAGAACTTAAACACACATTTGGAATATAAAAAAAAGGCCCATTGTTTTATACAAACATTTTATCTATGTGTTTTTTGTTTGTTTTTGTTTTTCCATTTCAGCGTGATAGGACATTCTGTGTTGAAATTGCTATGTCCCCCCCCTCATATATTGTGTAGTCAGCTGTTCCGCATGGGGACCATCTCAGGCTAGTCCTATAATGTGGCGGTCTTTCTGAGCAGACCATGAGTTCATGCTTTGTCTCTACAGACAGAGCAAACCCTTTGAAATGGTTCCACCGCCCACACAAGCGAGTGTTGGGACAGTTTCCTCCACCACAGCAGATGGCGCTGTGTTGTTGGCGCCTGTCGTGAATGTGCTGCTGCTCCGGTCTGCGGCCCCATGTCAACCCCCCCCCCCCCCTCCCGCCCCTTGCAAAAAAAACAAAGAAAACCCGCTGATCAATTATTGACACGCGCGTCATCTGTTCAAGTATCGCCACAAAGCCCCGCGTGGCCTCGTGGAGCAATATTTCGTGGCCAAAAATAAATAAATAAAAAAGCTCGTCTCGTGGGGGCCATGAGAATTACGCCCGTCATTACGCCATGATTAATAATTCAGAAATCCTGTTTCCTTCTGCGCTGAATAATCCGTGTACGCGCAATGCTAATTCCCAAATAAGGGCACCAGTGGATTTACGCAGCGCACTGACGTGACCCCGCCATGTACAACAACAATAATAATAATAATAATAATAATAATAATAATAATAATAATAATAATAATAATAATAATGTGTGTTTCTCTGTTTGGCAGATTACGCAGCTGAAAATCGACAACAACCCGTTCGCCAAAGGGTTCAGAGACACGGGCAACGGGAGGAGAGAGAAAAGGTAAGATAAGGACAGGCCGGGTTCAAATCTCTGCTGGACGACTGAGAGCCTACACAAACATACACACACAGCAACAGACCTAAAGAAAGTTATTGTGCGTGTGTTTTGTGTGTGTGTGTGTGTGTGTGTGTGTGTGTGTGTGTGTGTGGTGTGTGTGTGTGTGTGTGTGTGTGTGTGTGTGTGTGTGTGTGTGTGTGTGTGTGTGTGTGTGTGTGTGTGTGTTTTAATGTCTTAAATGCTACAAGCCTCTGCATTTATCACTTCTAAAAATGTGGAAACATTGGATTAAGCAGGAATGGAGTCAAATTTGGATATTTGACAAATTGTGTGAAATAGTTGTGTAAAACGGACAAAATAAATCCTGAAAATGTGGTAAAAACACGCAGTTGAAAGTGCTTATTTGAGTATTTCTGATGAATTTATGGCGCCGTGAAACAACTAATGCTTTTCAGTGACATTTAAGGCCCTAATTCCTTTAATGGCTCTGAAAATCTAACTTTATTGAAAAAATGGGATATTCAATTCAATTCAACTTTATTACGGACTCAAGATCCAAAGAGACAGCGACATCATAAACAACACTAAACTACAAATAATAATAATAATAATTACACAGTCCCTGTGTAATTTTATTATCTAAATGTGTGTTTTCTAAACATGGGCCTTCGTTCACCTGAAACAAAACTATGAATGCAATATTCTGTATAATATATAATGTAAATAGACTTTCATTCATTAAATAGACTTTCATTCATAATAATTATACTCAAGCATTCAAGTTCACTTGTTTATTTTTTAAAAATTCAGAAATAATTTCAAACACTAAATCCTTTGTGAGGAATCACAGAAGGATTCCTGATTTATTGAACTTTCCACCCACAAATAAAGAAAGGAAATTTGGAGTTTTGACAGATTTCTTTTCAGTTAGAACATGACTAACATGAGATATCCATACATTTATAAGTGTGTCCATTATTTCCAGTAGTTTTAGGTTTCTGACATGGTGTTAACGGTTGTAAATGTTTGTGTTTGTCAGGAAGCAGCTGACCATGCCGTCTCTGCGCATGTACGAGGACCAGTGCAAAGAGCGGGAGGGCGCCGACTCGGACGCCTCCTCCACCGAGCCCTCTGCGGGCCGGGACACCAGCCACTCCCCCCTGGGGCCTGGAGGGAGCCCGCTGCGGTTCAGACCTGGGCGAGGTGAGGAGCTTTACATATATATTTAAATATATATATATATATATATATATATATATATATATACAGCTGTGCACGGTTAGCCACAAACAAGTAAACTGATCAATTATTCAACACGTGCTGAATAAACGTCTGGAATAGTGCTTTAGACTTTCAAAGAGCACTTGGAGAAACGGCTTCATCATGCAGTACTTTACTTCTTCTCGAGTAACATTGTTTTGTAGTATCAATACTCGACAGTTACTATTACTATTCAACAGTGATACAAAGTTTGATTAATTTTTCACTCAAGTTTTCTTGTATATATATTATTTTGAAAAAGATTTATCATATCAAAATGAAAATGCCATATTTGTCACATTATTTATTATTATGTTTTAAATCATTTACATTCAGTGACTCAAGTAGTACATGTATTTTCACCAAATACTGTTTCACCTTTACTTCATCAAGCTACATTATTTCGATAGAGGGTCAAGGTCTGACAACTCTTCCATTCCGGCTGACTGTCAAAAGAAATAACAGATGTTACAACTGGTCTCTGTCGCCACGCTGTGACATCATCTGCATACCCACTATAGGGGAGTGAAAATATCTCGTTTCTAACAGTGTGACTTTAGAACAACATACATTAGGGAAGTTATTACTTCACTGACCTTCTTCTTCCAGATATCCTTCTGCACTTTTCAAGGAACACAGAAAGCATCGGGAATCCAGACAGTTCCATAACGTGCTTTAGGGTTAAACGTATTTAAGCAAATGGAGCGTCAGGCTTCTGTCATTCCCTCGGAGCAGAAAATAAACTTTTTAAACTTGGACGTACCATTTAGTGAAGCTTTCACATACAGACAGTTTTGAATGTCCTTTAAATCAGTGATTCCTTTACCTCTTGGACCTCAAAGTACCACCTTACTCGGGGGTGCAGTTGCTTTATAAAGTGATCCACTGGAACTAATGTGTCCAAAACAAAGCAACAATATTCTAAATGACTGAATCAATCTAGAGTTTGATGATGACTCAGATGAAGGGCAGCGTACGATACAACTCTGCAGGAGAGAAGCCGTTTTGAAAAGAAAATAATTCACAACTGTTGGACCTGATCATAGTTTTGGAATGATTAAGTCCCCAACCCTATAACAGAAAGTCCTTTCTACTTGGACCTTTGTTTACATTTACCAGAGTTACCATAGTTACCATAGTTACCACCATAGAATTTGCAGCTGTCCTCAATTTTAAATGATAGTTTCTTTAGAAGTTGTGATTTCATGTGAGGTTTTTTAATGATATCATTTCAAGTACCCCCTGCTAACTGCTCATGTACCCCTGAGGGTACAACCCTGGGGTCCCCGTACTCCTGGGGGTCCCTGTACTCCCTGTAAGTGTTGTCCTGAGTCTTACCTTCCTCCGTCGTTCCCACAGATGAGAAAACGTGCTCGGACAGCGAGGCCGAGCTGGACCCGCACGACGAGGGCTTCACCGGCTCCAACAGCCCCGTGGGCCCGGACCCCGTGTCGCCCTACAGCTCCCGGTGCGAGGACCGCGTCCGGGACCGCCCCAACAACAACGCCACTACGACCGCCGACGCCGGCCCCAAGAAGGACCACTCCATCTTCAGCATCCGGAACCTGGAGAAGGACAAACTGGGCCAGCGCAAAGACACCTCGGACATTTTATCCAAGGACAGCGAGTCGTCGGGCGGCATCAGCGCCAGTAAAGACACCTTCTCCCCGCTCATGGTGCAGACCGAGAGCCCGTCGCACTTCAGCCCCAGTCACCTGCAGAGCCTGGCCTTGTCCGGGCTGCACGGGCAACAGTTCTTCAACCCCCTGAGTAACGGGTCACCGCTGCTGTTCCACCCGGGGCAGTTCGCCATGAGCCCTGCGGGCGCCTTCTCCGCCATGGGGATGAGCCACCTGCTGGCATCGGTGTCCGGCGGACTGGAGAACGGAGGCCTTACGGGTCAGAGCGCGGGAGGAGGGGGAGCGTTCCCCTTCCAGCTGTCCCAGCACATGCTCGCCTCACAGGTAAGAGCGGCCTGAGGGAAGGGAGGCGGGGGAATGGCTGGTTATGAAGTGGGTTAGTCCCTTTCTTTGGTCAATGGTTCTCAAGAATGACGGTTCAGAAATTGGTCGGATCTTTATTTGACAGAATCACAAAAAAGACGGCACGATGTATCGGCAAATGATCGTGATCGCAAGAAGCCACACTAGATATTACATGTGTGCAAACAGCCTAAAACAAAAAGTCATTCTGTGACTTATTAATGTGAAAATGTTGTATTTTAGTCATGACTTTCTTAATTTGTTCTGTTCTGTTCAGATATTGTCATTGCAATATTGCAGAATCCGAAAACCTCTGGACTGTAGATTGATATTATTTCTGGGCCAAACTGCAATACTGTTTTTTTTATACAAGTTGCAACTGATCATCTCGTGGCTTGTCATATGTTGAAGGAAGGTCTCGATGCTACACTCACCTTAGGTCATAGTTTCAGCTCGTTCTTCCAAGTTATCAGATGTTAGACGGTAAAATGTGGTGATGTCCACCTCTCAAACAAAGCACGAGCCAATATTTATCCTCAATCGACTCTCAATCGATAGAGAAGGTTTAATGTCACGCTATATTTATCCGGCATGTGACACGTAACAATTCAAGCTTAGCTTAGTGACACTGCAAAAAGTAATCTAGCAATAAGTGACATTTTCTTGAAATAAGTCAATTTGTCCTTAATTTGAGTAACTCATTTCAAGAAATCTGACATTTACACTTAAAAAGAATCTTACAGGTGTTGTAGTTTTATCATCATTTATCTCATTTTGAGTGCAATAGGATCTTGCCCTGTGGACAGATTTATTGAAATTAATTACTCAAATCAAGGACGTTTTTCAAGAAAAATCGACTTATTTCAAGATGACTTGTTGCAGTGGAGGCTCTTGGTGGTGCAGTTCTGTTCAGCACTAGCACTTGTTAATGGCGTCTGAAGTTTGTCTGATATGGCTCGAGCCAGGCCCGGACTGGCCATATATTTTACCGGGCATATGACCTGTGGGCCGGTTCCAAAATGGGCCGGTGCGTTTGATTTATTTTTTTATTTTCTGCGCAGCCCGTGTTTTCTGGAATGGAATCATCCAATGGCCCATCACAGGCGCACCAGTGGCACATGTGCCGCACGCATGGGCCGGCCCATAACTTCCCGCTATGGGTGGGCTGGTCCAAACCAAAAAATGCCAGGGCCGAATTATTGTCCCAGTCCGGCCCTGGCTCGAGCAGATCCTTCCTCTGACCCCTGCACACTTGGATGAAAAGTGTTTTTGTCATCAGATGTAGGCTGTACGCTGAAAGCCATTTCGGCTCCTTAAACAGAAATGTTTCACCGACGCAGAGCGCGTTATGAGTGTACAGAAGGGACGGTTCCTAAAGTGCGGTCTGAGGGCCAAACGCGGTCCTCTGACCACATTTTGGAGGCTCTCAGGCTTTATGTCGAGATGGTACGTTTGACTTCACGTATAATTCAAAGTTTATTCAAAGAGAAACAAATGGAATAATGGCTGTGGTAGACTTTATTGCAGTGGTTCTCAACTGGCTCCGGGGACCCTCCTTCAACGAATCATGACAACCCAAAAACTATAATCATTTCAACTTTTACTTCAAATGTTGGGCCATGTTTTAGTGTGTTTAATAGCAGTGCAGTTTTTTTTTTTGTAGAGTTCAGTCGATTTTGGCATCGATCATAAATCTTTCTATCAAAAATTATACACATTTTTAAGAACCACAGCTTTATTGTACTTTAATTCAAATCTGTATTTTTTTACCATATTTATTCTTTTTTTCTTTTCTTTTTTTTTTACCAAAATTGTCCAAAGTTTAAGTGTCAGTTCTCACTTCGGTGTGACCCAGCCTCTGTGTGTTGAGTGATCCGGTGAGTTTGTGAAATTTGTGAAAAAAAGTAACAAAGCATAAAAATTGCTTCAGCTACAGTGTTTGTGAACATTGTTTCTACCTGTCATGGAACGTTTGAACATACTGTATTAGTATTAGTGTGCACGCTGGCATTCAAACTTATGAATTTGAAAAGTGTCCGGAACAGAGACCACAGCCTAATCCAAAGAGTCACACCGTTAGCTCAGGTTTTGAGTGCTCACAACTTCCCCCGGGTCACCTTCAGCTGCCGGGACCCGAGGACATGTTTGTGAGAAAGAGTGAGGCTCACATTAGGGCCAGGTGCTGAGGGGCCGTCCTTTATGTTCAGTGCAAAGCCAGTGGTTTAGGATCTGTTGGGTTTGAACATGTTCACCTCAGATTATGGGATAAAAAGGGATATTTTTCTTGAAACAATAAACAAAGAGTCATACATATTCTAAGGCAGTGGCCCTCAGTTGGAGAAATACTTTTGTTCTAACTGCAAAATCCCTTCACTATTACTGGTTCTTGGCAGGTCGTGATTGGATGATGGTGGGACAACGTCCGCATCTAAAAACTGGCATGATAGAGTAGAGTAGTAATATAAAGTGTTTTCACACTGAGCTCTGTTGTAGGTATTGACTATCCCAAACCATCTAAACATTTCATCTGGAGTCATTTTTAGCAAAGGACCATGACCCACTGATAAGGGTTCTGACCCACCAGTTGGGAACCACTGCCTCAGACTGTACAGCAGTGTTCATTTTGATACATATTTCAGTTAGCTTAAGTTAAGTTAAGTTAAGTTAAGTTATACTTTATTAATCTCCATAGAGAATGTGTTCTCTGCATATGACCCATCCTCAGTGTCGCTTAGCCCTTTGATGAAAATGTAAATACATTTTAGTCGAGATTTAGTCAAATAATTCTCTTCTATTTAGTCTTGTTTAAGTCGATTCAATTTAATACGAATGTAGTCAACGTTGCATTAATGATATTTACTATAATCAATAATCAAGGTTTTCTGCTTTATGGAGCTGCTCCACATGGACAAAGCTCCGAGCTGTTCCTTTGGTCGTGAGTTTAAATGATACGAGGCTTTTTCAAACTGTCACTGGACGTTTGGATGATTGTAGTCTCTTCTTTTCATTTTTATTCAGATTTTAGCCGACGAAATATCTGTCACAGTCACAGTTTTAGTGTCATGAACAACTTTTAATTTAGTTTTAGTTCAATTTTAGTCAGCAAAACCATTACTTTGATTAAAATGGTGACTAACTGAACACTGCTGTACTGACTCCTGCCTCCGTCTGAGAGAGTGACCTCATCACATGACCCTGATGTTCAGCCCTTAAAGTCAAAATGCTTTACAAATTTGATCAAATGTGCAAAATCGACCACCTGGTCTTACATTTTGATGTAAAGCCCTCCTTCCTGGATCTCAGCGACTAATCAGAGTCTAGTATCCTCCCGTGTCGACCAATGAGACGGGCTTATCCTGTGAACCATCCTGTCAGGTCCAATCAGGAGGAGGGGAGGAGCTTTCTAGCTAAAGAGTGGAGGAATCTGATTGTTTTTACAGTTCACTCACTTTATAAAGGTGAATATGGAGTCTAACGCTCTCGTCTCTGTGTTTCCTCAGGGGATCCACATGCCCCGTTCGGCGGCCTGTTCCCGTACCCGTACACCTACATGGCAGCAGCCGCCGCGGCCGCCTCAGCCTCCGCCTCCTCTCTGCCCGCCGGCGCCACCTCCAGCCCGCTGTCCCGAAACCCCTTCCTGAGCTCCACGCGGCCCAGGCTGCGCTTCAACCCCTACCAGCTCCCCGTGTCCCTACCACAGCCCTCGGGCGCCAGCCTGCTCTCCGCCGGCCTCCTGCCCGTCTCCGAGTGCTCCAAGTCGGGCAGCCGGGAGTCCAGCCCCGTCCCGGACATCAACCACAAGTTGGTTTCGACCGGGCGGGCCAGCGCGTCGCCCAAATCCTCCATCAAGGACTCGGTGAACGAGCTGCAGAGTATTCAGAGACTGGTGAGCGGCCTGGAGGGGCAGCGGGAGCCTTCCCCCAGAGCGAACTCCCCGAAGTAATCGGACAGAGGACTCTGACTCTGACTCGGCGGGAAAACGAGCCGTGCACTTCGCAAAGTCCGAGAGTTGCACCGAAACCGGGCTGGGAGGAACTTGCAATTCAGTCCATAACTTTGGTTTTTGGTACAAAGCACTAATCGACGGGAAGTGAAGAATTTCAGAGCGTTTGGCCTAAAGTGGACATATCATGCATACAGTGAACATGTGTGAAGACTTTATCTTGTCAGTTGCTCGGAGCGCCCTCCGCTGGAATCAGTGGGAATGACCTCTGCTAAAAAAAACAAGGTACGAGCCACGATGTCGGGCTAACGGCGCGCAGGCTCATCGACGGTGCCGTGGTAGAAGCAGTTTGAGTGCAGAGGGGGATCAGACTGGAGCCATAGGTAAACATCAGGCCCCTGAAGACAGTTTTCCAGATACGACACAAATATCACTGAAAATAAAGGCGATTCCGAGGAAAGCCACTACCTGTGCCTGGTTTGACGGTTTAAAAAAACGCAACACAATCAAATCCCCTGAAGTACTGATCGTAGCGCTTGAGAAGTAGAAGAAGAAGAAACCACCAGAGTGAACAGGGGGTTTTCTCAGAATTGCGTCAATGAAGCACCACCACGTTCGAGAGAGTTTTTGCACGATATGTCCCCTTTACGAACAGACAGGAGAGCATGGTCATGAAGCTGGACGACGCCTCCGAGCTCACGTCCAAGAGAGAGAGAGACCAACTCCAAGCATTAGCGGCAAAGCAAGGACAAAAAAAGTTTCAAAACAAAAAGAGCAAATAGACTTTTTGGAAAGCCAGCTGCAACCAAAAAAAAAAAAGACAAAAAAAAACAAAAAAAAAAGCTTTATTACTCGCCTATTATTACGACTTGTTCATGTTTGTCCGGGCCTATCCTATTTCAAAAGGGCAAAGAAGACACTTATTCATTTCACGACCAGAAACTATTTATGTAATTAAAAGTAAGAAATCTGTACATATAAGGCTTAGATCGAAGAATATGCAATTCATTTTAATTTATTGAAAGCTGTATATTTAGCGTGTACATAATTCTGTTTTTTTTTTCTGTTGTCCCTCTTTATCCCACTCGAATCCGTTTTCTTGTAAATGATTGAAAAGCTATTTAGCGCTTGTCGGTTTGTGTACGATCGTTTTGTTTTGTTGTTTTTGTTGTCGTTTTTTTAAAGGACGTGTGTGCCATGTTTTCGCGCATCGCAGACACTATATCAATACGGATTTTTACAAACGTACAAAAGAAAGAAAGAAAGAAAGAAAGAAAGAAAGAAAGAAAGAAAGAAAGACCACCTCAGGATATTTTCTCACTCCAGCCAGGAAATCATCATCGGAAACCGTTCCAAGTGGCGCTTCATTCGTATCTATTCATAAAAATATATTTAAATCATGAAAAAGTATCTTGTTTATGCTGGTTGTCCGGGTATTTTTTTTTTCCATTTGTCTCACAGTTTCAATAAAAAAAAATCATTGTGCTGAAAAATACATATGTTTCGTCATAATTCTTTATACCTATAGGTTAAAGTATAGGCTACTACTGCTAGTACTACTACTACTACTGTAAAGATTGTATGTACTTTTACTTACACTGAAGTACATTTTATGATGGAAACTCTTACTTTTACTCGACTTCCCGTACAGAGTCTGCGTCTGCATTTTTGAACTGGATCAAACGTATTTTAAACTGTGGTTCAAACGCATTTATTTTCGCACAAACCTCTGTATTTGTTTCTGTCATTTCAACAGTATTTGCTTTGTGTATTCACACGTAAGGCGTTAGACTACGAATGAACACGTATGGAAACGCTGCTTTCAAGACTGCTTTGCACTTTTGACGTTTTCTCTAAACTAGCTTCAGAGACATGGACCTCATGAAGCTCTGAGAAAAGTAAAGAATGAAGGGAATGAAAATGTAAAACATATTTGGAGTTATTTCACCCTTTGTTTGTTTCCTACATAATCCCACGTGTTCATTCATAGTTGAATGTCTTGAAAGAGAATGGCACAATGTAAATAGTGAAAATAAAGCTACATAAAAAGAGTTTCCAAACCTTTGACTGGTGCAGTAGGCTAGGGCAGGGCGATATGGCCTAAAATCTATATCATGATATAAAAAAAGAAATATCACGATAACGATATAATTGACAACGGACAAATGACTTCAAAATCCCAGCCTTACGTCTATTGGGAAGAATCATTCAGTGATATATATATATATATAATTATTCTGAAAATCACCCATTGAGTAGGGGTGCCATTAGGGTTAGGGTTATATTTTTGTAATAATGAGACGTCAGACTAATGGGTTGTCGGACCAATGGCATGGCACCGGAGTTACCAGGCCATACCACTGCAAGTACCTGATAATTACCTCTGTAAGTACCAGGGATGTACCATAGTAAGTACCTAGGAGTTACTGGGCCGTACTCTAAAGTGTTACCATATATATATATTTTTTACAACATACTCATTTCCTCACAAATATCATCTACTCAAGCAGTATACATCCTTCATTTCATTTGACTTTTTAAGCACCTGCCCCCATGTTCTACAGTCAGTGTTTATGCTGCTCTGAGCGGAACTTAAATGATATCATGTCCACAACGATATCAAAAAATGATATCGCGATAACGATATGGCCCACCCCTACTGCAGGCTATATATATTTAAACAATATATTCAGTATCAGAGTCCAAAGTATTTCCCCAAAGCTTTTGCCAGTGTCCTTATTATATTGACTTGAAGATATTCCTCAAGAGGTTCTATTGGATGTTGATCACGTTCACTTTCTTTGTGCAGCTTCCGAGCTCTTTTGAACCCAACAATATAAAGACGTGGACGTTCATTGGTGTAAAAGTCCCCCACGCAGAGATACACTGGTACAGCGCCAAGGACAAAAGGACAATGTTGGACAAATCAAAGCGGTGAAGAGTTTCCCCTGAGATCCAGCAAGGAGTCAAGTACTTTTATTATAATGTTTACTTTCGATAAGCCTCTTGTGCATAATTGGCAGTGGGGTGTTTCGCCACAACTAACTCCCTAGATGGTTAACTATGAAGCATTGCATTATGGGTAAAGCCTGAGTAGGATTAGAATACAATGCTAGTGTATCCTTACTCCAAATTCATACTAGTGTTCACTTGCTTCTCATGTAACCAAAAAAAAACTCATTAGTACTAGTCGCTGTCAAAGGCATGGATGGGAATTGAACCCACGATCTCTGGTTTACGAGACCAACGCCGTACCACTTGGCCACCACGCCGCACTATACACTTGAACAACTCAGAGAAAAAAACAAACAGAAAGGTCGGAGCTATAGAACCTTTGTGTATGAAGGAAAACTGAGACTGAGCTTCGACACATATCCCAAAACTCACGTGGTTTTGAGACGGTTGGTTTGTTCAAAGTGTAACTGAAACGGTTCACTGTGTCCTGTTTGGGTTGGTTGGGAGCCCTCGCTCTTATCGCCGTTTCCGTTAGCATTGTGTCGCAGGTATTTTAGCGCGGCGCTAATGCCAGTATTTTTAGTCAAAAGCTTATTTCCTTAGCAGCTCCTTCAGCGCTAAGACTCTCCCTTCTACGTCCCAAAACAACAGCAGCTACTCCCAAAGTCAGGAGCATCACAATTGTTTGTATAAAAGAACACATAAGCCAACAAAGTCGTTTTTAAGAATGGCAAACACATTTCCTTTCAAACTCCAGAACGTTCTATGTGCTTATTTGTCGACAAGCTTTGGAGGGCCCCGGACCCCACTTTGGGAACCACTGCACTAAACTTCAAACAGTCTAGCCTCATAGACAAGTACAGATGTTGTGTAGGCCGTAGCGAGGAGGATGTTTGCACAACAAAGCAGTTTTCAAGTTAAGTTAGGTAAGCAGCTCAAGTTGCATAGGGCCGGGACTCGATTAAAAAAAATTATCTAATTAATTAGAGGCTTTGTAATTAATTAATCGAAATTAATCGCTTATGAATATTTGACCTGAACACAGTGAGAAGTACGTTTTTCATAAGGATTTTAGTATACCATTGAATAATGACTGAACATAAGCTTAAAGGGATACTTCGGGATTTTTGACATTGGGCCTCATTTCCTAGTTATCCAGAGTGTTGTGGATGTCTGGAGATATTTTTTCTTAAATTCATGCAGTTCTTATATTTGAAGAGTCTAGTTGCGCTAGGCTAGGGCAAGGCTAAAGCATTTCTATGGTATCAGTTAGCCTGCATTAAAAACAGTCTGACCCACTCCACAGTGCACCTGAGGTAAATCACTTATAACACCAGACTAACCATATAAATGTCTGTGTTAATAGAATAATTTTGTATCACCTTGTATCACATTAATTACCGCATTTTGAAGGACTATTTTCTCGCAGATCACTCCGCCGCTGCCTTAACTTACAACCACGAAGCTGATGCTGCTCAAATATAAGTTATTTAAATGCAAATGGTTAAAATTATTCTATCGACACAGACATTTATATGGTTAGTCTGGTGTTATAAGTGATTTAATGAGGCCCTATGTCAAAAATCCCGAAGTATCCCTTTAAGCAACAAAATATTGTTTATTTTTGTTCAATCCAGTCCAACAGACCAGTGCAATATTGCCATTAATTGTGCGTCTGCAGGAAAAAAGGAAACTGAAGTGTGGAAAGCAAAGTGTGATTAATTTCCATTAATATTTTTAATCGCACTAATGTAATTAATTAATCGCAATTAATCGAAAAAAGTCCCGGCCCTAGTTGAAACAAAACGATGTGTCCTCTGTCAGCATAAATCATTCCTATAGGAGTACGTTAATTCAGATTTAAAAGGGGAAAAAATGATGAGTTGTACATATTGTTAATAACTTTTAGTTCATTTTTACAATGAATCTGAGGGTTTTTCACTTCATTTGAGCACGACACATTATCTGTTTGGAAATTGTCAGATGAATTGAAAGAGCAAATGGCAGATGGTGTATGTGTTGTTGAGGTTTTGGCGTAGGATGCTTAATACCATTAAAAAAAACAATGACAAACGGCACAGCCACGTCACAGAAACGTCACATTTAAAGGGATCAAGGCGCTCTTAAGTGATCAGTAAAAACAAAGCTCTCTTCCTGTTGCTAAATGCATTTACATGACATTTTATTTAAGTTCATTAAAAACATTGCACGCAGGGTGTTACTTTATCCCACTCGTATCTCGTAGGTCTCGCTTCGTTATATTATCGCATTAAACAGTTCTTAACCGACAAAGACGGGAACATGGACTGAATGAGTGGGGTTGGTCGTCTCCCTATCTTTATTAAAGCTGTTTTTTGGTGTTTTGAACTTATTTTGTTTCTTGAGATAAAAGACAAAAGTGCGTGTTCAACAAGCTCAACAAACGCTAATGTTGAAATTGATATCAGGACGTTAAACTCTGACCGTCTCAAGTCACAGCGCCCCCTAGTGTGGCTGTAAAAAGCAATGTGACAACCAACCCCGGTCTAAGATGCTTAAGGCGAGAGACGCTGCAGGGAATAGGGAAACTTAGCTGTAGATTGGTGATATAAATATGAGGAAAAAACTGTAGTGCAAGTGTTCTGTCATTTTATGTTTTCATGTAAAAAAAAAGGCATTTTCTGATTAAATAAATTGACGATCTGAAAAATAGGTCCAGGTTTAAATGTAGGGTTTTATTTAGGGCTGAAACAACTAATCAATTAATCGACAACTAATCGATTATTGAAATAGTCAACAACTATTTAGTAATCGATTAATCGTTTCTGGTTCACACAGACTCAAATAGAGCAAAAATGACATGAAAATGTAGTATTTTGATGAAAACCTACTTTGTTTTATAGTTAGTGTATGTAGTGTTTTGTACATTGTACATTTCATGAATATCTGTCTGTGTCTCATCCAATCAGGAGGCAGAATTTGCACTTAGAGCCTCAAACAAACATTTACTTTAAGTTTACTTTATCAACATGTCCTCAAGCAGCACCACTTTAGCTTTATGTGATAAAAAAAATTGAAAAAATAAAATGTTCATACACCATTTACATCCAAGCGATTAATCGATTAATCGCAAAAATAATCAATAGATTAATCGATTACAAAAATAATCGTTAGTTGCAGCCCTAGTTTTATTTCAGTTACAAATACTTTTCGGAGGGGACTTTGGATATGTTTAAAACTTATGTTTAAAAAAAAAATAAAAAAAAAATTGCCTTGTTTTTTTTTTTTCAATTCAAAACTCAATAAATCAGGCTCAATGAATAATACAACTTACACATCCCTCTGTAATAAAAAGTACTTATTTGGAGATCTATGAGAAAAATGCATGTTGGGGAAATGGCCCTTGAAATCTATGGAGAAACATCTGAGGAATAATTAAACATTATTGTATAGATTTGTTTTTGTTTGTTTGTTAAGAAACCAAATTGGTATAGCCCTTAAAAATATCATATGTCATAAGTCAGTATTCCCTGATAAAAGAGTTTCCTGTGAACACTGAGTGAGGGGCTGCGGAGCTGTGGGCCCGTGTGTGTCGGTTTTAGCGGTGGAGGAGGAGGGGCCCAGGGCAGCAGACAGCCTTTTGTCCGAGCCCCGGCGCCTGTCGCCTGCCTGCCGGCCACAGCTCCACACAGCCCGCTTCCTAATTAGACAAACCCCCGCCCCCCTTCTTGTCCTCCTCCTCATCGGCCGCTCTGTGCGCTCTCTCTCCCCGGTCCCGCATGCTCCTCTGCCCGGCTCTATCCCTCCCTCCTTCCTCCCCCCGCCCCCGCTCCTCATTTTCTTTCTCTCTTCTGCGGGCCGATAATCACTAAACTCGCAGTCATTGTTGCCATCCTGCGTTATCTTCAATTAGGGGAGGAGGTATTTGTCCAGAGCAATGGAGCAGCGCGTGATCAATGCGCTCCCGTCGCGCCCCGTGGATCATGAGTAATGGCGGCTGACGGCGCGGGGGTAAAAAAGGCCAAGATTATTCACAACTATAGCCGTCGTTCCACATAGTGCGACCCGGCCGCGCACGTATCGACACTACCCCGCAGACCTTTCTGTTTCCACCACACACACACACACCCGCATCTGTTGTGGGCCGCGCCCCCACAGAGGAGCACGCTGTACAGATCCTCATTAAAAGTTTTTAGAGCCGCGATGAGAACAATTGTGGACAAATGCTGTCATCTGATGAGAGTTATGGAATCATTCAGAGGAGCCAAGCTGTATTAAAAATAGACCACTAAAAGAAACCACTAAATACAACTATGAAGGTAAGCTACATGCAAATGTTATGCTAACACCAGCTAAAGCTGTGCTAACAGCGGCTAAATGCTATTATCGGCAAAATCTCCTTTAGCACAGCCGTATGATGTTGTGAAATATTAAATCCGTATGACCTGCGTGTCAATAGTGAGGGCTGTCCACTCTCTCGTGGCCAATCAGAGGACGGACAGACACGGGTTAGCCCGCTTTGGCCACAGCCAGAGGTCGGTCCCAAAACCTATACCTGGTCAGACCGGTTTGGCGCTGGCCTTTGTTATGGAAAAGCTTGACTTAAGCCGTCGCTCCACATAGCGCGAACAGGCCGTGCACGCCACGATCTACGTGCACGTATCGACACTAGCCTGCAGACCTTTCTGTTTCCACCACACACACACATGCATTTGTTGTGGGCGGAGCCGCGAGAGGAGCATGCTGTAGAGATGGTCATTAAAAGTTTTAGAGCTGCGATGAGAACAAATGTGGACAAATGCTGTCATCTGGTGGGAGTTATGGAATCATTCAGAGGAGCCAAGCTGTATTAAAACAGAAAAGAAACCACTAAATACAACTATGAAGGTGAGCTACAGGTAAATGTTATGCTAACACCAGCTAAAGCTGCGCTAACAGCGGCTAAATGCTATTATCGGCAAAATCTCCTTTTAGCACAGCGGTATGATGTTGTGAAATATTAAATCCATATGACCTGCGTGTCAATAGTGAGGGCTGTCCACTCTCTCGTGGCCAATCATAGGCCAGCAGTCTGTTCCCGTCACATCAGACACGGGTCAGCCCGCTTTGGCCACAGCCAAAGGTCGGTCCCAAAACCTATACCTGGTCAGACCGGTTTGGCCCTGGCCTTTGTTATGGAAAAGGTCAACAAAGTGGGTGAAAGAGCCATTCGGCTGACACGCGCCTGCATGTGGAAAAGAGCCTTTTGTCCAGTGATCGGAGCCACAGGAGAGGCCGGGGAGGACAGAGGGAGGACCGGGGGAGGAGGGCAGCCTGTCGCGCTTACAGGTCCTGGCTTTTTGACTGATTCTTTACCTGGACGTAACTGTTCTGATCCGTGTCTGTGGGATGTGCTGGAGAAGGCTTCGCGCAGTGGTCACGCTCTCCTGTCGTCGATAGATCTCGGTGAAAAATCAACACATCACTGGACATTGCAGAAGCTTTTTGAAACCAAAGCTACAACCAGAACGAGTGACCTTTTATTTTTGTGGTGACATTCTTTTCTTTCTTTGTTGGCAGTGTAGTTCACATCCGGTCCTGATATTTGGTGTGTATAGTCTGAGAACAAGCCACTGCATAAAGGACTGCTGTTGCTGGGCTTCCAGGGACCACTAACCAAAACTGAAAATATAAATAAAATCCCAAGTACATGGAGATCCTTCACTCCCCTTAGGATGAATTGTAAAAGCAAAGTAAAGGCTTTTCTGCATGGGAAAAGGAGAAATAATGAATGTCACGAACTGTTTGACCCTATGAGAGGAGATACAGTCCACCCAGACCAGAACCTCGCGCCACATGAACGGCTTTTCTCCTCTGCATCAGACTCCCCAGCACCAAGCAAGCTGTTACCTGCACCATGTGGTTATTCACCTCACATCTGCTGCTTTTGTACATTCACACACATTCACGCCACTGTTTGTCGGGGCATTCATATTGTGTAGTTAAACTATTTTTTTCCTATATCTTTATCCTATTTTATTAAAGATTTTCCATGCCCTTATGGATTATTACTTATTTCATCACTAGTTTATGTTCAACATGTTGTACGATCCAAAAATAATAAATAAAATAAAAGAATTCCTAGTTTGTGATTGTACCATCTCAATGGCGATGACAATGGTGGCTGTTTCCTTTCAGATCTGTAAAAACGCGTTGCTTTATCTCACATGTAGCTGCCATGGAAACCGCCTTCTTCAGGGACTGAGATGTAGCTCAAAAATAGGAAGTGTATTACAAGAGAAGGGATACAGCCGACCAATTTTCTCTCCTAAGGGTCAATTGTGTGGAATAAATGTCATTGTGGCGTCTGTTATGTAAGGGCAGATGTCTCCTCAGTGATGCTGACCAGAGCAGTTTACCCAGACCCTGGCCTGACAGGCTTATGCTCAGAAATGTTACGTAACTCCGCACATTAGCTTTATTACAGACACCTCTTACTGTGGAGAATATGGATGAGTAATTAGACCTTTGTTTGTTTTAGTTTTTCTCACTTTGTGGCGACAACCTCTGCTTTTCAGTCGCACATACGGGCACCACATTCTGCAGAACACCTGAAATAGACTTTTAAGCAATAAATAGTATATTCAAAGATCAACCAAAAAGCCCCTCTAAAGAAACCTTTGTAACTAAAATATTTCTTTTAATTTCTCACCTAGATGATTGCACTCTGGACATCTTTTGACCCAGAATCCGAGCTTACTGTAAGTGTCACACCGATCAGGGCGAGACATGAGTCGAGCTCGAGCTGGACATTCTGCACCAAGTAAAGACACAGCGGCAGGTCTCGGTCCCAAATGAAAGCCACGAACTGAAGTGGAGCACACAGAGCTCTCTCTGTGTGGGAAGGACAGTCGGAGGGGCTCATTCAGTGTAGGCCGTCGCCCCCTCCTGGACAACGCAAAAGCAACGAGGGAGACCAGAGACCAGAAATTACTACAGAGGATATATTAACCTTTATTCAGGGTTGGATTATTTCATTATTATTATTATTGTTCATTCATTACTATCCAAATAAAGAAATAGAGCATTTGCATTAGCATTCTATAGATCCGCTTTTATAGACAAAAAAAAAAAGACAAAAAAAAAAATGAAAATGAACGAAAGTATCCTATTCAGAAGAGTTTGGGATATTTCTTGGTTAAAAATATAAAGTGTAAAAGGTTTGATTTGTAGGTTTTTTGGTAAGGTAAATACCATTCCTTCACACATACATCTGGAGCGTCTTTCCTTCTGTCTTTCTCCTTCCTTTACCCAGCTGTGTGTGTGTGTGTGTGTGTGTGTGTGTGTGTGTGTGTGTGTGTGTGTGTGTGTGTGTGTGAGAGAGAGAGCTCTGCGTGAACAAGGAGTGACCAGCAGGAGGCGCTGGGGTATTCAAATGTCAGACTGAACCCCAAAACAGAGGAGGGCATATTAGGCAGCAAGAGCTCGCTGCTGTAACCGTTACTACGACGACAAGGACAACTACCACGACTGCCGCTACTACAAAAACGTCTGCTGATACTACTACTACTACTGTTACTCATCACACAACACTAATGCAATAGGCCAAGGTGGGTGAAGTGTCTTGCGCAAGGACACAACAACAGTATGAGACAAGTCTCTTTCATTTAGGACTTTCTGATCTTAAAGTCCCAGAAGCAAAGCCAAGTCTTCAATGTCATTAAGTTGAAGAAATGTAGCACATTATGCTACATTTCTCTGCTCGAAAGTGGCCTGTTTCTGTTATTAATATCAAACACATCTTTATCCCCGTCCTACGCTTTGTTGGTGAGAAAATGCGACGTTGATCTAAAAGAGCTGAAACAGAATATCCAGTCGGTTCAATTCCTGGTCCTATATGTCCACTCCCCTTCGCTGCGCAGCAGTTTTAAAGAGCTTTGAGGTATTAAAATGGCATAAGAAAGCATACAGGTGAAACTCTGAAAATGAGAATATTGTGAAAAAGTTCATTTATATGCATGATTATAGGTTTCAGAGGGCCCACATTTCTTTTTTTTTAAATTTTTTTCATTGATTTCATGTAACTGTAACTGTAAATTTTCAAAATTAAAACAAAGGCTTGACATATGTCACGTTGCATGCCATGAGTCTATATCATAGTTTCACCTTTTAAACTGAATTACAGAAATAAATGAACTTTTTCACGATATTCTATGACTCATTATCAATGCTCTGAACGCTGTGTTAACCGTTCAAATGTCTCCAGCCCTGTATTGTTGGCAACCACCACTCCTCAAATGACTTGGCTTTTCCCCCAACACCGGGCAGATGTGGCTTCAAAAGCAGTCAATAAAAATGAATAACGCACAAAATAGTGAAGGGACATTTGAGACCAAACTGGCTCTTTTGAACGGCTCTTCAATATGAGCAGCTCCAAACTGAAGTCACTGTTTTGTATCCAATTGTACATAGGGGTGTCACGATTTCAATTTTTTGAGTCACGATTATTGTGTGAGAAAATATTGCGATTTTACGATTATTCACGATTATCGACCGAATGAAAGGAAAGAACTGATATTTTTAGGTTTTGTCTTTAAAAAGCTTTTTAATACTTGTAAACTTGTAAACATTCACCATTTCTAAAAATGAAAAATGCTTTAAGATTGTTTTGCATTAAAATAAATAGTCCTACATTGAATAATATAAAACAATGTCGACTTTACTTCTTTATAATGACCATAATAATAATTATCATAATTATTTTACTATACATTATTAGGCCACAAGCTAGGCTAGGTTTCCTGTTCTCTAAAGTTCTGCTGCTGCTTAATTATTTGTCAGATGTTTTGATGAACAGAGAATGAAACGTGTTTACAAAATGACTAAGGAGACTCTTTTGAACAGCTGATTTCCACATCTGCGCGGTTTCACTTTCCTTTCTATTACGCTGAAGCAGAGCGGAGCGCGTTAGCTTTTTGTTTACATCCTGAGCCAGTTGTGGCTATTTCCGAACATTTGGACAACTTTTTTGGAATTATGCAGTTCGTTACCTTGACCTGGACATTTACAGCGAGGGATTATCTCCAAGATGTTGTTTATATTCGACGTAGCCGATATCAGCGCCTTTTGCTGCAACTTTCTGACGACATGGTTTGCATAACGAATGTCCATCGACAACAACAACGCCTTGGTCTTCTTTTGGATCCTAAAGAGGTCCCACTCTGCTGACTTCAATCGTTTTTGGGTGGATACAACACTGGAGGAGAGCGTCCTTCTGCCTTGCTTAACTACCGGTGAGTTTACGCGCTGTTTATGGCGTGCAGCGGCTCGTGCGTCAGCGTGAAAAATTTCCGCGGTAAACCGTGGCTTCTGAAATTCTTACGGATAACCTACCGCGTCCTTTTATAATCGTGGTAATCGTAAAACCGGTTAATCTTGACATCCCTAATTGTACATGGATGTCACTGAATAAAAGCTTCAGCATCTCCTCGCTAAAAATTACTTGGCAAAGCAGCGGTTCCTTCTTTTCCTTAAAGTGATCATCTGTAAATTTAAATGTTTCATACCATTGTCCGCCTGGATCTGAAATTTGACATGACACAAGTGATAATAAATCATATTTTTTGCTGACCTCAGACACTAACCAGAATCCCCGGGCTGTCACTTTGACCAATGCGACGAGCGCTGCTGTGAACCGGCCTGCCGGGTCCAATCAGAAGAGAGAGGGGAGGAGCTTGATTGTTTGCTTTTGAAAGTTTATACCCACTCTCTCCTCATTTCGCAAACTAGGAGTGGCTTTCTGGCCCAGTCTGGAGGGGAGGAACTTGATTATTTACATTCAAATTTCACTCTCAATCTTACAGACTATCACTTAAATTGTAGTCCAAAGTTTCATTTACATGTCACAAATGTCAAAGAATAAAATCCATTCCCGTCGCAAACATCGGTAATTTGGATGAAAATGCCTAACCCCTAAGCAAATAGGTCTCGGCTCATACGAGTTTGAGCCAACATTTGTCCTCCGGGCACCGAAATGGCTGCCCTGTCAAACTCTCATTTGTGCTGTCAAACTCACTGCCCGCACCTCTATTACTCACTAATCAATATGGCGCTTCCATTTATTATACATGCCACCGTTTGAGAACCACAGTCCCAATGACATCTTTCAACAGTATCATCGGCAAACGCCAATCCAAGACTCCAAACAGGCGCAGCATTTGCACTTGAATGCTGGGCCCAACATAGCATCGTGGCTAAAGAACCTGCTGAAGCTAAACCACTGACAAAAACAGGTGTGTGGACCTTTCATTTCCATAGTGAAAAGCTTTTAAGAGAACATTCCATTTCTGTATATTACCCATAACATCAAAGGCCACATATAGCCTTTGCAGCTTTCAACATATCAAAACAGAGTGCGCTTTCAAACCTGCACCATTTGCGCAATAGAGTGGTCGTGCTTGGCTTTGTATGCGTGTATATACGTCTGCAACCGTGTCAAAGAGCGGGTTAATGAAGAGCTTGGAACATGGTGGCCCAATGCTGCCACTGATTAGGGTTCAATTTGATGGAGAGGTTGTGGCTCTGCTAAAAGGCTTTGAACTATGGCATGACTTCCTCACAAACACACGTCCTGTTCATCCCTTTGTTCTTTCAGCGTTGATGCCGACTTTCCCTGAGGTCCGATGTACGCAATATTTGGTCTTTGAAAAATGCTACTGAATAGGGCTGAACGATTTTGGAAAATAATCTAATTGTGATTTTTTTTGGTGGACACGGAGAGGCCAGATGGAGCACACGCCAAAACACACTGGAATTAGGAGCAGCATTTGGTTTTGGGATGTAACTTTGGACAGTATGAAGAAAGAAGAACAGTGACGCAAGGAGACGGCGACATGAGGTGCCAAACACAGACACGTTTTACTTTCTCTTTGACTTGCAGCCATTTAGTGACATTTCAGCTTAAACAGCACATTTCCTCAGCAAAATAAGACATGACACGGAGTCCTGCCTCGGATCGTAGTTTCCAACACTTTTCATACAGCAGTTTAGCTTTATATCTAGCGTCTGTACTACCTACGGAGCGCATATGCGGTAGATGCAAAGGTAAATAAAAGGCACATAGCCTCCGCGGATACTTTATGGTCATGAACCGTCATTATGCTTTTGAGATAAGTTATTTATCCACAACATTCCCAAACATAAGCCTCCTAAACTGAGCCACAAACCACTCTTTACTCTTTACCAGCAGCACAGGCTCACCTGTATCTCTGTGGAGGCAGAGGCGTAATCCGGAGGTGAGGGAGTTTCTGTGATCATCAGAGCGTGTAGTAGCAGCGAGAGAATGGCGTGATTAGCGCTGCGGCTAACGCAATGCTAACGGAGAAGAAAGCAATAGTCCTTCGCGGTGGCTGCATGATAAACACTGATATTTTCACTGTACACCCACAATCTACCGCGGACTTTGCTGCCATATCTCGCTGCTCCATTCACTTCCAAAATCGCGTGCCCTGCGATTATGAAATCACGTTGTGTAATATCGCGATAAAATTGCAAATGCAATTAATCGTTCAGCCCTACTACTGAAGATTTCAAAAGTGATGGATGTAGGATGTGCAGTTTTACACATGTACACGATGTATGATAATAGTGAAATGCGAAATAAATCTTGGTGGATGAAGTTGTGACTGATGAGGAAATGATGATAAAAGTCCTGCGTGTTTTGTTTCATACCTTTAGTCCGCCCCTCGTCCTGGTTGTCAGTCTGGGGAGCGCTTCCAGATTGCGATGACTTTTAGATATTTATGGTATGGGTTTGGCTGTCGAGACCTGGCAACCCTGACACTGGCCGAAGATTGCAGCACGGAGATTCAAAGTAAAACCAAATTTTGTAATAATATTTCAATATCAAATAACATAATGCGATAAAATGTGTGGACTGTGCATTTGTAAATACTTATTTTATTAAGTGCTAAAACGTTTTCCCTCATCATTTGTTACTCACTTATAAGTAGTGATTACCTTCATTGTCCAGTCACTGATTAAGTTTAGACTCAATTACACAACATGTCCAAACCATTTTCCTAAACTTAACCATTTGTGACCTGTCCCCGACCTTAACCAGACTCGTGGATGGTGCACATTGTCACTACGATATGTTTGGTTGCTTAAACATGTTTACGATGGTTAGTAAACTGTGTAAATGTCTTGTAAATGATGAATTAAGTATTTAACAATGCATTACTAACCGCTCGATAAAGTGTGGTGACCGATTGTATTACAAAATGAGTTTTCAAAAGGACATAATAATAACTGGGGCTCATTCTGCTTTCTTATTCACTGAACCTGTTCTGAGCAGCTCTGCGCTGTAAGTGTGTTCATCACGGCGCCATGGAGTCTGAATATAAATTGAAAGCTTATATTTACAATCATTCCGATCCACCCTATAGCCGTCTTTCTCTTACACTGTCATTATTTCAAATTTCAAACATAAAATATCGATGCTGAGAAGCCCGAAAGATGCTTTTACGTCTCCACTCTGCAGGACGTGTCCATATTAATATTCTTTAGAGTCCTGTTGAGCTATGTTTGTTCCTTTCCCAGAGCGCTGTCACATATACATCGTATTCCCTCGGCTCTTTGTTCTCCTCGTGTTGATCCCCTTCCCAAACACTGCCTTCATCCTCTGACCCTGCAACCATTGCTTTCCGTCTTGTCCCGCGCATCTGCTCCGTGTCTCCGGCGTTTTCCCGCTTTTGATCCACGCCGCCATTTTCTGGGACGTGCTTTTGACAAAGTGACGGTGAGAGCGAGCTGGGGCGCAGGGAGAAAGTGTTATGGGACAAGATGAACGCGCCAGATTAGCACCAAGGAAAACAAACCTTATGCTTTGACACTACTGTGTTTTTAGCATGCGTGTGGTCTGGCCAAGGCTACCACCAATGGGTGAGGAAAGCCATAAGGACCAAAGAGTAGTCTTTGGTCCTTATGGCGGGGAGCTGACATTTCTGTAATACCACCCTCTGGTGGCCAGGGGTGACTCCAAAATACACTTGGTAAACAGCGTTCTTATGTAGCTTTGGGCCTCGTTAAAACTACTTAAAAGCCTGGCTCCAAAGAGTACATTTTTTCTAAAACTTGCTATGAGCCATGTGACAACGTATCATATTTTTAACCATGTTGTTTTTTGTATATTAGAAATAAAAAGTGGAAGCCTAAGTCTATTGACAGGCTTTGGAGCTCTGTGGAGGTTCCGCCCGCCCCGTGAGGGCGGGCTTCCCACCTTTTTGACCTTCTAAAGAACAGGCTTCGTATGAGGAGGTTGAGCAGCCATGTTCATTGCAGGCCACACAGGATCATTACTGTGAATGGGGCTGAATGGCTAATCATCGCTCTCTTGTATTTTACATCTATGACTACCACATTGCTGGACAAGTAACGTGATCGGTGTCTCAGAACGGGTCGTTAGGGAGTGCCATGCATCGCCCCCTGGTATGCTGTTTTAATATAGACTGTGATATGGACACTGAAGTGAACGTGGTCATGTAACTGGGTCCGTGATGAACTGTAACCGTGACTTATTGAACAACCTTTGAACCAAGGAATCCACTGACAATTTTAACAAAACATGTAACAAATGAAATGAATGCCTCTGTCCTGCCAATTTTGCGTATCTTTGTTACCTTTTACTGCAGGTTAAATCTAATTTACATACATGTTATGTTTGTTGATAATGAGAAGTGAAATAATTGAGTACAGTGGGCTCTGCCTTGTAGGCCCTGCACATGTGTGTCAGTAGCGGTGTTGGCGAACAAGGGCCTCTACTGTGTCACTGCATTGAACAGATTTGTTTGTGGATGCATCTTAGCACAGATAAAACAGAGACCATGGGGTCATTAGTCACTTTGAGGCTCGCTCTCTAAAACCCAAAAAATCAGGTTAGAAGTTTAAGGGTAATAATAGACTCAGACCTGACGTTTAACAGTCATATTAAATCAATAACATCTGCTGCCTTTTACCATCAAAAAGACATCGCCAAGATTGAAAGTGTAGTGTCTAAACTGGATTTAGAGAGACAGATTCATGCGTTCGTCTCCAGCAGGTTTCACTACTGTAGCGGCTGTTCACTGTTAGACAGCTGCAGTACATCTAGAACACTGCTGCTCCAATCCTGCCAAGAACCAGGAAATATGACTACATTAGTCCAGTGCTCCGGTCTCGGCATTGGCTTCTTTTGCTCAGAGAATAGACTTTAAAACATCTCTGCTTGTTCAAATCTCTTTACGATCAGGCACCAAAGAACCCCTCTGACATGTTAGAGCCTTATGAACCATCCCGGACCCTGAGATCATCAGGGAGTGGTCTCTTGGTGGTGGATAAATGTGCTGAGACTGCATTTCAGTTGTATGGACCTCAGGTCTGGAATAGTCTCCAAGAACACGTGAGGCAGGCACCTAGACCAGGCTCCAAATATTTTTTATTTGGCCATGTACTGTATGTGGTCACTAGCATTTTAGCTAATACTATAACTCGTATTTTTCATATTATTCTTATGTATTTAGATCTCTGGATATGAAATGTGCCATATAGATAAAATGGCCTTGCCTTCTCCCTCATGACAGGACAACCTCTACACACATAAGTAAGGTGGGCAAAGGGTGTTGGCGGATGACACTGTGGCTGCGTCTGAAACCATCAAATATGTAGCTCCTATGTCCTGATCCTAGCTCCTAATCCTTAACCCTTCATGGGGCCAACTGTTAGATCCCTATGCAGTTAGTGAACTAGAGCTTCAGCAGTATTTGCCCAATCCAACCATCCTTACCCAGCTTGGAAAACACAGGAGAAGTGAGATCACCAACAGCTGTTTCAGAAAAAACTACATTACCCATATAGTATTAGACTACAAAAACATTCCTACTCCTGGCCATGGAGCCACACAGAAAACAGACGATGATTAAAAGCTGTTTCAGATTTACCTTCCACACCTACAGCGTCATCACAAAAATATAACATGCTATGGTCAAATATTCCACCAAATCCTGTCCTTTGGTTCATCCTCAGAGAAAGATGATCATTAACACACAGTGAGGTCGGCTCCTTCTCTGCCAAATGTATGCAAATGATCCATGTGGCTTAAGTTTCCTGTAAATGAAAGCAAAAGCACAAACTGTCTTCATTTAGGCCATTTACTGAGGCTCTTTAAAACACTGACAGTTTTTATTAAATGTGCGCCTGTCAATCAACACAGGTTGCGCATGAATCACTCGAGGGTGGGGGCGAGGGGGTGGGGGATTGGCGGCGCGGTGGTTTATGGGATGGCACATAGCTCCTTATGGCCGGTGAGTTAGCACCGCCCCACTATGCTAAAGTGGCTATGATAGTTAGCATTGAGGCTCCTTTTCCTAAACCTCTTACCATTTTTCGCGTTTCGGATGGGGCCTGTGACAGTCTGCACTGGTTAGAGATGGGGTCCCAAACCGTCGGCCTCAGATGGGCTGTTCTACCTCTCCAGGCAATTCGTAATGATACAGGATATTATTATTATGATCTAAGTTATATGTTTTTATGTTTCATGTAGCACGATTGAACCGAAAAAAAAGTCCTCCGATTGTTTTGATTCTACATTATACAAAAAAGTACAGACGACCATCTTTCTAATCTCATCCCTAAAAACAGGCACCACCCTCAAGTTTTGTTTAACACCATAAACTCTGTTCTTAATCCAGCCATGTCTACTTTCAGTGATGTGTCTGAGCAGAGCTGTAATGCTTTTCTCCAGCACTTGACAAAGTTTCATCTACCAGACAGGCATTGCCACATTTCCTTTGGCACCTTACCTGTCGTTATTGCTCCTGCCCACCTACACTGTGTTTTTAAGAGTTTTGAGCCTATTGCTCTTATGGACCTTAAAACAGTTGTCCACGAGCTCAAGCCCACCACCTGCCCCCTTGATGTCGTTCCATCCAAGTTATTGAAGGAGGCCATTGACACTCTTGGGCCTTGCCCTGTTTCCTTCCTTTACTGCTGTCTCAGGCCACTCCTCAAAAAGATAACCTCAACCGCTCCGTGCTGTCTAATTTCTGTCCAATTTCACACCTGCCATTCCTGTCCAAAGTGTTGGAGAAACTTGTCTTCTCCCAGCTCCAGTCCCATCTCCAGCTGCAAGCCATCGGAGACAAGTTTCTGTGGGGATTCAGGGCCAGGCACAGCACTGAGTCTGCGCTGTTAAGGGTCCTAAATGACATCTTCTCAGCCTTGGACAAAAAGAACTCTGCGGTGTTGATGCTACTGGACCTGTCGGTGGTTTCCCACAACTGTCCGGAACTTAGGGGTCACTTTTGACAGCTCCATTAAGTTCGACAAGCAGGTCAGTGCAGTAGTGAAGGCGAGCTTCTTCCAGCTCAGACTCCTGGCTAAAGTCAAGCCCTTCCTGTCTCGTGCCGATTTGGAAAGTGCCATCCACGTCTTCATCAGCTCGAGACTTGAATATTGCAACACCCTTTACATTGGCATGAACCAGTCTCTCCTCCGTAGGCTGCAGCTGTTGCAAAACGCTGCAGCACGTATGCTGACCAAGACTCCAAAGCATGCTCACATTACCCCCGTTTTGGAGACTCTTCACTGGCTCCTGATCCAGTTCAGGGTCTAATTCAAGGTCCTCCTGTTTGCTTTCAGAGCCATCAACGGCCTGGGTCCAGCTTATCTCACTGAGCTGCTGACTGTCCACCGTCCTGTCAGGGCTCTGCGCTCTTCTGAGTTTACATCGCTGATAGTCCCCAGGTCACACTACAAGAAGTGGGGCGATCGAGCGTTTTCAGTCTTCGCTCCAAATCTCTGGAATGCTCTTCCATCTGAGTTGCGTTCTATCACTGAACTATCTGTCTTTAAATCAGAGCTAAAGACATATTTATTCAGACAGGCATTTGACACCTAATCCTGCCACCAGTCTTTTCTTAGTCTGTGTTGTTTTTATTCTCTGTAAAGCACCTTGTACACCTTCTTGGATGTTGTTAAGGCACTATATAAATAAATATTGATTGATTGATTGATTGATTGTAGGGCTGGACAAAAAATCGATTTAATTGATTTATCGATTTTTTTAGCTAAAAAAGATATATTTTTTGCAAACTTTAGTTTTCTTTTCCACCAAAGTTTTTTCGAACTTTTTCGTGTTTCGTCCTTGTGGGTTACCGTAGCCATCCCCCCTCCCCCGCGAAGTACAGTATGGGGGAGGTATGAATGAAGTATGTCCCTTAAGTTGCTCATATATGCGAGGAAAAACTCAGGATTTGCGTCTTGGATGAACTCCGACAAGTTGAAGCACTGCCTTGCTAGCTAGCTAGCTTTCCTAACTTTTAGCCTGCGCTAACAACACGGTGAAGAAAACCACAATGCAAACGCAGTTTAAGCCTAATAATATCCTTCTTATCTGGAGCGCTCACGTAAGTCTCAGGACAAACTCATATACGTACTTCTCTCCCCCTCTTTCACTCCTGTGTGTGAGTATCTGTGCGTCTGCCCCGATCAGGAGAGACGCGAAGGAGAACTAGGGAAATAGTGGATCCTTTTAAAACTATGAAAACTACAATAAATTTAATTAATGTTGCAGAAGCAAGCACATGCCCCAAACACGTTAATTAACTTAATACTCACAACTCTATCCCCAGTCTTCTGCCAATAAAACACAAGTAAACTGCCCAGAGGCAGGTGAACTTACAGGAGCATTTCACTGTGATGGAGATGAAATAATATTGCTACAATTATCTGCACCTTCATCTTATCTTCTGTGTTCTTCCAGATGAAGGTAGAGATGTAGGTGATGAATAAAGAGAATATAATAGCTTTATAATGAATTTTCCCCATTGTCTAAAGGCTTTGATTTTGAAGTATTTTGTCAGGTGTCAATTATATCACCAAATATATTGTTAATGTGATATTTCTTTTTCATAACATGATATCAAGTTTAGTTCATATCACCCTGTCCTAATGACAGAGGCTCATTTACTTTTTTATTTTGGGATGTTTTAGTTATATTTGTTTGAGTTATATTTTAACTCTTGAGGACAACCACAGCAATAAAGTGGCACTTTTGACAATATATCTGAGCCGCAGTCATTTTTAAGTGCATTGAAAAAATAATAATCGAAAATCGAATCGAAACTCGAATTTTGTTAAAAAAATCAGAGATTTTTTTTTTCAGGCAAAATCGCCCAGCCCTAATTGATTGATAGACAACTTAAAGTATTCAATCTCTGCTTTGTAGAATACAGGAGGAAGTAAAGCTGCTTTTCCCTCAGTGAGGTCGTGTGTGCTCTCAGATTACATTATATCAAGTTCTTCTTCGCTGTTTGTCATTTACCGGTTCCCATGTTCATTGCGCTTTGTGCTCAAATGTCTTTGTACATGTCCTGTGCATTCAGTGTTTTTTATATAGCTTGTGTTTTTTATGTTTTGTTGTGTACATCAACCTGCCAGGGGGTCTGCAGATTGACCCAAGGCTATAATCTGGAATATTTACATCTGTTCAAATGTTCATCAATCTGCACTGTTCTCCCTTTAATGAAATAATAAACCATTAAAGTCTGCAGATAGAGGCCTTGCTATACTGAATGGATTATACTTTTAATATCACACAATCCTCATACTGTTTACATTGGATAACTTCAATCTAAAACAGTACAATATTCCTTGCCATGTTTGCTGGATTATTTTGAACGGATACAATTGCTAACCCTGTATCTTAGACTTCTACAAACATGGAAACTAAAATCCATTGTATGAGTTAAGCAGTTCATATTTCGGTCTTCTCTGTTGTTGTTCCTGGACATGTTTAAAGTCAGTACTATATTTGACTTTAGAACAGCCCTTCTTGTTCCTCATCTTGGAACTAAAACCCAAACTACGTATTATCTACTACGTCATCCTTTTATTTGAACACATATCATCCTGATCTGATCAAAGTGTTTGTATCCGAGGAGCTTTCATCCCGTGACGCCTCGCCTCTGAAAACCCAGAGAGATGGGAGTCCTTTTGTAAGATGGCCGCCGCCGGATCAGTGGCACCCAGTGAACATAGGGATAGCGACACCCCGTAAAGAGGGGAGTGAGGAGCGGGAGTCTTTCAGCACCAGCAGCAGACGAGGCAGACCAAAGGGTTTAGGAGCGAACAGACAGGAGACGAGAAGGCGAGAGAAGTCCAAATGGGCTCTGATTTAGAGACGGGCAGTTCAGTGGCAGCGGCTCGACGGCAGAGGGAGTTTGAGACACGTGGAAGAAATTTAGGGAGAGTATGGATGATATATAATGGGTCTCTGAGGTTTTCAGACTCCGTTTAATTCTTTGCTATGATGCAGTTCTCAGTACTAAAAAACAACAACAACGTGTATGACATTCACCAAAGACCAGCACAGCCTTTCAGTCTCTATGGAGAGGTACAAGAAGTTTAGGTATCTAGGAGTCAGACTAGACTCAAATTTCACCTTCAAAAGGTCACATATAAAAAGGCCGTCAACCCATAAAAAATTCAACCTCCAAACCCGCTGCTGCTGCTAAATCGTTATTGTCTGATCTTCTCCCACATAGAGTACTGTGAGCTCTGTGATCATTTGCTGGCACCACTGCACTAAAACCTGTTTTTTTTTTTAGAGAAATATCATCTTTGGAGTTTTTTATCATAATTTAAAACACACTTGCCTCATCGACAAATCCCCCCATGGTTTGGCCCCTCCCCCTTTGGAGGAATGTATTACACGAAAAGACAGTAATCTTAGAGCCTGATCATCCACTAGAGGGGACTGTGAGGTTCCATTCAGGCGAACCACCGCTGGACAGAACGGCTGTTCCTCAATGAGGATCCTTGGTGTCTCTGCGACAGGGCCAAGTGGAGTGGAATATTTTATTTTGCTTTTGATTATGTTTGTTAGCCCTTCATATTTTGTGGTTTTAGTATCATTTTAATTCATGGTTGTAGTTGGGCCGTCCTTGTCACTATGAACACCCCTCCACATGACTTAGCAGCCCCAGCCTTACAGCAGCAGGCTCTTCGGGCAAGCGTGTCCCGAGGATGGCCCCCTGACCTCCAACGTGGGACTATCCCAGGACACGAGAAGCACCCACAGCAAGCACTGTAACGCTTGCAATTTTAACCCCCCACTTTTTATCTTACAATGTATGTTTTAACCATGTTGACTTTTAATTACATTACATTGTATTTTAATCCTTTTAACCATTTTTATTTTTATTGGTTCACTTTTGAAAAGTGGTTGTTTGGTCCCCTCCACTTTCACAACGTGAATTTTGATTGACTTTAATTTACCTAAAGTTTACACTGGACCTTTTCAATAGGCGGCCCGAGGGCAAACAATTAAATCTGACCGCCTTGTTTTCAATAAAAACAATATATTTGGGCATTATCCGCACCAATATCGCGTTGCATCCGCACAGCTTTGCGTAGCTGTGTTTATGTGGCTCCGCTACCATCACCTCAGAGCAGCTGAAATGTAAACATGGCTCTGTAAACCGCTGAAAAGGGGCTAAAGTGAGGCTGGAGGCTTATCATTGGATGGACTGACAGATTTGACCAAACCGAAGCACAAGGACACTCGTGCATCGTGTCTTTCGTGGTTCGCGGCAGATGGGCAGCGTGTTTCCCTGTCTTCATCATTACAAAGGGCCTGACCAGTAACTTTAAGGTAAGGAACATCAGTTTGGATGTGTTTACAAAGCGGGTGATGAAGCTTGAGTGTAGCGTGAGTTTGGGGAAACTGCACCGGGCTAGCACGAGTGTTCAACAGGTCAATACGCTTGTTAAACCTCGCTGTCCGGACTATAACTTAACCAAATAATATCTGAATTATTCATTTGACTCAATTTTATCTGCATTTGTGGGAAATGTGAAGATACAAGCGTTGAGATGTTTTTTTTTGTGACGGCAGAAGTTAATGGGTGTGGCTGAAGCTGAATAAATGAGGATGCAAACACGAGCGTGCCAGGTCATAAGAGCGCTTAATTCACTGAGCTTTTTCCCAAAGCGTCATAAAGCCAGGGCTGGACAGGAGAACAGCAGCTCCACAGGTGTTTGGTCAGCCCTATATGTCCACCCAGCTGCGAGGAGGAGGTGCGCTCCAGTCTCATGTTTTCCTGAAGTAGCGTACTCACTTCTTTGGCCCGATTTGGATGTAGTCCCGCTTAAGCCCTAACGTTGTCTTGTTTTTGCCCTGACCTTGTCCCACTGTAGTTCTTAATTTGCCCCCCCCGCTCTTGAAGTGTGCCCCTCCTACCTTCCAAACGCTTCCGACGCCACTGGTCACGCCACACTCAAAACCCTCCATAAATCCAACCCTGTGACATCTCAACGACTTCGGACGGAATCCACGTCATCACAGCGCGGCCATGTGGTGTTCCAATTCACCTCTCACCCCCCCCCCCTCCGTTTGGCTCGATTACCCAGGATGCACCTGCGGCACGATACGGGCGGCCGGAGCGGAGACGTTATTTGCATAGCGTTGAAATCAATCCAACTCTATACAAATACAGAGCCATTCACGGTTTCAACCACCACCCACAGAACAGGATCTGACAGACAGCTGTGTAATTGGCTCACGCACTTCAGCTGCTCAAACCCCGCCTCCCTGCACAAGGAGGGCTGGCCAAGGAAGTAGAACAAGCTGAGCGAAGGAAAGCCAAATATTTTTGGCGCCAAATATTTTTCACTTGGGGCCTTTCCGAAACCGTTCCCTCCTCCCTTCCCCTACACCCTTCCACTCAGGCCTCAGTGAGGGACCTTCAGAGGTTCACTCATCAGAGAAATTCAAGCTGTGGCTTTCAGACACACTCTCCCTCGCCCCCACGGACTGCACAGCCCATAATGCTGCAAAAATCACAAGTTTGACTGATCATACTTTTAAATGAAAAAAAAAAAAGTTCCCTTATGAGTTCACAAAGTAATTCTGATTCAAATATGTTGTATTTACATTATATATTTTAGCTTCTTCAAACTCACAAGTGAGACTTTTTCTCTCCCAATAAAATCATATTAGGTCTCATTTTTGCTTTCTTTGTCATTAATAAATGTCTATATGACGGTAAAGTTGTTCAAATGAACATTTATGTGCTCCTAAATAAACACAGAACTGAGGTTGTTTGGTGCGTGTTGCATGTGGGACTGCGGTGTAACACACACCTGTAAGTGCCATCGATGCTGACTCGCTGTGAAGGAGCTGATCAGTCACTTCCCCTCACTGAGTGCTCCATTTCGGACAGAACTACACTCCACGCAAACTGAGTGTTAAGGGGTAGGGTGAGGGACGAGGGAGCGGTTGTGGAAAAGCCCTTGGTGTGAATGTGGTGTAATGGACCAGACTTCAGAGCAATCTGACAGTAAGGAGGAAGAAGAAAAAGACGCAGGCTGCCTAACACAGTCGACGGCTCAAATGCCTGCACTATCAGCAGCGCCCCTCAGTACAGGTAACAGTCTCCCATGTTGTTCACAGATGCATGTATGCATAAAACAAGTATATCTCAGTACTCAAGTCACATTTTCTCCAAGTACTTTTTACTCTTACTTGAGGAAATATTATGACCGCTAATTTTTACTTGTGCTATCTATCTATCTATCTAATCTATCTATCTATCTATCTATCTATCTATCTATCTATCTATCTATCTATCTATCTACTCTACACACCTCTGCCCAGTATGATCCATTCTGAAGAGCTTTGGCCTACTGGTGCAAACATTTTTGCGCTTGAGCTAAATGTAAATTGTCCTTATAAAAGGAATTCATGAAATAAAAAATTAGAACAACAAGCACTTTATTATTTTGCGAGGGAGCACCTCAGCTGACTTTGCCTGTCCCGGGAGGCCATGAACACCATGCAGTATGTGATTATCACGGAGAGGCAGCATGGTCGGGGACCAACCCAGACCTTCAGTGGCTTAATCTGTTCTCTGTGCATTTGTTGTTGTGAAAAATAAAAGAATTGTCACTGAACAATGAGGATTACCACATCAAAGTGTTTGAATAGATGTGCCTCACCTCTTGCTCATTTAAATATGCTTAAAACATGATTGTTATTCTCATAAGTCAGCTGCTCCAGTTTCTTGCACACTTTTGTTTGTATCTACAATGACGATTCTAATTCATTAAAAGCTACATTTTGTAAACCATCATAAATCTGTTGCACTGAGCTAATTTTTTTGGCATGTTGCACAATTAAACTCGTTAACAGGTGCTCCTGTTTTTAATGGCTTTATAGTCACATGAAGGCAGTGGAAGATACAACGATGTATCCTTGGTATATTAGCCACATGCTAATGAAAAGGAGGACACATGCCTCCAGCGGACATGAACATTATGCGGCTGCGCCTCGTCTGGAGCAAAAGTAGATGGCCGCCAGTTACCAGGGCAGGGAAAAGAGTCTGAAGTCCAGCTGACCGCTCCACATTCAGAACGCTGTTCTCTGGAGCCTCCGATCACACAGCGTTTTGTTTAGATATCGAGTCCATTTCAATATTAACCTGAATAAAACTCATTTACCCCCCTGTTCTGTTTTACTTCAGCGACATCATTATCAGAGAAAACGCACCTGTTAGACAATGTGGGGGAACGATCGGTGACAATTTGCCATAAATCCGCATTATAATTTCTTTCTATCTAAAATATTTATTATTTTTAGTTCTTTCATTGTGATAAAAAAAAAAGAAAAACTCAGTCTGCTCTTGACTCCAGAAACAGGACCTCTCTGGACTCCACACCATCATGTTTGTTTACAGTTAACGGTGCGGTGCATGTGCAAGAAATCTGCAGTTGTGTATAACCGGGAAATAGCATATACGTACATATCTCGGTTACTGTTTGAGAACCCAGGTTTTTCTTTACCGGGAAACTGCTGTTTTTGGGTTTCTATAATCGGGAATATTAAAAACTCCGAGAATAGCCGGGAAACTCGAGTGCATGTAAACATAGGGACACAAATAAAGCTACACCAATAGTTTTTTGATGTATTGTAAATCTATAATCTATAATGACAAAGGAATACCATTTGACGCTGTACAGTACACTGCTGCAAACTAGTTCAAGTTGAGTCCAGTCTAGTGGCTTCACACGACAGAGTGTTTGAAATCTTTGATGAGCCACTGTCCGTGTGCTGCTCTGTCTGGTTAAGTGTGTGTCCTTCACGGAGGTCAGAGCCGCTCCTGGGATAACTCAGTCTCGTGTCTGGGCCCTGCAGGTCACATGGTTCTCCCAGAGCACGGGGAGACACCCTCAGCACCAGGGAGCTACTGACCAGCGCTTGACCCGACGGCACATGACCCACCAAATACCACCGAGGAGGAAATACCACGGAGACACGCCAATGAAGAGTAGCTGTGCAGTAGCAGGAGGGAGCGGGGCGACGAGGCGCAGTTGACCCCGACACTGAGACGATGGAGCCGAGCCCAGTTAAACCGCTCGGAGAGAAAAACATGGCCGCCGCTTCAAAGAGCAAAGAGGATTAGAGTAAAACAAGACGTGACAGTCTTTAGATCAGAGTCAGGGGTGAGCGGGCGGTTAAGTCCAGGAGAAACACACAGCAGGCAAAATGGGAATTGTTATATTGTTTATATGACAATCTATCCAAAGGTTGTGCTCATGTAACTTGATCATATTAGTAAGGACAGGTACTATTCCAGGCCCAAAGGCTTTAACTGGGCTGCTGGTTACACATAAATAAAGTCACAGAAACGTTTTATTTACTTGTAAATTGGTCAAATAATGACAATCAGAAAGAACTTTTGCAGTGCGCTTTGCATTCAGTGCTGAGCAGGAGATGCCGTTGGACGCTGGACTGACTGGACTCTCTGGAGTGCAGATAACACAGAAGTGACTGGGTGAGTGAATAAGTGACAGAAGAAAGGCAGGTCAGGATGAAAGGCAGTCGTGACCGATGTATAAAAAATGCATCAATAATATATTTTGCATAACAGGAAGCTAACTGTGGAGACGTGTCAGGCCCAGATTGTGTGTGAACCGATCCAGTGACTTTTCTGAGCTGGCACTATACGAGGTGAGCTACAGGTCTGAAAACACGAGGACGATGGTTGATGGTGAGGGATCGGGGAGGGGCAGATACTTAAAGGAATAGGCCACCGTTTTTACATACTGAGATATGTTCTTACCTTAGCTTTGACGAGTTCATTTGTACCTGTCTGGTCTCCACGTGTGCCTTCAGTAACGTAAACACAGCACAGGCAGCGTTAGCATTTAGCCTCTTCTCCTCTATAGCTCCAAACGAGGTGAAGATAGAAGCTACCAAACTCTTCCACGTTTTCCCTATTTAA
The DNA here is from genome assembly GCA_007210695.1 of Neogobius melanostomus. Taxonomy (NCBI): domain Eukaryota; kingdom Metazoa; phylum Chordata; class Actinopteri; order Gobiiformes; family Gobiidae; genus Neogobius; species Neogobius melanostomus. The sequence continues at coordinate 568,076 of VHKM01000346.1, forward strand.
ATATGGTTACGTGAAGTGTTACACTACAAAGTATAATTACACAAAATTAAACAATGTGGATTTTCTAAGCTGATAAAAAGGGGAACTATATTGTAAGGCGTAATAATACCAGGAGTTGTTATGGAGACTTCCTCACTACTGTGGTTCAATAGTGGTGTGATCGCGGAGTGTGCATCTGTTAGAATGCAAAGGAGTAGGCTGGATGGATCTTTATGGTTTTTATTCACAGGTGGGAGAGCATAGTATAGGTAGGTATATGTGTGTGTGTGGTTCTGTAACAAAACAGACAATAAAAATAATATTAATTACTATTTACATGAAATTACTTTATCACACAAATAATAATAAGGAAAATAATAATACAAACACAACATGGGGAAATATGAATTTAACCCAAAATAATAAAGGTGTAATTTACCATATATTTACTGTAATAATACAGTCATGTGCTCTCACGTAGGCCCCAACGCCTTCATTACTACACAGTACTACAGCTACTACATATAAATGGACTGTATCCACAGAACTGGCATACAGGTGACTGCTCTACAATAATAGGATGCTATCAGTCTAATAAATATAAAATAAGATGAACATAAAGTGCGCAAGAAAAACGTAACTTGTCTTAGAATTGAAATGTTCTTGACAATTGTGACAGCGCCATTGGCCCTCTGGTCTCCTTCTGTCAGCCTTTTGCAAGGAATCTTGGTGTGATTGTAGACAATGAATTTAAATTTGAGAAACATATAAATCATGTTGTCAAATCAAGCTTTTAAAACTCTAAGCAAGGCCGACTTTGAGAAAGCCATTCATGCATTTATAACTTTGCGACTTGATTATTGTAATTCTGTGTACATTGGTCTTGGTCAGCGGTCAATTCGTCACATCCAGGGGGTACAATAATATCACCCGTGTTAGCTGCACTACATTGGCTTCCAGTGTATTACAGGATAAGGTTTAAGCTTCTACTTGTTGTTTTCAAATGTCTCCATGGCACTGCTCCTCTGTATTTGTCTGAGCTTCTTGTACGTCACACCCCTGCTAGGGCTCTGAGATCTGCTGATCAGCTGCTTTTGGAGGTTCCTCGCTCCAAGCGTGTGACCAAAGGGGACAGGGCTTTCTCTGTTGCAGCTCCAAACTGTGGAATGACCTGCCTCTCCACAGAAACTTGACCATTTTAAATCATTGCTTAAGACACATTTCTACTCAAAAGCTTTTAACACTGTCTAGCACCTATCATGGCCAGAATCTGAGCTGTTAGTGCTTTGCTGTCTGTACAGTATATTGTGTATTGTTTATATTTTTCTTTTTGTACTGCAGACATTTTTGTGATGCATTTTGGTCAACAAGTTTTAAATGTGCTATATAAATACATTTGATTTGATTTGAGAAACACAATAGACCCATTTCTCTCAAACATTGTTCACAAATCTGTCTAAATCTGTTAGTGAGCACTTCTCCTTTGTCAGAGAGTCCATCCATGCAGAGAACGAGTTTCCCTACGGGGATTAATAAATTATACCTTAACCTTAACCTCAACATACAGTTGATCCAGTTGCTGATTGTGGAGTGTTGGAGAGTCTTCAATGGTGTGAAGGAACTGAAACACCCTGCTGTATATGACAGGCCTGAGCATCCCACACATGCTCAGTGGGTGACATTTGATTCAAAATGTCCTCAGTAAAATATCGCTTCATCATCGTAAACGAGAAAGTCCCAAAAATATCGAGATATTTGTTTTAGTCAATATTGCCCAGCCCTGATGTGTGAGTGTCCTTTTATTGTAGACAGCCTAAGTCACACCTGGGCAATATTCATGCATCTAATCCGCATGTTGACACACCACACCTGTGAGGGGGGTGGAGACTAACACAGATTGGTGAACAATATTTGGGAGAAATTAGTCTATTGTGTTTGATGTCAATCAATGTTTGATTTATTTGAGTTTGCCCTATGAAAAATTAGAGCAAAAACAAAAGTGTTGCGTTTACATTTCTGTTGAGTGTATATCTAGATAAATTCTCATTGACAATGTTGACCTGAAAGTGCTTCAAGTGGACTTGGTGAGGACAATTACAATAGTTACAGTATATACAGGGAATTCAAATCATTCACTTGTAAACCATTTGCATTAGTCGTTAAAAATGTTCTTTAAATGGACTCATGGTAAAGTGAGATGCACCTGTGTGAACATGAGTGAGAGACTGGAACATGTGCTGTCTGCAGGTTCTACTTTAAGCAGAGATGTCCCTAGAGTGTGAGGAAAATGCATTTTGAGAAAACGACCCATATACTAAGTTTACAGGGGGAAACTTCTTCAAGGAAATGAAACATCGTGTTGTACAGACTAGACACCTTTACGCTTGTTTTCCAGGTGAAAGCTTAGATGTTTAGAGACAAAACTGTTTTGCATGAACTTCAGTGAGTTTTGTATCAGGTTAACCCATTGTACAGACTTTGAACACTTCCATGTTTATCCCATGGGCTTATCCCTCTTATTAACAGTAAACATAAATAATCAAACCTCTTCCTGGGAAAGTCCATTAAACGCTCTCGTGCCATACCCATAATCCTCCGGGCTCATTACCGAACGCAGCGGTTAGCGTTGGCTTTATGAACTCTGGTTTGACACATTAGGAAGTGGCCTCGGAAGTTTTCGTAATGAAGTCGAGTCGGGGCCTCGTTAAAATCAGAGGAGCCGTTTCAAAGAGCCAGCGTCAAAGACATGTCCATGTTCAGATGAGGCCCAAACAAACCCACTCCATCAACCGTTCTTCTGTTGTCGAACCATGACCTAGTGAGAAACAGACCAGAATGCCACGTACGCCAAAGCTTCACCTTGTTATTGGTTTCGCATGACTAAATCTCCTCGTGCGGCACAGGGATTCCTCCGTATCATTGGTCGCGTTGGCCACATTTCTGTAGCTCTTTTTCTCATCGTTCTCATTGAATTTGGGGTGTTTTTTGTCAGCTACATTAATAAAACAATGGCACAAATACTGTACAATGCCGTTAAGTCACATTGGCCTCAGTGTGGCGCCCCTCGGAGCATGTGGTGACCAACGCCTTTCGACAGCCCTTTGATTCTATTGTGGGTGGATGCCTTCAGGGAAACTGGGTGCCCAAATCAAATAAAGAAAGGACCAAAGAGGACTGCTACAAGAGTGGAGCTCAACTGGTGGGTCGTGAGCCTTTTCCAAAGGATATTTCTTTCAATATTCATCTTCTGTCAAATTAAAGAAACATCTGAAATTGTAAAAATGGCTGTTGTTATGGTCATAATTTCAGATTTAGGTTAACGTAATGTTTATTCAATATTACTTTATGGGGAAAAATACAGTATTTCAAATGATATAAAAGAAATGGTGTCCCATTTGGGTCACGACTTGCCATTCTAGGATTGTAGTGGGTCAAACGAGTTTGTCTGTCTATGCCGGGGTTTTCAAACTTTTTATCCGGTGAGTTACTTTTACACAACAAAACCATCAGAGTACTTATGAAGACTGTCCTTATACTTTACTTTGTTTATAGATTCTGTTCAGAATGTAAAGAAGAAAATACATTTATAATGCGACTCATCAAGTGCATGGAGAAATGTAGAAATTCTTTGGTGAGCTGGAGTCAGTGACGGACTGGCCATTGGGCAATGTGGGCAAATGCCACTGTGGCCGCCTGGTCTCATCACTTGTTGTGGCCGCATCACAAACAAATAAATAGGCTAAATAAAGCGAGGAAGCGGCCGCCTATTGGCGCAATGGCTGCAAGCGGCAGCACCACCAGCGGCTCGCTCGCCGCTCATCACAACTTGTGGCGCACAACCATATAAAAAGGCTAAATAAATAAATAAAGTGGAGATGCGGCCGCCTTTTGGCGGATTGGCCGCCCGCAACCGGCAAATGTGGCCTCTCTGCTATAATTGCCAGGGCCTCTTTTGGTGCCAGTCCGCCACTGGCTGGAGTAAGGGCTGGAGAGCGACTGGTTGGAGATCCAGGTTCTATGCTGCGCTGTCCAAGCGTTCTGCTCGTAAACACATTGGAACGCCAGGACATTCTATTTCATCGAATTCTTCAGGATGTACTCCATCTTTTGGGGTGGGCGCTTATAAGCCTTTGGCTTCGGCCCACTCCTTTTGAGCAGATAAACTGCTCAAATAAATAAATAAATAAAATAAAATAAATCTTCACCCAGAAAAAAATGATTTCAATGGTTGCCCTTTAACTGGGCTGCGCACTTGCCGGGGTAGCCCTGTGAGTATTTCCTCCAAGCCATGGTTTATAATGATCGTCCACAGACCCTGGAAGACAATAACAAGCTTGAAAGAGTGGAGCACAACTTTTCAAATCGTCTGAATCAGTGTTTCCCTCTCCTGGAACCGTCACCTTAACGTGGTGGAGGGGTTTGAGCCCGAATAATCCTGGAGCTCTGTTGTCGGGGGCTTGGTGCCCCTGGTAGGGTCTCCCATGGCAAACAGGTCCTAGGTGACGGGTCAGACAAAGAGCGGTTCAGAAGCCCCTTATGAGAGACCAACAGGCCCGGTTAGAACCATGAGGCCGTCCTTCTGTGGACCCACCACCTGCAGGAGGAGCCATAGGGGCTGATGCAATGTGATTTGGGCAGCTCCAACAGCTGCCCCCACGACCCGGCAACGGACAAGTGGAAGAAAATGGATGGATGGATGAATCCGTTTTTCGACAGTTTGGAAACATAGTGAATAGATACAGATGGCAACGTGTCATACTAGGAGGAGTGGTCATTCTAGGCCCATGGCTTGTTCTGGGAATCCCTATTTTTCACTGTGTTTAGATGTTTTCTGGTGAACTATAAACTTTAGTATCCACAAATCAACTCGAGTCAAATCAAAATCTGGTCCTTATGAATGTCTTGTCTCATTCTTGCATTAGCACATTAAGCAGATTGTCCAGTGGAAGTGACAAAAGGAACTGGAAGCGAGCCGTTAGCATTTAGCATGTAGCTTAAGTTAGCGTTACAGACAACTTTCTGTTATCTATTTATGGGCCGTTGAAACACTTTTCTCCTCTCCATGTCTCTGTATCTTTGTTTGGTGGAAACAGCAAAGGTTCCATGATGGGGCTTCAGGGTTTACCTCAGGACGTGTACCAGGGAAACTAAAGAGGCAGACGGAGAGACAGAATAAACAACATCACTCAAATAATCCCTAACCTTAGTGCGGCTTATTTATGAGGAAATAACAGGTTCAAACGAAGCATAAAGAAAGGTCGCTAGTTTGACGCCCAGACCTTTATCCATGGAGTTCTTGTCAGAGCTGAGTGGGTTTCCTTTGTGCTTTCCTAAGGTGCTTTGTTTTCCTGCTAATGCTCATGACCAAATTGAGCTTTAACATTAAAAGGGTCCCTGATAGGGCTGCACAATACAAAACAAAACAAAACAAAAACCTGGGACATTAGTAAAGAGTGTGGAACATTGTGATATGATATTTCTGCGACACTTTTCAGGAAATTGTGTCAAAACTAGATTTAACAAAACAAAATACTAACTCTAACTTGCCTGGCCAACCATCCAGTCTTTGCTTCTTGCACTTTGTCATGACAGGAATTAACCACTTGTCAGATTTTTTGTACCAGCGTATGTTGATGCTTCATCTCTAAGAGGATTTTCTTCTTTTTTCCATCTATTGAAAGTTTGTCTGTCCCATTACATAACATACATTGATTGAAACATCCGTTACGCATTCGTATTGAATTCTCCTATGTTTAAAATCTGACTGTGCAGTTGCTAATGACTGCGGTCATTTATAAGGGCAGGGGCTAAATAGCACATGCATTTTAGTTTACCATTTGATGTTGGCTTTTCTCTGATTGGTTCATACGCTTGTCAATCACGCCTGTCAGGAATTTGGAGAAATCAGCCCTGATCCAAGATACACGTCTGTAAAGAAGAGGAGGAGCTTGTATTGTGGCTGGACATGCTACAAAACTAGACTAAATGGAACTAAAATGCAGGAAAATTAGAACTAAAATGGAACTTTTCCAAATGGAAAATGACAGACAAAGAAAGCAGATTCATAGAAGTTTTATTTAATGAACTTTTTTGTGGCCTACTTACATATCATCGCCTACGATAATGTGAATGAAAACGGCAGTTATCACCAAGGAAATCCAGATGGGGGCGCTTCAACAGTAGAAGAAGAAACAACCAAAGTGAACAATGTAACTCCAGCCTGAGTAAATGAAGTGAAATACAACTCCAGGTTTGTTTTTTTCAACATAAAATCTATATAAAAGAAAGTGGACTCTGCCTCACGTCGCCTTCAAAGACAAACCGCAGCGTTTACGGCGGTTTGGGCTCCTCTCGGACCAAAAAGCCAACGTTTGTCCAGAACGCGGCGTCGGGAGACATTTCTATTAAAAACACACGCCCTGTCCGCCCCGTTTGGAGCTCACTTTCTAAATCCGACAGAGACAAATATGCCGCTCGTCCGATTGGTCCGCGGCAGAGGACGAGGTGGCCAATCAGACGAGAGAACGAAGGGGAGAGTACAGCGAAGGAGGAGGAGAAAGAGAGAGAGAGAGATCACTGTCAGCCATTTTGATTCACTCCAAAACGCTATGGATAAATACGTACAACATAGTAGCATGCTCAGGATATTACAGTAGTTTATTATAGGAAGCGAAAGGCACAGATTATTGGCAAAAAGCTACACAAAAAGGGCAGATTTATTCATTTTCACGATTTTTGTGACATTTTCCACTTGTTTCCACTTGCTCCTCTTAACCCCCACCTGAACCGAGCACATTTTCTCCAGTTTGGTTTTACCCAAATTGAAAAAAAAAAAGCGTCAAAATAGCGACGAAAACGAAGATGAAAACACAACAAAAGCGTGACAAAAATGTGACAAAAAACGCAATGAGAAAGCTTTTTGTTTCATGTCACAGTTTTGGGTGGCACAGGGGTTATCGTTTTTGCCTCAAAGCGAAGAGGTCCCAGTGGAGTTTGCGTGTTCTCCCCCTGTTTGCGTAGATTTCCCCCGGCTGCTTTGAGTTCCACACAAAAAACATGTACATTAGCGACATCCTCTCCAAGGCCAGGACACCCCTGAAACGGACCTTCTGAAATAAAAGGTCAAATCATATAATAATGATGAAAATCTCCCTTATTGGACATAGTCATCGTGCAAACAAGTCCCAGCCCTTGGGACATGGAGCGCCTGTGTTTTCAAAATCACAACTTTTTTTCCACTTTTCTTCTTAAAATGTCCACTGTGCAGATAAAATTGCTACTTTTTTCTAAACTTATCTTGATAAATGTCCACTTTGCCACTTTTTTTTTTCAATGTTTCTTCTTAAAATGTCCACTTCACGGATACAATCTCTGCTATTTTTAAACTTTTCTTCATTAATGTCCACTTAGCTGGGGGAAAAAACCTACTTTTTAAAAACCTTTCTTCCTATAATGTCCACTCTGCTACTTTTTTCCATCTTCTTCATAAAATGTCCACTTTACCAATAACATTGCTAACTTTCCCCCCAACTCTTCTTCCCAAAATGTCTACTTTGCAGTTAAAATGAACGCTTAAAAAAAAACTTTTCCTCATGAAATGTTCACTTTAATGATGTAAAACTATGCTTAATACGTTATATCAGGCGTTATCCCTTGGCGATGACTAGAGTAATGTGGGAAACTTGTCATATGTGCTCAAAGAACATAACGAGTCCTGTTTTTGGTTTTGAACCAAAGCTAACGAGAGCTGTCCGTCCCCTGATGCGACCCCTCCGCCGTTGTTAAATGTCCTCCGTGTTGTATATCTGGGCTGGGACTGGGCTCCGTCTCACGTGACCCTGGTGTTTGTCTGAGAGAAAGCACCACTCTCCACATCATCGGCACCTCGGCTCCTCCGGCCAGACCGCAGTACTGCACCGGGACATACTACATACAACACTACCACCAAAATAAAATACACTCGGCTCCTGCTGAACACCGGGCTACAGCTTTACTGCAGTGACTGAGCGGATTAAAGGTAAGGACCAGTTCTTCATAGTGTGCCGTGGATGCAGAAAGTCTACAGAGAGAATTGTATGAATTCTTAAAGAGAATGAATACTTTTTGATAACTATTTTGCGGTGACCCTTTTCAATCTACACCTTAAATGAATGAAGCTGCAGTAAAGTAATTCTAGCCAGAAATGTCAGTTTGATTATCAACAGTGTAATTCTCCATTAAAAATAACACATATGTCAAAGGTTTTCCAAATCTGTGTCAAATAGTTTGAAAGTGGATACATATGTTACTGACCCATGTTTCGCTCCTGTAGCTGCACTTTAAATTTTACTGAAGTGAGGAAATAAGGTATATTTTTCAGAAATATAAAGGTTTGTTCTTCAAACAGTATGATACAAATAAAAACACATTTCTGTTCGAACAGGAACAAATCGATTTTGGAAAATATTAAGAATGAAAAGCTAGAATTGACATAAAAACGTGTGTAGGACAACAGCAGACACAGAGTTTATACTTGTTACAGTAAAGTACAGTCTGCATAAATAAATAACAGTGTAGATTTGTCTAAAAGTGGACAAATAAAAATGTGGATATAATGCAGTAATCCTGTAATACTCCTTTCTCTCCTATTTCAAAACATTGTGTTTTAAATGCCTAGAAATGAAGCTGAGGAGCATTTTCATTTAACAGCGCCTTAACAGCTGTAAAGAGCAATTTCATCAAACTAGATTTGGGAAGAAATGTTATAAATCTAAATGAGATTTTCCCCATTTAGTGATGAAGAAGCAAACATTGTCCATGGACTAACATTAGCTAAAAACAAGAGGGAAAAAGTGGAGAAAAGAGCCGTTAGCAGCTGGGTCACTTCTGTGAGATACATCTAACACACCTTAATGCACGCTGTACTGTACGTTGGTTCTTATATGTCCTGTACTGTTCTGGCTACAGCCAACATACCCAAAAATAAGCTTTATATTATACTGCAGGTTTTGTGGTTTGAGAGACACACGGTGTTCTCTCAGAAGTAATGTTTAATTTATACATTTGATCTCGAAGTCGCAGCGCGGCTAAATGGACAGAACAAAAGCACAAATTAAGGAGAAGCAGACATTTCCAGGCAGGTTTACGGGACTCTGAAATAGTGCGACCTGTGCTGAAGGCTGAGCTGCTGCTGCTGCTGCTGCTAATGAGAGTCGCCGGGATTGTACGTGCTTCTATGTTGAAATCTGATCATACAAAGGTCGTGAGAAGCGCTTACATACATTGCAACTTTTGAATGTCTCGTTTCGGTGTTACATTTTGTCTTTTGTTGGTGGAATAAAACGTTATAGTCCACTCCAATTGTGTAAAGTAAAAAAAAAAGAAAAAAAAAAGTAATTGCCGGCATATTTGGTCCCACTTCAAAGCCTTGTCGTGCACACTCCAGGACAGTAGGGGGCAGTGCGAGCAGATGTACTGTCATTGTCACAGACACATGACACTGAAGCAGGTTTCTCCCGATCGTGTTGCCGTACAGGCGCAATATTCATGTTTTCAACGTTTTTCTCTATCGCAAATAGGTCAACACTTCAGCACTTCTTTAACTTAAAAATAATTTGACTGAAGAACTTATACTTGCGTTGGAATAATATATGTATTTGTGCTTTTAGTTAAGTACTGAAATCAAGTACTTACAGCGGCCAAGATAGTGAAGGACGTAAACAACGAAAACATCCAACAGTAGCAGTGTCTGCATGCTTTTAGCAATAACTTTCCATTGGTTTATTAATATGGAATGTGCAACTGATCCCATAATACTTAGTGCAAGTTTATTACCGTAGCGGGGGATATGCCACATTTCTTATAATTTGCCTTAAAACCTGAATAATGCTGATGTTTTGACCTACAGTTCATGGATCACATCGCTCATAATTCCAGCTTCTATCCGCAAATTAATTCTAAAGTGACTTTTTGATTTATTACAGTAAACAAAGCTAAACACCCACTTCCTAAAGGTTTGACCCATTGCAGTTGTAGCCATAGACATACAAGCAGACAGTTAGCAAGCGGGCTGGTCCGGAAAACTTTCAGCGTTTGTTAGCCTGTTCTGTGTGTTTTTCCAGTAGCCGTTAGCATTAGCCATCAAATACCACAAATTATGAACGATATGTTTTCGCATTTCTCATTTTGGTGATTGGCCTAGGTTAAATCATGACTAACTATCTACAGACCTTCTGACGTTTGACTTTAGATACACATTAGCGTAAGTGGCCTCCGAGCTAAATGCTAAATCCCTCTCAGTTAAGTTTCTGCTTTTTGTGGGTTGTCTTTGAGTTTTGTTTTGAAAAGCCTGCATGGCGTTTTACCCTATTTATTGGGTAACACGTTACGTACGGCTTTAAAACAGCAGACTTGTGGACCTCTATCTGAGATTATGACCTCAAATTCTACCGACGCATCTGTTTTTTGTTCTAATTAATCCTGGTTTAGCCTCGAAAACATTTCAGACGAGCCAAGTTTAATGCACTTCCACACAGGCTCGGTGCACTTCTATAGAAACCGCCCGGCAACAGTCTATAAATGTCCGGATTTGTCTGCGAACGCCGAGTAAACAGGATCAAACCGGCGATGAGTCATGTCCAACACAGACCGAACGAAGCCCCAAAAGTCTGTTTGTTTGGGCCTGGGGCGGCTAACGTATGGAAAACACAAAAACAACACAACAACGCCTGAACCAATGTAGTTTTACAAGCATTTAAAGAAAATATGCATGGCTCATATCTCCGTTTTAAAATCTTACGAGATTTTAAACGGATAAATCTGGATGTTAAGTCATCTTAGTTTATGGCTGTGGCATTGTTTTGATTAGCCTCTGCAAAGGGCACCTCAGGATTAATATTTTATGTTTTCTGATTCAAAATACTGGTTATGTGTAAAAGGTGTGGTCAGGATTTTGTTGGTCACTTTTAGCTAACAGCGTGCTAACAAATTATTGACATCATAAGGAACCTACGTTTGCAACAACTCGGACATGCTCGACTTTGTCCCTTTACCAGCAGCAGTCTGTGGTACAGTGGCGGTTCTACGGAGGAAACGCAACGCTGGAATACACAACAATACAGGAGGCTACGATAATGTAAGAAAAAGTATTTTGGACACTGAACAAATGCCACTTTTGATGGAGTTGAATTATTCAGAAGCTAAAGGAGCTAAAAGACAACTATGAAGGTAAGCTAATGTGGCTAATGTTATGCTAGCAGCAGCTAATGCTATCGCAAAATCACCCCCACAGGCTTTTTGCCGGGCATTGTGTCACGCATAATAAGGGCTTATAAATATCTCAGCATTGACATGGTACTTTTAATGACTCAAAATAGCGGATGTTATTCATGGAAAATTGAGTTTATGAATGACACCATATACACCATATGTAGGCAGCAGTGGGAAGGGTTGAGGTATGGTGAAGGTATACTTTATTGTCCCTGTAGGGAAACCGGAGAACCCAGAAGGTACTGGAATGAGAAACAGAAAATACAGGTTTTCACTTTTAGGCGTCATAATGAAGTCACTTTGAGCTCAGGACAGATTCGGTGATGGATTATGGATTGTCCTGATCTTTGTTTTTGACTTCCACGGTTATCGCCTAGCGAATGGAGGTAACAGCTGTTGCATCCAGGCCTTTGACCGTGTTTTATAACATCTGTTACAGCCAAGGCCCTGTTTGTGAACATTATTTTAACCTGTCATAGAACTATTATAATTAGCCTATTTATTTAAAACATTAAACTGCCTACCACAGTCCCCGGACATGACAACATGGTGATTGCAGTTAGTGTTTTATATATCAATAGAAACTATGATCAGTCTGTACTTTGACACCGCTTGGGGTCCTCTCTCTCTCACGCTCAGGAGAGGTCTCCATTGGCCCGAGCTTCATGCTGAACAGCGCCAGTTGAAGGCCATCCTTAACGCCATCCTCGCACCTCTTTTGGCCCGCGGACTGTGCTTCGGACGCCGCCGTGTTCTCCCACTCTCCGCCACTCCGCAGTATTTAGTCGATTCACTTTACAGTCCGTTTACAGGCAATAACTCACTCATCAGCGGCGACCAGTGCGCGCCAACGCCCCGAGAATAATTCCCCCGCTATGATTTAGAGCTTTTGGATGAAACGCACCGTGCGTAAAGCGCGGAGACTGTCTGTCAGCGAGCGCGGCTAACGGCGGCGCGCACTGGCCTCGTGTCATCGGTGGACATTTCAGACGCGCTGGCACCTGATTTATACGCGGTCACGGTTACTGGCACCCAGGGCAGGTATTACTCTATTACATTTACTAAAGTACACGAGCTTTTCGAAATAGACCGACGTGGAACATAAACTAGTTTTATCAGCAGTCTACCTTTACCTGAGTAACGCTAATTGAGTAAATACTGTATAGGCCAATACGAATCAAGCTTCATGTTGACTTCACAAGTTTGTCTGAAGGCCAGACACTGCAGAGAGAAATATTAATTTAGAGATATTTTGCTATAGATTACCGACACAAATGTAACAAAAGTGTGTTCTAACTTTCAGGGGGGACTTTCTGATGGGTCCTATGTAGACATTGAATAATATTCACAGCAAGACAAAACATAAAGTCGAGCAGTGCTTCCTAAAAACTTCAAAAATATTAAGTGTGAGACTGGAAGATTTGATGGCACGATAAGTGAAATGTTAAGGTGCAGATTTCGCTCCAATGAGAGAAAAGTACACTATTTAGAATAAAATAAAATAAAATAAACACAATCCTCCCGTGGTGCAATTTTCCATATTATCTGGATAAACACGGAATCAGTTCAACAATAAACTTCCTATTGTGAAGAATTCGTTAGGTTATTTATTTGTTTCCAGGTGAAAATTTGTTCAGAGAAAAAACTGACCCAGGACCTGAAAAAGAACAAATACTGTAGTTTTGTCTCCTCGTAAGGATTATAGTTTTATCTCTTCATTGTGTTTTTTTAATCATCCTTTGACGCGCAGTTACTCAAATGTTTTTTCCCTCGACGTGCTGAAATTCCTATAAAGTAACTTTAAAAAAAATATATATTATTTGAGTAAATAAATCGTTTACTCTACCCACCTCTGCGCGTCAGCACGTGCTTTAAACGCGCTCCAGGGTCACGGACTGCGCGGTTATGTTCGGGCCGCTTCCACAGGAGTTTCAATAGTTAAACCTGCTGAATATAGACCAATGGTTACAGACTCCCGCGTCAGAACGACATCAGCGTACTGTAGGCCTGCAAAAGGGCAAAGCATACGTGAACTCACCAAAACAAAAAAGTGGAATGGAAGTCGTTCTAATACAGTGTAATTGAGGCAAACGAGAGCGCGCGGTGCCTGTGCTGAAGTGTATCCAGGGATTTTACGCACGAATTAGCTTCATTGAAAGGCTAATTTCACTAACAGGTAGGCACTAAGTCAACTGCTGTGCTAAAGGTTAAATCTTACTCTGTGTGGCTTCGTATGAGGCTGTTTCACTTTTGAAGTGTTTGGTTCTAAAACGCGTAAAACAGCTATTGTTTTTCGGCCTGCGGTAGTAAAGGAGGATGCTCAAAACATATTGTAAAAGTTATTTTCCTGTGAGATACTATTACTAATTCATTAATAAAGTAGTAGTAGTGGGGATACGCTACATACACTACATACAGGTGCTCGTCATATAATTAGAATATCATGAAAAAGTGCATTCACTTCTGTTATTCAACTTAAACTGTGAAACTAATATGGACTCATTACATGCAAAGTGAGATATGTATAGCCTTTATTTGTTATAATTTTGATGATTATGGCTCAGCTTGTAAAAACCCCAAATTAAAAATCTCATAAAATTAGAATATTTTGAAAATGAACTGTGAGCCATAATCATCACAATGATAACAAATAAAGGCTTGACATATGTCACTTTGCATGTAATGAGTCTATCATATATTAGTTTCACATTTTAAGTTAAATTACAGAAATAAATGGTAGTAGTAGTAGTAGTAGTAGTGGTAGTAGTAGTAGTAGTGGTAGTAGTAGTAGTAGTAGTAGTAGTAGTAGTAGTAGTAGTAGTAGTAGTAGTAGTAGTAGTGGTAGTAGTAGTAGTAGTAGTAGTACCAGTAGTAGTAGCCTATTAGCAGCATGAATCGGCTATTATAGCTTGACCTATATCTTAGAGAAGGAGTGTTCAAGTCGTCATCTGAACTGGTGTTTGGTACAGCCTCACAGAAAGACACAAGTGCGACTACTCTTGACAACCCCGTACAAATGACGACTTATTAAACGACCCGTCTATAAGAAGAAGAAGAAAAAACCTGACAGGCTTCTACAGTAGCCTATTTCTATCTATATCTGACTAAATGTCGCAGTATCGTATTTTCGAGTGAAAACTTGTAAAAACAAAAAAACAAATTGAAGATGAACATGCATGCTAAATGTTCGGCGGTGCCACGTGCTGTGGTTTGGGCGCTTATGAGGGCGGCGTTGTGCGTAAAAGGGAAAAGGCGACAAGGAGAAGGAAGCTATTTAACATAAAACAGACCGGAGCTGAGAGAATATATTACAGGCAATAAGGCGATATTGGTTTGACAAATCGCCACTTCTGGGGTAATACATGAGCGGTGTGTTAGTGACGCGCTGTGCGTAAAAGCCAACAAAAACCTGTTTACGCAGGCCTCGCATGAACCATATCTTCGGGGTGACTGAAAATGAAGCTTTGCGCTATGACTTCGGCGGATTTTTGTCTCTAAATGAGGCCTATGCGAGCAGTTATGGAACGCAAGGGCCAGATATTTATACACACAAGCGAAAAGGCTACTTCTGGTTGGTAATTATGTAAGGAACTGCGCGAGCGCAGAAGTCGAAGCCAAATGTCCCAATGTTTGGTGTCGAATGCGTTTCACTTCAAATGTTTAGTTCCATAATAACGTGCCGTGCGTGACAAAGCTGCTGCTGCTGACGTGGTTGACATCAGGAGAGGCGAATTGGCCTTGAAAGACAACGCGGGGTCAGGACTGGTTGTGGAAAAAGTCAAATTGCGAACTGAAGTAGCCTGACAGTATTCGGATACAGCAGCAAACAATGTATTGAAAGTACCAGATAGAATCCACTTTCAAATGCAGGAATAGGAAGTACATGTAAAGGTGTTTGATACAGATTTTGAAAAGGCTAAAGGGGGACTGAGCTGCTGTTACTTTGAATCCAGTAAAAACATAAAGTGGAGTAGAACTCAGGCTAATAGTGACGTTAAAGTATTATACCTAAAGAAGGACTCTTTACTTGTGGGATATGTTTTAACTGTCACGTGCCACCACTCGATTACTCAGATGCCACACTTTGAAAATGTGTGATATTGAAAAACAAATATGGGCAGTACAATGTTTGACTCGCTGGTTTTGAACACGTCGAGACCTTCATATTACGTCTTCAGTAACATTACAACACAGTGCGTGTTTGGAGCAGACACGTAGCATAATTACAGCTTTCTCAAGTCCGCCCTCAAACTGCTCCCGCTTTGTCTATTGAGGTCACCCAGTCTGCCTCACTGGCGAGTTGAAACTGTTCATAGGTTGTTTAAGCTAAACGAATTTTCGAAGTGAACCCACTCCCACGCGGGATTCCGCTGCGCAGAAATGCATTTGTGGAATACGTGAAGCGCCACTCCGTCAGACAAAGGCCCAAAGTCACAGCTTATTATTGTGCTGAATGCGAGACGCTGCAGGTGACTATAGGGGACATTTAGAGTACATTTGAAACAGCTGACATAGATTTAAAGGGGAAAACAACAGCACGTCTTATTTTCTCCCATTGTTTTTTTTTATATGGAGAGGGGGAAAAAAGCGTAAAAATGGCCAAACCGCGCATAAAATGGTCCATATCTGTGGTGGTGAAGACTCTGGATAATGGATCGAGTTTTTGGATCCATTATCCGTGTTCCTTGTTAACATGACACGGTCTATTTTGTTGACCTTTGGAAAGATTTTACAGATGCTATCCAGTTTAGTCCAGTGGTTCTTCAACTTTTCACTGCATGTGGCACCAGGTCTGCATGATCAATCCAGGAAAGGAGAGATCTGAATTATGGCAGTAAAATGTAAATGCAAGTTCCCATAGGTATTCATTTTGGAGACACACTGAGCTAGTGAAATCATTTGCCTAAACGTCTTGCTTATTTGTTTACTGAGCCACGGAGAAAGTTTAGAATGTTGACATGTGGACTCTACGTTTTGTACGCTTCATTGCCCATAGGCCAGAGTGACGCCTCATTTGAAAGCTAAGACCTGCAAAAACTCATCGTGACTTTTTGTTGCGCTGTCGCCGCGTTGTCGTCACATTTTTGTCTGGTTTGTGGGTCATTTTTTTGTTGCTTCTTTCATTGCTTTTTCCCTTGCTCCTTTATTGCTCTTTTGGTGCTTTTCCCCCCCCCACTTTTGTATTTCTTTATTTTATTTTCATCCTCGTTTTCGTTGCTGTTTTGACGCTTTTTTTATTTTTATTTGTTAAATTTTTTTCATCCCAACAAGCTTTATAGTTCTCCTGTTCAAAGCCAAACTGGAGAACATGTGCTCGGTTCAGGTGGGGGGTAAGGGGTTAAACTCGATTATACTTTGGGATAATAGCTAACATTAGGCCAAGGAGGCTATATCATTTTTCACATATCCAGACACGGTTTAGCTATAAATAAATAAATAAATAAATAAATAAATAACATAAAAAATAAAAACACACAAAGAGAGTTTTCACGATTTAAACGGAGCAGAAGCGCCGGGAAGTCAGTTGGTGACGCCGCGCGCTCCAGCGACTCCAATCCGCCCGAGGGGCCGTGTTCTCCGGCTCGGCCTCAGAGCGGGGCCCGACGGACAAGCCCCATCCTCCGCTATTACAACATCCACACACACACACACACACACACACACACACACACACACACACACACACACACACACACACACACACACTCCCACGGCCTCGACGGCCTCGGTGTGTGTATGTGAGCGCGCGTGCGTGTGTCCGAAAGGCGGAGGAAAACATCCCCTGACTGCTCATGCGCAGAGAGAGGTCGGGCTTTGGGAGAAGGAGGAGGAGGAGGAGGGGAGGGGGGGACAGCTGCGGAGCGCGAGGGGGGGGGGGAGAGAGATACGATCGAAGAGCGGACAGACAACACGATCCGACCCGCGATAGACACGTCCCCGGACGCGGCGCGAGAGGGAGAGAGAGCGAGGCCGGCGAGTGATGGAGCGAGGGACGTGACGGGAGGTACGCACGGCACGGCACGGCACGCTGGCGGGTTGCCTCTTTAACTGCGCGCGTTTGCAGATGCAGAGATTTACTGTGAAGGTATTTAAGGTTTTGAGGCCGAAATGTTTGTGGAAAATCGGGGGGGGAAAATGTTGGTCGTAGTATTTTTTTTAGGCTGCAGCTCGCGCGTGATCGTATTTGAGGTTGCGTGTCTGGCTTCTGCGAACAGACATTGAGTTTGTTATTGTGTAAAATATCGAGGCCTTTAAAAAAAAATCTGCCTTATTTATAAAAATCGGGTTATTTATAAAAAATCGGGTTTATTTATTCTAATTGAAATATCTTGCTCTAGGTTGTGAAAGAAGAGAATTCGGCTGCTTTTTTTTGTAATCTCGATTAGAGCGAAACATTCCCATCAATCGTTTTCTAACCTTTGGGCCTGCAGAAGCGACGCATTAACGCCAAAGTTTAAAGCCACACTGCGGAAGATTCCAGGTCAACAAATGTGTCGCTTAACCTAGCCTTCACCGAACATGCTAACAACGATCAGCCAGACACACCGACGATGCTATTCCCACAGCGGAAGAGGACACCGTGTAAAGTTAAAAGCTCGAAATGAAACGATGACCGCGGAGACGAGCTGGTGGCGATGTCCCGCTCCCAGCGACCACATTACCGGAGTCAGGCGTGAGTCATTTCCACTGTAGTTTTCACAATGGACATACATGTTTGTATTTGTTGTATGGGTAAATGTTCCGCAGTGTGGCTTTAAGGAGGACTATTTCGGGGGTCGCTTTCATCGTTTTCAAAGTAGATTGTAAAAGAGACAAAATACAAAAATATCTGCGTTATCTTAGCTGGGCATAGATTGTGTGTGTGTGCGTGTGTGTGTGTGTGTGTGTGTGTGTGTGTGTGTGTGTGTGTGTGTGTGTGTGTGTGTGTGTGTGTGTGTGTGTGTGTGTGTGTGTGTGGTGTTGTGTTGTATAGGTGTGTGTTAGCAAACAGCTCTGAGCTACGCGGCCTCAGAAACGTCCACTGTTCATACAAGCCATGCGAACGCACCATTATAACCTGAATAACTTTACGTTTCTGTGTGAGAAGGAGATGGATTAAATAACGGTTAAAACCTCACACACTCCTGCCTGCTGCCTGTGTGTTAGCCTAAAGCCTGAGTCTGTGCGCGTGTGTTGTTGAAGCAGAAAAATGAGTTTGTCTGGTGAAGTAGACTCCATGGCAGTTTGTTCATTTGAACTCTTTTATCATTATCATCATAAAGTCCAGATTAGTGCTGAATGGGTCACATCACGTCGGTGCAGTAATTGTGTTCATATTTGCACATGAATGACTTTGCTTATGGTACTTTAAATCGCAAAATGACTGCTTTGCCTTACGTCCACTCCCTGGGCAGACTGATATTTATGCTGTTAAAACACAAAGTCAGACAGTGTCCAGTATGTTCCGTCGGTGCGTGGGCACATACGAGAAGGCTGAGTTTCCACTAAGCTGTTCTGCGTTTGAGAATCCTGCACTGGCCCCCGAGCGGCCGAGCGTTCCTTTCAGAACTCAGCAAACGGACAGTGTGTTGTCAAAGAAAATATGTGGTAATAGAGAACTTTTATTCAATGATTGAAGAGGCCTCTGGGCATATTTGCAAGTCTGTGAAATATGTTTTTATCATTGCATTGAGATATACAATAGACATTTCGATTGTAAGAGAATTTCTGATGCATTTATTGAAGTGAGTAAATTAAACGGTTAGTTTGGATCCAAGCTCATTGCTAACTTTCCTTTCTAACATTTCTTTAATTGTTTATAAGCACGTTTCACAATTTCCATGGTCACGTTTCAGGTTCACTGTCTCAGAAATGCTACAAAACTAGCCTGCAAGCTCATGATATTGAAACAAATGCTTAATAAGTAGATGCACAGTCATTTCCCAAAGTTATTGGAGTTTACCATACACTTTAGGAGGACCAAAGTATTGTGGTGCCACGACGAGAAACAAAATCAAATATAGGGCCTTTAACCCTTTTAGAACTGGCACGTTTCCGCAGACGTTACCTTAACCCTAATACTATTCAAATACAGTTAGTCCGAAGAAACTGTCACCTCCCCCTCCTAATGTGTGTGACCTAAATCTGTTTGACATGTATCAATGGAATCATAATTAAATAATATGGACTTCAAATTTCTTTTTTTTCCTGAGCTCATCTTGGTAATTATTGGGACGTTTGCATTATTTTATTGTTTTGTTTGAATTGCAGCAACAGTAGAACATAAATTAAGATATAATCCAAAATGGATTATATCAAACTGACATTTTTGGGTCACTGACGTTTTACAATTTTCAAATGCCCCAAAAATAAAAAGGCAATAGTAAGTCAGCTTTATAGCTTTTGGGGAACATTAATCTGTACAACAATGGCCCCTGTTCATTTATTTTTAAATAAATTACTTTTTTCTGCACTTGACATTGGAATGTCTTGAAAATGTAACCCGGTCTAACAGAGCTTTTTCTAAATTTAAATTTGAATGTAAATTATATTTTTCCAAGTAATGCAAAATATTAACACTTTAAACGAGCAACATTTTATCACTCTAGCTTTGTTCTTCGTCTTGTTGGGTGCAACAGCTCAACTTTGAAGTTCTAGGCTGGGATTGTTTGGAAGCATTTCGGTTTCCCTTTTTGCTATTTATGGAGCTCTAAAATCGATCTTAACACTTTCAAGCATTTATGTTATTCATAATTAGAATTGTTGTGGCTTGAGGTTGAGGACGCGTAAATCTCAGTGTCGCTAACCCATTTTTACTTTTACGTAAAGGATATTTATAGAGCAGAGTGTGGACTGAGTGAAGTAGGGACGGCTGAAAAGAGCTTTGAAAAGTCTAATCTTAGTTCTATTTGGGTTGTATTGGACTATTTTCCCCCATCAATTGCCGTTTGGAAAAGGCACAGATCACGGCAGTACTTTGTATTCTTATATTTAGCACATGGACTGTGGGAAAAGAGCAGTTTGACGGCCGAGAATCCCACATGTTTCTGTTGTAAACGTGACTTTATCTTTACGAGTGCGCACTTTGGTCGTCTCTGTGGTTTACTGTCAGCTCGAGAGGGACGTGTTTACAGGAGAGAGGCTGAGACAAAAGCAGCACAGGGCGTCTGCAGGGGCGCTCAGTCACCAAGTCAAACACAGTGGGGTGTGAAAGTTGAGGGATAACGTTTTGACATGGCTAATTTTGAAGACTACAAACAGAGGTTCAAATAGAACTCTGTGTTCAGTTTGAAGAAGAAACGGTACAAAATTTCATCAAAAGCTCTTCCGTCCAACTGTCTAGCATCATGGGGCGGATCGAACATCCTTTGGGGTTGTATGGATTCAATTCATTTTCCAACAAGTTCTGTAGGAAAACAGAACAGCAGCTGTGAATAAGCTTAAGTTTAGGAGCAAATGGCTTCTATAAATGGGCAATGATCGTAAACTCAGATCAAAATGCACAATTGACGTTCTTAAAAGGTGCAGGTTGAAGGTTTTGCCGTGGCCTTCACAGTTTCCCCGACTGAAACCTCATTGAAGAGCCATGTGTGACAGACAGTCCAGATATCTCTCACTTCTAGCAGACTTTTGTAAGGAAGAAAGGGCTGCAATCCTTCAAACCCGAACTGAAAGACTCTGACCTGCCCAGAAAAGCGTTTCAAGTGAACTCTGCAGGTAGCTTTTTTACTTTGATGTTACTTTGAAAATATAAAAGATGAAAGATTTTGAAGCGGAAAAGTCATTTTTCAGGACAATTATTTGTACTTTCTTCTTTGAAGGCTTTGTAAAGTAACTGTGCAGTACTTCTTGGAGTAGTTACGCAGTAAACCACAGAGTGACACAAAAGCAGACGTTTCATCGATTTGATGTGATGTTATGTTTACATGTACGTGCCCGATTTTTCCTGTTCTCAAGGTGTGAAAGTCGAAGGTTCACTCCAAGCTGCTGCCCCAACTTGTTTCTAGCTCTCACAATACTTCCCCCATATCCATGTTTATGTTTGTGAGACATCGGAGCAGAGTGGACTGTTGAAGAAATCGTGTTATATTTATATGTTTTTTCTTCACCAGGCAGTGCCATTTTGTTCTCCTTATGTCTGGGTGCAAGCTTTCCACATCAAGCTCAGAAATTGGCGTGAATCCTTACAAAGTTTATGACAAATGTATTATTACTTCAAACAATGAATTACTATGTAATTGTTTGCACATTTCCTGTCTATTCTGCACACCCTGAGTGTTTCTGTGAGCCGAATGTAACAAGTGAAGTTCTCCATTGTGAGATCAATAAAGGCTAACTTATCTTATTATTTACTATACACCATTAGTGCTACTATTACTGCTTTTACCTTTAACTATTGCCACTTTTAAAACTACTACAGTATTGCCTGTCTACAAGTATTATGAAGCCCAGCACTGCTTGTCACATGGGCTGGTTGTTACGTTGCTTTTTAAAGCTGAGGGGCACCGTGATTTGATGTGTGTTTTTTTTTTTAACAGAAACAGTGCATTGAAAATCATTTTGTAATAAAAAAAAATATAGTAATGGAAACATATTCATTGAACCTAAAATGTATTTGAAAAATAAATATTTACACTTTTCTTACTTGAATATTTTGATATTTTGTTCAAAACTACAGTCCTCATAAGTTTGATTTTTTTTTAAATACATTTTTACGGTTTTCTCTCTATCAGCTTTTTTGGTTTCAGTAACAATCCTTGCATTTTGAGGAGAATCCCTCATGTTTTCATTCACTCAACAACATGTTTAAGCCTTCCAGCTGAAGTCACGTGATGGCTAAGGGAAACAGTTTGTCATGTGGTCAGGTGGCTCAGGGGTTGGTCGTCACATGCACTGTATATGGTGGAGGATTGTGTTTTTTCTTGCTGTTGTTCCTCTAGGTTTTTATGATCCATTCAATTTGTTAGTGTTTGTTCCGCTCATGTTTTGAGATTTTATTGACTATAGGTTCAAGAGCAGGACCACGCCTCTAATTACCCAGAATGCCCTACGTCTGGAACTGTTCTGGCGAGGTCCCTGCTGGTGAATGTACGGTTAGCGGGAGGAATTTGAGTAATTACCGAGTGATTGTTTTTTATGTCAATTGTTTGCTAAATTCATGTTTACAATAAAAAACGAATCACTAACCAGAAGGACAACTGACTTTGTGCCGACCTGCTCCTGCCAGTTTGGCTGTTTTTGGACAGTTAATAACTAGTTACACTTGCCATTTTTGAGGGAGGCGTGTGCTCGCAGCGGTGATCATAAGATCATTTATTAATGGGTGCACTCTGTCACTCTGCAAGGTCTCCAAGTTTTTTCAAGAATTCAAGTCATTTTAGTCAAATTGTTGCTATTACATTTGGTATTTGTACTTATTATTTGCAGTATTTGAAGACCTTTGTGGTATCTATTCTATGTATTTTTTTTAGGTCTTAAAGTACTTCTGTTCTGTGTACTACAGTCCTTTTCTCCAACTTACAGTACTACTATGTCGTATTCCAATGAATGAAGTTCTTTCAGTACTGCAGTGTTCGAGTACTTTGGATGTAGTAATGCATTTTTGCAGAATTCCACCTTCTACTTTAAGTAAAGGCTTTAAGCTTTATACTGTATATAATGTAAGTGTGACTGGGACGATCTGTCGATGAGCAGCGGACTCTAGACACAAAGTGTGACAATTATGTCATATTCTCCCCCACTACTACTACTACTACTACTACTACGATTATTGTTACTTCTACTACTACTACTACTACGATTATTGTTACTTCTACTACTACTACTACTACGATTATTGTTACTTCTACTACTACTACTACTACGACTATTGTTACTTCTACTACTACTACTACTACTACTACTACTACTACTACTACTACTACTACTTCTCTTGTTACTTCTTCTACTACTACTACTACTACTACTACTACTACTACTACTACTACTACTACTACTATTCTCTTGTTACTTCTTCTACTACTATACTACTACTACTACTACTACTTCTATTGTTACTTGTACTACTACACATGCTTCCTTTATAGCTATAGCAACTCCACCGCTGCCACCATTACTTCTTCTACTACTAGAGTTTTTAAAGCGTGGAGCAGTTGTCATGTTTGTCCAGATGGTGGAGCTTTTTGTATTGTTGTTTCACTGATCAGATTCATTTGACCATTAGCCTTTGTTGAGCATATTTTACAGCACTGGGGGATTCCCTGCATTTTTCAGCTCATGACACTACCGACCGACACCACATATTTGACTGGTAGCAGTGTGTATTGTGCTCTTCCTGGGTAGGCAGGTGGGGGCGGCGACATGATATAGGGAATGGAAAGGAACTACTACTACTACTGCTACTGCTACCACTGCCTTTTCTTCTTCTGCTATACTGTACGTCTTGTGCTACATAGGGATGTCAAGATGAACCGGTTTTACAATTATGGCGTTATAAAATCCCACGGTGGGTTAATCATAAGAATTGTAGGACCCACAGTTAACCACTGTCACGTCTCATCAGGTATTTGTGCTAAACGATGCTACTCATCAGTAAAGACTGAAGAAACTCCGTCCAAAATAATAATCCAATGTGCAGAGAGCAGATCTTATACATTTTTGACGTTGTCAAGGGAAGAGTCCCAAAAGAACCATGTGCGTTTGTTATGTCACTGTGAAAACTAAAGTGAAACTGTGCGACACATAAAAATCAGAATATTAAGTCACTCAGAGAGGGAATATCTTGTAGAATATCTTTTGAAAACATTCAAACCAGTTTTCTTCTTTTATCTATTGCTAATAATAATATTCTATGGCCTATGTATGATTTTAAAATCAACATTTTATTAGGCATATATATTTTTTTTACATATTCTTCCTTATTTTCAATAATCGTAAATAATTCTAAAATCTCAATATTATTCTTCCCAATAATCGTGACATCCCTAGCGCTATTGTACATGTTGATTCCCAGCTGACGAGAGTTCAAACCACCATGACGCAACATGTTTTTTACTGAGAACATACGTATTTGAAGTAGAGAGTCCCCTCTGAGGAGTGTGTGTGGAGTGTGTGCCCGTGAGTGGGACGTCCCGCTGGAGGAAGGGCTCGGGCTGTTCACAGTTCAGACCAGAGACATTCTGCGTCTTACTCCGACTTTCACAAAGATGTTAGTGCAATTACAGCTATGTTCTGAGACTCTATTTGAAAGTTTGTTTGTGCTTTCAAGTCACAGGGATGACAGTGTGAGAACGTGTTAGTCCTCTGGAAAACTCACACACACAGACTGCAGCTCGAGCAGATCAATTATACACTCTATTTATATAGCATTAAACAGCAGTTATACGGAGGAAGATACAAAAGATATAGATAAAAACAATACATTACAAAAGTAAATTTAGAAATAAGTCACACCTCTTACCCCACCTGAACCAAGCACATTTTATTCCACTTCAGCTTTACCCAAATCTAAAGCTTCTCAACTGGAGAGCAACAGTGTATTGCCTCATTAGAAAGCGACGTTTTTGTCACTTTTTCGAAGCATTTTGTCATTTTTATCTCTTTGTTTTTGCCACGTTTTTGTCGCATTTCTGTTGAGGTTTAGTCACCTTTTGTAGCTTTTTGGTCGCCTTTTCATCGCATTTTTTCATTGCTTTTTTGATGAGTTTTCTCCACGTTTTTGTCGCTAGTTTGATGCGTTTTTTTTTTAGCTTTTAGATTTGGGTAAAGCCAAACTGGAGAAAATGTGCTCGGTTCAGGTGGGGTTAAGGTTAAGAAGAGGTTAAGAAATAACATGTGTATTATAAAAAAAAACATATTATCGCAATTGAAATTAGACAATTTACTTATAATAATAAATAATATATCTTTTCTCATTTCAAATCAAAAATATAATTTCACAGGCATATTTTTTTTACTTGGCAAGTCGAAATAACTGTAGTTTTACTCAATTACTCAAAAGATGAATATAGTTGTAATTTTAACCTTAATGTATCATTTTTATAAACAGTAAAAAACACAGAAGCCATATCACTGAGTTTAATTTGAGGAGGACACCAACACAGTAACCCTTAACAATAAGTCGCTAAGTTTTCTACAGTGAGTAAAAAAAGATGTGAGATAACCCGACTAAAGGGCTGTTCTGAAAAAGTAACAACTAGGACTCACTCGTTACAAACGTCCTGGTCCTGAACAAAGGTCCTTCAATGTCTATTACGACATTGAGTGGATAAAAGGAGGTTCAGACTGAGGTGCAGTGTGTGTTGGAGTTTGGGAACGTCCCGTTACAGATTTCCGAGCGATGACACACGTGTGAGAGACAGTCCGCAGAGGAGCACGGCGCTCTTAGATATGAAGACTGTCCTCCGGAAGATTCACTACGTTATACAGTCGTCTGTACTCCAGCTGCTACCCGGAGAGGGACGATACTCTCGGAAAGGGAAAACAACCTGGAATGGGTTGTTGTTTTGTAATAGTCAAATCTGCAGGGGCAAAAATATACAGTATTGGACATGCAGCAGATTTGTTTCACCACTATATAACTGTTAATAGATTAGTTTTACGTTCTACAAGTGTTGTCTGATGAGTCAGTCCTTCACTTTCGGTAAGAAACGTTTTCGAGGCATGTGTGATGGCATTTGTAGTAGGAAATAGCAAATATCAAGCATATTTGTTGAAGAGTATCTAAGTGTAGATCTGAAGTGGCAGAACACAGCCTTCTTTTGCATCATTTCCAGTGCAAGAGAAATTTAGTCTATGGACAAAACGTACACTTTATAAAAATACAGGTGTAAGTGATTTTAAAAATGAGCGCTTGGAGCTTGGAAACTTGCCAATGAGCTTTCACTGTAAGATAGGACTTATAACGTCAAAAATGTCTAATTGTAATAGTTTTTTGTGTTTGTTTTAACCTGTTCAGGACCGTAGTCCCTGATCAGGGTCCAGACATTCTCTTCAAGTGCAAATGACATGCTAAATTAAACGCCATGACAAAATACTTGATCTGTTTTATTCACACTAAAGCTAAACATTTACACACATACATTGATCAGTGAATATCAAGTGTCTGCGTTGTGGCATATCTCCAGGAGGGACATTTGAACTTATTTGGAATGTTCGATATCAAAAGCTGCCATATGTATACATGTTAGAACTAACTTTGACATGGCTTTGCTCACAGTGTCCTCCATTCTTTTTCTGCTTCCAATGATGCAATTGTAAAGCAATTTGGACAAAGCAATAGACGGAGTTTGGGAACGTCCCGTTACAGTGTCCGGGAGCAATCATGTTCATAAATAACTAGGGATGTCCCGATCCGATCACGTGGTTACAGACTCGATCGTGATCGGACATTACCTCCCGATCAGGACTTGGATATACTATATGCATGTCCATTCTCATTACTTTTGATCAGATTTCGAGCTATCGCGAACCACTCTCTGTCCCCCCCCGGCCCAGCACCTCCGTCACTCACTACACCTGGCACCATCCGCTCAGTCCGTGTCCCCCCTTAGTCTGAGAAATCCCCAAATCCACACAAGTGCCAGCGCGGGAGAACAATAACAACATCCCCAATAACCCGTGCAGAGTTTACTGTAGGCTAAGTGAGGAGTGAGAACGAAAGGGAGGACGGGGAGAGAGCGGTAAGAAGTAACAAACAGCTGTTTTATCGCTATTACACCGCCACATGTGATTGAACCGTGGCTACTCAGACCGGCACTGAGCAGAGAAACCCTCCTCGCATTTCTGTGAAGATGTGTAAAAGTCCGAGAGCCCGCCCCGTCGCGCTCATATGTGCACAAATACGCTGAAAGACGAGGGTAAACTGTCTGTATTAATAACCTAAACCACTGCCTCCTCTCTTCGCTCACACATTCAGTAGGTGAATTGAGGAAGAAGCGCTTGTTTTCACTCCTCTGGTTGTGTTTAGCCTTTAGTAAAACACACACACTCTGTACACGCCCACAGTAGATGACGCGCGTTCACGGCGCACGTGCACAGCTCGGTGGACGGTGCGTGCGCGGACCTACACCCTGTCCCGGTTTTCAGGCTGGGTCCGGGAAATGTGGTCACCCTATCTTCATTTAAAGAGATTGTAATCAAGTTAAAATGGCATTGTGTTATTGAACTGTTTGGCCACATTACTGCTGTGTTTTTGCCAGAGTTTAGTACAGTTTAGTACATTGCAGTGTACAAAAAAGTTATTGCCCACGTTTTGTTTTCATTGCCAATCAAAACACATTTAATAACGAATGGGATTTTAGATCACCCTCTGTGTAAAATTATATTACACTGTAAAGTCTTGCTTACTTGAGAAAAAACAGACTAAGTAGAGTTACTCTATATATCCAAAACCATGAATGAAAACAAGTTGAATATTATAGTTTTTTCTTAATTTTTAAAACAATATATTAGGTATCGGATCGGGACTCGGTATCGGGAAATTCTCAAAATCAAAGGACTCAGACTCGAACTCGGGGGGAAAAAAACTGATCGGGACATCCCCATAAATAACCCTAATGTTCTGTTGTTTGCAGAGAACATGGTCCAGTCGCAGAGTTATGAGCGGAGAGGAAAAACTCATGGGTGTAACCTCCGCTTGCACAAGAGGAAGAAAGAGATTTTGCAATGATTCAGTTTTTTTTCTATAAATGTGAGCTCTTTATTAAGAAGCTTCCAGTTTTGTACTTCACAATATTTGGAATGTTTTTACCAAAGGATTTTTTCAATATCTAATTCCTAGCCTGGTTAGTGTGGTTTTAATTTAAAACGAAAAAGAGGCGAGGTTTTTGTTCACTAATAACCTGAGGCAGATAGTTACATTTACTCATGTACTTAAGTAACTTTTTGAAGTAACTGTACTTTTTCAACTCGTTTTTATACCATACTTTTTCACTTCTACTTGTGTAATATAAAAATGGTATCTGTACTCTAGTAACTTATGACACTCATGTGAGCAAAGACGCGTGAAACAGATGTATTTTGTGTTTTGTTTCCTTCATTCTTCACATTGATTCATTTATTTATGTTTTTATGGGATTTTCTTTGAAAACATTATTTCATGTTTGTTTCTCATAATTTCTTTACTGAAACATCAATCAGACTTTTACGTTCAAACAGTTACTCACAGTACTTTTTTACTCTTGAGTACATATTATATAGCAACTCTACCTCTGCTAATAACCAGCTCATTCAAAAACTTCCCAAATCACTTTGTGTCTAATACTAATGTAAATCAGACTCATACACCGCGTTCCAAATTATTATGCAAATGATATTTTTCTAAGATTTTCTAAATTGTCAACTAAAATGACATTATCATTTTCAAGTCTTTAACAGTTAGAGGATAATACTGTATGAACGTGATTGAAAAAAACCTCCCAGTGATAACTAGCCTGGCTAACGCCAGACTAAAATCACAAGTGATATTTAGTCTGGGGACCACCAATTCATTTTCTCGTAGTGGTTTACGATTGTCCAGAGCCGTTTATTGGGCTGAATGTCTCTCATGCGTCTGCACGTAGCCAAGCCAATCGTATCATGGTATCAGATGACGTATGACGTACCCGCTGTAAACTTTCGAGCTAAACTATTTAGAACACGGTCTAAAACTTGATTGAAAGATGCTGCTGTGATGTTGGATCCATAAATAAACTTTTTTTTTTTCATCCGTAAACAAACTACAAGCTTCCGTATGTCGTATGTCTCGTTCTGTGATTGGTCCAAATCCATGCGAAGATTTCAGCCATGGTCCCCAGGCTGCTGTGAAGTTCGAATGATTTGAGCGCACACAACAGTCTGGCGTTAGCCAGGTTAAGTGATAACAGTATTTTATTCAAAAATAAATATAGTTAACAACTCAAAATCTACTGTTCCAAATTATTATGCAACTCATAGTTTCAATACATTTTAAAGGTTGTAAAGAACTGAAAATGGTTATTTGTTGAATTTGTAGCATTAGGAGGTCATATTTACTGAAATCAAAAGCTATTTCAATCAAAAACATCTTAACAGGTCAAGTTATATTTTAACATAGGACCCTTATTTGAGCAGCTTCAGAATACTTGCAACCATTGAACTTGTGAGTTTGTGAGTGTGCTTGGATTTCTTTGCAGGATGTCAGAATATGATGTGAACTGCCTCATAGATGTTTTGCTTGAGGCTCCAAAGGTTCTCAATAGGGTTGAGGTCAGGGGAGGATGGGGTCCACATCATGAGTTTCTCTCCTTTTATGCCCATAGCAGCCAATGATGCAGAGGTATTCTTTACAGCATGACATGGTGTGTTGTCATGCATGAAGATGATTTTGTTAGGGAAAGCACGGCTCTTCTTTTTATACCATTTATTTATTGGTTTATTTGGTCGGGACAGTGCATGTTAATGAACATACATGGGTCTCATGCATGTAAACAAGCCACACCGGATTGTAGCCTTGGGCTAATTTGTATCCGTTGTCCCCCATGCGCACTCTCAAACACACTCTCATTCATCCTGGCCTATTGTACATGTTTTTAGTGGTAGGGAAACCTACGCAGACATGGGGAGAACATGCAAACTCCACACAGAAAGGCCCTGTCTAGGTGAGAATCGAACCCCGGACCTTGTAGCTGTGAAGCACGAGCTCTAACCGCTGTACTATCGTGCCGCCCATAGAAGATAGAAGAAAGTGGTCAGTCAGAAACTCCACATATTTTTCAGAGGTCATTTTCACACCTTCAGGGAGCCTAAAGGGGCCGACCAGCTCTCTCCCCATGATTCCAGGCCAAAACATGACTCCGCCCCCTCCTTGCTGACGTCACAGCCTTGTTGGGACATGGAGGCCATTCACCAACCATCCACTACTCCATCCATCTGACCATCCAGGGTTACACGGCACTCATCAGTGAACAAGACTGTTTGAAAATGAGTCTTCATGTATTTCTGAGCCACTGCAGCCGTTTCTGCTCGTCAGCTTCAATTAGCAGTTTAGTGGAGGCCGGATAGAAGGTTTATGCTCCCTCTGGACCCTCTGGAGGGTCTTACACCTTGATGTTCGGGAGACTCCAGAGGCACCAGCAGCTTCAAATACCTGTTTGCTGCTTTGTCGCAGCTGTTCTCTTAATCTGATGTATTTGTCTGGCAGAAACCGTCCTCATTGTGCCTTTATCTGCACAAACCCATGTGTGCTCTGAATCAGCCACAAATCTCTTAACAGTACGATGATTACGCTGAATCTTTCATGAAATATCGAAGGTTTTCATACCTAGTCCAAGGCATTCAACTATTTTACGCTTTTCATCAGCAGAGAGATCCTTTTTCTTTCCCTTATTGCTTGAAAATGGTGGTCTGCTTAATAATGTGAAATGTCCTTTTTTCCCTTAACTGGGCTTACCTGACAACTAATCATCACAGGCGTCTGAGATTAATGTCAGAGATTCAAAGAGCCCTGAAACACAATACCAAACTCATGGATGATGAGTTTCATTGAAAAACGTTTTTTTTTTTTTTTTTACCTTTATGACACTTAAATACAATTGCATAATCATTTGGATCGCGGTATATATTTAAACCTGGCTCTATACATTATTCACATTTTTGTTAATGAAAATATATAATAGAAATATATAATAAAGAAATATATAACATATTTATACAATAGCACAAAATGTCTTAAAACAATAAATAAAAGACATGATCACATTTCAAATGGATGTCAGTAAGTGTGAATGGTAAATGGTCTCAACTTATATAGCGCTTTTCTACCTTTATCAGGCCCAAAGCGCTTTACAGTAAGCCCACACGTGTAATCATCACCCTGTCAGTTCAAAGTGGTTTCAAGTGTTTTTGACGTGTGTGTGATTCAGAGAGCGACAGAGAGCGATGCTGCAGGAGAAGAGCTCCGTGGCTCCGGACGACCAGACCAGGGCACAGTGCGGAGCCGAGGCCCAGAGCGAGGCCCCTCAAACTGGGCGTGAGGTCAGCGCAGCAGGGGCCCCCGGCTCCAGAGAACACAGCGCAGCAGGGGCCCCTGGCTCCAGGGAACACGAGCAGGTACGAGGCGCTGAGCAGACACTGGAGAAGGTCATGGACAAAAACATTCTTTTTACACACAGGGCTCATCAAGGCCGGTAATGTCATTAAAAAGCATTCAATCGGATTCAAACTGACATTCAATCTAAATTTATTGGATAATGATGACATTGTTCAACACTTTTTTACAATCCTTTTTATAAATTCATAGACAATACCAAAATGATGGTCTAAAAGATGTTCAGCTGCAGTTTTAGCTGAAATTGACCACATTTCCTCTGTTAGATGGAATGTTTGCAAATCTTCAGAAATTAAATAGGCGCCAACTTTTTCTTCGTTTTTGGCATTAGATTATAGTATTCGGGCATTACAATGGCATTATAAAGCATGACATTTACCTTGCTTCTGCCGGTATAAACCCTGACGTCATATTACACTCCAATGAATTCAGACCAAAGGGATGGGCACGTCTGGATGAAATGTGGAAAGGGTGGTGTAGATTTTCGAAGAATAACAACGTAATGTTAATAAGATTGAATCTTTCTGACTCCAACTGATTTGCTAATTATTAGGTAATGTGAACAGGACAGAGCAGCCATAAAAAAATTGAAAAATGGATTCAAAGGGTACAGCCAAATTCAAATTCTCCTGATAATGTACGAAGTTAAACATAATCAGTTTCCTTCAAATATTCAGAGTGCTCAGTTACAGGGATGAAAAATAGAATCTTTGCAGGAAAGTGAACCTAAATATGAACTGAAATGAATGATATCCGTGTAATGAATGTCAACAGTTATGGTTTTGACCACCTAAGGGGAAGCATTTATAAGTTTCTTCTGCAACTCCCTTTGGGAACATTGTTACGCTGTTACGAATATAATTCATCTGTAGGGCTGTGTACCGTTAAACGATACCAGTGTGTTATATGAAAAATTAAAGTATCGAAGCAGGTCAAAAATCTAAATTTGGATGCTGTTGGTCCAGGGACAGCACTTAAAGAAGTGGCTTGGTTGTTTCAGCTCAAATAAATGATTTTCTCCCAATTGTGTCCCTATTTTTTACATTTTGGTGCCAATTTTTTTAAATTTTTTGCCCAATATTTGCCTAATTTTTCCCAATTTCTTTTTACACATATTTTTTTCTTATTTTTGCCCCAATTTCTTTCTCATTTTCCCTGTTTGTGTCCCTCATTTCTGCTCATTTTTATTACTAATATTTTCCATATTTACCCCCAATTTATTCCGTTCTTCCCCTTATTTTCTCCCCATTTTCTGTCTTTCTTTTCCCACACTTGTTCCTTATATTTTTGCCAGAATTTCTCCCCATTTCCCCCCAAATTATTACCCATTTTTCACACATTTAGGCTTTTGAGCTTTAGGCTGTAGCTTTCACGTGGGAAAATACTGTAGTAATGTGTGTCTTTGAGTAACACTATAATAAATGAAGTGGACTGTACTATGCGGTATTGTCAAGCCCTCCTTTTAATATGCCTCATTATTTCTTCATTTTTATATATTTCTAAATGCCGCACACACTTTTCTATCTACACTTTACTGTGGATGAAGTTATAACAAGTACATTTCTCTTCTCTTAGATCTCCTTTTACCTTATCTGTGAATCCCTGTTTATGTCTCAAATCAAGATCAAGCTGGACTTTCTCATTCAGAAAGTTGTCCTCAGTGAAGCTGTGCTTGTCTAATATTGGTATTTGTGATTTGATTGAACCTTTGTGAGATTTGCTTTGGTGAATCCTTTGTAAAAGATCATTTCTCGCATGTCGTTTCAGAATATCGAGAACATCAAGGTGGTCCTCCACGAGAGAGAGCTGTGGAAGAAGTTCCACGAAGCAGGAACCGAGATGATCATCACTAAAGCAGGCAGGTCAGAGACAGCTGCATATGCACCACACGCTCTAACCACTGAGCCAGTTAAGGCATAGACAGAGAGGAAAAAGGTTCAGTTTCCAATCAGCAAAAGTGTGTTTACTTTTAGAAAACACTGAGGTCCGGCTTGTTGCTTTGTTGTTTTAACTGTTGTAGTTGTTAGTCCTTGATCCTTGATCCTGGAAATACCATATTGGGTATTAATTCCAAATATTCGATACTGAACCAATACCTGTTTTGGCTCTCTTTTAAAAACAAAGCTTTCACGACTAAATCTAATATGGACATGCTGTATGTCATTTTGAAGCTCTGAACCTGGAGATTCAATCGATTGTTGAGTTAACGTACTTTTGATCAGCACACAAACGCTAGCTAATCAAAGCTGTGATCGGATCACCCAAAGTAATAAAATAAAGGAGTGTTTGTATTTTAGTTTATGAAATGCTGTTAAAGAATAACTGATCCAACATATTTGTAATGATCACTTTAATGTCATGTAGCCAGGGTACTTAGAGTAGAAAGTCCAGAGAACCTTCTTTAAAGTTGTTCCATTTCAGTTTGATAATACATAGCCTATAACTGATAATTGATCTGTAACATCTCGTTTGCAAGATACGACTTTCATGATCTCAAAATGTG
Organism: Neogobius melanostomus; assembly: GCA_007210695.1. Lineage (NCBI taxonomy): Eukaryota > Metazoa > Chordata > Actinopteri > Gobiiformes > Gobiidae > Neogobius > Neogobius melanostomus. Next base: position 601,849 of record VHKM01000346.1, read on the forward strand.
GAAAAAAGGACCATTTACTTTTGCACTTACAGCAACCACTTTAAACAAAGTCTCTTGGTATTGGTTAATATCGGATATCGGCAGAGAGTCAAACCCCAGTATCGGTATCGGAATAAAAAAGCTGGATCTGTGCGTCTCTAGCTGTGGCATTGTTTCAGGAAGCTTCAATGTCAAGAGATCCAGTTAAAAGATCTTGTATTGATGATGGGTGAATGTGACCAACGCGCAAAGCCTTCTGCTGCACATCCCAAAGATTCTCAATGCATCAGAACATTTTAGTTACATCCAGGTAAAGGATACCTTCTTTGGTCAGGCAGTATTTAAAATAGTAATATGACCAGTGCTGTAGTAGTAGCAGTTGCAATACAAGTGTTAGCCGTTGTTAGCGGTAGCAGTTGTAGCGATATCTATCTCTCTAATAGGAAGCCCGTCCCGGTGATGTCTGTGACAGAGGATTAGAGGCAGGAGGGTTTGGACATGAACCAGACCGGGCTCTTCTCATTTCTCACGCGCCTCTGGAACCTGCCGAGAGGGGACAGGAGCACCGTGAGAAAACACGCTCCGGAGTACCAAGATATATACAAACTGTACTCCATTTTGAGAGCCAACTGTTAAAAGGTCGGACCGATACCAAGAGCAATATCAAAGAGGGACGCAGCTGCTGTAAACAGTATGGACGTTTCAAGGATTGTAAATAAACTCCTCAACGGGCCATGTCAGGGCACACCGTGGTTATAGGGAACATCTAAGCATTTACGTTCAGATGTTCAAGCCTTTCACAAAAACACTTCTCGCTAGATAGAAACTGTACAAGATTTAGTACAATGTCATTTGCTATGTAACAATCCTGTAATAAGACCCAAGACACTCCACCAGGGCTCTGCGACCATCAACATCAAAAAAGCCATTTTGGTCAGTTTTAAAGCCAAAGCAATAGTATTTATATCAGCAAAGAACAAAGCAGATACACATTTTTAATTGATAGTAAGATGATGAATAAATAAAATAAAAGTAAAAAGCTTTGAAACTGTACCGATAGGAAATTAAGCTTCTCTGGATGGTCCTTACCTGCAAAATTTCAACAAATCATTTGTCACAGCCTTCAGTCTGCCGCAGATTTGGCCTCATACTGTGCTATTGCAGATTGTCACTCATATGAATACTTTGTTTTTTCATCAAAGCTCAAAAGAGCTCCACCACACCCTACAGTATTTAAAATAGTAATATGACCAGTGAGTGCTTTAACCCACGGAATATGAAGATAATTAATCATGTATTAATTGTAAATGAATCACATCGAGCTTGTGTTTCAAAACGCAGACTATAGCGTAACATTTTGTGCTTATTAGGAGCACACTTTGTGATCTTGCCACTCCAGGCTTAGCGCATTTAAGTTGGAAGTATGTGGGGTGGAGACACACCTTTTCCTCCAACCAGATCGACTCCGCGGCCGGGAAGAGGCGAGAGGTTGTTGGCAGTGGGGGGTGAACATGTGCATTTGTTTTGTTTCGTGTTTATGGCCAAGCGGGCCGATCCGCGCCACAGCGGACGTCTGTAGCTCTTTCTCTCTCTCTCTCTCTCTCTCTCTCTCTCTCTCTCTCTCTCTCGACATAAACATTATTTAGCTCACAATGGGTTAATAAAGTTTTTAGTTTGACCTGTGAGAGCTGTGAGTTGTCCATCTTAAATGAAGGTTCTTGAGTCAACTTCTGTTGAAGTGTAGGACGTTTCGCCTCTTCATCCAAAACGCTTCGTCTAACTCAGCCCAGGACAGATCAATAGGCAGAACGAGCAGTGATCAGCTGACAGTAGGGTTCTGTACTTCAAAATGACATGCAGCATGTCCATACTGAGGGAGGTTTAGTGAAACTTGTAGCTAACTAATTTTCATTGCGTTGTTTCTCTGTTCCCCTGAGCCCTGGGACTCGTTTTAAAGCCTTGACTTCGCTCTTTCCAATGCTAATAACGGGAAGTCTCTATCACTTTGTCCGGAGGTATCAGCTTTCATCGGCGCTAGCTCGATATTGTGAAATCCACAAATATCGATCGACCTCTCGTTGAGACTGACACTCAGCTGAGAGTAGGGTCGTTGAGACGTCGAATGACATAAGTTGCTAACCCTCAGGTCGAGGTAGTCTTTAATGGAGGGGAGGGACTTAGCCAAGCTAACCTCTCCCAGTGGTCTTTATCTGATCTGCGTGAGAGCTGGAAACCTTAGTGTCGCTGACGAAGCCTTTTGGATGAAGAGGCGAAACGTCCTTCACTTCTACTACAGAGTAGAGAAGATGACTCAATTGCCTTCATCTCAGACAGCCCATGAAGTTTGTGAATAAAAACATAATATAGAGTTTTGAATGGAAATATTTGTTTGTACTGGGCTGTTTGGATCTATGAGGGAGCTGCGATGCTCTGAACCTTGGGAATGATATTCAGTTTCATTGCCATTGGGTGGAGACTTTGACTACAGAGTTTGGTGATAAGTGTCTTATCTTCATGGATTTCTCTGTGTGACGTTTTCCAGAGTGAGGGCGGGTGTTTTAGTGCGGAAGAGGAGGTCGATTGGGGAAACAACACATCACTCCAGGTCTGAATTTGACCAGTTATGGTTAAAACGTAAAAAAGGCTTGAATAAAAACTTAAGAGAAGTTGTCTACAGAATCAAACGTGGAGCTTTATTTGGCATATGCAAATGGAGAGACATTTTGCAGACTGTACGAAGATGCTCTGTCCGTTCAGAGCCAGGAAACTGTAGTTATACAGTATAAAATGGAATAAAATGCATATCTTGTGCTTCCATATATATGAGTTGAAATCACAATTCGAATGAAAATTTTATTTGTTGCTGACCCACGTTCTGAAATTCCTGCCATTCTTGTGTGAGTTTAGCAGTTCATCTTTCAGCCTTCTCTCTAATGTTAATGCTCCATTAGCACTGTTGTCAGAAGAGTCGCTGCTGTATTATGTGCAACAGTTACATGCGGCTACAGCAGAGGTCAAGCTAGGAGCAAGGTTACTTTGCAATTATTTTAAGTATTATTTCCTAAAGAATACATCATAAGCCAGTAGTTCTCAACTGGTGGGTCAGGGATCAGTTTTCAGCGGGTTGCGAGGCTTTCCCCAGAAAACATATTTTTGTTCAGAAAAAGCATAGATCATCACATGAGTCTGTTAAAATGACTGTTTATCGGGTTGTTTTTATCATGATTTTGGCTTTTTGGCTCAGCAAATTCTTATTCACCAACATATTTTGAGGAACAGACAATATTTTCACATTATATTAAGTCTAAGTTGTATTTAGGTCACGGCTTGTCATCCCAGGGTGAACCACTGACAAAAGTTTTATATCAAATCATGAATTGTTAAGAGGATAAGAGATAATTTATGAAGTAAATGAATTCAAGTTTAATTGAATTGATTTTTGATAGATTTTCAAATGTCAGACGGAAGCTTTTGACACTTATGCTGCGTCCACACCAAACGCTTTTCGGGCGTCAAAAGTGCGTCCAAAGTCCCTAGTTGGACGCTTGTGCTTATTGAAGTCAAACGCTTGTCACAGTGTCACCGAGTGTCAGATGCTTTGGCCGCCTGTCAGCTCAGAGTGTGTTCTGAAGCGTAGCCACATCTTGGAAGGAGCTCTTGCCTAAAAAATAACTTCTGTTTTGGGGCTAACTAGTCTCCCTCTATGCTACTGCCATGTCCTGTGGATCTTTAACTATACCCCCATGGTCTACACCAGGATCTTCCCAGCATTAAGCCTATATCCAGCCCACTATTGACGACTCAGTGTGTGATCATCTTAAAGGCTGCTTTATGTAGTTGTCGGTTTTATTGACGTTATTAGTGCATAATATTTGTTTTCACGGGATCAATACGAGTTAGCTGTTGGCTGCTAATAGCTTGTTAGCTCTGGGACAAAACCACTCGGCTACGACCCATTGTAGATGAAATGTGAGCAATTATCTCCAAAATCAACAAGCCCAGCTCAGTGTGTGATCATTGTTAAACGTTTTTTATTGTAGATGTTGGCTTAATTGACTTTATTCGTGCATATATCTCGTTTTCACTTGATCGGTCGGAGCTTTAGCTCGTAGCATTAGCTTTCTCCGGTGGGAATGCTCCGGGCATTATCAAGGCCCAAACGCATTCCCAGCGCAGATCCAGCCACTGAAATAAGTTTTCTTGGATTAAAAGGTTAACTCTTTTAATTAAAAGTTTAACTCTTTTAATCCAGGGTGTTTAGATAAAAGAAACACTGATGTGTGTCTTTGTAAAAGTCCCAGAGCTGCTGTAGCTCCGGTTCACAACACCATGAAGCAAAATCCTCCATGACTCTGACTGTTTACATCTGCAGCATGGGATTTGCGCTGGTGGCTCAGCTCCAACGTCACTGTGGGGGAAAGCTCCTGATTGGTCGACGCTCGTGAATTTCTCCAAAACGTACAACAATTCCAACTCTAGAGTCAGCCGCTTTGGAGGTGCTGGAAGCGCGTCAAAAGCTTACCACGCACGAAAAGCTTCAAAGCGCGCTGCACAGGAGGCTAGGGTGCGTGATTTCCCGAGGCGCACCCCCCATGTATTTTCAATGTAAACCGGACGCTTTGGAGGCTTTGGCTGCGTTTGGTGTGAACGAGGCATTACAGATTAAATAAAAGCACTGTGTGATAAAACTACTGCACGACGTCCAATTACTCAAGTACATGCACGTGAGGAAATGAAAGCGCCTCGCAGCGGCAGAACATGTCTCCATTATTCATTATGCACGCAGTTCTTCAGTCTGAGGATGAGATCTCCCTCTTCTATATCATTTTTACAAACCGACCACAGACACCGCTGGGAACAATCGATTGGCCTCTGCGTGTTTTATACAGCGCCTGTATGTGTGTGCCTGTGTGGAGCAGCTGTTGGGCTGGACCTGCACATGTTTGGGCCTCTCTGATCCCTCGCTCTGGGAACCTCCACTTCAAACGCTGACAGAGAGAGGGAGAGAGGGGAGGTACTCTGCAGAAAGGAATATCTAAGGCTAGACTTGGATATCACAAGTTGGTTTGCAGGCCTGCTGTTCGGACATGAAGTCATTGTTTAAAGCATGTTTAACATGATGTTCTTTGGTATTCTACAGTGCATGAATCACTCTTAACAAGTAAAAAACAACAACAACTGAAGCACTCACAAAGATCATTACATCAAAAAAGGTCTTTGTACAGAAAATAATTCCCATTGAGCCCTGGACATAGGAGCACTTTCAAGGTATAGATCCAAAAGGATTCTGTCTGGAGAAGCTTTTTAAGTGGGTCTCCCGCTCTACTTGATTCTTAAATGTGTTCTATTCAACATATTTCAAGGTTATCACGACTGCTCTGGTTAAGCTCCTTGTAGTGGGTAGATTTGATTACTTTCAACCGCAGTTCCACACAAAAAAAGAAAAAAGAAAAGCATAAGTCAAGTAGTGTAGCTCTAGTGCTTGTAAAGTTGACCTCAGCGACTAATCAGTTAATGTCTCTCCACAGAAAGTGCCGAACACTGCTCTAATTGCACCTAATTTACCATTTGAGATCGCCTGTATTACAGTTTTAGGGCCACAATTCAGAGAATGCTGCGTGAGCAAACAATGTGTAAATAAATCTGCTGCTGATCCACTTTTGCACGTTCTACTCCTTTTGCATCAAATCAAATCAAATCAAAGTTTATTTATATAGCACTTTACATCAACACTTTGCAGACCAAAGTGTTTTACATAAAAACACAGAGAAAAAACATTCAGTGTAAAATGACACAAAATATAAAAACACCGGCACCCAAACAAAATAGATCAGTACTAGGTGTTCTGTAAGGCCTGTCTAAATAAGTGAGTCTTTAGTCTGGACCGTCTGACCAGTTTGGGCCCTGCTACTGCAAAAGCACGATCGCCCCTCTGCCTGGACCGAGACCTGGGCACATCCAAAACCATCTGAGAGGAGGAGCGCAGGGCTCTGCATGGGCGGTGAATGCACAGAAGCTTGGACAGATATGGGGGAGAGTGTCCATGAAGAGAACATTTTAAATTTGATTTGATAACGTACAGGGATTGGAGGGAGGAGAGGATTGGGGTTATGTGGAGCGTCTGGATGTGTTTGATGTAGGCAAGGTCAGGTCAGGGTTAGTTTGTAAACTTCACCATCCGTAGGGTTAGGGTCAGGTATACGGTTAGATAGGATTAGTTTAAGGGTTAAGGTTAGTTTGGATTAGTTTAAGATAGCGTTGTTTAGGTGATGTCATGGTTGGAGCTCCACTTATTATTGGCTGCTAATGTCGGTGGCTGGCCAATCAGGGAGTGACTGGCCTTTCCCATCCTGGGAAAAATATCACCGGACGGCTTTTCTGTGTGGAGTTTGCATGTTCTCCTCGTTTCTGCACAGGTTTCCTCCAGGTACTCTGGTTTCCCCTACCATTAAAAACATGTACAATAGGCCAAAATGAAGAGTGTGTGAGTGAGTGATTGATGGTGGTTGGAGAGGCTAATGGTGCTGTCTGTCTACCCCAATAGGCAGCTGTGGTTACAATAGTAGCATGCCACCACTGAGTAGCCACCAGTGAGTATGGTGTGACTAGAGACCGACTATATTCAAGAGACTGTTTAACAGCTCAAGCTAAAGTTGAGCAGCTAACACTAGCTACTTTTCATTGTAACAATTTATATTTAGGTGATTTATTCATGACAAATACGCAACTGGTAAATTAAACAGCTGTTTTTATTCATCGGTGTTGTGTCCTGTTTCTGTCTGTTCTTCCGGCTCCCACAATGCATTGTGGTCTATATTGACATGTCTAGTGACCATCGCTCCTCAGATTGCATTGTGCGAAATTATGACTGCATTACTTTTTTTCCCTCTGGACATTCGGACACCGGGGCAAAATGGCGTGACCACGATGTAGTGGACTATAGTGTGGACATCCGGACACAGATTTGGAGTCTGGTCTATCCCAGGACTCGGGGACTTCACGGCACGTTGTAGACGTTCCTGTGGGGATTATCTCGTCTCCCAGTGCTGATGACACGCCGCTCCTTTCCTCCATCGATCGGATTAGGGCCCGGTCTCGGATTACCCCATCCCCTGTCGCCCCCCTCCTCTGCCCGATATGACTGATCACTCCCCGAAACAAGAGCCATCGAAAAGCAGGCATCCCCAAAACGCAACGGGCTGGAATTTTAATGCCCGCGCCTTCCCCGGGTGAAAGCAAAGCACCCTGGGATATCATGCGAGGGCTTGGCAGTAGCGGCGGATAAACGTTTGAGCGATGTCTAAACTGTAGCGCCATTAAAAACCTCTTAGGGCTTAGTAAAAAGGTTCCCGAACTCTTTGTAGATTTTTTTTCCCTTTGCCGCACATGGGATACACAGGTCAAAAGAGGTGGTTTCTTAAAGGGACAGCGCCGGTATTCAATGTCAGAAGGTTCTCACGAATTACCCGTTCAGAGCAAGTGTGTGTTCATGTACACATCTGGCCACAAGATTTCAGTTGTAGTAATAGTACAACTTTTATTGCAGATGGTAGTTTTAGAGCGATATTTTATGCACAGACTCTATAATATATTTTCCCCTCTGCTCATTTTCTCCTTCCTAGAACACTAAAGGTACACCTATTTAAATGGTTGAAACTGCTATTGTAATGAAAGATTTTAGTGTGTGTTTACAACAAATGATAGAGGGAGGGCATCCATTTTAATGAAGTTGTGTCCAGATTCATTTCTAACATTGCAATTATTCTCTGGGATGAGTTTCGAAGCACAGTTTCACAACTTCTAGGTAGCAAAACTGTTAGGGTAATTGTTAAGGCTGCAACGATTGTTCTCGTAATCGTATTCCGGTCTACAGAATATTCTTACGATTAATTGATTAATCGTTTGGCTGTGAAAGGTGTTTGAAAATGGTCTCTTTTCCCACTTTTTCCCACATAAAGCTAAAGTGAAGCCGCTTGAGGACATGTTGATGGAGTGAACTTAAAGTGGATGTTTGTAGGAGGAGCTTCGGGCTAATTCTGCTTTCTGATTGGATGAGACACAGACAGATATTGATGAAATTTACAATGTACAAAACACTCATCAAAAAAAAATCGTCAAAAGTACACATTTTCATGACATTTTTGCTCTATTTAATCAGTGTTTACCAGAAAATGATCTATCGATGACTAAAATAGCAAAACAGCAAATATTTCATAATCGATTAGTTGTTGATTAATCGACTAGTTATTTCATCCCTTGTAATTTTAAGGACACCGCCTGAACAGTAAAAAGTGGCCTTTAACTAAATGTAACTACGGTAACTGTTCTGATCTGGGGCTGTTGCAGTCGGTCAGGTCTAGGTTCAGCGACACCATGTGACGACCTGAACATCCTGAATTACCAGGTTATTCCATTAATGGATTTCTACTTCCCTAATCCCATGTCATTAAGTCGTGGTTCCAGTACAGCCGGGATTTGTTGGGCTCACGTTGTGAAAGCGTAGATCAGGGAGCATGAGATGGATCATCCGCCACAGAGTCCAGAATCTTTGGGATGTGCTGGAGAAGGCTTTGCACAGTGGTCACACTCTCCCATCGTCAGTACAAGATCTTGGTGAAAAATGAATGTGACACTGGATCTTTGGATGTTGCAGAAGCATTTTTTTTTAGTCCGTCTTTGTAGTTTAGTCGTTCACATAAATGAAAAGTGTTTAAAATCAGATGCTCAACACAAAGTCCTTTTCACACTGCTTTTACAATACACTCACTTTCTTCCACTACGAGAGAAAAAAATGTATAGTGCCTTCAATATTAAAGTTTCTGCATTTACAAGATTCTTTCTTTCTTTTTTGTCAACATTTGAGAGAATGATATAACAGTAACATTTGTGTAGAGTTAAATTTGACTCAAAGTAACACAGTCGACAATCGTGGCACTTGGTTCAACTTCCAAAGTTCTAGCTGTACAATGAAACCCTGATCATGTTTTCTCTCCCTCCAGGAGGATGTTTCCGAGCTACAAGGTAAAGGTGACGGGGATGAACCCGAAAACCAAGTACATCCTGCTCATCGACGTCGTTCCGGCCGACGACCACAGATACAAGTTCTGCGACAACAAATGGTGAGGTCTTCAGCCTCAGACTGGTAAAGCCGCCACAGTCCACAAAGTTCCAAACTCTTTAGAAATGGGTAGAATCAGCTGCAGGTCATTGGTTTTACATCAGGGCAACGCTCTCTGGACTTCAGCGCAGAATTCAAGCACTTACTGGAAACGATTTTACGAAAGGAAATAAAAAGACCGTATGAAGATTTTATGAACATAATCTTTTAAAAGCCTGAGTGCGATTTCCATGTGCAAACCATGGATGTGTTGTTGTAAATATCTGAATAGGGTTCCGCCCTCTGGCTCGTCGCCGATTTGTGTTACTCCGGAAAGTATTCTCCCCATAGAGCGCAACAGTAAATCATGCAGCCACAAACATGGACGTAAAAATGCCCTCTACAGGTTTGACAAACGTCTCAATGCGAAACACTGTAGTCATTGTTCCTTCACTCTATAGTGGTGGTAATCTCCGACCAATACCTCCACCATCTCACTCTTCAATAACGAGGAAAAATATTGCGATTTTACGATTATTCACAATTACTGAAATTAAGGAAGAAAATAACGCGAATTCACACGTTTACGGACTTGTCTAAATATTCACCAAAAATCAAGACGTTGCATTTATTTAAGGGTTGAAGTCACTATAATTACAAAAGAGTTCCCACCCCGACATAACCAACCGCAGCTGCACATGGTTCTTTTGGGACTCTTCCTCTGGATACATTATGCAATTATCATGTGAAAATGGATTCGATTTTTCCCTCTGCACTTTTGATCATTGAACCTGCCGCTGACTTCATGTGCTTTGGGCTGGATTTAACACTGGAAATACACTACGGCTCAAGAGACGTGACAGCGGTTTATTCTTTACCATTAATCGGCTGTGAGCTTTTATAACCGCGGTAATTGTAGAACCGGTTCATCTTGACATCACTGGTGGTGAACGTTGTCTATTTCTCTCTTTGAAATCAGGGCGTCAGAGTTTCCAACGAGCGCAGAAAGAGGTCTTCATGATTAAAACACATTAAGGTGCAACTAGGGCTGGGCGATTTTGCCTGAAAAGAAAATCTCCGATTTTTTAAAGAAAAATTCGAGTTTCGATTCGATTTTCGATTTTTTTTTCTTCAATGCACTTAAAAATGACTGCAGATCAGATATATTGTCAAAAGTGCCACTTTATTGCTGTTATTGTCCTCAAGAGTTAAAATGCGTAAACAATCCTAAAATAAAAAGTAAATGAGCCTCTGGCATTAGGGCAGGGTGATATGACACCTGACAAAATACTTCAAAAACAAAGCCTTTTATACAATGGGGTAAATTCATTATACAGCTATTTTATTCTCTTTATTCATCTAAATTCACTTACATCTCTACCTTCACCTGGAAGAACACAGAAGATAAGATGAAGGTGCAGATAATTGTAGCAATATTATTTCATCTCCATCACAGTAAAATGCTCCTGTAAGTTCACCTGCCTCTGTGCAGTTTACTTGTGTTTTATTGTCAGGCTGGGGATAGAGTTGTGGGTATTAAGTTAATTAACGCGTTTGGGGCATGTGCTTGCCTCTGCAACATGAGTCAAATTTATTGTAGTTTTCATAGTTTTCAAAGGATCCACTATTTCCCTGTTTCTCGCGTCTGCACGTCTCTCTCCCGATCGGGGCAGGCGCACAGATACACACACACAGATACACACACGCACAGATACACACACGCACAGATACACACACGCACAGATACACACACGACCACACGCACAGATACACACACGCACAGATACACACACGCACAGATACACACACACAGACACCACGCCAGATACCACACACACACGCACAGATACACACACACACAGATACACACACACACAGATACACACACACACAGATACACACACACACAGATACACACACACAGATACACACACGCAGGAGGGACAGAGAGAAGGAGAGAGAGAGAGAAGTACGTATGAGTTTGTCCTGAGACTTTACGTGAGCGCTCCAGATGAGAAGGATATTATTAGCCTTAAACCGCGTTTGCATTGTGGTTTTCTTCACCGTGTTGTTAGCGTCAGGCTAAAAGTTAGGAAAGCTAGCTAGCTAGTAAGGCAGTGGTTCAACTTGTCAGAGTTCATCCAAGACGCAAATCCTGAGCCCTTTCTTCGCAAATATGAGCAACTCAAGGGACATACTTCATTCAGATCTTTCTGTAATCACTTTCCATCGCGCATGTTGTTGTTTTGACGGTGTTAGGCGGGGGAGGGGGCATGGCTCACACTGCGCTACAGTAACCCACAAGGACGAAACGCGAAAAAGTAAAAAAAAACTGTGGTGGAAAAAAAACTCGAGTTTGCAAAATAAAAATCGTTTTTAGCTACAAAATCGATAAATCGATAAAATCGATTTTTTGCCCAGCCCAAGGTGCAACTAAAACCGAGGGTGCAGATATTTTTAAAGTGAGGTTCCAAAGCATCTTTTTGCACCCCTTAAAATGTCTGAGAAATGACTTAGCCGTCATGTGGTACGTGAATCCAAGTGTAACCGTGGAGACGGGGGAGGAGTGCGCACGTGCGCCCGCCGATGCAAACAGGGAAGTAAGACAATTACAGTCATGAACGGCCATTTTGGGAACTCGTCTTATAGATTTACATCCGAGCACACTTCCAAATCCTCATCGAAATGACTAACCCTCAGCCCTCTGGTTATTGGCTTAGGACGGAGCCAATGAATGATTCAAATCGCAAAAGTGTTGAGTCGAGGTGGGCAATACATCGTCTACTAGATATGAACAAAATTGCTGTTTGAAAGATATGCAAATTTACAATATCGAGTTTATCTTCAAGGACAAGAAATGTGGGAAAAATTTGGAAAATTGTGGAAGATTTGAAGAAGAAAATAGATAATAGATAAAAGAAATAGGGATAAGTAACATACAGTAGCGATGTAAATGGAGATGTTTGCTGCACACTTGTTGATAGTGTGCAGAAATATCTGTGTGTGTGTGTGAGAGTGGTTGGTGCTGGCATGACAACAGAATCCAAAATGTTGGATTTTGCCGCTCAAAGTATGGAGCATTGAGGCTCCTGTTCAGAAGGAAAGTGATGTGCATACCCTCTGTATAGAAGCCCTCATTATTCTCCGTCTCTCCGTCAGTCTGAGGAGATTTCAAAGGCTTTTTTTCCGGCGGCCGCTCGGGCTCTGGTCTCCGTCTCACACACCTCAGCCGGGCCCTAATTACACTGATGTTTGAGCAGCGGGGCCCGCCTCTGTCTGGGGCCTCCGCTAACGGGCCTCGCTCACGGGAACTGTGCGCTCGGACCGGGTTAACTGCTACCAAATGGTTTGTGATGGGGGGGGGATTGTAAGTTAAAGCCACACTGCGCAGCATTTCCCTACAGTAAATGAAATATACCACAAGCTTACAGGTGCATTTATCCATGAAAACACCTTAAAGAAACAAGCGTCTTTACTGTGAGTGCTCTCGCTTCTCGTCAGACCTGACTCACCTGAATGACCTGAATTCACCAGCTCGTCTCCATCCAGGTTTTGGTTTGTTTATGTTTATGTTGAGACTTAGCGCAGATAACCCGGAATGTTCCGCTGTGTGGCTTTAACATCGGATAGAACTTAGTTTATAACAGCTGTTCAACTTTTTCCACTTTATCCAAATCCACTTTATTTTTATTGCTCTTTGTATGAGCATACCCGTTCCAGTGCTGCAGGAAAAATCAATGTAAGACAAGAAAAGAAACATTTCTGTTTTTAGCTCCACTAGTCGTCTAGTCATTAAAATGATCGTATTTATAAAACCACATGAGGGAAATAAAAAGGTATATCTAATTTGAACCAAAAATAGGTTAAGGTTAATGTTACTGTCCTTTATTTGTTATTTTAGAACAAATGTGCAATGAAATTTGTCCTCTGCATTTGACCCATCCTTCCATGCCACTGGGGCGACCCGTCAGGAGCAGTGATCGACCACAGAGAGCCTTCTGATGTGGAGCTAGGCTCATAATTTTAGCGCTGATATCAGTCTGGGAGAGGACGCACTTTAGATCAAGCACATTCCATATCCATCTAATATTTAGTTTTGAAAAGTGTCAAGTAGTAGTATATACATATAATCCAAACCACTTTAGTTTGGACTCAAACAGATCACACATGGGTTCTTGTGTGTTAGTGTAACTCACAAATACTGATCAGGCCGGGTTACTTAGGTCAGAATCATCTGGTTGGAGGACTCACCTATTGTGCATGTTTTGGGGTTCAGATGCTGTCAAGAACCTAAGCCCTGAGGAAGTCACTTTGACAAGACATGCCCAGCTGTTTCCATTCATTTGACTTCATTCATGAATGAATAGAGCTGAAAACAACAACTAAACACATTCCTTAAAAGCAGTCTGTGGTCAGTTTCAGTTCATTAGACAGTTTCAGTTCATTAAACAGTTTCAGTTCATTAGACTTACCTCCAGGAGCTTTCACAAACTCAGGTTTATTTTCCTCATGGGACAGGGCGCTGCATTACTGAGTCTGGGATGCTCATATGTTAGCATGACAAAGTGTTTTTATACAGCCAACATGGGTTTTCTCTTGTTGTTGTGTCGTTGAGTTTGTAGCAAGCAGGAAGTGACATCTTTGGAGTTACATTTGCTATAATGCTACAAAAAGGCAACAAAGGAGATGCAAAACAAAGGTGTTCACTGCTGGATCATTATTGCTAAATATCCGACGCTACACTAACCCCAGTGTAATCCATTTACTCTGGTTTAGTACGGCTACAGCTATGACGTCGATGCAAGATGATGACAGAAATGAGAAATGAAAAATGAGAGTCTAAAAAATACTGACTTTAATTCTAGTTTTAGTCTCATTAAGTACTTCAAATGTAGTTTTAGTCAGTAAAATATCCCTTTGACTAAAACTCTGACTGAATATGTTGGTGGACAAAAGAACCCTGGCTCACATGGCCCTCTCCTCTGCCCTCTCCTCAGGATGGTGGCGGGGAAGGCGGAGCCGGCGATGCCCGGGCGCCTGTACGTTCACCCAGACTCCCCGTCCACTGGAGCCCACTGGATGAGGCAGCTGGTGTCCTTCCAGAAACTGAAGCTGACCAACAACCACCTGGACCCCTTCGGACACGTAAGGCCCGCTTCAGCCTCAGTTTAATTCAGCTCCTGTGAAAAAAACAGACCAGACTCACCCTTTGTAGTTTTTCAGAAAGTCACTTCAACAAGGCTTTGGCGCTCCTTGGTCTTTCCCAATGTTTGGTATCCATGTGTAGCACGAAAAGGCTGTGACCGAGATGACGCTGTAATCCAAATATGGTCATTTTTCTATGTGGGAGACAGAAAGTCAGAGATAGGCAGATCAAAACTATCTAAGATATCTTTACATGCTTACTCCACTTCAGTAGCTCCTACAGACTCTAAATATTCCAGTCTTGGACTTGACAATATTTGAAAGGTTTATTTTAGAGGGATTTTTTATTATCTAATTGTTTGCCTGATTTAACATTTGAAGTTTTACAGATTTCTTCCCCACTAGTAACTACACTGCCGAGCAATAATGAAAGTTGCCTTAAAAGAAAGTTAAACATGCTCTAATATTTGGTTGGACCGTCTTCAGCTTTAATTACAACTGTGACAATGTGCAAAGATCCAGTGTTGCATTTATCTTTCACCAAGATCTTGTATCGATGATGAGAGTGTGTGACCACTGCGCAAAGCCTTCTCCAGCACATCCCAAAGATTCTTTAAGACCTGGACTCTGTGGAGGCCAATCCATCTCAAAAGATTCCATTCATATGAATCAAAATGTTGGTTTCTCTCAAGTCCTTGGTGTGGGGCAATGGGTGAGGGATGGAAGCATAGGGAGGACAGTTTTACTACTTTCACTAAAGTAATTATTTGACAGAAAAACATTTCCATTTATTGCAGTAATATTTGACCAGTAGTATCTGCACTTGTACTCAGTGGTTAAAGTGGATTTTGGGAGGTGGTGGAACGCAGAACGCTACATTAGGTCGATATACGAAAGGCTGTGTGTATATTACATGTAACAGAAGGTGTTTTATATAACTTTTAATGTATTTATTTTAAAAATATGTTTTAAACCATTTAACAGAATAACTCTTCTTTAAGTGTGCTCTTGTTTGAGATACTCCCAGAAAGTTAGAGCAACAGCCAGTCCTATCCGGGAAATTATTTGAATAATGACATACAATTTAGTGCAATCTGGTGTATTTTAGGCAAAAATATGCTGTTTGAATTAGCCTCATACAGGGATGAAAATCAGAACTGTCTACTTTATGATTATACTTTCCTGAAAAAAGAAAAAAGAAACACTTATTTTTATTTTTCTACAATTAGACTACTTTTATTACTTAATCTATGTATTTATTGTTTTTATGTACTATCAACATCCTGTGGAAGTGTTTCCCTGTGGGGCCCCAGTCCCTCTGCTGCCCATGTCAGCTCCGCCCCTGTTCCTCCTCCGTCTGTAGCTGCTCATCGCGCTGAGCAGTGAGGAGGAGACACAGGCTCCACACGAGTCTAAAAACTCAACTTTAGCCTGGATTCATGACTCTTTTGTTACTTTTAAACCGCGGACAGATTCAGAGGATCAGATCAGAGCAAATACTTTGTGAAAAGGCCGACATGGTAACCGAGCGGCGCAACGCCGCACTGTTTTATCGCATAAGAGTGCAGAGTGTAGTATCTGCACTCTTATGCTTCCTAAATGTATCTGTAAAACCGAAAATATGAGGCTGATTGATATGAAATAAAAAGCAGGATAAAGCTTGGGAAGAGTAGACTCTGTTTATGGATTAGTTTATGTCCACAAAGTTCAAGATTTTGTGATAAATGTTGTTATATTGAGGTGCGTTAAACCTGCGCGCGGGGAGGGGACTGATCTGCTGCTGATATTATGATTATTTCTCCAGTTTCTCTCTGAAGAGTGGACTTTTGTCCAGCGCTGCTTTAGCAAATAACAATAAAACTACCCAAAGTACCGGAACAGACTAGGCCCGACCTAGTATTTTTATTGCATTGATTTATCTCACAGGCAGACTTTCGAAAATGAAAAAGTCACGATCATAAACATTTTTTTATTTATTTTTTTGCCACACGAAGGTGCAGGAACGCCGTTCCCGATCGTTCCCGATCGTTCCCGCCCACTTTAACCCCTGCTTGTACTTAAAAAGCCACCATTGTCCATGTGTGCATTGAATCTGTGCACACATGGATTCTTGAGCCGCCGCTCACTGCTGTTGCGCCTTTTTCCCTCTCCACACACCGAGTTTGGCTCAAAGAGTGGGATTCTCTCCTCTGATAAGTCAAAGGGACGCCTTCCTGTCTTAATACGGGAACTTAAAACCCTCTCCAAAATGACCGTGCTTTGTGGTGCGGCTCCAGTTCCCTCGCTAACCCTCTGATTCCTCCTCTGTGCTATAAGGTCCTAGTGTGGCGTACGCCTGTGTGCAAAGGCCCTGGAACTCAGTCTCAAGATGGCGGCGGCTCTTACTCACTAATTGAACTGGTAAACTGTGGGATTAGGCCTAAAGCTTTTTTTAAGGGGTGCGGGTGACATAATGCGAATCGTTAAAAGCGGGATCGCACTAATGGAAGTTCCTGCTGCCTTTCCCAAAGTTTTTAGCCCCATTAAACGGATCAGTGAGCGGCTGGAAACACGGAGAAGCCTTGGCCTCGCCCCAATCAACCGCCGGGCCGCTGTTTGCTATTAAAGCCACGCTGCGGAACATTCCGGGTTACATGTCACCAGGAACATAACGCTTGTAAAAGTAAAATAATAAACAAACATGCCGGCCGTATACTCAAAGTGGCCCTGATGATCAGACGATGCAGCGGGTGATCAAAGTAAAGCCTTTTCCAGGTTCTCCTCGTGACT
The DNA here is from genome assembly GCA_007210695.1 of Neogobius melanostomus. NCBI lineage: Eukaryota > Metazoa > Chordata > Actinopteri > Gobiiformes > Gobiidae > Neogobius > Neogobius melanostomus. The sequence goes on from VHKM01000346.1 coordinate 618,839, forward strand.
TCTCTATCTAACGCTCTTCGATAACAGCGACCGAGCGGTTTACCATGGCTATTCTCTTCCATGTGTACCGCTTTGTGGAGACACACTGGTGAAACTCTATGTTTTTGGATCATGTAGAGTTTCCAGGGTCTGAGTAGAAAACGTACTGTGCACTTTCACCGACCGGTCACAGCGTGTCATTGTCGTAAAATACAGACTGCATGTCAACAGTGTGCAATAGTGAGGCTGGTCAGGGGGGGGGGGGGGTTTACGCGGTATTCGCATTTGGAGCAGTTTCTAACCCCTCTGCAACATTGTTTCTATTTTTATAACTCGTCCCGCCCTGCAAGCCTTAAGAATGACGCATTATAAATATGATAGGTCTGAAACAGTGATTTGCATCTTGTTGCTTAAAACTAGCAACAAGATGCAAATCTGCAAGAGACAGCATTTTTATTCCCTGTAATAGATCAGTCTTCTTGATTCCTCAGAAGATGCGACACCTTCACCTCCCCGCCTTATCTGAGCACATCCAGTTCGGCTTTACCCAAATCTAAAGGTTTCTCGACTGTTACAGCCTCATTTGAAAGCTAAGACCTACAAAACTGATGGTAACTTTTTTGTCGCGTTGTTGGCCCTTTTACAGTATGTTGCATTTTTTAAGCGTTTTTGTCGCGTTTTCGTAGTTTTTTTGTTGTGTTTTTGTTGCTTTTTTGTCGCTCTCTTGTGGCTTTTCCATCACTTTTTTATTGTGTTTTTGTCGCTTTTTTGTTTCTTTTCCAGCATGTATTTCTCGCTCTTTTGTTGCATTTTCATCCTAGTTTTTGTCGCTATTTTGACTTTTTTTTCAAGAAGCTTTTAGATTTGGGTAAAGCCAAACTGGAGAAAATGTGCTTGGTTCAGATAGGGTTAAGAGATTAATTTTTGTCCATTAAGGTGTTAAAGTAATGATTTTTAACCAGGCTTTGACCTCACTCACACACGGTGCTAACAGATTAATTATCAATTCATTAAGTGTATTATCAATGCACTTTCTGAAGGAAAGGTTTCCTGGACTAGCTTACTAACTGCACTCAGAAGATCGAATGCTGTTTTTATGTTCTGTATTTATTTCTCTGATATGGACCTAATGAACTTAAACCTCATGTTTGGCTGCCTCTTCTCCGAGCAAAGCAAGTCAGGTCCTCACAGTAATGTATCAATTTTATTTTCACCAGTTTGATTATATCTGATTCTGCTCATTGGGTGAAATGTTTCCACTCCCACTCCGTGAGCAGTCCAAACACAGCGGCTGGTGTTTCTCTTGTACAGTGGACAGAGTGAGCTGGCTCCCCGGGGCGCTGCGGGGCCTGTCTGAAGTGGTCCATCACACACACACACAGTCATTAGGTCCATAACCCGCAGTCTGGAGCGGGAGGAGGCTGTCAGCTCCGCTCTGCGTCTGAGCAGACAGCCACAGCCACCGGGGCACGGATAAACTCCCACCCGGCAAATGTTAATGCACTTTTTCTCCATTTATAAGGCTCTAAATCCCGCTGACATTCGGATTAGCCAATCAGAGGAGTGCACGGTTAAACAAACATGGCGGCTCACATGAGTATGAAATGATATCATGCTTCATTTATGACGTTTTATCGACGAGTGCATCAGAGTTTTTCAGAATCTCGCTTCCTCGTCGTTCCCACGCTTATTCATTCTCTAATCTTGACAGGTTTGGTATCCATGTGTAGCAGAAAAGGCAGCCGAGATCGAGATTATCCATCCATCCATCCATCCATTTTCTTCCACTTGTCCGTTGCCGGGTCATGGGGGCAGCAGTTGGACCAGCCCCTATGGCTCCTCCTGCAGGTGGTGGGTCCATAGAAGGATCGAGATTATCCAAAATATCCAATGGTCACTTCCTTTCTGCAGCAGTGGCTAAAAAAGCCAGCAATATACATGCACATGTGCAGACGTTACAAAACTTAAAGGCCCGTTTTCTCAAAATCTGCTTTTCATTCCACTCTTGCAACAATATCTCAACTTTAGTAGCTCCTACAGACTCCCCACTTTACAGGCTTGGACTTGACCATATTTATAAGGTTTTCCCCAAAGGATTTTGTAATATCTAATTCCTCCTAACTTGATTTATTGAGTTTTGAACTCAAAAAAACAAAAAAAAACAAGGCGAAATTTGAATCCCATTTGAGCGAACCTTTGTGACTCGTATATTGACAAAATAAAACCCATTATGACATTTCATCGCTGTAAATGTGGGCAATTTTTTTTTCCATTTTTAATGCATTAAATGACTATTTTTTTTAATTTTTGTCAGCCCTATTAGTTAAGCCAGATAACTAAAGATGTGCTATTCTCAAGCCTGTCCCTAGAAGTCTAGCAGCAGATACTGGCTAGAAAAAGAAAAAAAAGGGACAAAATGAAGTAGCTTTGAATTCAGCTGAGAAGCAGAGCGAGCTTTGGAGTAGGGAGTCAGACACACAGAGAGAGACAGAGCTGAGGTTGGTTGACGCTGATGGTCTGAGACAGAGCTGGACCACTCCTGACCCCAACTGCTTCTGCCTGAGTGACCACGGCGCTAAACACGCCCACACGCACTCACACTAAGGCACATGTCGCTACTCCGTTTGCCCCACTGGTGGATGTCTGCCGTTAAACTTGCTTTACCTTTTGAAAGACGTTCTATATGTCCACAATCCGCTTTAGTTTATTCCCAGAAAGAGAAATATAAACCATTGTCATTGCCGTGATGACCAAGACAATCTTGACCAGGTTTAATTGGGCTGGAAGGGATAGGATGACCAGATATCCGGATATATTCTGGATTGTCCTGTTTTTAAGCTTTGTGTCCAGAACGAAAACGGCCGTCCTCCGTTTGGGCACTTGTCTGGTTCTACGGCCTGAACAGCTTTTATTTATTGCGCACCTGTGACTCCCTTCACCGCTGTTGGCACTGTTGAAATCGCGTATTCATTAGAACCTCCACGGCCGCTCTTCCCGCCTTTCCCTGTCAGATACTATGTAGATACTCAGACCCACATCTCAGCACGTGCCAAGCAGGGAAGAGCATTCATCGCTTTTGGTTTTGTCCTTAAAGTAGTTTGTGCATGAGCCAAAGGAACGCTGACCCCTCCCTTTAGCGTAACCATGGAGACCTGTCACTATCACCACCAAATGCATGAGCACCATCTTGAAGAATGCATGATGCTGAACTTCTATAGGCTAATGACATGTTTTTGCTCTTGAGAATGAGTACCTTTTAGTGTGACTTGGTTTAAAAAGAAAAGAAGAATGCATAGCTTATTTTTCTGTCTTTGGAAGATCCCATTAGGGATGGGACATTTGCGACGAAACGGCTCTTTGACGTGAACGGTTCCAACCAGGTCCCATTTGGATCTGTGTCTGTCTGTTTTTATACAATTTTGTACAAAAGTATAACTGAGCAAACTCTAGAAAGCAGCACATGAGCAGAGCAGAAACCACGAGTGAAAAGTCTTTGAACGGAATGTTTGTTTGTTTATTTAGCTCCCCATTAGCTACTGAAATAAAGCAGTAGCTATTCTTCCTGGGGTCTTAAACATTTCTTAACAGATATTACATCAAAGCTGTGCAACAATGAAGACAAACACACACACACACACACACACACACACACACACACACACACACACACACACACACACACACACGTACAAGGAACATGACAATAGAATATAATATAAACACACATAACATATATACAAATATATACATATACACGCGTATAAACACACATAAACATATATACACACACATATACATAACATAACAATACAGTATAAGCTCTTCTATACAAAATATTGCCACCCTCTGGGTATTATTGCATAAATATTACAGTTACTCCAAGGTAAATAAATACAGTCATTTGGAAAAACTGACATTGTGAATCTCTGAGACCAAGAATTGCGGGAGCGAGTTCCATGCCACCATTGCCCTATAGCACGATGTTCTCTGAAGTAGATTTGTTCGACAAGCCGGTAACAAAAAACGGCCTTCGCTTGATTGGCGAGTGAAATAATAATGAATGTTACTAAAAAAAGTCAATTTATTATAAATAATTTCAGGTGCATTTGAAGTAATTGTATTTTTTAGGAATTTAATAAGAGAATAATTGATTCTGCTTCTTACATGCAGCCATGCTAACTGGTTGTGCATGTCCCTACTTGTTCTAAAAGAACAGTTTAGGACAAGCCGAAATGCTTTATTTTGTGCCATCTGCAATCTGTTTATATTATTCTCTGTAGATGTTGCCCAAATGATGGAACAATAGACAACAGATGACACAAAACTATTGATTCCACCAAAGTTTTCCGTATTCGAGTTGGTATGCATTTTCTGCAGTGCCGAACCGCGGCCATACTCTTGCCCATTTTATTCAATATTTGTTTTATCTGAGCATTCCAGGTCAGCCTGCTGTCCACAGTTACGCCGAGCAACTTGGCCTCAGCCACTTGTTCAATGATCGAACCACCAACAACCAAGTTCAGAGCAGGGGAATCTTTTAAAAGATGATTAGATCCCAACACCATACATGTGCTCTTCGAAACATAATCAACTTATTTTCTTTGATCCAATTTTCAATTAATTTTAGTTCATCATTTAATATAGTATTAAGTCTAGTAGAGTCATAATCTGACACATAAATAGTTGAGTCATCTGCATATACTTGTTAAAGATTTGTTAAAGAGCAACCAAACACCAAATCTTTTTTTGCTGATAAACGGTGTAAATGGGTGCTGAATACATTTCCCAGTCAATATTTTGACATTTTGTGCAAACTTGTTCAAAATCCCCCACATTTTTTTGCAGTTGCATTGATAGTCCACAAAACGTCCGGATCCGGAGAACGTCATCAGTTCTGCCCATGGTTCTGCCTCTGTACTCCTGTCCACACACGCCTCTGCCTCTGTCACGTAGCAACCAGGAAATGTGCAATGCACCTGGCCGGCGAAAGTTTTTTTGTAGGTGTGTTGGTACATCAACCAATCACAAGTCATGAGAGTGTACCAACTATCCTACGGGGAAAAAAAAAAAATCACTTTCCGGCGTGACACTGATAACGCAGTCTGTCAGATCTGAGGGGCTTGGTCTGAGGCTGTTAACAAAGCAGACACCACCCACACACTCATCCACCTCCGAGACCACCACTTTGGCAGCAATTTTGGACTTCTGTTTGTGGGTTGGGAAAGGATCTGGGCCTATGACATGCATTTCAAAGGTTAAAATGTATCAAAATTAGTCCCTCTGAGCAAATTCATTTTATAGCATGCATTTTCTGGCTGGTTTCTAAAAGAGACAATATGAAAACAATTCCAATTGCAAAATTAGCTTTTTTTTTAAACAGCTCAAACAAACAGGAACAAATCCAAGATATTCGGCTTCCATCAAAGAACCATAAATCCCATCTCTAGATTCCACTTTTTGGTCACGATACGATACAGAAATCTTTTCATGTCAAGCATTAGTAACAGTCTTGCCCCGGAGAACAGAAACAGCCTGCCACTGAAAGACTAGTACTTCCATGGCACTAATTATTAAATCCTATTCATGGGTTTCTTTTGCAGATAATCCTGAACTCCATGCACAAGTACCAGCCGCGTCTGCACATCGTCAAGGCCGACGAGAACAACGCCTTTGGCTCCAAGAACACGGCTTACTGCACCCATGTGTTTCCGGAGACCGCCTTCATCTCGGTCACCTCCTACCAGAACCACAAGGTACTGGTTTCTTCATCTCAATCACCTACTACCAGAACCACAGGTTACTGGTTTCTTCATCTCGGTCACCTCCTACCAGAACCACAAGGTACTGGTTTCTTCATCTCAATCACCTACTACCAGAACCACAGGTTACTGGTTTCTTCATCTCGGTCACCTCCTACCAGAACCACAAGGTACTGGCTTCTTTGTCTTGGTCACCTCCTACCAGAACCACAAGGTACTGGTTTCTTCATCTCAATCACCTACTGCCAGGTTTCTTCATCTCGATCACCTCCTACCAGAACCACACGGTACTGGCTTCTTTGTCTTGGTCACCTCCTACCAGAACCAGAAGGTTCGTCACCACAGTGGGTCTTTAGACACGTTAGGCCCGGCCTCCCGTCTACGGTCCAGACGAGACTGTCATCTTGCATGTGTGCAAATGTTGCGCCATGTGACTGCAGCCAGTGGTGTTAGGGTGTCGCTTTCCCTTTACAGAACCATAATCTTTTCATCCTTTCCATCACACTGCCTCTGGTACGTCATTCAGCATCTACGCTCAGTCCTTAATAAGCTCTTACCAGACACAAGCTACACACTTTATTTATCCCACTGTGAGTTAAACACTGTCCATATCCCGAGAGAACGAGAATATATCGCTGGTCCTGCTGTGGCGCTGGTGAAGAGCATGCGGCTCTGCATAGCAGAAATGTGATCCAAACAAAAGCAAGCGTGATGTGAAAGTTCTTTTAGATATCAAAACCTCAGGTATTATGTGATAGATTTAAGATGAGAGATAAGATAGAACTTTATTGATCTCACAATGGAGAAATTCACTTGTTACATCAGCTCTCATGGAACACTCCGGATGTGCAAACAAGTGAATAGAGGGAATTAAAACGTTTAAAAGCCTCTGGAGGGTCCTACGTTCTTATGCAATTATTATTGTGCAAATTATATTTTTCTCAGATTTTCTAAATAGTCAACTCAATTCAACCTGAAAAGACTCACAGAGACAGGCTGCATTATAAAGTTTATTGAACTTTGTGATTGGGGCTCAGACCCCGGCAATTGCCGCACGATATGGAATGCATGGTGTTGATGATGATGGCCAGAATCTTCCCCCGGAGCCTGGACACTGGTGGTGGTACGACGGGACCCGATGCGGGTCGATGCGACGGCAGAGCCTGAGGAGAACCCAGGAGGAGGAGGGTCGCTGCACAGCTGGGAAACTCCGAGTGATTGACCGGGGAGCTTAAGAAGGGGATCCTGGACGGTGAATGGCTGAGCGGAATAGGCGCTGCGCTGATTGCTGATGCGGAGGTGCGCTTGCGATGGGGCCGTGATTGGATGGTTGGTGCAGGCTTCCGTTGAGGCGATGAGTGAAGGCTGCAGGTACGTCTCCAGGTTGAATTTGCGCTTAAGCCTCATATGACAGTCAGCATCATCTTCAAGTCTTTAACTGTTAGAGGATCATTTGAACGTGGTTGAAAAAAACTCCCAATGATAACAGTATTTTTTTCAAAAATTAACAACAAAATGTACTGTTCCAAATGATTATGCACAACAGAGTTTCAAAACATTTGATAGGTTGTAAAGAACTGAAAATTGTCACCCTCATAGATGTTTTGCATTAGGATGCTCCAAAGGTTCTCAATAGGGTTGAGGTCAGGGTAGGAGGGGGTCCACATCATGAGTTTCTCTCCTTTTATGCCCATAGCAGCCAATGATGCAGAAGTATTCTTTACAGCATGACATGGTGCGTTGTCATCAGGGGTTAAAGTGGGATTTGGGAGGTGGGGGAACTCTAACCTTTAACAAGCAGTAGGAATCGCGCTACATTTTATATTTTTTTATGTACTTAGGTACTGACATGTAGTCATGGGTTCTGAACAGATACTACACAATACAAGGTATTTGATACTGTAATTATTGTATTTTCCAATATTTTTTAATACCTTGAATTATTTTTAGATATCCTTTAGTAGGTTTTAACAATCATAAATGATTGGAGGTCTATGTGATTTACTAAATGAACAAATTCTGCTTTTGCCAGATCCACTCTTTTGGGTTCTTCTTAGATGTAGGACTGCAGAGCACCATGCCTGCCCAGAGAGGAGCTTAATAGATTATAGAAACAAATAAAATGTCAGGATCCACTTATTCAAAGAAGGCCCAACCAAAGAAATGAACATGTGTGCTGAAACATTACTTATTAACAATTTTGGCTTGTTAATATGTTCTTTATTTAAGAAAATCCTCTTTCACAGTCAGTGGTGCTTACAGCAGGGCTCTTGCAGGCTGGTCAGGGGTGAGCCTCCCACCACCAAACGTGTTCATATTTTTGGGATAAATAAATGAAAATTTAATTATCATCACTGCTTGAACAGAATAGAATTGGGCCTAAACATAAAAGTTATATTATATTCCAGCATTTTAAGGCTTTAGAGGGGAAAAAAAGAAGGAAAAAAACACAGTAATAGATTAATACAGAATAATAAAGAGCCTAATAATAAACTAGGACTACTCAGAACTAAACCAGGAGTAAGCTAGGGCAAAAACATGCAATATCAGGACTAAGGCAGGACTAAATCACATCTAAACCAGGCCAAAGGCCTAATACAGAATGAGACCAGTACATCTCAAACAACATGACTAACTCCTGCTCAGCCACTGCTCCTCAGCGCTGAGCAGACAGACCATGGAAAATAATAAATAAGTGCGGACCAAACGCCAGACCTCGCGCTTTACGAAAAAACTCAGTAAATGAAGCGCTCCTTGGAGATCCACATATTCAGCTTCAGCCTCGTTTACCATGTTAACTTTGCAAAGAGCATCTCTGCGCTTGTACATTTCCCACAAACACGTATTGAATGAAGTCAGAGCAGAAAGGAAGAAAAATGCACCTGTCAAATGAATGATTCGGATGTTATTTAGTAAAGTTAGAGCCCTGGGAGCGAGGTTTAGCGTGTTGACCGGTTAAACACGAGTGCTGGTGGTGCAGAGCAGTTTTCCAAAACTCACGTTCCATCAGCTTTATCGTCCGCTTTACAAACATCCACAGCTGAACTGGTGTTCCTTACCTTAAAGTCGCTGGTTAAGCCCTTTGCACCGGTGAAGGCAGGAACACACACTGCATCTGACGCGGACCGCGAGGAGTCCTGCTTCTGCATGGGATAATGCGAACAAACACGATTCATACTGTCCTTGTGCTGCGGTTTGATAAAATCTGTCAGTCCGTCCAACGATAAGCCTCCTGTTTTCTCAGTTTAGCGTCTTACACCGTTAACAGAGCCATGTTTTCATTTGAGCCCGCGCTACGAGATGATGGTCCGGAGCCGGAGGCACACTGCTACGCAAAGTGCCGCGAACTTGCTGTGGAGCTACGCGAATGCGGCGCGGATAATGCCGGAAAAAATATAATGTTTATGGAAAATGAGGTCAGATTATATTTTTTGGCCCCCGGGACGCATATTGAGTAGGCCCAACCTAGTACTTTTATCGCATATCTCACAGGCAGAATTTCGTATGTGCGTGAAAATGACAAAGTTGCAATCATGAACTTTTTTTTCTTTTCTTTTGCCATGCGAAGGTGGGGGAACGCCGTTCCCGACCGTTCCCGCCCACTTTAACCCCTGGTTGTCATGCATGAAGATGATTTTGTTCGGGAAAGCACGGCTCTTCTTTTTGTACTATAGAAGAAAGTGGTCAGTCAGAAACTCCACATATTTGTCAGAGGTCATTTTCACACCTTCAGGGAGCCTAAAGGGGCCGACCAGCTCTCTCCCCATGATTCTGGCCCAAAACATGACTCCGCCCCCTCCTTACTGACGTCACAGCTTGTTGGGACATGGTGGCCATTCACCAACCATCCACTACTCCATCCATCTGACCATCCAGGGTTACACGGCACTCATCAGTGAACAAGACTGTTTGAAAATGAGTCTTCATGTATTTCTGAGCCACTGCAGCCGTTTCTGCTCGTCAGCTTCAATTAACAGTTTAGTGGAGGCCGAATAGACGATTTATGCACAACTGCAAGCATCTGGAGGGTCCTGCTTCTTCTCTTCCTGTCTCTGTTGAGTGTGGACGTGTTTTCTCACTTCTCCTGGCTTTCGTGCTTTTTCCTGCCTCTGCGAGTGTCTTGTCTGACTTTTATTTTTCCTCTTGGACCACTTGCTCACTGTCCTCCCGAACCGCTAAACTATGGAATTGATTAACTGGAATCTCAGCGCAATTGATACGTTTTTTTTCACAAAGTGAGGCCACGGAGGAGGTCGTCTTCCCTGACCGAATTTTCACAGCTCGGTTTGTGATGGATGTCGTTTGCCTAGCGGTCCTGTCGGTCGGAGACATCAAAGATATTTACTTATATGGACTCTTGGTAACAGGGTACCTGCTTATTGGATGGACTGCCCCGGACATTTGGAATGACAGCAGTTTGCAATCGGACCACGCTGCTGTTTGTTAAAATTAACAAGCACTTTGGAGCAGGGAGTGACCAAGTGATGGAATTACACCGGAAAGTAACACACAACAACGATGGACTGTTATGTACGACCTGGCAGCTCGCTGTGGAGACGGACAATAGTTGGACTATATTTTGGGAGGAAAAGGGTTGAACTGTGAAGAGAACTACCTGCTCTGGAGAACTGAACTAAAGCTGAGACCAAGAAAAGGCTAATTCATTATAAATGTATTAGCTTTTTATTGCTGGAATAATTCTCTTCCTCCTGAGAGAGGAGGTTTGAAGCAGCTGGACCTCTTATCTCTCCTACACCGTCAACACTTCCCTTCAAGGCCAAGCCACGGAGCTAAACCTGATAAGGACTGAGCTCTCTTGGTCATATTTTCAGAAACCGTCATCAATTGTGCCTTTACAGTATCTGCACAAACCCGTGTGTGCTCTGAATCAGCCACAAATCTCTTAACAGTACGATGATTACACTTAATCTTTCGTGAAATATTGAAGGTTTTCAACTATTTCACGCTTTTCATCAGCAGAGAGATCCTTTTTCTTTCCCATATTGATTGAAAATGGTGATCTGCTTAATGATGTGGAACGTTACTTTTTCCCTTAACTGGACTTACCTAACAACTAATTATCACAGGTGTCTGAGACTGATTTCAGTTATTCAAAGAGCCGTAAGAGTCTCACGGTGAGACACAATACCATCCATGAGTTTCATTGAAAAACTTTTATTTTTATTTTTATCTTTATGACACTGAAATACATTTGCATAATAATTTGGAATGTACTGTATATAAATAATATAAATTAGAATAGAATATAAAATGTCAAAATGTCAACGCTGGCAGTGCAAAGTTTACAGTCATAGTGCATAGTCATTGATACAAGTGACAAAAAGTATTTGTGAGAGTCTGACCCCAAAGGGTAAAGTCCCGACTCCCGATTCTCCAGCATGCCCCTGAGGATAAGGCTCTGCTTTTGTGAAGAGATTTGCTCCGGCGTAAGATTGGATATATTTGTGGATGTCTGCCTACTGTTCATTTGTGTCTTAACATGGCGCAAGTAAATCATCCAAACTCAACTAATCTATTAATCACTATGGACGATGTACAGACTTCACCCAAGGAGACTTCTGTGTTTATAAAGTAAGTGGTGGCCAAAGTCAGGTTTAATGAAAGGACGATGACACTGTATACACATTGATTGTGTATTTAAAATAATTCCTAATTGAAAAATGCAAAGATTTGTGAATTGATGTCAAATAAAGTAAAGTGTAAGGTAATATATTACTAAACCAAGTGTTTTTTTGCGTGAGTGATTATTAGCTTGTTAGATTGTTTGCAGACGTGAGTCTAAAACAAAAAAGGACAAGGGTAAAAGAAGAATGGGACGAGAAACAGTGAAGTTAAATAGCAGACCTTTTTGTGCACAAGTCAATAAACCCTTTAATAACCATCTCAAACAAACGCATCTCCTTTTTTATTTTGCAGATCACACAGTTGAAGATCGAGAACAACCCATTTGCCAAAGGATTCCGAGGCAGCGAGGAGGGAGACCTCAGAGTGTCCAGACTACAGGGGTAAACAACTAGACAAGGTTTATTTTAGGAATGTTTGCTCCATTCTGCCGTGTCCTTTCACAAAACCAAACGTGCCTGATAAAGCTCTCAACTTCCTAAACAACATCTCGTCATCCAAATGTGTTTTCTTTTGGGGAAGATACCAACCGCGAAAGTCTGTTTTACAATAGCGCAAACGAAACAAAACTTTAGCGCCTACATACTTAGCTCTTACCGACACCAAACATTCCAGTCCTGTACTTAACAATATTTTACTATTAGATCTCTACATTTATTGCCGGATTTCTTTGGTAACGTTCGTTGTTGTAACGTGTCTTTCGCAGGAAGGAGTACCCGGTGATCTCCAAGTCCATGGTGCGACAGCGGCTCATCTCGTCTCACTCTCACTTGTCGGGTAAACTGAGCTCCGGAGTATTACAGGGGCACCCCCAGGTCCTGTCCCAGTATCAGTACCACGACCCTGTGGTGAGTCCCGACCAGGAGCCCCTGTCCAACCACTTCAGCCAGAGAGAGCCCGGGCTGGTCTACCACTGCTTCAAACACAGAGGTACCAGCACAGAAGCACACGCTGAGCTCTAGGTGACTTTAGGTTTAGAGATAGACACTTGATAGGAAGACTTGTGTCGCTTGTAATCTTAAAGCTCTGATTTCACTTGTAGATATTCATAGTTATGTTACAGTTATTAATGCTACACAGGCCTCTGGTTGGTGGTGGCAGTAGCCCAGTGGGTTGGATGATTTTGGTCGGGAAGCTGGAGTTTGTAGGTTCAAACCCCCTGCTCTCACACAGACACAGGATGATCTAGACCAGGGATTCTCAACCTTTTTAGTCTCACGTACCCCTTGGACCTTTCGTGTATACTTTAAGTATCCCATACGTCGTGGGTTCGGCCATTTATATCAAATGTTATCGACTAAAACTAAAAAAGACGATGTGTAGTGTTTAAATCAAAGCGAAAATACTCTGAAAAACATACCTTTTACTGCAAAGTTTCAGCTTTCCTTTAAAAGCAATATACAAATATGACTTTTTTTTTCTTCTTACTAAATTAGAAATAATTCAAAGTACCCCCTGTTAAGTGCTGGCGTACCCCTGGTTGGGAAACACATGATCTAGATCAGGGGTTCCCAAACTTCTGAAGCCATGACTCCCGAAAATCACTCAACCAACAACTCGGGACCCCCTGTAAAATGTAATTAGCATTTAGAATAATTTATGGTGCAAAACATTTAAAATCTGGTTTAATAATAAGATAAGATAAGACTTTATTGATCTGACAATGAAGAAATTCACTTGTTCCATCAGCTCTGAAGAAACAAAAATAGACAGAAAATTATGTACAATCAAGTAAAAGCAACTAGGTATCTTATATACAATGAATAGAAAGCTTAAAAGGGCAAAAGTGGATGTGTGTGTATATAAATAATAATAAAAACAAAAACAAATAAAACCAGAATAAAAATAAAGACAAATCTAATCTCAGCATGGGCAGTGCAAAGTTTACGGTCATAGGGCGTGTGGTTGATAAAGTGACACTTATACAAAGGTTATTGGTTTGTATAGAAGTTATTGCATAATGTTAATTTAATGCTGTATTTTGATATTTGGCTTAATTTCACTAAAAGTTACTGTTTTAAATCAATAATACATCAAATGTCAGAAATACAATTATAACATTGTCAGAAAATCATCCCCAATGTCCTGCGAACCCCACTTTGGGAACCACTGATCTAGACCAGGATATGTATACACACCGTTAAAGGCCCTACAAGATACAAGATAGAACAACAGTTTTTTTGTTTGCTTTTCATTATGATACAGGACAAGGCACTCTGAAACTTAACCACTGGGCCACAGAAGCACACACTGTGTTATGAGTTGTGTCAGTTCACAATTCATGTTGCTTCGATTATTTGTATTTACAGGCCCCTGGTTAGAGGTTTCTGTAGCTCAGGCAGAGCAAATAAAGACTTGTGTTGTCGGTAATCTTAAGATTGTGAGTTTGAATGTTGAATCAAGTTGAGTGAAGACAGTGGCTCGTATTTTACAGTATAATGTTAAAGATGTCGTGAGAGGGATGAGAGACACTGAGCCAAGTTTGATGCCACAACCTCCAAGTGTGAGAGCGACCTTAATGTGCAGCAACTCCCCCTCTGGACCACACCACAGCACTCTCCTGCCATGATAGGGTTGGTTTGTGTTTAAATGGAAGATACGTATTGTTATTGTAGAGTGATTAATGCCATAGGGGGGCTCTTGGCCGGTGGAAGCAGAATAGCTCAGTGGGGAGGGATATAATCACACCAGCGCCATTAGTGCAGATCGACTAGACGTAGATCTGAGCAGCCAAACACCAGCAGAGTCTGTAACTGAAGTGCTACACATGTAAGCTCAGTTTTTCATTATTGTTGAATTGTACGCCCCAAAATACTGAAACCCACAGGAAGAAGTCAACCTCACAGGACAGCAACCACGGCAGGAATCAAACCTACTGTTCACGGGAGCTGCACCACAGCAGCACACACTATTGTCAGATCAACTACATATTATTGAGACTTGAGTTTGATGTGGCCATAGCTCAGTTGGTAGAGCACTTGGCAGTAAGCCTTGTATTCTTAAAGTTCTGAGTTCGAATCTCGCTTGGACACATTTAAATGAGAGATATCTTAGTGATGTTAGTTTGATTAATGCCGTAGGAAGGCTGTTGGAGGTGGCAGTTTAGCTCAGGGTGTAGGAGACTGGGTTAGAAAGCTAGAGGTCCTGGGTTCAAACACCAGCTCCCACTCAGGCTCTGGACAAGGATGTATGAGGCACTAAGGCTTTGGTCCTCCCTGTGACTCTGGGTCTAAATCGGGACCCAACCCCAATCTCCCTGCATCTGCGGGCGCAGAACAAAATGAAACAAGAATTATTTAAGTATGACTTCAAACGTCCTTGACTGTACTGGACAACCACACAGGCCAGACTACAACCTACAGCCTCACAGAAGGAACAACACTTTACTGCCCTGTAACTTAACCACTGGACCACAGAAGCACACACTATCATCAATTACTTTAATTGTTATGGAAGTTCACTATTCATTTTGCTCAGATTAATTCCTTATAAAGACTCTTTGGTGAGGCAGTAGCTCAGCTGGTAGAGCGTTTGGTTAGAAGAACTGTGTCGCCTGAATGTTAAAGGTTCTCAGTTCAAATCTCACATGAATGAACACAGAGTGACACTAAGTCGTAGTTTCAAGGTATAAGGAGATCTTAGTGAGAGTTGAACTCACAGTCTCCCGGTAGGAGAAAGACTTCTTATTCCCTTGCATCTTAACTACTGGACCACACAATCCACACTCATGTTCAGGTTCATTTGTGTCATAGCTGCTTGTAGTGATGCTAATGTCCTCCCTGCGACTGCAGCTCTGAATTTTTTCCCATCATTATTAAAGTATGACATCAGTCACTGGATCACAAAAGCACACAATTAATATAGCTCAGATTAATTGCAATATGAAGACTCTTGTCTGGAAGAGGCAGTAGCTCAGTTGATTATACCTACTGTATGTCCTCTGTAATCTTAAAGTCGTAAGTTCAAATTCTGTAAAGAGGTTGTGTCCCATAGAAAATGAACTGACTCTACACACTTTTCAATACCCTGCAACTTAACCACTGGTCGACACAAGTACACACTAACTGATAGGAGTTATTTTTATGCTTTTCACAATTCATTTTCCCAGATTATTTATGTTAGAGGGTTGAGTCATTGAGAGGGTTGTATGTGAATTGGCCGAATGACAAATGGACTGCACTCTGTTATAAAAACACATACAAAACAAAGCAGCTTAAAATAAAAGCTGGGGGACTATAGTGACAAAGTGAATCCCTTGTCCAGTGGGATCCGTGACATGTTTTTCTTTGAAGTCTTCATTTCATCTGACCCCATCGATGTGTGTTGCAGATAACGGCCGTCACTTGGAGCTGGGCTGCAAACGTCCCTACTTAGACACCTCTCCTTCCGTTCCCGAGGAGCCTTACTTCAGATCTCCGCCTTCCTACGACTCGCCCCTGCTCTCCCACCCTTACTGCCCCGACGCCGTGCCCCCGCCTCCGCCCCGAGAGCCCTGCATGTACAACAGCCTCGAAAACGACCATCCGAGCAGTCAAGACTCGGAGGAACTCCCGAACTCCCTCAACTGTAACGTGTGGATGCCGCCTTACCCGCGCTACAGCGTGGAAGGAGTGCCCTATCAGTCCTTCACTCACTTCACTAACCCCGCAGCGACTATAGCCCCCAGACCGCAAGCCGACGTCTACAACGCGGCGGCGGTTCAGAGAGGTTTGCCGGTCCTTTCCGCTCCGTCCGCCGCCTCCACCTCGGCCTGTTCCGGGTCCAGGGAGAGGGCGTTGTATCACAAAAGGCCCAGCAGAGATTTCTCCGGGTACGCCCCGCAGGGAGCCATTTCCACATACCAGTATCAAGTGGGGCTAAACTCCTGGACTGAGAGCTAACGTGGAGCAAGCGCAAACGCGGGGAGATGCTAACGGCTAACGGTACCAATTAGATTGCACTCAAAAAGCCATATAACGTTTTTCGAAACATGACTTTATGATATACTTGTGTATCTGTAATTGGTTTTCATGCCCACCTTGTATTTATTTTGTTATGGACGACATTTTCAGGACGTTTCAGCGTTGAAAACAGAGATTTCCCTGAAGTGGTCTGGGCTGTCTGCGATGTTGCAAACAGGGACTCTTGGCTTCGTGGAGTTGTCATTGGTTATTTGTGTCGCCGAACATTTATGTGATTTATTTTCTTTCATCTTTAAACACAAAAAACTGGTAAACTGTGGGATTAGGCCTAAAGCTGGTATTTAGCTTGTTTTTGTTTTTAGTTCAATCTGCACACCAAGGGTAGTGGGAAGAGTGAAAAGCCCAGGCTGCATCCGAAACCATTACATTGTAGCCACTAAGTACTAACACTAGCTACTAATCCTTAACCTTTCATGGGGTCAACTGTTAGATCTCTATGCAGTTAGTGAACTTCTGCTTCAGCAGCATTTGCCCAATTCGACCGTCCTTACCCAGGGGAAGGGGAAGTGACATCACCAACAGCTGTTGTTGTCTTCTTTAAAGTTCAGTGCAGGCCAAACAAAAGTGCATACCGCCACCTACTGTATATTGTCCAACAACAACATAGTGTCCAAATAAAGACATTTAAGGTGGGAAAAAAAAGAAAAGAAAGAAAGAGAAACATCCAAATGATCCTTCACATTTCCCTTTATTTTATCTCAACAGCTGTTTCATAAAGCTACAGTATGCAAATTAACCATGTGGCTTAAGTTTCTACTAAATGAAAACAAAAGCACAAACTACTTACTTACTTACTGAGAAGGCTCTTTAAAACCATGTGACTGTGCTGTGGTGACTCTAACATGTATTTTGTCACTTTTATAAAGTTTGGCTTGTGCAGAATCTTATTTTTAATTTTTATTTTTAATCAAATGTGCACCTGTCAATCAACAGTGGTTGCGCATGAATCACTCGAGGGTGGGGGCGAGGGGGGTGGGGAGATTGCCGCAGTGGCTTATGGGATGGCACATAGCTCCTAATCGCCAGTAAGTTAGCATCAGAGGTCCCTATGCTAAAGTGGCTATGATAGTTAGCAAACAGGCCACTTCCCCTAACTCCTTCCTAACTGGCAGACCAATTCGGACGCATCTTATCATGGTGGACGATGACGCACATCCGGTTTGGCGTAAGACCTCTTACCAATTTAGTGGTTTCGGATGGAGCACCACTCACTTCCCTTTCAAACTCCTGCCCCTCCCACCAACTTCCTGTTTCCTCCCTGTTACCCATTCACATGGAAGCAAATAAAAAAAACATAAAGAATAGCTGACAAATGATTCAAATTCATGGTCTACATGTATTTTCTCCTCAAATAGTACCAAATGCACTATGGAAAGATGAATAGGATCAAATTGATAAAATGTACTGCCCAGGCCATGCTGGAATAGTAAATGTTAGTGACTGAATGAGGAGTCGAACAGTCTTTATGTAGCAAACAGGGCTGAACGATTGGGGGGGGGGGGGGGGGTTGTTACTTTTTTCACAAGGGAAATGGCGTGGTCAAAGTTGATCTTGCAAACCAATTCAATAGCAACAGAATACCACTTTTAATAGAATAAAAAAACAGTATAGACATGAACAAAATCTGGGAATATGCATTTACAAACTAGACAAATATGTAGACTAGGATTATATCAATTTATATTAAACATGAAAGATGAGCATATCAAATATAAGGCATTAACAGGTTTTATTTGTGATAAATCCTTAAGGAGGCAGATGTTTTGTTGTTTTTGAAGACATTATATTACATAAATAACTACTAGCTGAGCAGACAGAAGAGGAGTCCATGTGTGTCTTTCCACAGCCTTAAAAAGGTTTGTTTGCCAAATTATGTCTGAATACTGAATCAGAGATTCTACTTGTTCTGTCTTTATGTTCCATCATGTACAAAATAAATGCTTTTTTTGGGAGAGTAAAACCATATTTTATTGTAACAACGTTTTCATGAAATTAAAACATGATGTCAAACAGGTGTCTACTGCTTTTTCAGAGTAATACCACTTTTTTCCTACAATTATATTTTGTGTGAGCTTCAGAGGAGAGAGGCTGAATATGCAGGAAAACATGCAGTAATGAAATAAATGAAAAGTCCAGAAGTGTTTTTCATGAGGGAACATTACCACATTTATAAAAGCAGAGGTGAGTCGTATGTGTTTAGAGCCACTCTTAAAACACTTCGATGTCCAACAGTACCTGCATCCACGAGCGGGACAGGAGGTGGACTTTGCTTTGGTGGGGAGCGACTGTCTTAGGGGCACAGAGCTATTTGCTACAAAGAATCAACAGAAGTAAAGATATTTTAAACCAACCAGGTGCTTGCCAACGTGGGGGAGCGCTCCTGGTCAGAGGCTCAGCGATTCATCCAATTTAAACAGTGAATTGAATTGGAAAAGTCCACAGATGATTGTTTTGTTAGGAGGGTGTCCTTCTCGATCATTTGTCGTGTGTGTGTGTGTGCGTGCGTGCGTGCGTGTGTGTGTGTGTGTGTGTGTGGTGTCAGGGTTGGGTTGGAGCCTCCAAAACCTCAAACTGTAAGTAACATGTTTGACTCTTTTGCAGGTTTCAAATCTTAGTATCGTTAAGTCTGTGGCTTCAAGCCGACGTCTACAACGCGTGACAAAACGCCCAGCAGAGATTTCTCCGGGTACGCCCCGCAGGGAGCCATTTCCACGTACCAGTATTAAGTGGGGCTAAACTCCTGGACTGAGAGCTAACGTGGAGCAAAAGCACAAACGCGGGGAGATGCTAACGGCTAACGGTACCAATTAGATTGCACTCAAAAAGCCATATAACGTTTTTTGAAACATGACTTTATGATATACTTGTGTATCTGTAATTGGGTTTCATGTCCACCTTGTATTTATCTTGTTATGGACGACATTTTCAGGACGTTTCAACGTTGAAAACAGAGATTTCCCTGAAGTGGTCTGGGCTGTCTCCGTCTGATGTTGCAAACGTGGACTCTTGGCTTCGCGGAGTTGTCATTGGTTATTTGTGTTGCCGAACATTTATGTGATTTCTTTCATCTTTAAACACACAAAAGGAGGAGGTGCAGCGCCCGCGAGATGCATATCTTCACAAAGAGCTTTGATGCTACTTGTACAGCCAATTAGAATCGATAGGAAATCTCCAAATCTCCAAAGTCAGCTATGAAGTAACGTCAAGCCAAGCTTTGACGTTACTTAAATGCGGTCCACGGGTTGACAACAGCTAACAACTTCAGAACTTTGAGTTTAAACTCCTCTAGAGTGCCCTTGGCTTCATTGAGTGAACCTTCCCAGCTCTGGTTAAAAGCTAAAGTCAGTTTAGCAGAATGCGTTCCTTCTAATAAAATCATTCTTCGTATTTGCATTTGCAGTAAAGCTTTCTCCCGATGTCGAATAATTCTAACACTATCTATGTTCAGATCTCATCACTTCTGGACTTCTTATGAAAGCTCCGAAAGAAACACTTAAACCCTCTTGAGCAGCTGTCTTTGCAACAAAAGCCATATAATCAAACCTTAGTCGATTTATGCCCCAGAACGAGGACGGGGCGGGGCGCGGGGGGCTGGGAGGCTTCTCATAACTGCACCGGCCGCTGAGTTATGGTGATGTCTTAGGCCTGGGTAATGTCAGCACCTCTGAGCATTTCTCATGGAGAGGGAGCTACCAGCAAGAATCAACAAATCACCCCATGCTTATCTCCTCCCGGCGGCAGATAAAAGAGAGTCCTGACTGTCAGTGAAAGGGCGAAACCAAATAAATTGAACAGCGAATTAAAGGGTTGAAGGGGTCCACTATTTAGTAAAAATGTCCGCGAGATAATGACGCAGAAGTTTATTTTCAGTGGAGGGTGATCGGGGGAGGAGACCCTCTCGTCTGCGTCCTCTGCTCTGATCTCGACTAACTTCATCTATAAATCTACGGTTTGGTCTTCCTCTAGGATCCACCACACCAGTGTTGGGGGTAAAGGGTTAGTTAACACAGTAACGTGGGTCGTCTCCTCTCAGCCTCAGAGCAGGGCCTAGTGTTTCTTTTACAGCCTCGGAAGTGCCTATTCACCTTACTCTGCATTTCCACTTTTATCTGTGTGCTTTATACCAGTTGGTCTCAGCTGGTGGGTTGGGACCCAAAATTGGGTCGCGGAACCATTTTCAGTGGGTCACAAACTGTACACAGTGAACATTTCTTTCAATATACAGTATCTAATACTGAAAAATAATGAAACTACATGAACCTGTTGCTATGTTGTTTTGACCATAATTTAAAAATGTTGTGGATTATTTTAGATATTCAACGTTTAAAATTCAGTACTTTACTGTCTAATTTACAGATTCAATTGTTTTGAAGAGGCTGATCATCTTGATATGCACGATTGTGGGTCTCGACGCCATATCAGATGAGAATGACTGCTTACACTATAGCTCCAGGTTTTCCTTTGGGCCTGCTGCTGCGGTTTGTCAGTTAAATACATAAATAAAGCTGATTTATTGCACTATTATGTATGCAATTACTGATATCAGGCTGTTGTTTGCGTGGTTTTGCTTCTACAGCGGCTCAGTTTGGAAAATGGAGCTTTCAGTGTTGAAAAACATAGATATAGATGTTTAGTAATGGTAATTCTGAAGTTGTGCAGATAATGTATCAAGTTACTTTTCCAAAGGAAAACTTCTTGTGTATTCACAGTCCCTCCTCTGCACAAGTCCAAACCACCTGCACAGAGCTGATTTTATCTTACTAAAAGGTCTGTGGAAAATCCAGTCAGATTTAAGAGAAATGTGATGCAATTTAAGCTCCACATAACTAAGTTTGATTGAGATTATAGTCATGATTGATAGGCAAAACCTCCCAATATAAGGACAGATAAGACGTTTTATCATTTACAAAACAAAAGTATGTACTTCAAAAGAAGGCACAGTCAATCCTTGAGGGCTCATGTGGAGCCAAACCAACGTTCCTCACAAAGACAAACCTGTAAAAGAGGTCATCAGGTGGTGCCCTCAGACGAATATATACTGATCCAGGAGGAGCCGTTCAACATGTAAAGGTCCCACACAACTTTATTTGAACTATTTTAACACTGGCATTAAGGAGAAATTATGTTTCCTCACAAAAATGGCCCAACAGAGGTTTTCCTTGGGCAAGACACTTGAAGCAAGATCTGGACGCCCACTGCTCCTGACAGGATGCCCTCTGCTCCTGACAGGATACCCACTGCTCCTGACAGGACGCCCTCTGCTCCTGACAGGACGCCCTCTGCTCCTGACAGGATACCCACTGCTCCTGACAGGACGCCCTCTGCTCCTGACAGGATACCCACTGCTCCTGACAGGACGACCACTGCTCCTGACAGGACGACCACTGCTCCTGCCAGGGCGGCCCAGGATGGATGAGGTGCAGCTCTATTCTTAAAATGAAGGTACACCAAGTTCATATTATTTCATTACATTTTAATCAATGAGAAAATGCACAGGAAATACATGGAACTTGTCCGATGTCACAGGTGAGGAAAAACAAAAAAGTATACACTGCCTGACGTCAAATAAAAGTGTTACATGGCACGATGAAAGCTACATAACCCTGTGGTCACTACAGTTTTAAATGAAAGAAAAGTCCTGGAGCATTTGTCACAACCTGATTAGTTTCTATCATTAAAATTTGTGTGAGAAATTGACTTCGGGGAAAGACAGATCAGTTTCCTGTACCTCTGCTGCTTCTGTGGATCAGCTGTCCATGTGAATTTGAGAACAGCACCACACGGAGGCGGGAGACAACCACATCTGAAACACAAAAGGTACAACAATTTGAAAATGACATTAAACCAATGGCCGCTGGTTCCTCTGCTTTATGACCGCGACGCTAGGGGCCGCCATTGCTGCAGTACCTCCATATCTGGGCGCCAAAACAAGCTAGTTTTCCATAAGATAGCATTGCACTTTTCACACATTTTAAGCAACTGTAAAGCCTGGTTTCTAATTTTTTCTAACTTTCTACATCTAGATATTGCTCCTGGGATAACGCTGGGCCGGACTTTGATTGACAGGCCGTTAGCATTAGAGTTAAAAGCGCAGTAACGATCGAACTACACGCCCCGTGAGGGCCGAGTCTACAGTGAAGATCCCGCCCTTATGCCCTTTTTAGGAACATGCTCCGTCAGAGTCTGTAAATCTGTCATGATTTCCCTTTCGAACGTGGTCATTATAGTAAACGGGGAGGAGTGAGGGGACGGAGTCTATTATTTATTATGTCTATGCATTAAACGCATCATTCCCAACCTAAAGCTATTGATAAAAAAATAATGAATGAAAAAATAATGAATGCATTAATCATGGATTAATCGCAAATGAATCCCATAATATTGTATGTTTTGCCGAATACACCTGTATCTGCAGCAGGTTCAGCTGTTCTCATGGAGCAGTGTTAACATCGCAGCATCAGAAAATGCTTTTGCATTACAAATTACAAATGGGCTTATCACATCTTAAAAGTTATTTGTTTGTTTATGAAATAAGCAAATGCTTTGAATTATGTGACTGTTTGAGAGTTTTATGTCGGCTTAGTTTTAAATGAAAGCTTTACACCATGTTTATACCGTGTTAAAGCTCCAGGTCATCAAAAATAGACCTGGAGCTGTGGTTCGACCCACTTGCACATCTTTGAGTAATCTTTGAATCTTTTCCAGTGACTGTTCTTAGCACCATGGCGACAGCTCCCAAACAGGGAGGCCTTGGCTTGGTGTATCCAGGAAATACCTTCCTCACCGCTCCATCTCTTACTAAACTTCATCCTCCTTTGTTGAAACAACCACGCAGCCAAGGGGAGCAAGTGGAGGAGCGGTGGGAGGGGCTTATGGGAGCTTGCTTGGATGGTCAGGAAATGAAGCTACTGGATATTTTAATTCAGCTATTTTAGATCAATATTCTATTTTCTAACCAACAAAGTGAAATTCATGATAAACATGTATTGTATGAATTTCATGAACTTGAAGGTTAGTTTTATTTTTAGCATTTCTGTGACAGTGACCCTGAAAACTGACCCTGAAAGTTGTGAAATGTCCCAATAAACTTGTCCCTGTGAAGAAATTTGGGCGTTCTGCTCTCCTCACAATCTCATCCAATGGGCGGGGGAGCGACTGATTATTGCGTTGCATTATGGGTAATATTTACCATCACAACTTCCGGAATTGTCTGCCAGCGCGTTTTCGCTCGCTCTGCTCGCTGTCATCTTCTTCTAAAAAGGAATACAATTCTGTAGCTGATATTTTATGATGCAGACGTTGACTGTTCCGACTCCCTACATTTGGCGCTTGTGTCTCCTCGTTTCCCCTTCTGCCTTTGGGGGACACTCAGTCACACACTGCCCCACTTTACAGTCTCCCGTCCGGCTCGGAGCCTTCAAGGCAGCCCGGAATAGCTAACCGCTGCCCCCGGTGTCTGTGAGCTCTCCCTGGGAGAGACTGGTGTAAAAAGCAGCCCTCAGCCCCATCTCATAAGCACTGACAGCCCTCGGATTAGCTCTCTGTGCCCAATACAGCTTTATCGTGTCTGCATTTTCAACATGAGAACATCCAGCCACGTCAATAGCCAAACGGTTAGCACCCAGAGCTAACTAGCTGCTTAGCAGCTAGCATGCATCGATCCAGTGAAAACAAGTATTATGCACTAATAACGTCAATAAAGCCGATATAAAGCAGCCTTTAAGATGATCACACAAATGCTTGGCGCATTTGTGGTTTATTGCAGACTTTTCAACAACAATGAGCTATAAGCACGGAGACACTGATGCATGCTTTTATCACCAGCCGTATCGACTACTGCAATGCCCTGCTCTCTGGTCTTCCCAAAAAGAGTATCTCAGGTTTACAACTTTTACAAAATTCAGCAGCTCGTGTCCTGACAAAGACCAGGAGGCGGGACCACATTACACCGGTTTTAGAGTCGCTGCATTGGCTCCCCGTGTGTTTCAGGATCGATTTTAAAGTTCTTCTAACGGGTTTTAAATGTCTTAATGGTCTTGGTCCTTCTTATCTTTCATAATTACTTTTACCTTATGAACCTTCACGGCCCCTTCGCTCCTCCGGTCTCCTAGTTATTCCTAAAGTCAACAGAAAGACTAATGGCGAGGCGTCTTTCCAATATTATGGCCCTCGCCTCTGAACGACCTGAGGAGGAGCTCAGGACCGCAGAGAACATTCATGTCTTTAAGAGCAGGCTCAAGACCCACCTTTTTAGCTTAGCTTTTAACTGACATTCATTAATTTAGTCCTAATGATATATTGTATGTGTATATATGTATGTATATGTATATATATATATATATATATATATATACAGTATATATCTGTGTATGTGTATGTGTGTGTGTGTGTGTGTGTGTGTGTGTGTATATATATATATGCATATGTGTATGGATGTATGATGCGGGGCGTATTGTTTTAAATGCTATCTGTAAAGCACTTTGTGATACCTTTCGGTATGAAAAGCGCTTTATAAATAAAGTTTGATTGATTGATTGATTGATAAGCAATTGTAACAAGCTAACGGGGGTAACCCGGAATAACCATTGTCCACCGGCACAAATAATCGCCCTCTATTCAAGAGTATGGGCTGGATATAGGCTTAATTACTGGGGAGATCCTAGCGTAGACCATGGGGGATAGTTAAAGATCCATAGGACATGGCAATAGCAAAGAGGGGCTAGTTAGCCCCAAAACAGCACTTATTTTTCAGTCAAGAGCTCCTTCCAAGACACGCCTATGCTTCAGAACACACTTTAAATCACTCGCCCCTGACGTCTCAATCAATCAATGGTTTTGTATAACCCAATATCACAACAGGAGTTGCCTCACAGGGCTGCACCGAACATTAAGGCAACAAAACAGAACAAAACAGTCTCCATCGCGTTCGGTCTGAATGCAGTACGCTATAAACAGGGAGTGCACTAGGCGAAAAACGGTGTCCATTTTTGATCACAGCGCCACTCAGTGGATGGAATTTTGGGAGAGCAGAACGTCCGACATTAACATTTCATCACATTCCAAAAGTGTGATTAATCTGATTTAAAAATAATAATAATAACACACTGCAGCAAAAGACTGACCACTGTTTAGTGCGTTTTCATATGCATGTGCAACTGTGACTAATCCTTCAGTTAGGTACTCCTGAGCAGGGTCCTGGTTGCTGCTGCCTTCTGGTCGTCCATGCGCTGACAGGTTTAGCCCCAGAGGCATTGAAAGAGTCAGTTGCACTGGAGAAATAACCTTAACCTTAACCACTACACGCAGTAAAATAACAACATCTCCTTGGCACTGACGCGTGTAACTTAACCCACTTTACTATTTGTTTTATGCTAGTCCTTTGTGAATGTTCCGCCCTGCGCGGTAATCCCAGCTCTCAGCCACCAGCTCTTGGCTCAGTGCATGTCAGCTTTACTCTGATCTTGTAATAAAAGGGCACAGCTTCGATGAGTGGCTCCAAAAAGACACTTTAAAATGTGAAAGGGATTAATATCAAGTGCATTACGGTGGGTCCTAAAGTCTGTAAATTCACGAGGACACTCTGATGGAGGAGACGACCTCGATCTGGACACATGGGAACAAAAACACAGAGAGGGAAAACAATTAGGAAGATAAGAGTTAGGTGAATACATACACGCCATCCAGTGCATTTGACTAAGATCTGATGGAGAATCCAAAAGATTGTCAATGGGGTCAAGGTCTGGATTCTATGGTGGTTGATCTATGTGTGAAAATGATATCCCCCTTGAACCAATCTTGGAATATGCCCGTGCCATCAGAGAAGAACAAAAATCTATCATCATCATGGTTTAACTTTAAGCTTCTCAAAGGGCTACACTGTTGTGATTATTCATTCACTCCACGTTCGGTAATGGTAAGCTTCTGTGTCCAGAGCTGACTTGGAGCAGACTGACAGAAGTGTGGCTGCAAATCTGTAACATCTGACCACCTCCAACCATTCCCTCATACACACAAACTTTCCCACCGGTGGGTTTGGGTGAAATTAATTAGAATCAGAATAAGAATTGGTTTGGACTGGATGGACTCGATGATGGGCGTGTAGAAGGAAGAACATCCTCTGCTGGGCCTTCTTGATGAGGGAGCTGATGGCTGGCTCCCATTTGAGGTCCTTGGTGATAATGAAGGAGTCCACAATGGAAATGGGGGTGGGAGAGTCTGTCAGGGCGAGGGGGGACGGTGGGGCTGTGTCTTTCCTGAAGTCCACGATCATCTCCACTGTCTTCCGGCCGACCTGCAGAGGGAGTCGGGCACGCTGAGCTTGTCTCGTAGCAGTCCAGGGGGGATGGCGTTGAAGGCAGAGCTGAAGTCCACAAACAGGTTACTGGCGTAGGTTCCTGAGGAGTCCAGGTGCTCCAGGATCAAGTGGAGGGCCAGACTGACTGCCTTGTCAACACATTTTTTAGTTTTTTTGTCTTGATACATTTTTAGGGGCCACACTTTTGGACTGACTACAGCAAGTGGTGTGGGGGCATCAATGAAAAGAGGTTGGGAACCACTGACCTAAACTGCCCCAGGGCAGACTAATGGAAATGTGGCCCCTCGACCAACACCAAACGCGCAGTCACACTAATGTGTTTATTCATGAGGCTAAAATCCACGGATGGAATGACTTGATCACTTGGATATTCATTTGGACACATTTAGAATCTTTGAATAAAGCTTTATACTTTTATCACCAACAAAAACGTGCCCCAAACGTTCTTTGCGGATCTCAAGGACTTTTCCAGCCTCCTGTCTCTTTTACTCCTACTCGAGTGAATTTCAAGGTACTCTCACGAGAGCTAATGTTTTGTCTACTTTTCCCGCCTCCGCAGCCAACGCTAACAGTGTCTGTTTTTTCCCGAAGGGACATTAATGGGTGTCCCTCCGTTTCACATCTGGACCACAGCAGCCCGACGTTTCTTAAATCTAAGACATAAAAATGGCAATCCAGCTCCTCCGAACCGCTCCGGATAAAAGCACCAATAAAACTAATCATCCAGCAGAGAAATCCGGGATTAAGGGGAGGGAAAAAAAAAGGGTTATTTACAGTGGACGTGGTGGAAATGCTGCTTTGGAGAGAGAGAAGTAAAGATTGTTAAAAGTAGTCACGCAAACACAGAAATCTAAGTATAAAATATGCAGAAGAGTTATGGCCAATAGATGACTGTGAATTATGGGCCTCGCGTTGAGAAATCTTTGAGAAAAACAGTGGTTGTAAAATCAGAAATATGTGAGGAATAAGTTGTTCAAAGAGAGAGATTTAGAAACTTTAGCTTGAGCTAAAAAAAAAGAAAGAAAAAAAAGCAACTAGTTCAAACTACAAAGAACTTCAAATGGGAGTTCATGTGGACAAGCAATTTTGGGGACTGTTCCAAAGTCTGGGAGCAGCAACGGCAAAAGCTCCATAAGGGACATCTAACATCACCTCGTAGTCCTAGACAAAAACCTTGAGCATCCCGTTTAAAACCATCGATAGGATTCTGTAGCTATAACTGGGAGCCAGTGCAACAAGGCCAGAACAGGAGTTAGGTGCTCATATTTCCATGAGCCAGTGAGGAAGCGTGCTGCAGGCGATGGATGGAGGCCTGGTCTAATCCGGTTCATATGGGCAAAGGTCTATGACCTAGAGCTGGTGGACGCTCCCTCACAGCTGAAAGGCTTAAATGTGCATTATGGAACTTTTCATGCAAAAAAAAATACAAAAAGATATTTGTGTGTAATTGATCTTTTGTGACCCAATGGGTGGTTAGCATGATCACAGTGGCCTCTACAACACTCCAGGATAAATGGAATGTATGCATAACTATGGAGAGGGTCTGTCAGTAGTGAAAAGGTAGAAGAAAAACAAAAAAACAATTGATCAATTGGGCGCCGTGCTAACCACCCATACAGCCGCTGGGTCATTAAAAGGTCAAATACAAATGGATAAAAGTTTGTTTTCACATCCAACAAAAATCCATTAAGTCTAAGTCTTTTTACAGACAGCCTACCATCTATCCTGTTAAAATGTTGAAAATGAACATAATTTGCAGGTTCAAGCCAAATCAGACCCATTGGAGGAAGTTATTTTTGTTGTTTCATTATCCAAAATGTTGCTGCTCGAGTCCTGACCAGAACCAGGAAATACGACCATATTAGTCCAGTGCTCCGGTCTCTGCACTGGCTTCCTGTCGCTCAGAGAATAGACTTTAAACTAGCTCTGCTTGTGTAAGTCCCTTGATGGTCGGGCACCAAAGTATATTGCTGACATGTTAGAGCCGTATGAACCACCTCGGGCCTTGAGATCCTCAGGGAGGGGTCTTCTGGTGGTTCCCAGAGTCACGACTAAACACGGTGAGGCTGCGTTTCAGTTTCACGCAGCAAAAGTGTGGAACAGCCTCTGTGACGACGTGAGACAGGCCTCAACCCTGACTATGTTTAAGTCCAGACTGAAAGCGTGGTTATTTACGGCTGCCTATGGCAAATAATAATATAATCATATATCTAGATATATTTGTGTATATCTTTTTCTTGGGTAATTGTATCAATTGATCTGTTTTTATAGTATTTTCATTATATTCTTGTGTGTTTTGGTGTTGCTGTGAGGCACATTGAGTTGTCTCTGACATGAAATGTGCCATATAAATAAACTTGCCTTGCCTTGTCTGCAAGACACAAGATAAGCCTTTGTGATACAGGCTAATTTATCATGCGGGGGAAGGAGAATGAAGAGAAATTGTTATAAAATCAATATGCAACATTTTTCTCATAGAGTTTGCGTTTCCAAGAGTGAAACTCCACGGACACTGTGTTTGTAGCCCTTTGCCGCAGCCTTTTATCACAGCAGCTTTCTCACATCCATAAACTCCAAACCTAAACATTTGCGCTAAGAGCCGTCTTCTTCAGAGACACATTTTGGGAACGAGAGCAAAGACATTTGCCAAATAAATCTCCGGGTGCAGATATATAAACCCCCGAAGAGGGATTTCTGTGCTTAACCCCTATCTCTGCCAACTTTTATCTATAAAAACAACTGGGCAACTCTCACCTTTTTTACAAGACGCTCTTCGAAGAAATGGCGAGACGCACTGAACAAACAAACGATAAAATTTAAGGCATTAAGGGCCATTGTTTTAACCACATTTAAAGAAACTAATGGGCACCGGGATTAGTTTGAATCCCAAATGCAAATGTATAAAAATGAACAGTGTGCATGTAATGGAGGGGGCGGCTTATTTAAGATGCTGGGCAAAATACAAGGAAATGATAATGTTTTAGTTTTATGTTTATGTTTTGAGATCCTTTGGCACCTAATTGTCTGTCCAAATTCGAGTTAATTGACCAGAAACATTAGGGCTGCACAATTAAAATGTTTCTTCACTGATTGGACAGTGTTCTTGACACTATTTTCTTTGCTACGACCAAAATAACAAAGCACTGCACTTTGGTATAAAAACGTCAACACGAAGCACTGTTCCGTCAACGCGTGTAACAAAAAAGTCAGGTTGACACAGTGGCAGCGCGACTCAGCCGCAGCAGCTCAGGACTAACACCTGAACACTATTACGTTGTACGCTTGTACAATGACAATAAAGCACTTACTATTACTACTATAAAGATGTGTTCTCTTCTTGCAATGAATGACAATGTGTATAAATGTGAGGGTAAAGGGATCTGTGTTTAAACCATGAGTAGTGTTTTTGAGAAATGTGTTCAGTCAGTGGCTTTGTGCAGTCATTTTATGGTCTTATTGATCGAGATAAACGTACTTAATTGTAATTGCAACTCTAAAAAATGAGAAAAACTGACTCCTTAAAGGTGCATTATGTAAGTTTTGAGCTGGAAAAAGTTGGTGCAAGTGCATAGTTGACCTTTGAGTGACGCAGCGGCTGTATGTAGCATAGCGCCTTTATTTTTCTGGACGCTCTAGGACCAATTTTTTGTTTAGGGTTTCAGGTAGGTTTTCTGGATGGAATGTATGCGTAACCATGGAGAAAGTTTCATCAGCAGAGAAAACCTACCACAAACCCTCAAAACAATTGGTCCTGGAGCATCCTAGAGGCTGATAGAAATTAAAGGCACCATGCTAACCACCCATACAGCCACAGGCTCACTGAAAGATCAAAAAAGGTCATTATCAACTTTTTTCCAAATAGAAACCTCTATAATGAACCTTTAAGGATTTATGCTCAATGGACATGGTTTGGTTTAGGACATCCATTTGCTCATCTATATCTAGTGGCCGTGACGGTCACCGAAATCTGCCATGAGGTGGTTCTTTAGATGAGGTGGAGTGTTGGAAAATCGACGTCCAGCGTCTGGCTTTGACTTTACAAGATATTTAAAGACATATGTAAAGATACAAAGTGCATATAAATGATGATCAAACTCAATAGTGATTACTTACCTTCTTGATGACTGAAATAAATAAATCAAAGTCACACAGAAGTGCCCTAAGCAGAAGGAAACCTTAGTTCCAACCAAGTACTGTGCCGTGCTTTTCTGTCGAACAGAAAACAGGTTTGCCTTCATCCACTACTACTGTAGTTTAGAGCAGATTCTTACGGGATCGTGTTGGGATTTTCTTTTTAGTGAGCTGCATCATCTGGAAGGGCTCACCAAAAACACCTCCCAAAAGGTTTCTTCACTTTATTACCGATTTCACAAAAATGTAGCGCCAATTTTGATGAATGAACAAACGATTCTACTGCTTATAGCACAGAAAACACCCCAAATCAAGCAAAGCAATGAAGGACAATTTTTTTTCGTTTGTACACTGTGCATAAGCCTCCAAACATCACCTCTCCTAATGTTTACCTGCAGTGGAGCGCGGATTACTGATCAAAAAACGAGATGACTGGTGAGAAAGGAGAAAAGATCATTACGACTGGTGAATAGCAATCAAATTCTGCACGCAATTTAAACAGAATTGGCAAATCACTAAAGCTGCAAAGGAATAAGTAGTCTAATGATCTCTGCAAAACAACATATCCATTTTCCATAGGCTCTTATTATGTTTAAAAGCTGCTAATGCTGTACTGAACACCCGGACAAACCTTATGAAATACATGGGATTCTTGGATTAGGGGTCAAAAAGTCTCCAAAACGTCAACACTACTCACATCACCATAAGTTTAACCCAAAGCACTCCAGCACAGGGCACTTCTATTCAGAGAGAGAGAGGCCCGCCTGGTCATCTCTGCTCCTGTCTGCTCGCTCCCCCTACTGGTTAAAATGTGCCATGCCAGACAGACGTCACTGGAACATTCTCAAAACAACAACACTGAGGTTAAATGATGTGTTAACTGGCTACATTTAAATATGCACTTTTAAGGATTGGGGTAAACTTTTTTGTCACTCTGTCAGGATAAACAACAGCAGGGCGATTACCAAATTATTGACTGATTATTTTGAACAGTCCTTTAGTAAAGATGAATCATTTACTTGTTGCAGCCTTAAATAAAATCGCTTCATTTTGTGCTAGTGTTAGGAAATGTTTAAATAAATAAAGTGAGTGAAGAATAGTTTCACGATGCTAGGATTTCAACTCAATTTCAATACAAAGAAATAACTCTGATGTAATCACAATTGTAGAGATTAGTTTAAACATTTAAAGAGAATACCTAGTGTCTGAAGATGCTGAAAAAGAAAGGCATTAGTGACCCTTGTGTAAAAAGTGAATAAATAAGATACACTGCCTGCCCAAGTCACTACAATATAAAAGGTCACACGCTCTAATATTGGGCTGTAGCGCCTTTAGTCTTAATTACAGCACACATTCGCTGTGGAGTTGTTTTAATAAAATTCTGAAATATCAGCAGATCCAGAGCTGCGATCATTTTTCACCAAGATCTTGTATTGATGATGGGAGAGTGAGACCACTGCACAGAGCCTTCTCCAGCACATCCCAAAGATTTTGAATGGGGTTAAGATCTGGACTCGGCGTTGGCCAATCGATGTGTGAAAATTGTGTTTCACGCTCCCTGAACCTTTCACAGTGTGAGCCTCATGAATCCTGGCATCGTCATCTCGGAAAATGCCTGTGTCATCGGGGAAAAAGAATAGTGTTGACGAACCTAGACCTGACCAACTGCAGCAGCTCCAGATCAGAACAGTTAGTTACATACAGGTGGCAGTGTATTATTAACTCAGGGTGTTCAAACTGTGAGGCTCCTTCAGTTTTATAGCATTGTTTTTTCTGTCAAGGATGTGGTTGCCAGTCCTTAAGTCACAATGCTCTTTCCTAAACCGGAGGAGGGCTGTTGCCAGGACAGAACACCTCTCTCTCTCTCTTTCTCTCGGCGATGGGTTTGGCCGGGCTCCAGAGCAGGCAGGTTGAGGTGGGATTCTCTGCACTCACGGCTCTGTCCTTAAGTCTGTAAACAGCGGCTTTAGCCACGGTGCCGGTGAGGATTAGGAGCGGATCAGGGCCAGATCAGGCCTTCGCAGGGCAGGTATTTAGTTCAGTTAAGTACGGTTTTAGAAGACAGTGGCGCTCGAGGAGGTCAATCCACGGGAAGCGATTTAGAGTCCAAAGAAGGAGGCTGATGTAATTCTGTAGCTGAGCAGAGGGAGATGTTGCCTGTTCTAATTGTAATAAGGACCTGATATGAACTTTAAGCGACAGTGGACCCAGACGAACTTTACACACAGCTGGTGCATAGATGCATAAGAACAGCCTTCGCAGTGTCTTATGAACACATTTAGGAGAGTCAAGTCAATGCCTTGCTTTTACCGGGCTGCACAATATTAAGAAAAAAAAAAGAAGCAATATCCCAATAATATTTCACTTAAGGTTTTCAACAAGTACGATTCATTAAATAGAAAGTGTATGAGATTGTTTTTTCATCAAATTGTGTCTTAACAAGGTTTAAAAGAAATAGAAATTCAAGACCAGAACGGAACAAAATTAAGAAAATCATGACTCTTTCAAATGGCTGCTAGATTTTGGAAAACAAAGAGTTATTCAAATAATTTCAGAGGCAACACGGAAATGTCAACTGCTAAACTAGAATCACATGCAGTATAGAGCGTCTGTTCAAAATGGATGGATACTTTATTTTGCATTCAGAGCATGTTATATTATATTATGATATATTCATAACGTTACTCTATGCAATTTACAATTTGATTGTGCCGCCCTAATTCATGATGTACAGTACCGGTCAACACTTTTCATGCTTACTACTTAATACGTTTTAAATCCTTCAAAATGGCCACCCTTTATTCTTGGCATTTTCCCAATGAGCTTCATAAGGTCGCCCCTGAAACGGTTTAACAGTCTGTGAAGTCAAAACTATTTCTGTGACGACATCGTGAAGCCCAATGAGAAAATGTCAAAGCAGTAATCAAAACAAAAGGCGGCGATTTTAAGGAATCTATTTCAACTTTCTTTGTTGAAAAACAAATTCCATATGTGTTCATTCATAAATGAATGCCTTCAGTGAGAATCTACAATGTAAACAGTCTTGAAATAAAACCAACACATAGAAAAAGTGACTATGGTGTGAAGTGAAGTGCAGCCTCTTCTTTTGGTATGAACTGACAATAGACTGTAAATGAAGAATGGACTAATTATAGCCTTCCTGAAGTCGTAAGGAAATGGGCACAGGCTCCGGAAGTTCATTGCTCTAATGGACTTAACATTGAAACTCTTTGCCCCTGTTTAAGTCATTATTGAACACAGGCTTGTCATTCTGACATGTCTGTATTAACACTTGAAACATTGTCCTATTTGTGTTTCTTTTTTGCCCTATTCTAAATAATAGAGCTGGCTCCAAAAACCCAGCCAAATTGGTGGCGTCAACGAGCTTCAGTTAGCCCACGCTGAACGTTATGGGGAAGCCACCCCAACCCACATGTTTATGTATTCAATCATTCTATTGTGTTTCACTTCTGGTTTAGTTATTTACTTGAGTATCTGTTACAGTAGATGTGTTCACCTTCACATATTGGATGTTTGCTGCGTCTTGAGCACATCACCAGCTCTTTGTAAATCTGTCCCAGTTGCCGAGACGGGGAGATATGACCAGACGGGAGATATGACCTCATCTCATGACTTTCCTTGTGTTATGCACAAATGTTCTCAATCCATTATCTGTACTGGGTTTTGGTAGTGATGTTTTGCCTCTCACCTCAAGAGGGTTTTTGCTATAGAGCCATTTGAGGTGACACTAAACCCTACAACAACCCAGTACCAATGTCGGATTAAGAGCCTTTGTCTCCTGTTGGACTGAGAGTTCAGACTAACATGTTACTTGATTCTAAAAGTAAAGCTGTATCCGAGTGAAGTATCTGTGCTGTCGCTCTAATGAAGCCTATACAGTTCAAAACAAAAACACGGTGAATCTTGCACACTGGCCTGACATCCTTCCCCTTACGCGACCCCTGTCTCTAGGTGCAAAGAAACGTCCTTGTGCAAAGGCTAAACCCAGGTGTCCACGCTGCGGGATTAGGGCAGGGATTACCGGGCTGTGAGCGCTCTTTGCCCCGCGAACTCACGGCCGTAAGATGCCTAAACCGGAGGAGCGCAGGTAAACGGCCAGATTAGGATCCTCAAATGGGTTTAAGGCGCGGGTTTAGGCTGATCGCCGCCGAGCTTAGAGGACGTGACGAGCAGGTTAAGTCGTGACGCTGCGCTCAGGTGTTCGTTTAACGCGGGGAGGACGAGGAAAGGAGAGGAGCGAGATCTCGTTAGCGCAGACGTTTTCAAATGTGCTCAAACAGAGATCCGATCACGGCGGATCAGGAGTAACAGGATTGTACGGGGGATTGGGAGGAAGCTTGGAAGGGAAAACAGACAAGTGACACGCCAAAGACACCAGTTTGGGTCAGAAGTGGGTAGAAAGGTTTTTGGACATGCAATTCTCAGTTCTCAACACCTTTTCACCTTTTCATCACAGTCAGAGTATACAACCAGTTTAGACATCATTTTGACCACTCGATGTTGATTTTAAACCCTCTTTTGACCTGGTTTCCTCCCCATTTCCTCATGATCTAGGTCTGGCGGTACTTAGAAGGTCAAATATTCTATGACATGGTACTTTGTTGAACATGAGAACTGCTCGAGTAGGAGACAAAACATATGTGCATCTAATATGTTCATGTTGGTGAAAATTAGACACAAAAGAGTGGATATTAATATATTATACTTACATTTAACACTACCAAGACAACGCATATGTCATATCAATTTCCAAACAGTCACCTGTCGATATTGTTGGGATAAACGTCATACTTCATCAGGTTTTAGTGAAAATCGGTTGTAATTGTAAGGTCCATTTCCATGTGTCTATCAAACATTGACACGCTGCCACCTACTGGCTAATGCTGTTACTATCCCTGTGAATGCGATCCAGACTAATGAGTGATAATCAACAGGATCAACTTCGATGAATCCATAAATGTGAACACCCCCGGTACTGCCTTTATATTTATTATTAATGGTATAAAACAGTGGTTCTCAAGTGGCATGCCTTTGAGACCCACCATTACTCTAAGATGACAAGCCAGGACCCAAACAAAAATGTAATTTGTCATATATCGTGTATATTGTATTTTCCACACACGTTTTAAACAAGCAGTAGATATGCCTTTAAGGCTGAAATTATGATCACAACAACCCAATAACATTCATTTTAACAGACTCTGCTAGTGTTTCCATGCAGTTTCAGACGGAGAATACTGAAAAAAATGTTCCAGGCCACCGTTTTTCCATACTGAGATATGTTCTTACCTGAGCTTAGACAAGTTGATATGTACCTGTCTGGTCTTTGTGCGTGCTATGAACGTTCAAAAAACAAAACAAATATAGACTTTTACCAACTTATTTCCAAGTATAACATTTTGTTGATAAGATTCAGTTCAGAGTGCACACTAAAAATGACGACTCCTGTTACAAAATGAATGCAAGAAATTCCATGCATTTCGGAACACATCTGTCGAGGTTTAAAATACAAGGAGAAATACATTTTGCTTTTTGCAAAGGGAAGGTAATTTGTCTCCTATAAAATTGTGTTCTTTTAGATTCCTTATGGGGTGATCATGATCATGGCTCAAATGGTAGAGCGGGTCGTCCAGTAACTGAGTGGTTGGTGTTTCGATTCCCGGTATCCTCCAAACAAATGAACGCATATGAGGTGTTTCAGCAAGACAGTAAAGCTTCAAGAGATATGTAGAAAGGAGAGACAACAACAGAGAAATTTATGCTTGCTTTAATCGTGCCACTGGCTATCCCAATAACGTAGAAAAAAAATCACTTTCCTATATTCAGCTTCCCGTATCCTACTCAAAAACAAACAGTTCATGGTCATTTGAAAAGCTATCCCCACCCGGACCTGCGCTGAGAGACAAATTTAGACAGTGACCGGGGCTGTTATGATCTAAATTGTTTGTTTGGATTCTTCCCATGTTTTTCCTCTCAACTGTAGTCCAGATGATACAGATCGCTGTGGCAGGAAGGGTGAGACCAAAGCAAGAGCCCCGATGCTCCGTCCTGACCCAGACCCTTTAGCACCTCGAGTCTGGCTGAAGCTCGCACTGATGTGGCACCAGTGACACCTCCCCTTCCGCTCCCAAATGGGCTCTAAATGAGGACATTACAGTAAATGAGAGACAGGATAAGAGGAAAACATCATGACTGCAGGGGCGGATGGAGGAGACAAGAGAAGAACAATCACATTTACTTAGATTATACGTAGATTCAAATGCTGACTAATTTACACCAGTCGTGCAAATGTAAACACCAATGGACCAAGTCAGTGTTCTATCTATTACTACCGTTTTACAACAAATTATATGTTGGCAGAAGGCTGAATATATCGATTTACAAGTAGGGGTGTCACGATTTCAATTTTTTGAGTCACGATTATTGTGTGAGAAAATATTGCGATTTTACGATTATTCACGATTATCGACCGAATGAAAGGAAAGAACTGATATTTTTAGGTTTTGTCTTTAAAAGCTTTTTAATACTTGTAAACTTGTAAACATTCACCATTTCTAAAAATGAAAAATGCTTTAAGATTGTTTTGCATTAAAATAAATAGTCCTACATTGAATAATATAAAACAATGTCGACTTTACTTCTTTATAATGACCATAATAATAATTATCATAATTATTTACTATACATTATTAGGCCACAAGCTAGGCTAGGTTTCCTGTTCTCTAAAGTTCTGCTGCTGCTTAATTATTTGTCAGATGTTTTGATGAACAGAGAATGAAACGTGTTTACAAAATGACTAAGGAGACTCTTTTGAACAGCTGATTTCCACATCTGCGCGGTTTCACTTCCTTTCTGTTACGCTGAAGCAGAGCGGAGCGCGTTAGCTTTTTGTTTACATCCTGAGCCAGTTGTGGCTATTTCCGAACATTTGGACAACTTTTTGGAATTATGCAGTTCGTTACCTTGACCTGGACATTTACAGCGAGGATTATCTCCAAGATGTTGTTTATATTCGACGTAGCCGATATCAGCGCCTTTTGCTGCAACTTTCTGACGACATGGTTTGCATAACGAATGTCCATCGACAACAACAACGCCTTGGTCTTCTTTTGGATCCTAAAGAGGTCCCACTCTGCTGACTTCAATCGTTTTTGGGTGGATACAACACTGGAGGAGAGCGTCCTTCTGCCTTGCTTAACTACCGGTGAGTTTACGCGCTGTTTATGGCGTGCAGCGGCTCGTGCGTCAGCGTGAAAAATTTCCGCGGTAAACGTGGCTTCTGAAATTCTTACGGATAACCTACCGCGTCCTTTTATAATCGTGGTAATCGTAAAACCGGTTAATCTTGACATCCCTATTTACAAGACAAAAGGGTTTCCTCGTTATTGGTGCCACGCATCTTTAATCAATGATGCTGACAAAGCCTCTTGAGGTGAGAGGCGGAACGTCCTCAACACAGAATCAACCCAGTACAGATGATGGCTTAAGAACTTTGTCCACGGTGTAAAACTCGTGTATGACAAAGCTAACACACGTGTTGCGGGAAAGTCTGGGAAAGGTACTCTGGCTGGAGAAGACCGACAGGAAGCTAGCAGCAGATACCAGGTCAGTGTAAACACAGTTCATGATTCCGAAACTCACAAGGAACTAGAAGCTATTGACCAAGTTTAAAGAAACCAATAACAAGGTAAGATAGGTACCGTAAACTACAGCTAAAGATCAGTTGCCGCCATAGCTTCTTGAGGTGAGCGACACATCGTTCCCAGCGCTAAAAACTGGACTTACACAGTGCAATTTCAGGGACAATTTGTGTGTGATAGAGTCGTGGGGTCCTATTGAAAGCAGCACGTGCAGAGTGCACAGAGGTGAGCGAAAGCATGAAACCGCTGTTAACGTCTTCCTGAACATATCACCGGATACATGAACGTCTGCAACATTTGAGTGGTTATTGGCAAATTTAAATTGAGCGTGGCGGAAGTTATCCATGCTAACTGTGAGGCTCAATCTCATACCCGGTGAGCTACGTTTACGCAACAAAAACGTCGGCGAGCTACTCATGCTTCAAAGACACTTGAGTAATATTCGACTTTGGGGGAGTTCAACCAGGAGAATTAGTAGCCAAGATGAACTTTCAAAGAGCATCACTTGAGTTTTGTACTTATACTTTACTGACAACAAAACGAAAATGCATCTAAAATGTCAGACATCAAGTATATGTTGAAATGTAGAAAATCTTTGGCGAGTTACCTAGAGAGAGCTGGAGAGCTGCTGGTAGCTCTCTGTCTACTGGTTGGAGATACCTAAACAATCAGTTGATG
Organism: Neogobius melanostomus; assembly: GCA_007210695.1. Classification (NCBI taxonomy): domain Eukaryota; kingdom Metazoa; phylum Chordata; class Actinopteri; order Gobiiformes; family Gobiidae; genus Neogobius; species Neogobius melanostomus. The sequence continues at coordinate 657,966 of VHKM01000346.1, forward strand.
ATTTGTGGCCCGCTCAAAATTAAAATGCACAGTCCAAGCCTGGCTTAAAACAAGCCAGAATAGACGGCAGCTAAATAACTTTTTCTGTCTGATAGAAAACTCCTTTGAGTAAAAAAACATTAGTTCTTACAATTGCTACTTCACCTTCCACTTTCCACTTGCATTATCTCATCAAATTAAAACAAATGATCAGAAACAAATATGAAAGGCTAAAAATAATCATCTCAACTACAACAGTGAGCTGGGGGAACAGTTAACTCATTTAGGGACATAGTGTCGTTGCGCTGCTGTACCGCTCACGGCCACTAGGGTATTGTTGACCTGTGCCATACGCAGCTCTTATGAATCAGTGTCATGTTTTTATCCCTGTAGCATCTTCCTGCCTATAATGTTCGCGCTGATAGCCGCCCGGGCCTCCTCACGCACAGAGCTGTTTGTTGATGCGTTATGGTGATTGTTGGCGGATGTATTCGGTTTTATCTCGCGTCCATGTTTGGGCGCCGTGTGCTGGAGATCAGAGCGGCAGATAGCGCAGGCTCCAGGGCGACACGCAGATAACGGCTGCACTCACTGACTTCCCAAACGGAACTGTCCAACGTGAAATAAATGAAAGTTACAGCGGGTTTAAATAGACTTCATTTGGGAATATTCCTCTTCTTTTGAGTAGTTTTGACTAGATCAGATTGAATTTAGGCCAAAACATTCCAGAACAAGTTAAACAATCTTGATCAAAACACACAAAAATAAGAATTCTGCAGAATATTCTGACTGTGAGTAATTTAATCACTCTAGATAATCATTTATTGCATTGTGTTCTGGCAACGATCGGTTCACAGAGAATGCTTTAAAGCTCACAAAACTTCATGTGTAATGCTTTCATATTTCAGGATGAATAGGTTGCGTCCATGTGACATCACAACATTCTGAAGAGCCTATTGTTGTAAACTGAGGTGGAGGGCAGCGGAGAATTCCATGGTGGTAACTGGATATTTTGTCTCTTTGTTTTGTTTTTGACAAATGTTGGGCGACAGTGGTGCAGAGAGTAGAGCGGGTCGTCTTGTGACCAGAGGGTCGGCGGTTCGAATCCCGCAGGTGCCCACTGTCGTTGTGTCCTTGGCAAGACACTTCACCCACCTTGCCTCCAGTGTCTGCGTACACTGGTGTATGAATGAGCGTGTGAATGGGTGACTGGTTCCTTGATGTAAGCGCTTTGAGTGCCTAAAGCAGGTAGAAAGCGCTATATAAAATGTGACCATTTACCATTACTCATGGGGCAATCCACATGAAAGGAAAACGGTCTCGAAGTTCAATGTCTTCTCTGTCAGCGCATATAGACAAAGGTCCAGTTATTTTCTTTGGAAGGTGAAGTGGTGACAATACTCAAAAAACATGTGCGTGATGTTGGCCAGTAGAAAGGACCTTTAGCCATAAAAATAAAACAGCGGGTTTGTGAATCCAGTTACTTCCAAATACTGATGAGGTACAATATTTGTCAATTCAAACATAAGTTAAAAATAGTTTGCAGTTTGGTTAGCAGTATATTCAATCAATCAATCAATCAAACTTATTTATAAAGCGCTTTTCATGCCGTGCTTCAAAATCAACACAAGCGGTTCCTTACAAAGATCATGATGCTAACGTCCTATGACTGTTTCCTACTGTGATTGAGTCCCTTCTGTGTTTATAACGGTAGCCGTTTTAGCCTTGAAGCTAACGGCTAATGCTAATTTAACGCAAACGAATGGTAAAATAGCACCAAATCTAATTGAAACTCCTCCTAATTTCCAAACATTCTCTTTGAAAGTGAGCCCGAGCAATGTGGCAAAATATACAAACAATTTAATTTTCTTCATATTGATGAATCTTGTTTTCGAATCCGGTTACAATTCATTAAAGTACGCTTCTTTTAACATGGCTTATGAGCATTGAAAAGCCTTAAGTTATTAACAATTGCTTGTTTGTATCTTTGTTATGAGTGACCCTGTTTCTCGGGACATAATCCCCTCGCCTAAACACTTTAGTGCAACTATTACAGTGTTCTTCATTAACCTTTGTCCTAATCTCTCTGGGCGGAGGAGACCAGTTTGAGACAGTGATGTATGTTCGCACATTTGTCAATGTCACACGCACAAAAGAAAAGGAGTGACGGGGAATTAAAGACCTGCTTTTGTCTTTACAGGCAGCTTATTTTCCCATTAGCGCTTAGAGAGAGAGAGAGGAGAGAGAAATGTGAAAGAGAAGAGAGGAGATAGAGAGGTTGAGTGGAGGAGAGGGAGAGAGGCAGCTGTCAGAGGCCAAACAAAGGACATTTATCCGAAGAGCAAATATGAGCGGGCAGACAGGTAAACAGAGGCTGAGGAGGTGAGCAGGGCGGCCCGTGTGGGGGAGGAGGGGGAGGAAAGGGTGAGGAATGCGGGACAGGAGCTTGGACGCCACTCCTCTGTTTGCGTACGGGATTATGACGCTTGTGAGTCTCGGTTTGTCTGATTGAGAGAGAGAGAGAGAGAGAGAGAGAGAGAGAGAGAGAGAGAGAGAGAGAGAGAGAGAGAGAGAGAGAGAGAGAGAGAGAGAGAGAGAGAGAGAGAGAGAGAGAGAGAGAGAGAGAGAGAGAGAGAGAGAGAGAGAGAGAGGAGCATTCATTTTCATCTTCATCCACACTTTAGTGACAGTAATTTGACGAGAATTGTTCCACTAAAAATATGAAACGGTTTCTTAGATTTAAACTTCCTTTAGATATATTTATTCTTTAAGGTGACATGATGATAAAATAAAGCCAGGGTCCTTTCAGTGTGCCTCCATTAAAGCTGTTTTAGAACTGGCCTTTTCACAAGAAGTCACAAGAGATTCTTCCTGAACAACTTTGTACTTTTACCATGACTTGGATATGAAAAAACTGATCCTATTTGTGGATATGAATGCCTCTTTCCAACAATGCACACAGATACAGTTACACCACAACGATGACTTTATGCATTTTGTTGGATGAGGCTCTATGTGCATACTACACAGCTATCATCAGTGGAAAAATTAATTCAGAGGTTTATCAAGATATTTTGCACTATGCATATTGTCGCCTTATACAATCGTGATGCATTGTTACACTATGAGGTACAATATTTGTTATGTGGAGACTTCCTTTTTTGTCATCCTTATCATTAATGGTATTCTACTGCTATTAAATTGGTTTGTACTGTAATAGGGCTGGACAATATGGCAGAAAAATGAATCACTGATCTTGATTTTAGATTCAATTTTATTGTTTCGATTCAATTACATTTTTCATGTAGCTGATTCATGAACTTAGACATGTCTTTTATACTAATCTCAGCTCAAACAATAACAAAAGCTTTCCTCCAGTATCATTTAAGGCACAACAATCTTCCATTGTCTCGTCCAAACTCCAAACCTATAGGTGCTGTTTCTGCCAAAGAATCGGTTGTAAACCTGTCGATTGTAAATGCCCAGGACACTTATTGAAATTGACAAAAGTAGAGACTGCGATTTCGATTAAATGTTGATGAATTGCCCAGCCCTAGTCTGTAAGATTATGAATCAATAAAGTTTTGTCTAAGTGTAACATGTACATTTTGTGAATGCAAATAGAACTTGGAACACCTGTGAGCTGACCACTTCCATGATTATTTCCGTCACAACTTCAAACCGACAGAGTAGCATTAAACAATTTGGAAGGACACCATTCCTTTATGTGTTTGCCCTGTGATGCTATCAGCAGTGCTGGGTAATCACCATCGGAATGAACTAGCTTCTGTTTAAACAAACTTCAGGACAGAAACTTTGGGATGCCTGCAGTCCACTCTCTGAGGTTTAGTGAAATGCTGTACAGTATGTATTACATTCTCATGTATGTAAAAGAGCAGCAGACTCCATCACGGTCTCTTCACTCTGATGACCTCAGATGTTATCGTCACAACAAATGTTCCTGTCCCTTTCCTCCCCTCCTTCCCTTACTTTCTGCATGTGTGCCTCTGCCACTTTCTCTCCATTTCGCTCTTGTCTTTCCATCTCTCTCCCCTTTTTCTCCGGACAGCCACGTATAAGAGCACAGCTCTCTCTCATCAGTCTCCTCCAGCGTACACAGAGACCAAAGCGCTGTCACCAAACCTAAATGTTTCACTACAGGACGTGCTCATACGTCAGCGGAGCCGACATGTTTCTGCTGCCTCATGCGCTCATGCATCACCGCGAGGACCACCTTTAGTGCGAGCCTCGATAAACAATAGGAGGAACAGAATGACAAAGCCCAAACCTCCAGTGTCTCTGTGTATCATAATGGGCTGGAGTCCATCATACTGGGACCGTGGGAAATATACTACGAAGAAGACCACATGTGTCTAGCCCTCTGGTTACAACTTCACTGGTATAGCATTGGCACTCACAATCATCCGACAAGGACAATCCTTGACCCAAAGATTGAATCCGCCATATATAATGTATAATACTGTCTTTTCACTTTTGGGTCTCGACCTAGCAGTTGAGGACCAATAGTCAAGCCCTTCAATTCGGCCTGAGAAACACCCTGAGAAGCACGATTTGCTCGTGAAATGTATGGTTTCTTTACAAAAGAAGTAGCCCTTGGTGTCTGTTATGATCTGATTGAGTGTCAGGTGAATTTAACCAATGACAGACAAGTGTCTCTCCTTCTTTGTTTAGGAGAAGTTGAGAATATTGTTGTTTGACGTTGCTACATGAGGCATTACTTAGCTAATAGTCCACTCATTGTTTATTGAACAAATAATGCAAAAATATGTTTTTTTTTAATTTGTTGTTTTTTTCTTCCCCAAACCATAAACATAAGTAAACAACACCAAAAGGCAATCCATATTAAGCCTAAGCCCACCCTCCAAAAAAGTGTATTTGAGAATTGCACTGTGACACGCTTGACAAACCTGGCCCCATGGCGTCCAAAAGTTTGTCAAGCCATCAACACATTTATGCACTTAAGTGACTCGCACCAAAGGAACAATGTCTGTTTTCTAGGTCAGCGTCTCGTCTCGTTAAGTTGCTGAGTGTCCCGAATTCTTTCAGCCACTTAGTCGCGCGAGTGTTGCGTGTTTATCTGTTTTTGAAGGGGGCGCGTGTTTCGGCCGTGTCTTGGGGTTAAGCCTCTCTCTTGTTCAAATAGGACTTTACAAACAGCTCTCATTGTTTTCTGGACCCAGGAGGAGAGCAGAGGAGGAGGAGGTTTAAAAACAGCAGAGGAAAGTAGGCCTATACTGCCCCTACATGTTCACAAGCGGGACTACAAGTGGCTGACTGGTGCCAAACTACAACAAACAAATAGATACATTCAAAGTGACAGAAATAATTAGTGAATAATAATTGTGTTAACAGTGATCAAACAATGGAAGAATATTCAAACTTTAGCAAATTGTACATCCTCTTTGGAGTTTAAAGCGTTTTTAGTTAAACATACAACTATTACCAATCCAAAAGTTGCATGATAATGTTATAGAAGCCAAAGTTTAGGAAAGTTTAGGCTCAGCTTTTTTCTTTTAAAGGTACGGCAAAGATATTCAGCAAATGACCACCTGCAACCTTATCGGCTGCACGGTAGTATAGCGGTCCCGGGTTTGATTCCCACCTGGATGGGGCCTTTCTGTGTCGAGTTTGCATGTTCTCCTCATGTCTGCGTAGGTTTCCCCTACTACTAAAACATGTAAAATAGGTTCCCCTCTGGGGCCAGGACTCACCTGAAATAGAGATTCTTAATCTCAGTGGGTCTATCCTGGTTAAATAAAAAAATATATCCTAGTGGAGCTTAGTTTGAAAAACACCTCACTTGTAAAGGTAAAGAGTTAAAAAGTCTCGAAATAATGGTAGGGACAGTGCAAGTTAATGAACAAGCCACACCGGATTGTAGCCATGGGCTAATTTCCATCCGTTGTCCCCCATGCGCACTCTCATACATTCTGACCTATTGTACATGTTTATAGTGGTAGGGAAACCTACGCAGACACGGGGAGAACATGCAAACTCCAACACAGAAAGGCCTGGTCCCTGGTGGGAATCGAACCCGGACCTTCTAGCTGTGAAGCATGAGCGTTAACCGCTGTGCTACCGTGCCGCCCGGATTAAAATGTTGACTTTTGCACCAATGTGACAAAAAGGGATTTGACAGTGGAAAAACAAAACAAAAAACAGATCTTGGTTTACGTACTGAGCCAAAATTAAATCAACAATAAAATTAAAACCAATGACAAAGTTGAGAGAATTTTCAACAACAAAATTGTTCAAAACGGGGGCCAAACAACTTTTCTATCCCATCGCCCAAACCTATTCATGTTGTATTAACCTAAAGGTTTGCACACCTTTACGCAGTTCCAGTTTCGACCAATTAGAAGAAACCTATCAAAAGGTCATGCGTTGTCCCACAGCGCTGAGATGAGAACAACCACAGTCCGCTTTTGTGTTGGCGTGAATACAACTGTTTGCTCTCCCATGATGCTTTGCTGCAGCACATTTCGACAGCGCCTGCGACAGAAGAGCCGGAGGGTGCTACCAGTGTTTTCTCTGCATCCGCCTTTCATCTCCTGCACCTTTAAAACCCTGAACAAACTGCACTCCTGGTCCACAAATACAAACGCTGGCAGTCATATATAGAGCTTTACAATATCGCGCACTGATGAATGGTCGGGCTGTCAGGGAGGGTGATAAATGGCTTTCTGAGGGCTCATTTTGAGAACGGAGGCGCTAAAGCAAACATCGACGCTACGTGAGCAGGCTAATCCAAGCGCTCTTCATCACCTGTTTTCAACATACAGCGTGTAATGCAAATGTAAAGGCCATGAACAAATAAAAGGCTGATGGGTAAAATGACATGTTACCCTGTGTCAAGTAATAATAATCCTAATGCATCGGTTTTATATAGCGCTTTTCTGGACACTCAAAGACTCTTTACATTGCATTATTCATTCACTCCATACTGAAGACTTATGGTTTGACCCCTGCATATTTTATTCCAATAGCCGCTGGGTTGTTTTTGGCTAACTTTCTGTCGGCTAGTGCTGGGTACCGACTACTTCCTGTTCACATTTTATTGTGAATAAGAAATAAAATAAGAGTTAAAAAAAAAGGGGATAAAGAAAGCTTAACCTCTTAACCCCCATCTGAACGGACCACATTTTGTCCAGTTTGGCAAAAATGAGACAAAACTGTGACAAAAATGCAAAAAAAAGCGATGGGAAAAGTAAAAAAATAAATAAAAAAAAATGCGATGAAAATGTGATGAAAATGCAACAAAAAAGTGTAAAAAGAAAAGAAAAAAGACAATAAGGTGACAGAAGAGTCATGATCAAAAAAATGTCAAAAAAGTGACGGCATCGTGACAAACAATGCGAGGAAAAAGATCTGTTTCGATCCATTTTGTAGCTTTCAAATGAGGCTGGCCTATTGGCTGTAACGTTTTAGATTTGGTTAAAGCTGAACAGAAAAGAAAATGTGCTCGATTCAGCCGGGGGGGTAAGAGGTTAAAGTAACATCAAACCAGGTGTTTATATAAATTAATGTTTAGCTTCAAGGCAGATTTACATCCTTTGGAAAGTTTTCAACATGTAAGTATCTACCCAACAGCTGTTTGTTTTCTGCCACGTACTTTTAAATACATACAAATATCCAGAAGAACCAACTCTCTATAGGAATAAAACATGGACAGAAAACAGTTGGTACTCCAGGAAGTTAGCATATGTTGCACAGTGCCTATTGGGCAAAGAACCTGGATGCTGTCACTAATGTAGGCATTCTGACCAAACCCATAAGGGAAACAAAGAGCTCAATAACACCTTTTTTTTAATTGATCTTTATTTAACCTGGAAATTTCTGAGTTTTGTCCCTATAGGGAAACCTATTGTAAATGTTTTTAGTGGTAAGGGTAAACTGACGCGCCTGGGGAAATCTATGCGAGCAAAGGGGAAAAAACATGAAAACTCCACAGAGCAAGGCCTCACTCGGCCTGCGATCGACCACAGGGTGTACTGCCGAAAATGACACAGCGGCAAGTCAAATTTAAGGCATTACAATTGCTCAACTATAATATATTGAATGCCAAAATGCAACAAACCTATACATTTATGAAGTATAATTTGCACATTTTTAAATAAATGCCACAAATTGAGCAACGTTTGAGCAGAAATGTGTATAAAATCAGCAGGTGAATGTGCTATTTTTTTTTCAACAAGATGCTGTTCTTTCAGGCCTTATTTTTGGTACAATTAGATAGGCCAAAAATAAGTTAATTTAGTAGAATGTAACACCATTTTATAACAGTAATTTCCTCCCATCTCTGCGCTCCCCGCCCACAGTGTCACTTCTAACAGCACAAACCTGTCTCTTTCACATCAAACCGAACAGACTGGCTCCCACACGCTCCATTGCGCCCGTGCTAATCCTCCTTTTGATTTTCCCACATAAAAGAACACATCGCCTACATTAAAGTCTGTGCGTATTAAAAGAGGAGCGGGCGGAAACAATGGGCGAGAGAGCGGGCTGGGACGGGCACCTGTTGGGAGGTCAAGGGCAGGAGGATGGCACAAAAGAGCGGCTTTATGTGTCAGGGATGAAAAGGTATTTGCTTTGGAGGTGTTGCCGCGTCGGCCCATTGCGGCTCTATCGCAGGCAGGCCGCGGGCTTTGTCTTCTGACACGAACAGGAGCCCGGAGGTGCGTGACTTGGGGCCGTAGGAGAGAGAGGAGCGCTGTCGGGTTGGTAAAGGTTTAATCCAGGGTTCGTCTGGAGGGGAGAGAGGTGACGGTATCCGAGAGCTGTGGGTGTGAAGTGGAAGCTAAGACCTGGATAAGAGGAGGGAATCATTATCTCGGAGGAGGGTGAAAACATGTTGCTACATGAGACGCACTTCGCACCAACACCTTATTGCACACTTTAAAGAATTATTTCTAACACACAGCAACTTTTCTTATTAAATTAAGACCTAAATGATAAATTACACAAAATAAAATAAATCAATACAACACATAAAATATACATAAAATAATAATAAAATACCTATGATGAAGTCAAAATGAAGCAAAACAACAGAAAACAAAACGAGTGTCCCTGTTTCCTTTCCAGGATTTAGTGCATTTTCCCCCTATTCTTTATGTATTCTTTCTTTACACAGGAGCACACGGGTCAACAACATTTTAACAAAAAGCAACTCCTTAAAGGGGGGGTATTATGTAAAATCGACTTTTTCAAGCTTTATATCATGTTATTATGTCATTCCCTCATTAAACACATGCCTGGAGTGTTGCCTTGGCTCATTCACATATTTTTGAGTAATCAGTAAAAACTTAGACGGCAGCCATTTTAGGTGTAGCTATGCCTCAGTCCTCCTAGGAACGCCCCACCTCCTGGACACGCCTCTGGACCTTTCGTCACCAGCCAAGCCACCAACCACTGCTCCTCAGCTCAGCAGAGCCCCCTCCCCGCACAGTAGTGTTGTTTAGATGCCACAGCAGTGTGCTGAAGGGGCGTGTCGGAAAGCTTCTTAAAGAGACAGTGGCCTATTTCAAGACGTTCAGTACAGCCATTTTGAGAGAGCAATTTTATTCAAGGCAGTTATTTTAATTTACTGCATATACAGACCAACAGAAGGTTACGTCATCATTGTAGTATGCTATAGACTGGTGCTATGTGATTGAAAAAAACATAATACCCCCTCTTTAACAAAATGAGACACTATCAACTCTAATCAGACAATAAACTGGATCAAGTCGTATCTCAGTGGCAGTATGTGAGAATAAAAAACGCCCTTTCTCCAGCTAAAGAGTACACCACGGGAGTGCCGCAAGGCTCCATCTTGGGACCTTTGCTTTTTAGTATTTACATCAACGACCTCCCCTCTGTCTGCACTGCCAATGTCATCATGTACGCAGACAATACAGTACTGTATGTACATGGAAAAATGAAAGTGATGTGGCAACAAAATTAACTGACCAAATGCAAAAAGTATCTGACTGGCTGAGTCAAAAATGTCTGACATTAAATACTGACAAATAGGGCTGAACGATTTTAGAAAATAATCTAATTGCGATTTTTTTTCTTCAATATGTGATTATTGTTGCAAGGTCCTCTTATGTATTTTTCACCTAACACAAGCAATAAATTAGTCTGTTTCATAATAAACAATATTAGATTAATTTGAAGTGAAAATTGCAACAATAAAGATTGTTGCTTGACCTATTCAAAATGTATGAATGCATTAAAAACTGTCTGAACTTAACACAGTATGTAAACTAATACCATACTAAAGTGCAGGAAAAGTAAGAACAAACGTCTGCTTTAACTGGTTGGAAAAGTTTTAGGAAATCAAACTCCCAATTAATACAAAATAAACTATTGATTATTTATTATTTCGGCCAATCAAATCCCGGTCTGAGCTGCGACTCGTAGTTGCTGTAGGAGCAGCATTTTGGTTTTGGGATGTAACTTTGGACAATATGAAGAACATTGACGCAAGGAGCCTCCGACATGAGGTGCCACGTTATACTTTCTCTTTAACTCACAGCCATTTAGTGACATTTCAGCTTAAACAGCACATTTCCTCAGCAAAATAAGACATGACACGGAGTCCTGCCTCGGATCGTAGTTTCCAACACTTTTCATACAGCAGTTTAGTGTTTATATCTAGCGTCTGTACTACCTACGGAGCGCATATGCGGTAGATGCAAAGGTAAATAAAGGCACATGGCACATCGCCTCCGCGGATACGTTATGGTCAAGAACCGTCATTATGCTTTTGAGATAAGTTCTTTATCCACAACATTCCCAAACTGAGCCACAAACAACTCTCTACTCTTTACAACACAGGTTCACCTATATCTCTGTGGAGGCAGAGACGTAAGAATCCGGAGGTGAGGGAGTTTCTGTGATCATCAGAGCGTGTAGTAGAAGCAAGGGAATGGCGTGATTAGCGCTGTGGCTAACGCAATGCTAACGGAGAAGAAAGCAATAGTCCTTCGCGGTGGCTGCATGATAAATGCTGATATTTTCACTGTACATCCACAATCTACCGCGCACCTTAACTAGACTGAGACGTAAACATCCAAATATTTTTATTGATGGCAAAAAAATTAAAAATGTTAACGAATTCACCTACTTAGGTGTAACCCTGGACCCAACTCTGACTTTCAAAAATCACGTAAAAAAACCTTCAAAACTCTTTAAATTTTAACTTGTCCAACTTTAGATACATACGGGGGTCTCTTACCACGGAGGCTTCCCATTTGTACCTGAACTCTATGATCACATTTTATGTATTGCATATCGAGTTGGTCACAGGGCTGGTAAACAGTTCTGTGGCCCCTTGAATCATTATATAACTATGCACTCAAGATCCATGATAAGAAACCCAGGCGCTATCACTATTGTCAAATACTAAAGAAGTATGGAATTCTGAATTTTAAAACCTTATAATCTACACTAATGTTTGCTTACTTTTTAAATTATTCATGGAGTCACTGCACAGCCTCTGAGAAAATGAATAACTTTATGTACTGATAAAATGACTCGAACTACTCGATCTACTTCTAGAGGAGCATGCAGCATCCTAAAATGTAAAACTGCCTTCCCTAAATCTGCCTTCTCTGTAATCGCAATTGGTCAGTGGAACACACTGCCAACAGAGATTATTGCATGTACTACATTCAAAAGATTTGCGCATTTTACTAAAAATGTCTTCTAGAAAATCAAACTTGCACTCATGATCTGTAACGTCATGAGGGAGCGACCGTTCACCTAGAAAAAGGATTGGTAGAAAATGTTATAATATTTCAAACGTAGTTAAATTAAATGTATGTTAATGATGATGTTAAAATGTATAAATCCATGGGCACGTATTCATCTACATTTCAAATCAGCTTTTGTACTGTAACATCAACATGCCCAGGACTACAGGTGGAAATTAGCATTTTTGCTATAACCTGGTACAATGCATCTTTCCTTTTGTTCAATGTTAAATTATGCTCTGTCCCTGTCTAAATAAAAACCATACCATACCATACCATACAGTCGAGATCCAGTCAAACAACTCCCTCCAGCTTCAATAATAATGAATAACAATGCATCAGTTTTATATAGCGCTTTTTTGGACCCTCAAAGATGCTTTACATTGCATTATTCATTCACTAAATACTTGGTGGTGGTAAGCTACTGTTGTAGCCACAGCTGCCCTGGGGTAGACTGACAGAAGCGAGGCAACCAGTCTGGACCATCAGCCCCTCCGACCACCAACCACTCACTCACTACATTTGCTAGGCTTCCTGGTGTTCCCAAACGGTCTCCCATCCAAGTACCGACCAGGCCCTTCCCTGCTTAGCTTCCAAGGTCTGATGGGATCGGGCAGAGCAAAGGCCACAAATCCAGTTCAGTTCCGTTCTGGTTGATACAAGTAAATTTACTCTAGCAAAATATTACTTTTGTAGACTAACTTAAGGGAACAGGCCACTGTTTTTACATACTGAGATATGTTCTTACCTGAGCTTAGACGAGTTGATGCGTACCTGTCTGGTCTTTGTGCGTGTGCTCAGTCACGCAAAAAGACCAAAGATGTTGTTAGCATTTAGCCTCTCCCAGCATATTCCTATAGCTCCAAACAAGGGTGAAGTTAGAAGTGACCAAGCACAAAGACCAGACAGGTACAACTCGTCTAAGCTCAGGTAAGAACATATCTCAGTATGGGAAAACAGTGGCCTGTTCCTTTAACAGTAAAGTTAGTGCATGCCTATTGTTTAACTTTAGAAGATGCACTCGACACATTTAAATATGCCCCTTAGCAACACAGACAAAAGAGAAGCAGGAACAAATGATGACGCGCACAGGGGTTTCCAAGGAGCTCATTCCCCTCAAAGGAGAGAGACGTAAGGTGCGAATGTCCCCAGTGCCGACAGCCGCCCAAGCCACACTCCGCACTCAAAGTAGTATTTCCTCCAGGTGGGACTGTGTACAAACAAGCAGCTCCTCCAAAATGAGCCTTTATTATCATTAAACATACAGTAGCTTCAGATGTCCCACACCACAGTGCAGTGAGGGGAAGGACTTTACAAGTTTGATATGCACCAAATTCCAAGATAAATCCTCTGGCGTCTAATCTAAACAATGCTAATTCAAGCTGCGTTTCTCACATGAAACAGTTCATTCTTTGAGCTTGTTGACTGTAAACAACGGCAACATAAAAGTGGGATTTTCACTGAACCACAACAACAGCTTGGAGTCCTGCTTTAGGCCTGCTTCAAAAGTCAATACAAATGCTTTTCAATGCCATTCAACGTCCAAATACCTTACACTACAATAAATACCGTACAAAGAGTTGCAAATTTTGTTTCTTCTTTCTAAAGGAATCTAAAGGAATTCCAGGATTCAGGCTGAATGTCAATATTCCAAAGCAAAAGAAAAGTGTACAATTTTAGCCAAAACTGCAAATACATGTGTTTTAGACACATGTTTGCAGTGAAATAAAAGTAAAGCAATGCCCAGAAATGTAGATTTAATACCAGTTGGAATACAATTTCATGCTTTTTAATGACATTCAAGGCCTTATGCTTAGTCCTGGGTTTAAACCTATTTTAGTCCTGGCTTAGTCCCATGTTTTTAGCCCTGTTTAAACTCATTTTAGTCCTGGCTTAGTCCCATATTTTAGTCCTGTTTAAACCCATTTTAGTCCCGCCTTAGGCCCTTACTTTAGCCCTGGTTTGCACCTTGTTCAGCTCCTGTACACGGTGCCCTTTTGAAGTGTCGGTGCACAGCTCTTTTAATGCTCAGAGAAAGTGGAATGTGCAAACAGAGATGCAGTTAAGTGCGATTCCCAGGCTGAGGAGTGGCTGTGTTTGACTTGGGCCTACCACGTCCTGTCTGTCATCGCCCACAGATTTCACTAAGAGGCTCGAACAAAAGGCTGCGCAGTCATTACAGCCCTGGGATTTTCCTGCACAACACGTGTGTGGCAGAAAGATATCACCTTCAGAGAGGTGTGACCATTCTGCTGGATATTAGAGACTATTTTAATTTGGCTTGACACTTTCATGCATTATTCATATTCCTGTGGTATATGAAGAGGTTTGGACATTTAGCAGGTAAAATATCCATTCAACAAGTCTGTAAGCCGCTGGAGCACTAATAATAATAATAATAATATTATTATTATTATTATCTTTTCTGGACACTCAACAAGACATTGCATTATTCATTCACTCAAAGCTTGGTGGTGGTAAGCTACTATTGTATGAGAGAAGAAGAGTGACAAACACCAAAAGTGGTAACAGAGGTGCAAATGTTGAGGAAAATTAAAAAAAAACAGCATCGCACACTCATAGCTGATGTCAAAAAGTGAATTTATTCAAGATTATGTTTCGGCATAGCCTTCTTCAGATCATTTCTTTTTTTTCTTTTAGGAACCACAGTGCCTGTGGCTACTATTGTAGCCACAGCTGCCCTGGAGTAGACTGACTGAAGCGAGGCTGTTAATTTTGCGCCATCAGCCCCTCCGACCAACAACCACTCACTCACTTACTCACTCACTACATTCACCCAGGCTTCACAGTCTCCATCCAAGTACCAGCCAGGCCCCACCTGCTTATGGCTAACACAGGTAAAAAAATATATTAAAAAAACACACACTGTTGTGTACAAATACTTTAATGTGAAGGATAACTCTATTATTATCGTTATAAAGACCTCTCACTTGGTGCTAAACCATGTACAAGTCTTTTCATGGTTTAGCACCAAAGTACATCTTTGACATGTTAGAGCCGTATGAACCATCTCGGGCCCTGAGAACTTCAGGGAGGGGTCTCCTGGTGGTTCCCAGAGTCAATAATAAACACGGTGAGGCTGCGTTTCAGTTTCATGCAGCTAAAATCTGGAACAGTCTTCATGAGGATGTGAGACAGGCCTCAACTCTGACAATGTTCAAATCCAGGCTGAAAACAGCTCTTTTTACCCGTGCATATGAAAACTGAAAGTATTTTATCTGCACTCTTGACTTTTACTGTCATTGATTAACTTTATGTTCATGTTTTATTGATTGATTTGTATCTGTTTTCTTGTAATTTTATGCAACTGTGAAGCACTTTGAATTGCCTTGTGTATGAATTGTGCTCTACAAATAAACTTGCCTTGCCTGCCTTGCCTCACTTGCTCTGAGTCCCCTCAATAAGGAAAGTGCAAGTGAAGATTTTCCCCTAAGGAATAGGACAACACTAGTATGCAAATTGGCACAGAGAACGTGTTCCTTACGTCACGCGCAACATCGACGTGTCTGATTTCACCCCAGTCTAGTAGATGGCGGTAATACTCAGTTTATACACATAAACTACGATAACAAGACATACTATTTTCATTCACGTGTGAAAATGCCAGTTCCGGTGTAGCTCCTGCCTGTTGTGTGTGCCATGTTGATTTATCTACGTTTGATAAATCAACGGAGAGGAAATATACGAAACAGCAGACGCGTTCGCCGTATGTTTGTGATGGTTGGGATGTTTCAGGTATATGTTGTTTTGTTTGATTTTGGCACTTTGCTCAACATAGCTGCCAACTACCATTGTGTCTAAAAACAAGACGGCCTACACATTCAGATCGTATAGTTTACATCCAGTCTATTGTTAAATGATTAAACATGATGCATTACTGTTTTGGATAGGTCAATCAATAATCACCTATGTCACATAAGTAGAACGTAAACAAGCAACACTTTGAGTCCTCTATCACCACAGGAGAAAGGGTTCAGCTTGAGCTTTTGTTTATTGAAAGCTTGAATCAGAGTCAGTAGATTGAGAACCTGGATAAGCACGAAACATCCGCATGTACACCGAGACACACCGGGACACACACCGGGCCGTCAGTGTATATTGACGGGCAGACTCTGGCGAAGCACTCGGCATTTTTACGAACTTCGTCAAATAGCGGCTTTCAAACTCTAACTTAAAAGTCCATTGCATATACATCTAACTAACACATTCCAACACATTTCAGAATTTTTACAGGCTTATTTATATATTCTTACATTTGTAATTGTCGCTTCCACCGGTTGCCGCCATCTTTATTCTCTCTTGGCTGCAAGTCTGCTCCTGAGCTGACTTGCTGCCGAGGGGCCTTTTCAAGGGGAGATAGCCACTTCCTCTTGCTCCCTAAAGTATTGGGACACCCTACCCCTCCGCGGGAACGCGCACAATCTAGGGGAAGGGCTCAAATCTAGGGCTAGGGTTGATTTGGGACAGGGCCTTTGAAATGTTAAAGCATGTGGTCACTACAGTGTGTTAGATTACTAGCAGTGACTTTGGGCACTACGGCATCTTTGGCTTTAAGAGACGCTGAATTATCAATGTATTGTCTACCAAACAAAGATACAGAGATATAAAGAGGAGCAAAGTGGCCCATAAATACATAAATAACAGGGAATGCTAAGATACTAACGTTAGCTTCTTCTTAAAAAAAAAAACAACTAACGTTAGCTTCATGCTGCATGCTATCAGCTAGCTTCAAGTGCTAGTTTTCCACTTGTACTCCTCCGTCTGCCTAATTTTCTGTTGCAAGAATGAGAGAAAAGGACAAGATTATGGCTGTACTTTATTGGTCCTCAACAGAGCTGAGGTCAGACCTCCAGCCTCATAACCAGAGGCTACAGGAGGAGAACAGGACACTCCGGGCCTCCATCTCTGAACGGGACAGTAAGAATCTCCAACTACAGCAAGTACTACAGGTTTTTGATTATTTCGTTATTTTTATACAATGTCTATGCTGTCTTTGTCTTTGCTATTTTGTCGTCACAAAGCTTTCTTTGACCAGATCAACAGGTTTCATGCTATTGTATGCACTGGGTAATGGTTTGAAAGATAAAACAGTGATTAGTTGTTTGACACATTGGATTTCAAACCGTCATTATGTCATTGTGGTGCAGAGATTAGTGCTCGTGCTTTACAGTCACAAGGTCCCGGGTTGGATTCTCGCTCCAAATCTCATCTAGACTTTCCTTGTTAAATAAAGCCAAACAAACAAACCCAAACAAAAGTCCTAATCTTAACCTTAATCATACCCTGTTCCTAAATCGAATACTTTATTTTGAACGGTTTAATCCCTTTAAGAGCTTTTATTATATTACTATCTGTAAGACAGTGGGTTGTTGGTCTATACGTAGCTAACTGGATTTGCACTGAATTTACGTGTATGAAAGGTTCTATATAAATAACTTTTAGATTTTTTTTTGCAGGTGGCCCCTGAAACTGCTGCGATTTAGGCTCAGGGGATCATGAAGGCTTTGGCGAAAGGGACAGGCGTCCTCCGCGAAGATCTGGAGAAACAGCACAACAGAGATCAAATCCTGCAGATGTGCTTAATAGACAAAGACAAAATAATCAGAGGCTTGGAGGCAGAGAATCAGAGAAGACCATCGCTCAGCTTCAGACGGAAAAGACTCTCCAAGAAAATATCAATATGAAAACTGATGAACGGCAGAAGAGCGGGGCGCTGCAGGAGACAGAGATCGAACAGAGCAGGGACTACTGGACGACTACAGGGGAAAGGTAGAGAGGAACCACAGCATCGAGGCCCAAATAAAGAGGCTCAAGATGAACGCTCAGAAGAAAGCTGAAGAAATAAACAGGAAACTGCAGGACAAGGACAAAGACACACCTCTTCAACAAGTGTGTTTAGGAGTAACAAACTTTACAGACATACTCCAGAAGATTGAACTGGGTAAAAAAAAAAAAAATCTAATGAAAAATATGGTGTGTAAGACGTCTTTGAGACATGGAGACACTGGACATTTAGTTTCTGTGGAGTATGTTTTTGATGAGGACGTTGTAGGCCTTAGTATAAACCATTGCTGTGGATTGGCTGCCATGATTTCATCAGTTTGCCCCCTGGCAGCTGAGAATGATAATATATGTTTTATGCACCTTCCAGCTCCAACCCTCATAAAAATGAAGAAATGTAAATATTGTACCAGACGTTTAAAGTGAACACTCGTCTCCCTCCGGGCCATCTGTTTTCGCGTTTGTCGCCGGCTGCTGGCGTTTTGCTTTCTTTTTTCTGAAGTGGCGGTACTTTGATGCGAAGCGACCAAGGGCAACTTTTACAAGAAATTCTGTCCCTAGAATGTGAGACAAAACTTTGGAAGTTGAAATTCCCACATCAATCAGGAGGAAAGTAACACACTCATTCTCCTCATTAGCTTGATTCTATTCATCCAAGCTTGGTTTACATCTCGCCCTTGGACCACCATCGGCGCGCCTTCATCTCACCAAAAACACCCAACAATACAATCTGATCTCTTATTTCAACCCATGTCTGTCGGGTTCACTTGTTCCTCTTTGACCTGGAGCGTGCCAAGTGCAGGGACATCCATCACGCGTCTAGCAGAAACACACAAGGTTCGGCTGTGAGGCAGATGAGTGAGGCCTTGATACTGCAGCTAAAGCAGTGTTTGAACAGGATGAACGGCGCAAAAGATGGATTTGAGGGAGTTTCCAACAAGGCGCTCCACCCTGAGGCCAAGGAGATTAGAATTTCAACAGCTTTGAGACTAATATCAAGGTGGACTGAGGAAAATATGCAGGGGAGGTAAAGTCGCCAAAACATTTGCAAAAGTAAGAGTACTGCTACTTCAAAATAGCTTACCAAGCTTATCAAGTAGAAGTAAAAAGTCATCCACTCAGGTATGGCCTAAAATCTATATCACGATATAAATAGAAATATCATGATAACGATATATTTGACGATATAACTGACAATGGACACATTATTTCAAAATCCCAGCCTTACGCCTATTGGGAAGATTAATTCAGTGATTTTTTAAAAATATTTTTTGTTAACAGCATACAAATTTCTCGCAAATATGATCTACTCCTTTACTTACTTACTTTTTAAGCATCTGTCCTCGTGTTCTACAGTCAGTATTTATGCTGCTCTGATGGAGCTGAGCGTAACATAAATGATATCGTGTCCACAACGATATAAAATATTACGATATCCAAAAACTTATATCACGATAACAATATGCGATATGGCCCACCCCTATATAACGAAAGCCTTGTTAAAAATCATTGAATGTAAAGATTTTTGGAGACTTTACTTTAGATTTGAATTGGCGTTCAAAAGTGGCCTGTGAGCTACATGCTAAATGGGCTGGGCGATATGGCCCCAAAAAATAAAATAAATATAAATATATATACATATATTAACTCAGTTTTGGCGATTGCGATTTTACTGGAAATAAAATTAAAAACCTCTCCTGATCTTTCATATGAAGAAAACTGCTCAGAGTCCAGACCATTTATACTTAAATTCATAATATAAATTAGCCGCACGGCGCACATGAGGGGTACATGGAGTGACGGCGCGATTTTACAATTTAGCCATTTTCGTCTGCCACAGAAATTATACAAACGACCTGAAACAGATATGTCATATGTTGCTATATGCTATAATATGTATGTATGAGGATAGAACGCTCAATTCAAACAAGTCTGGGAAGGCTAACAGATGTACAAGTACTACTCGTCTTGGTACATTTCTGACAGACTCCCAGCGCTCACCGGAGGAAACTTTCCATAATACAGCCTGGACATTAGCAATCTATGGAAGAGTAAATGCACTGAGCCAACTACGCTCGGAATGCATGGATCTGTTTACATACAAAATGTAACCATTGTAATGGTATACAATGTAAAAATGTGAATAATTAATATCAATACACCATTAAAATGGTAAACACATGAACACTACAACTACAAACGTTTGTAGGATCTTAGTCTGGCCATCTCCGAGAGAAAAAGAGTGATTTGCGATTGCGGTTTCAAAGACAATCCCAACTATGCTTACCTGGGCTGCATCACTGCCCCAAACAAGAACTACTACAGCTTCCTCCCAAATTATAGAACAAAAAGGCTTCACCTCTGTGTGCCTGGTGTAGTCTCTCTAACACAGACATCACTGGAGCGTTCCCCTCTTGCTCCCTCTCACTGACAGGGTTTAGCTCCAGTGAGGAATGCACCACTGTCTGGATGCCAATATTCAGAATCTTGCACAGACAGCTCGCTTCTCAGGCCTGAACTAAACTCATGTCTGTTGGGGTCATCGGCGGACCAGGGCTCGTGTGAGGACCGGAGAGAAGCATTTTAAATGAGTAACAAATGTGAAAGTGGCAGATTTATTCAGCGCTGCGTTTTGACCTGACGATGGAACATATGGAGAGGGTTTAGGGGATCTACCGTTTTCACAGAGTCGGCCGAGATTAATATGTAAGGATGTCTCAATAGCATTCCTTACAGAGTGCAAGTATTATTCATCTATTACATGCATAGAACGTCCTTCGTCAAATGTTGACAAATTCTGTAATGATCAGATAAACATGAATTTGTTTATTGC
This sequence comes from Neogobius melanostomus, assembly GCA_007210695.1. NCBI lineage: Eukaryota > Metazoa > Chordata > Actinopteri > Gobiiformes > Gobiidae > Neogobius > Neogobius melanostomus. The sequence goes on from VHKM01000346.1 coordinate 678,342, forward strand.
AAGGCCTAGCAAATACGTTATCCAACATTTTTGTGATTCTTTCCATGCGGAGCTTGTCTGATGGTTTACGTCACCTCTGCACATTGGCTGTTCATCTGGCTACATGCTGGGACACTTAAAGATAAATCCTCCTCTAACTGTGTGTGAATTGATCAATGATATTGAGTGGTTTAAATGTGATTAGCGAAACGTGTCTAATAGTAAATATATTGATAAAAGAGCACCTCTAAAAATCAATTGGTTAAAACTGACTAACATCATTATGAGTATAATTGTGATATTTAAAGATCCCATTTACATTCATTTCAAAGGTAACCATGTAATATAGTTGTTCATAAGCTTTACATTAAACATTAAATGTGACACTTACGCTGTGGCGCAACAGTAACAATAATCATAATATACTATTGCTGCTACTTACAGTAATACTATTACTGCTACTGCTGCTGCTGCTGCTACTACTGCTAGGAAAAATATATATGTATGTACATATATATGTAAGTATGTATGTACTGTATGTATATAATAATAATAATAATAATAATAATATAATAATAATAAAAACATAATAAAAATGTTGGTTGTTAAAGTCACGCAAATTATGATTGCAATAATAACCAATATGTATATTTAAACAAACACATAATAGTAATTATAATATAATAATAGTTTAAAATGGAACAAAACTACGGGGAACAATTGTAATGTAATAAAAATCCCCCCCCCTCTTTGTTTGTTCTCCTTTAGTATATTGTAAACTCATACATTTAATCTTATTTTAAAGCATTCATATCAATTCATAAAGTTTCAGGCTAGTTTTCTAGCATTTCTGTGACAGTGACCCTGATAAGTGACCCTGCAAGTTGTGAAATGTGCCTATAAACTCCTCCCTGCTCCCACAGACGTGCAACACAGGAATACACATTACTGCACAGAATGGCAGTATGAAAGTTTGCGAGTCGCGATGAGAACACTGTGGATAAATATTACCTTTGATGGAGTTTATGAAATTATTCAGAGGCGCCAAGGCAAAAACTACAGGTAAGAAGCAGCTATAAGACGCACTATGACGATAAGCTACATGCAGCTGTTATGCTAACACCAGATAAAGTTGGCTATCATCGGCAAAATGAAAAATCACCTTTTTCCAACAGCAGTATGATGTTGTGAAATTATACATTAAATGTTTCATTATTTTATACAACCATATGCGTGTTAGGACAGGCCTGTTTTAGTGAGTGCGGGCCTCTTTCCCCTGGCCAATCAGAGGCCAGCAGCCTGTTCACGTCACATTGTATCAGGTCAGCGCTTTGGCCCATGACCCCAAAACTTGTACCAGTGAAACACCAGGGAAGCACTCACCTGGCTAATAAGAGCAGTTTATTAGCCCAAGCATTTGTGTGAAAATTACAGGAAAGTTACAGACATTTTCAGCCAATCTCAATCTGAATGTGTTTTAGACTGTATATTTTTGTTTAAAATAAATGTGTGGAGTAAAACAAAAGTCACCATTTCCAAATGAATTTAAATACAATATAATACCTGTTGTAATCAAATTTTAATTACACGTAAGGCTTTAATTTTAGCCCAACACATAATAGTAAAAAATAAAGGAAGCTACTGCGCTGAAGGTGTCCCCCGGCGTGTTGACTGGCCATGTATCGAGTTGAAAAGGTCAGCCACTTGTTGTTGAACTTAATCCCAAACAAAATGAGACACGAACGTGCCAACGAGAGATGCATGTCGTCTCATCCGCGGCTTTTGTGCAAAGAATTTAAGAAGTTTACCATCTTTAGCCCTATCATCCCGGCCTTAACCAGCTAATTGTCTATCCATAAATCCACCCCATCCCCCAAAGTCCCAATAGACCCCCGTTCAGATCGTGACAAGTGGCCAGCGCATCACACTGGAGCGTTAACGGGATTACGACTAACACGGGGATGACTATAGAGAGATTAGAGGGGTAATGCAGGCACGTAGGCAGATTAAGCGTCTAATTCGAGGGACCCCCTGAAAGAAATCGGGGTTTATTGTTGAGACGAGCCACGAAACCGAAGCCGAAGCCAAGAGCTGACAGTTTGTGGGGGCGGGGGGGGACAGCTGGAGCGGAGAGGGAGCCCGGATAAGAGCCAGATCAGACGGACTTCCGAGGAATCAGCTGCAGTAGACGTTCATGCACACATCGCGATGGAATCCAGTGCTTTTGCTTAAGACGTTACTGCTGCATAGTTCTGTCTATAAAAAGAATACATGTGCCTTACTGTGCGCTGTAAAACTATGATCAGTAGACAACCCGTCTGAATTGTTTTGGTTGGTTGTTTTTTTTACAGTTAGTCGCCTAGTGCCCTCAAGATTTTTAGTAAAAAATAAAAAAAAGATTAAAACATAAACACACATTTTTGAATTTATGTTTAATTTAGTTCACATTCATCTCTTTAAACTCTCGTTGTCCAGGTGTCTAGGTTTCATCTCTCATTCTGAAAGGCAAAGCAAGCTAATGTTGGCGTTATCCCTATATGATTACAGCTATTTGCCTCATATTGTGGATACTTTTAGGACTATAGTGTAGCAATGGGGCGGGAAAATTCCCAATAGATTTCCAGAAACGTTCTTACTTCACAGGTTAGAAAACTGGGTGGGAATCTCTGGTACTGCTCTAAACTGGTTCAAGTCCTATCTCGAGGATAGGATGTACTTTGTCGAAATTGGCAACTGTGTCTCAGACAAAATTTCCATGACCTGTGGAGTCCCCCAGGGGTCAATCTTGGGATCCCTCTTATTCAACCTGTACATGCTTCCATTGGGTCAGCTAATAAACAGTAACAATGTGTCGTACCACAACTATGCAGATGACACTCAGATCTGTCACTGACGGCAGGTGAACATGGGCCTGTAGATAGTTTGTGGATGCAAAACAACTTTCTCCAACTAAACTCAGACAAAACTGAGATCATTGTCTTTGGCCCACAGACACAAAGACAAAGTGTTATCAGTCACCTTGAGTCTCTCTCTCTAAAACCAAAAAAATCAGGCTAGAAATCTAGGAGTAATCATGGACTCAGACCTGAACTTAAACAGCCACATCAAAGCAATATCATCATCAGCTTTTTACCATCTGAAAAACATTGCTAAGATCAGAGGAATCGTGTCAAAACCAGACTTAGAGAGACTCATCCATGCATTTGTCTCCAGCAGGTTAGACTACTGTAACGGCCTGCTCACTGGCCTTTCTAAACGAGCTGTTAGACAGCTGCAGAACATCCAGAACGCTGCTGCTCGAGTCCTGACAAGAACAAGGAAATACGACCACATTAGTCCAGTGCTCCGGTCTCTGCACTGGCTTCCTGTCACTCAGAGAATAGAATTTAAAACAGCGCTGCTTGTGTACAAGTCTTTTCATGGTTTAGCACCAAAGTCCATCTCTGACATGTTAGAGCCGTATGAACCATCTCGGGCCCTGAGAACTTCAGGGAGGGGTCTCCTGGTGGTTCCCAGAGTCAATAATAAACACGGTGAGGCTGCGTTTCAGTTTCATGCAGCTAAAATCTGGAACAGTCTTCATGAGGATGTGAGACAGGCCTCAACTCTGACAATGTTCAAATCCAGGCTGAAAACAGCTCTTTTTACCCGTGCATATGAAAACTGAAAGTATTTTATCTGCACTCTTGCCTTTTACTGTAACTGATTAACTTGATTAACTTTATGTTGATGGTTTATTGATTGATTTTATCTGTTTTCTTGTAATTTTATGCAACAGTGAAGCACTTTGAATTGCCTTGTGTATGAATTGTGCTCTACAAATAAACTTGCCATGCCTTGCCATGGAAACTTCAATTAGGAAATGTTAGGAATTTTCAAAAATGAAAAACTGTCAAAATGCTAAAGTAAAAGATGATATTTTATCATTTTTGTTGAACAAACAATTGGTAAACTATTAGCTACCCATTAATAATGTTTTTGAACCATAAAACATGCATTTGAGTGATGTCACACCCCAGACCCATTCAAAAACATAACTTTCCTAAACCACATTCTGCTTAACGCTCTTTCTAATAAGCACTGGGACAAACGGCAACGTTTTTTCTAATGATTTTGTTTGTCTCACTGTGATTGGTTAAATTCCACTGTCTCTCACTCAGATCATGACGAACACTGACCAATACTGCAGGAGGAGTGGACACAGAACAGACCGAAATGATAGACTTTTTAAAAAGTATATAATATTATGTAATACTGCACACAGAGGTGAATATACACAAGATTAACACAAACATGTAAAGAGTCTGTTCCATTTACAAAAGCTCCACAACCTAAAACACTGTCCTCTTCAAACCCTGGGGTCAGACATGGAGATGATTTCTTTGAGCCTTTTCATCTCTGCTGATATTTAAGTGTGTAACTATCAAATCACATTTAATGCTTCAGTTTATCTGTCTGTTATGAAGCAAACTTCAGTTGAGTCAATTCTTGGTTTATTCCCATATATTCCCTTAATTACCTTGGAAAAACCCAATTTTGCAACCATATTTAGGAATTTTGCAACCATATTTAGGACAGACTAAGAATGAAACCATTGGAAACATGAAGGTAAAATGCTCAGCAGCCTTATCTCTAAGCCACGAACTGAAGCAACATGTAAAAACGTACATTGATTTATTTTAATGATTAATGTTGTACTTGTAAACCATTTTACCACAGAAGAGGAAAAGACTGGAGTCCACGGCAGTTGTAATCTATTAAAACAATGGAAACAAGTATTAGAAAAGACCATTTCTTTATAAATTAAAAGGAAGAAACCACAGGTAAAACTACATTCTCTGAGTGTTCAGATTTCCGCGCTCTAACTGACCAAGCGTTCGCTCATCTGCAAAACGAGTAGCAGGTGCAAAAGTGGATCAGCAGCAAAGTCATTTTGCCGTAAGCTGGAAACAAGAAATGTCCTGATATACACAATAATCTTTCCACTATAATGTACTTTCCACTATAAGAACATGAAATTTCAAAGGCTGTTTACTTAATGAGCACACACAGGGACGACATCTCTACTTAATTTAGCATCTGCAGTTGTTTTGTCCCTTGAATATGGGTAATTACTGAAAACATGAAATTACAGTTAACATTTATGTCAGTAATCTGCAGGAAAGATTCCAAAGTGTTTTCTCTAAATATTTCATCTGCAGTGTCCCGCCTTAAAAAGCAGATGGTACATGTATAAAAAGTGTATTGTAAGGTGACGCCAAGCCAGTACTTAAAGTTGTTTTATTACTGTCAGAGTCCAGAACGTCCATCCGCTAATCCGTGATCTCCACATGGCCCTCTGTCCTCCCTGCATTGTAGCGCAGTGTGAAAAAAGCTTGTGTCGGACACCTCCTGCTTCAGTTTCATTCAGACTGAAGCTGCTCTTTCACCTCGAAAACACCGGGCCCCATTGTGCCGCTCACAACTAACCCACTCACATGGACGTAACCAGCATTAATCTGCACTCAAGCGCGAACATGCCGCTTCTTTTTTTAAATAGACATTAAAGATTATGACGCCACAATCTGGGTTATTAACAATAGAAATGGCCCCAGCGTACAGTTGCACCATAAGGTCATTTGAGGATATGCGCGGCAGATGACAAAACGGGAAGATTAGGAGTTTAGAAATGATCGATGGTGTGCTCGAGTGCACGCCCAAAGTGTCGGGATCATTTGGACATTTTTTTAAACACCGTCTGAGAATGTTTTGGGGGGGGGAATGTCTAAATAGAACAATCGTGTGCATTTCAGAGCATGTATGTATATATTTAAAGTACAAATAATAACGAGGTAGATTTAGTAAAATTATTTTGGACACATCACCGTTTACATTTTTCGTTGTCTACTTAAAAACAATGTTTGTGACAAGCAAATACCACTTATAATGTAGCTATACAAAAGTCAGCAGATTCATTTAAAGCACTGACAGCTTTCGGCAAATGCTAATCTGCACAAGGAAGGCAGGAAGAAAGGAAGGAAGGAAGGAAAGAAGGAAGGAAGGAAAGAAGAAAGGAAGTATTCACAGACAAAATCACAAAGCACTAAAGGGCACTGTACCTAATTTTTTTACCTGTAGTGAAATTTTGTTGTGAAAAAGACTGTTTGTAATTATTAAGCATTTGTATCAAATGTGAACTTGAAGGCTAGTTTTTGTTAGCCTTACTGTGACATTAACCCAGAAAAATCACCCCCGAAAATTGTGAAACAAGCTCCCTCTTTAATTTTCCGAAAAAAATAAATACAATAAAAATAAAAATAAGTCCCCCCCGTTTTAACATGGTGGAAAGTTAAAGAAAACATGAACTTTCCATGATACAGGCGTCTGCAGAGGACATCGTCTTCTTCTGCTCTAATTAAACCACTGGTCTTCTAACCGTCACGACTCGACAGTTGGTTGGTGTTTTCATGTTTGTTTTCATGTCAGTGTGAAACAGCCACGCTCCTCTCAGCTGTCAGAGCCGGTCTCCAGGACCAGGATAATCGCATTACACTGCTAAAAACACGCTATGATTTAAATAGGTCCTGAAGCTTTAGGTTTTTTTCGTCCTAATTTGATAGGCGGCCTTCATAAGACACAGAAGCAACATACAGATGGTCAACATTAGTGTTGTATCGAGGCAAATTCCAGTTTATTTTATGTACTTATTTATTCTAACGGTAACGTTCCACTGAGGTTCAGAATCTCTCAAACTGTGGTACATGTCCCACTTAATCTCAGTGACTAAGGACACGTTGTAAGCTCTAAACCTGGAGAACTCAGTCGCTGAGTTAGTTTAGTGCCCTGTAGCTTCACTGGACTGCTGCTCCCGGCGCAGACGGCTCCTCAAATGGGGTTTCCACACTTGTCCATCTGTACCCAGCCTTATGTATCTATTTATTTTATTCTGTGTGTGTGTGTGGGTTAGTGAGTGAGGGGTGTGTGCGTAGACGGTGGAGGTGCTGTAAATAATTTGTGATACCTTTTGGTATGAAAAGCGCTTCATAAATAAAGTTTGATTGATTGATTACGTGCCCAAAAGTAGCATGCTAATTCTAACGTGAACTAATGAAGACTCGGTCAGAGCCTACGGGCCAGCGAAATTAATGAAATATCATGGTTAGTTTATGAAATGCTGTTAAAGAATAACTGATAGAGCTGAAAGAACTTATCAATTAATCAACAACTAATCAAACATTGAAATAGTTGACAACTATTTTAGTGATCAATTTCTGGTTTTCTGGTTTTTGTGAGGGTCTGTAAAGTGTTTTGTACATTGTAAATGTCATAACTATTCTCTGTCTGTGTCTCAGGACAATTCTCTAATCAGAAAGCAGAATGAGCTCCACTCTTATTGTTGCCAGATCCTATACTTTAAACCAGTTTGGAAACAAATATAAAAGGACTCTCTCTCACTTCCTCAACCAGCTCCTGTCCCCGATAAAGCTCTGATCAGAGCCAGAGCAGCTTCCAGTCGTTAGAGCTGAACTCCAGAGGTTCTTAGCTTTCAAATGAGGAATGGCCTGCTTGTGTTCGTGTGCAGCTTTGACCAAACCAAGGTCAGCTGTTGTGACTTTTCTTTCAAAAGCATTAAGAGCCTCCTACAAACATTCGCTTTAAGTTGACTCCAACAAAATGTCCTCAATCAATTAATGGATTCATTGTAAAAATATTTTGCAGATTAACCGATTACCAACATAATCATTAGTTGCAGCCCTAATGTATAACTGACATAATATATAACATAATAACATAATTGTAATGCACAGGTGTTTAATGATCAGATCCCCTATTGTGCATGTTTTTTGGTCGTAAGGGAAGCTGGAGCACCCAAAGGAATACAACACAGACAAAGGGACACGTGCAAACTCCATCGGCCCCACCAGGCCAGGGAATTGAACCCATTACCAGTGAATATCAGCCACTGTGTCTTTGGGATGGATCAATGTCTCTGTAGGGCAACTGGAGGCCGTTTGGAAAGTCTGACCTGAAGTTTGAGGAGTCCGAGGTTAATCCGGTTAATCTGACAGCTCTGTGATCATCTCAGGTTATAATCTCCGCGACGATGAAGCGGACGGGAAAGATGACACACACCTCGCGTGCATTACAGCGGTCGACCGGGTCAGCAACAGCAACCTTAGTGTCACCTAAAGAATTCTTAGATAACTGCAGCCCTTGATTAGATGATAATAACACAACTATGTCCCTCTATTTTTGCATTTAAATATCACATTGCTGATGTAAATGCAGAAATGGATGAAAACAAAGGGCGCTCGGTAATGTAATTGCTAATATTAGCCTAATGGGAAGCTAATCTGTCTCGATGTCCGAAGTCCTGCAGAGTAAATGAGCGTAATCAACAAAAAAGCAAGAAAAAAAAAGGAAGCGGATTACGAACCTGCTGTGACTGATAGGACTAAGTTGCGGTTTAAAGGCTCCAAACAGAAGATGTAATTTGACATTTACAAGGAAGCACCGAATGACACCACGCGGCCTCACCTCCTGCGTCTGACCGCCGATGGGATTAGTTATTCCCCCCCCCCCTAATCTGAGGTGCTAGTCTGAGATTGTGTGATACTGATTCCGTTCATGGAGGATTACGGAGGAGTGGGTATTGATTGAGGAGGCAGCAGGTGTCCCCGAGCAATAACTGAGGTACAAGGAAACAAGCAAAGCAACCACAACAACGGGCCGACGGTGGCTCTGTGGTTGGAGCATTTGCTCGTGGACCCAAAGGTCAGTGGTTGGTGCAGATTGGCAGCCTCACTTCCATCAGTCTGCCCCCACTATAGTAGTTTATAGACCAGGGGTGGCGAACACGCGGCTCTCAAGCCGCATGCGGCTCTTGACCAATCAGAGTGCGGCTCTTTGCATGATTGGATATGTTTAATACGATGCGGCTCTTTGCAAAAGAATTAGCGCATATTTCCCATAAACTGTAACAGTCTTTTAGAATCTTTACCAAAAATCCAACCATAGTCCTACAGACCCTGTTTCCCTTTTCGAGGCGGCGTGTAAAAGGTGCCCATGCAGCAGCCTCACTCACAGCGGGATGTAGGTTAAAGAACAGTCAGGCAGATCGTGGCACTGGGATCAGCTTCTGTGCTTTTCTAATTTCTGATTAGCCTACTCTTTATTTGATGAAAGTTGGCCTCATATTCACAGAAAAAGATCAAAATTAGGAAATGTAAAAAAGCTGAGCTCTAATGAAGCATATGATGAGAAGCGCTACATCGTATCGCGGAAATACTCAAATCATTGACTTTTCTTTCACATCTACTGTAACTGTAACAAATGCAACATAAAACAGAATCTCAGACGTCCTCCAGAGGCTCCTGACTAAAGTTTATGAACTTTTGTGCTGCCTAGAGTGCGTTCTCTGCACAGTCCAGTCAGGACCAAGCTGCAGACACTGAGCGCACAGGCCAGGGGCGAACCAGAGGAGGGGGCTCAGTGGGCAGGGCCCTCATACTAACACACTCAGGCATTAAAATTAAAAAATCTAATTCTGTCCCAGTCAGAGCAGAACAGCACAACATGACAGTTTATTTAATAGAAATTTATTTCAATCTTGGCCAGGAGTAAAACTATTAAATCTAATACAATTATTGAAAATTACATAAAAAGGCCAGGCATAAAGTTATAGTTTATTGTGATTAAATATTCCGGTCACATTACATTTAATCAGTTTAAACTACCGCCCCTGGATCTCGTGAACGGTCGGTGCCTTTGAGGCTCTTCAAAGGATCAAGGTTGAAAATTTGTCTCTTGGTCTCTGACTAGTTGGCCACCCCGTTATAGACATTGTGTGTGACTAGTAGGGATGTCACGATTTCACATTTTGAAGGACGATTATTGTGAGAAAATATTGTGATTTTATGATTATTCATGATTATCCGCCTAATGAAAGGAAACAACTATATGTTTTGTCTTTAAATGCTTTTTAATACTTTAACTTGTAAACATTCACTTCTGATTCTACAAAAAAAAAAGTTTTAAGACTCCTTTGCATTAAAAAGAATTACACTCAATACAAAACAATGTGAACTTTACTACTTATATTATAATTTGGATTTTAATTTGATTATTATCTAGGCTAAGTTATGCTGTCGCTTAATTATTTGTCAGATGTTTCGATGAACAGACTACTGAAACGTGCAGTAACGGGACTCGCTTAAACAGCTGATTGTCACGTTTGTGCGTTTTCATTTTCCTTTCTGTTTATTACGCTGAAGCTGAGAAGCGTGGGCTTTTTGTCTGCATCCTGGACCAGTTGTGGCGGGTATTTCTGAACATTTGGGCACATTTTGGGGATTATGCACTTTGTTTCCTTGACTTGGACATATCAACGAAGGATTATCTCCAAGTTGTTGTTTCATCAACATATTGGCACCTTTTGCCGCAACTTTACGAGGACAGGATTTGCAGGACGTCCACCAGTGAGAACAACAGCTTAGTCATGTTTTGGATACGCAAAGAGTTTTTCTTTTTATTATTTCATTTGACCTTTCTTTAACCAGGAAAGTCCCACTGAGATTAAATATCTCTTTTACAGGGGAGTCCTGGCTCAGAGGGGAACCTATTGTACATGTTTTTAGAGGTAGGGGAAACCGGAGTACCTGGAGGAAACCAACAAAGACACGTGGAGAACAAGCAAACTCCACACAGAAAGGCCAAGTCCGGGTGGGAATCGAACCCGGGACTTTTTTGCTGTGAGGCACGAGCGCTGACCACTGTGCCACCGTGACGCCCACACAGCTGTCTTCAGTCATTTTTTAGGTGGATGCATCTCTGGAGGAGAGCATCCCTCTGCCGCGCTCAACTACCTGTGTCCTTTTAACCGGTTATTCTTGACATCCCTAGTGACTAGCTGATGATGTCCTCTATCTGGACTGAACTAGGAATTTTCAAATATTGATGGGTAAGTCAAACAAGACGTGGCAAAATCTACTTTCATGAGCTTTAAACCATGTAAATACATATTTCCCTTGTCAAAAACAGACCCGTGTTTAATTTCATGTACGCAGTTTTGAGTAATTGTCGGGTAATCCTGTTCACTTTGACCATTTCTTCTTCTACTGCTAAAGCGCTTAGACCAGTAGTTCCTGGTTATCCTCCACACTTTTCAAGGCCATAATCCAAGAATAGCTTGTTTCTAAGCACTCAAAGTTTGTTCATCATGCCACCGTGAAGTTGCAAACCACACTTTTTGGTTTTTTTCTTAAGTATTAACACTGCTGCCTGAGAGGGGAGTTCAAGACAAACTTATCACAGACATTATTTCAAATTATAAAATGTGAAATATCAATATATATCAGTCTGTTTTAAGCCCATATTTGTCCACAAAACCGTCCTCACCTCCTCTTATCCATGCAGTCTAGCTGACGATATTTTAAAATCTCTACCACAATGGATGATTCGTGGACGACTGAGAGCCTGGTCTGAATCTGTTTGGAGCCTCCATGTGCTGTCGTTCAGCTTTTACATATACTACTGTAGACTACTGTAGCTTACTGGGAAGTTAAACACGGATCTGAGAGAAGGAGAATATCCTGATGGCACCTCTCTGTTGTTGCAGCACATGACATTCCGTTAGGTTTCAAACTCTCTCAGTCCATATTTTTGATCATAATAATCAGGACCAGCAGGTAAAGCAGTGGTGAGTGAATGATTAACGGTTTAACCTTGCTCTTGAGAAGCTTGTAAAACGCTATACAAATCCAGCCAATTATCATGAGTAATATCTTTTAGGGCTTTGAGAGTATTAACAGTTAAGTTTTTAATGCTGGTTAAGAAAGGTAAGGAACCGCAACACCCACTGCAAAGATTACTGGTTGACAGAAATCTAAGCTTTGATAATTATTTCACCATGGCAGCTCCATTTCATGTACATTATTGAGCAGAAAGGGATCGGTGTGTGTCAAAGAGCAGAACCCTCAACTTTCCTTTAAATGATAATCATCCTGAACATTTAAATGTGACAGTCCTACCTGGTCAGGGGCAGTGTTGTTGGGGAAGTGGATGTGAGCGGCCGAGGGTGTCGCTGTCCCAGAGCAGCTCTTACACCGGAGAAACCTGGTGATGGAGCTGACACTGGGGTCCCAAATGACATTACAACCTGAAAGTACATTTTAACCTTCAGCACACAAAGGGTAAGATAAGTCTTGAACACTAAAGTCACTCACCGGTCAGTGTTTCTTCACAGTACGGCAGGAGAGCACTGTTGAGTTCCTGTATAAGCTCAGCACTTCGAACAGCCAACAGAAAGTCTGTGGACTTCCACTGTGGTCCGCACTTGCAGCTGCGGGTCGATTTGGAAGCCCGAAATTTAAATTTGTGCAAAAGGGAAAGCTGTTTTAATTCGGAGGCTTCTTTCTTCAATGCACCTACAAAAAAATAAGTTTTCAGTTATCATTGGCAGGGCTTGACATACAGTAAACTTCATGCTCACTGGCCAACTTCAACTGTTACTACTAATTATGCAGTAGTCCTCATTGTTAAAGCTCAATGAGTCAGTGATTGTATACTATTTAACTAGTTTGCAACATGGAATTGTGCATTTAGTCAGGAGGATCGCAACTATCACATCGAAATAGACATTACCAAACATCATTTCAAATGTTTTTTGCTTGATAGTTTCTTCATTATTTATTCGTCTTCACACTGGGGGTCCTGGATTGTTAACGTGATCATTTTTGGGTTTCCAGCTTGAAAGGTTTAGGAACCCCTCCTGTATTAGACTACATTCACTTTAGAAAAAATAAGAAAATTAAATGTATGCTTTAGTGATGCATTCAAGTTATATGTTTTCTGGTTTATACATGGGTTACACACAGTCTAGGCATCATTTTGGTCAATTTAGCCTTTTTAGATCCGGTTTAGTGCTGATTTGATCTTGATCTAGGCCTGGTGATGCTAAGGAAGTCAAATATTTTATGACGTGGTACTTGGTGTGAAACGTTTGTTAAGTGGTTTAATGTTGTCACTTATGTACAGCAGTTGCTAACCCAATAGTTCAGACCTCTTTTTGTAATGCAAGTGACTCAAATTCCAGTCATCTTTCAAGTGTTCATTCTCCTGGATGTGTTGTCGCTGCAAACTGAATCTTGATTTTTTTTTTTTAGGCCTAAATCAGAAACTCATCATGGTACTGGTAATTACTTTGTACAATCCCCAACTGTTACTACTAATTATGCAGCTTTTCCTTAAGTTTTTCCTATATTAAAAGGTTGTTCCCTCATCAAGTACATTCTGAGAGTTGTATTGAATCTTTCAGGGGGACTATTTGATGTTTTGAAGTGCCATGACACCTGCTTAATGCTCTGCTAACTTACCCCAAGCTCCTGTCAGGGCCCTACGTAAACCAGGAAGTCATCTATTTATGGTTTATCTCGTCTATGATCATCAACCTCAATAGAAAAGATTATATATACATATAAAACCCTTCCTCACCCTCCGCGGGCAGTCTCTTTTTACTCCAAGCTCGGGTCCTCTACCAGAGGCCTGGGAGCTTGAGGGTTCTGCGCAGTATCATTGCAGTTCCTAGAACTGCACTTTTCTGGACCGAGATGTCTGATGTATTTCCTGGGATCTGCTGGAGCCACTCCTCCAGTTTGGGGGTCACTGCCCCGAGTGCCCCAACGACCACGGGCACCACTGATGCCTTCACTCTCCAGGCCTTCTCTAGCTCTTCTCTGAGCCCCTGGTATTTCTCTAGTTTCTCGTGTTCCTTTTTCCTGATGTTGAAGTCGCTTGGTATTGCTATGTCAACCACCACGGCTTTCCTCTGCTCTTTGTCCACCACCACAATGTCCGGTTGGTTCGCCATTACCATTCTGTCTGTTTGTAACTGGAAGTCCCACAGGATCTTGGCTCGGTCATTCTTTACCACCTTTGGAGGTGTTTCCCACTTTGACCTATATATATATATATATATATATATATATATATATATATATATTAAAAACTCTTCCTCAGCCTCTGCGGGCGGTCTCTTTTTCCTCCAAGCTCGGGTCCTCTACCAGAGGCCTGGGAGCTTGAGGGTTCTGCGCAGTATCTTTGCTGTTCCTAGAAGTGCTTTTTTCTGGACCGAGGTGTTTCCCACTTTGACCTTGGGGTTTCCAGCCCATACTCTGCACAGATGTTCCTGTACACTATGCCAGCCACTTGGTTATGGCGCTCCATGTAAGCTTTCCCTGCCAGCATCTTACTAGCCTGGAAAAATCCAGACTCACCGCTGTACCAGCGAGTGAGTCTGGTCACCGTTGCGTCAAATCCATTTCCCACAGCGGTAGATACGCAAGCAAACAGGAAGCGGAGTAAACCAATCAGCGAAGGGCGGGCGTCTGCCATTGATGTGGTGTTATTAGCGGTTTTGCGTTAACACTTGCGCAGGATTATGAATCACGAAACTCACCTACTGTCGATGTGTTTTTGGTCATTTACCGCCGATTGAAGACACGCTTTCTCTCTTTCGTGCGTCGTTCGTAGATTGTTATTGAGGGACTTCCGCGTCCCGCGAGTGACGCTGCTCGCTAACAACACGTCACGGCAAATAAACGAATCTGATTGCACGTGAATGGATTGATTTTGCGGAAGCCGCGAACGAGGGCAGGGTGACCAGACTGATCCCCCGCTGGATAAAAAAATACAGAGGGGAATCATTCTGGTCTCACCAGGCTAGCATCTTACACCCTGCAGTTACGTAATGGATTGTCTCATTGGCCTCTTTGCACAGTCTACACCAATGGGCGCTGGCTGCTCTGCTTTGTGACCGCAACACTGGAGGCCGCCATTGCTCCTCCATTGCTGTAGTACCTCCATTTGGCCGCTAGGCCCCCATTGAAAAGCATTGGACTTTAGACACGTTAAAAACAACTTTAATGCCTGGTTTCAATTTTTTCAACACTTAATACGGCTACATATTCCTCCTGAGATAACGCTGGGTTAGTCAAAAAAAAAGAAACCAGGCTGGTTTTCGAAAAAAAAAATTAATCTCCTACTTAACGGAGGTCGGACTGTTGGCATTGGAGCTGCGCGAGCTACACGTCACGCAAGGGCCGAGTCTATAGTGAAGATCCCGCCCTTATGCCCTTATTAGGAACATGCTTCGTCAGAGCTGGGGAGTAGGAGTCTGTAAATCCGCCATGATTTCCCCTCGAACGTGGTCATTGTGGTAAACGGGGAGGAGTGAGGAGGAGCTGTCTATTCTTTTTAACAGTCTATGGTCTACACCTGGGGTCTTGTCTGGTGTGATAGATCTGGGCCTCTATTGCTCGGGTGCTCAAGGCCTGCTCCTGTGCAGCCATGATGAGTGCCTCTGTGTGTATATATACAGTGGGGAAAAAAGTATTTAGTCAACCAACAATTGTGCAAGTTCTCCCACTTAAAAAGATGAGAGAGGCCTGTAATTTCCATCATAGGTAAACCTCAACTATGAGAGACAAAATGAGAAAAAAATTTATGAATTTATTTGCAAATTATGGTGGAAAATAAGTATTTGGTCAATAACAAACAAGCAAGATTTCTGGCTCTCACAGACCTGTAACTTCTTCTTTAAGAGGCTCCTCTGTCCTCCACTCGTTACCTGTATTAATGGCCCCTGTTTGAACTTGTTATCAGTATAAAAGACACCTGTCCACAACCTCAAACAGTCACACTCCAAACTCCACTATGGTCAAGACCAAAGAGCTGTCCAAAGACACCAGAAACAAAATTGTAGACCTGCACCAGGCTGGGAGGACTGAATCTGCAATTGGTAAGCAGCTTGGTGTGAAGAAATCAACTGTGGGAGCAATTATTAGAAAATGGAAGACATACAAGACCACTGATAATCTCCCTCGATCTGGGGCTCCACGCAAGATCTCACCCCGTGGGGTCAAAATGATGACAAGAACGGTGAGCAAAAATCCCAGAACCACACGGGGGGACCTAGTGAATGACCTGCAGAGAGCTGGGACCAAAGTAACAAAGGCTACCGTCAGTAACACACTACGCCGCCAGGGACTCCATTCCAGCAGTGCCAGACGTGTCCCTGCTTAAGCCAGTACATGTCCGGGCCCGTCTGAAGTTTGCTAGAGAGCATCTGGATGATCCAGAAGAGGACTGGGAGAATGTCATATGGTCAGATCAAACCAAAATAGAACTTTTTGGTAAAAACTCAACTCGTCGTGTTTGGAGGAGAAAGAAAGAACACCATACCTACTGTGAAGCATGGGGGTGGAAACATCAGGCTTTGGGGCTGTTTTTCTGCAAAGGGACCAGGACGACTGATCCGTGTAAAGGAAAGAATGAATGGGGCCATGTATCGTGAGATTTTGAGTGAAAACCTCCTTCCATCAGCAAGGGCATTGAAAATGAAACGTGGCTGGGTCTTTCAGCATGACAATGATCCCAAACACACCGCCCGGGCAACGAAGGAGTGGCTTCGTAAGAAGCATTTCAAGGTTCTGGAGTGGCCTAGCCAGTCTCCAGATCTCAACCCCATAGAAAATCTTTGGAGGGAGTTGAAAGTCTGCGTTGCCCAGCGCCTGCCCCAAAACATCACTGCTCTAGAGGAGATCTGCATGGAGGAATGGGCCAAAATACAGTGTGTGAAAACCTTGTGAAGACTTACAGAAAACGTTTGACCTCTGTCATTGCAAACAAAGGGTATATAACAAAGTATTGAGATTAACTTTTGTTATTGACCAAATACTTATTTTCCACCATAATTTGCAAATAAATTCATAAAAAATCAGACAATGTGATTTTCTGGACTTTTTTTTTCTCATTTTGTCTCTCATAGTTGAGGTTTACCTATGATGAAAATTACAGGCCTCTCTCATCTTTTTAAGTGGGAGAACTTGCACAGTTGTTGGTTCCCCCACTGTATATATATATATATATATATAATAAATATATATATATATATACAGTATATACTATATATATATTATATATATATATATATATATATGATTCTTAATAAGGATATGAATAAAAATAAAAAATATATCAGAAATCAATCAAAAAGGTTTTTGATCAATATGACATTTTCTAACCAAATCAAATGTGCTAGGAATTATTACCCATTAGGTGCAAATACAGCTGCTTTAATCTAATATTAGATTGACATAAAGTCAACTGTTGACTTTATGTAGAATAAAACAGTATTAACTAGGCCAAAAACAGATGTGCCATATGTTATTTTATTATACAGTCCCTGGGCATACATAATCAGATCTAGGTCAAAAGGTTGCTTGTCAACATAGTTGAGGCATAGTGTTCATATCAAGCCCTAATTTGTATAGTAAAAAAAAAATATATATATGCGTTACAGACCTTGTGCATCTTGAAGCAGCTCATTTCCACATAAAGCACAGTAAAGGGCCAAGCAGCACGGACTCTGCACTTTGGATTTCTGCAAACAGGATGAATTTACTGGTGAAAATATCCTATAAATATGTCAAATATGGCTGTCTTTTGAAGCTAATGAAATGGTTCAATTATCATTGTTATGTGCCTTGCCCCACACCTCAATACATCACAAATCTTTTCAAACTAAACAGGACATTTTTGAGTAAAAAAAAAAAAAGTGGTTAATTTCAGCAAAAACTGCAAATGAATGTTTTAGACCAGGGGTAGGCAACGTCAGGCCCGGGGGCCAGAACCGGCCCGCCATCATAGAACCTCTGGCCCTCGAGATGACCTTGAGAAACATGATTACACAAATCAGAGATCAAATGCCTGTTAAAGTACTCTAGAAATGTGAAGAATGCTGTCAATTCCTTTAAAATTCTTTAGCAGAACACCCATTTAGGCCGTATATGATGTACAACACAGACATTTGTAGAAAGTCATGCTTTACTTGGACCTATAATTGAAGGGTTCGGCCCTTGGTGTTGTGAAGATGAACAAAATCGGCCCTTTATCAAGCAAACTTGCCTACCCGTTTTAGACCATAATTTTGGTATTTTCGATACAGTAAAAATTTGTAGAGCGATAATAATTTTCCAAGAAATGTAGATTTAATTTTGAACCAGTTCGAATCTAATGTGATGCTTTTTAATGACATTTAAAGCCTTGATTTTGTTTTTTA
Source organism: Neogobius melanostomus (assembly GCA_007210695.1). Taxonomy (NCBI): domain Eukaryota; kingdom Metazoa; phylum Chordata; class Actinopteri; order Gobiiformes; family Gobiidae; genus Neogobius; species Neogobius melanostomus. Next base: position 696,418 of record VHKM01000346.1, read on the forward strand.
ATGCCCCGCGTGAACCCTGGAGAGACATTATCTAAATCATGAGTTTGATCGGAAAAAACAAACAAACGTGCATCAAGTATGCATCCCTAGTATCAGCTGTAATCAAAGGAAAAAGCCAAACCTGTCTCTTTGGAGAGGTGTGTTGTCTTCTCCGTTTTGGTTTGCAGCTCCTCTTTATTTTGATCACTTTGACACCAAAAGAATCAATTCCACATGATGTTTATTGTGTGTGACAAATACACTCACCTAAAGGATTATTAGGAACACCATACTAATACTATGTTTGACCCCCTTTCGCCTTCAGAACTGCCTTAATTCTACGTGGCATTGATTCAACAAGGTGCTGAAAGCATTCTTTAGAAATGTTGGCCCATATTGATAGGATAGCATCTTGCAGTTGATGGAGATTTGTAGGACGCACATCCAGGGCACGAAGCTCCCGTTCCACCACATCCCAAAGATGCTCTATTGGGTTGAGATCTGGTGACTGTGGGGGCCATTGTAGTACAGTGAACTCATTGTCATGTTCAAGAAACCAATTTGAAATGATTCGAGCTTTGTGACATGGTGCATTATCCTGCTGGAAGTAGCCATCAGAGGATGGGTACATGGTGGTCATAAAGGGATGGACATAGTCAGAAACAATGCTCAGGTAGTCCGTGGCATTTAAACGATGCCCAATTGGCACTAAGGGGCCTAAAGTGTGCCAAGAAAACATCCCCCACACCATTACACCACCACCACCAGCCTGCACAGTGGTAACAAGGCATGATGGATCCATGTTCTCATTCTGTTTACGCCAAATTCTGACTCTACCATCTGAATGTCTCAACAGAAATCGAGACTCATCAGACCAGGCAACATTTTTCCAGTCTTCAACTGTCCAATTTTGGTGAGCTCGTGCAAATTGTAGCCTAGAAATGGTTGTGTGTGAAAATCCCAGTAACTGAGCAGATTGTGAAATACTCAGACCGGCCCGTCTGGCACCAACAACCATGCCACGCTCAAAATTGCTTAAATCACCTTTCTTTCCCATTCTGACATTCAGTTTGGAGTTCAGGAGATTGTCTTGACCAGGACCACACCCCTAAATGCATTGAAGCAACTGCCATGTGATTGGTTGTTTAGATAATGGTATTAATGTGAAATTGAACAGGCGTTCCTAATAATCCTTTAGGTGAGTGTATATTTAACCCTTTACCTTTGCGTTTCGGCTCCTGGCTCTTCTCTGCAGGGAGATCCAACATGGTTGCCTCTTCTCTCGGCAGATTTCCGCTTTCTTTATGTGCTGGAGTCTTGTTATCAGACACGGGGCACTGTGATGACTTTTTACTCTTCCTCCTAGAGGCCTTTTCATCCACTTTGCTTTGCTTAACCTTTGCCTGGGATTTCTTATTTTCACAAGTGACCTTCCTGTTGGGTTTAGTGTTAAGCTCGTCTTTAGCCTGTATTTTGCAGGTTTCTCGTATCCTCTGGCTGCTCCTGCTCTGAATCTGCGGTCTCCTCACTTTCCCTAAGCTTTCACCTGCAAAATACAACAAAACTGGTAGAGCAGAAAGATCGGGGAGTTCATGCATGTTCATCCTCCATCGCAAAATAAATAATAATAATAATGTATTGGTTTTATATAGCTCTTTTCTGGACACTCAAAGTGTTTCCCAAACGGTCTCCATCCAAGTACCAACCAGGCCCTTCCTTGCTGAGCTGCGGATCAGGCAGTGCAAAGGCGGGATGTGACATGTTGGTGAAATTCCACTTTTTGTACTGATGCAGTTAAAGTGATAGTCTGTAAGATTGCAAAATGAAGAGAGACACATTTCAAAAGTAAACCATCAAGTACCCCCTCCTCCCCTTCTGACTGAACCTGAAAGCCACTCCTAGAGTAATCTGGAAATAGGTGTCATTTTTAAGTACATTTGTCCTTGATTTTAACCATCCATTAGGAAAGTTTTAAAGTTAATTCAACCTGAAGAACCTCACAGAGACAGAATGCGTTAGGAAAGTTTTATTGAACCTGAATCATGATAGGGTCGAAAGTGCGACTTGAGCTGGGGCCGTGATTGGATGATTGGTAAAGGCTGCCATTGATGAGGCAAGGAATGAAGACTGCAGGTACGTCTTCCAGGTTGAATTTGCCCTAAAGCTTCATATGAAGAAAAAACATTTACTTTGGGTTAGTGCTCTCGCTTCACAGCTAGAAAGTCCAGGGTTCCTTAATTCCTTAATTTATTCCTTAAATTATTTCTTAATTTAAGTGTACAAAACTTTCCCTGTGGACATATTTCTTGAAATCAGTAACTCAAATCAAGGCTAAATTAGCTTATCTTACAACAATTTTACCTATTTCTTGAGTACTTTTTGCAGTGTTCACAGGATAGCTCATCTCATTGGTCAAAGTGATGGCATCGGGGATTCTGATTCGTTACGGAGATCAGCAAAGAGAGGGACTTTAGAAAAAAATCGAATCATTTAATATTACTTGCGTCACGTGAAATTGCAGGCCCAGGCCGTGAATATTACGCAATCGATTACATTTGGAAAACATTCAGACATTCAAATTTACAGACTATCACTTTAAAGTATATTCTCCATGTGTGTTTTCCATGTGGCGTATGGAACTGAGTAATTTGCTCTGAAAAATACAGTATGGAGAGGAATATGGATTTCTGTATTTTGCCCCACTCATTGTATAAACAGAAGCTTTACATTAACAACTAATTTACAAAACAATTTACTAAGTCCACCCGAAATCTGTGCGATTCAAATGAAAAATCTGGACTTTTTTCTGTTTTCAGCCACAATGCTTTTTAAGAGTAATGTTTAGTTACTTTAATAAGGCGAGGTTGAGTAGATATGGTCAAATTAGGTTAATGGGTGAACTCAAGGCAATCCAGGGCCATTACCGCGCCGTAATGCGCCGCGCTCGTTAAGGGCTTTTAACACATGAGTTTTGGTGAATTTAACGAGAGGGGAGAGAAGAGAGGGAGGGGGGTTAAATAATAGAAGGCACTCGTGGCACTCAGTCAATCACACTCTGCTGCTGTTCACGACGAGGTGGACCGCATCAGCGTAATCAGCCTTGTTTTTGTATTACATTTTTTGATGAGTTAAGCATTGTTTGAGCGACTCGGGCTAGTCAAATAATCAGCTGAAAAAGCATTAAAGACTGGACACACGCTTTCTGTCCTTGTGTCCTTGTGTCAGACACTCGCATCTTGCAGTAGGCTCAATGATACAGTGATTGTATACTATTTAACTAGTTCACAACATGGAATTGTGCATTTAGTCTGGAAGATCGCAACTATCACATCGAAATCACTATTTGAATGGTCGCGAAAGGGACAGTGGAAATAGATATTACGAAAACACATTTAAAATGGTTTTTGCTTGATAGTTTCTGTATTATTTTATTCGTCTTCACATTGGGGGTACTGGATTGTTAACGTGATCATTGTGGGGGTCCCAGCTTGAGAAGTTTAGGAACCCCTCCTTTATTAGACTACATTCACTTTAGAAAAAAATAAGAACATTCAATGTATGCTCTAGTGATGTATTCAAGTTACACGTTCTAGGCATAATTTTGGTCAAATTATCCTTTTTAGACCCAGTTTAGTGCTGATTTAATGCAAGTGACTCAAATTCCACTCATCTTTCAAGTGTAAGTGTTTTTAGGCCTAAATCAGAATCTCATACTGGTAATTACTTTGTCCAATCCCCAACTGATATAAAATAAACATCATCTTTGTCTGTCCTTCATGAGGAGCTACTGCCCTTCAGAACCGCGATGGATGAAACACAGATCTTACATACATTACAGCGGGCCAAGTGTCTTATCCAAGGATACAAAACATACAAACCTTAGTGAAGTCAAAAAGCAACGATAGTGAGATCAATTGTATGTATTTAATACAAAAACACACCGACAGTCCACACATTCACCAGAACCAGAACTATTTACAAGAATTAGAATAAAAAAAAAAGTAGCATTCACAATGTTTGTACATATAGTTGTATCTCTTGATCATGAAAAACAACTAACAATTAACTGTAACAAAATCGCAATTGCAGTTTGAACAGTCACAATTCCAAATCCCAATCTGGATTGGGATTTATTACGCTTTTTTACGTAATAATGTATAAAAAAAAAAACCTGGTACTCAATAAGATTTATAAAGTGTTCATGAAACATTAGGTGATGCAATACTTTGCAACATCATTGAGTTCTTCCATCTGAGCTGAGATTACTGACACATTTTTTATCAACAAAGTGAAAACAAAACCACAAGGGAATGTCAAAATGTGCAAATGTTCAGTTTTAGTTATAATTTTTTTTTAACATTTTAGGCTTTGACCCTGATTTAGGTATATGACGAGGAAAAACAGAAATCGCTTACATTCTGTTTAACTTTAATGGAACGTACAGCGTAAATGAACTTTCTCCAACGCTCCTGAATGCAAAGCGTGGTCATTCTTCTAATACAAAGTAATTGCAACAGCAGTCAGTGATTAGGTCAGTATTCCACAAATCAGAATGGCATCTCACTTAATGATTAGTTTGAACACGTGCGTTTGCGTCCGAGGAGACGAGTTAATGAACCTGATTAGCCGCTCTGTGTCTTTGGCCCGAGGCGCTGGCGGCCGAACCACTACAGAATCCTACAATCTGTGAAAGCCAAGGCATGATAGAGTTAATAGACCGACAGTGGAGCGCACCAAATGACTCCTCACAGGCAGCAGCGAGGAGAGAACTGTGTTGAAAAGGCCAATTAGCAGCGCGGCGATTGTTAAAGGTCCCGCACAAAGTGAAAAATTGAACACTTAGCCATGTTACAATGTCGTTTCCCCAGGAAAAACACAACTGGGTTTGTGCTTTTTGTCATGAATGTTTGAGTAATCCTGGTTATTCCGTCTGTTCCTTTCATAAGAGCTCAAAACGCTTGCTCCCTACCTGCTGATGTCATGAGGTGACGCTCCTTTGTGTTTGTAAAGTCCAACAGCTTCAGCCGCCTCGTTCCAATCATTTCGATGCTCAAATTGTTACAACAGCAAAGTATTTCTGTAGAATAGCTGGATGCGCTTGTTTCTTCACAAGCTTTAAGCTATAAACTGGAAGAACTTTCCAAAGCTAAAAAGTGTCTACGGCTATTAATCCAACGACTTTTACAGCTACAGACACCAATTTGAGGACTTCAGACCATTTGGACAATAGAATGAAGTCATGTAAATTTGTTATTCGACTTCTGTTTTCAGTTGGAATCGATCAATCAATGCTTTTTAAGGCCATAACTTTGACACAATGAAGGAGTAATTGTGATTATGGTCTAGAGGATGGCTTCTTGCTGTATGTCGATGTAGCTGTCTGAACTTTAGAAAAACCTTATCCTAACAAACATTCCTCCTCAAACAGACCTGCCTGGCCCTGTGCGTTTAGTTACCTTGACTTGGTGAGCTGCTTCTCTGCTTGGACCTGGACAGCCTCCGTTGTCTACCCTGCGCCTCCTCTCCTGCTCCCTTCTCTTCTATGCTCTCTGTCCTTTCGCCATCTTTCATTCCAAACGGCTCCTCTTGCGTTGGAACCGGACAGGATTTCTCAGGACTCTTTTCCTCCTCGCCTTCGAAAGCTCGGGAGTGAAAAAGACCGTTTCATCTTCCTCATCTGAACTGACTATGACCTGTGCCTCTCTTTCCGCGATTTCTGGGCCTACATCTGCATTTTGAACTTTGCTTTCCTCGTTGGGAGAAATGGTCTGTCGTGCGCTGCTTATGCTCGCGCTCGGAGCGGATTCTCCTCTGAAGCTTGCATTCCCACACTCTTTCTCTTTAAAGATTGGTTTCCGGAAACGAGGGTTGATGGGACTGGAGGCAAACATTGGGTAAACCTGTTCGAACTTTGGTTTGGAGAATGTAGCAGCCGGCGACCTTTTCGGGGTCTTCGAATCTGGAAGAGAAAATGAAACTGTGTTGGAAAAAGGCAAAAATATCTAAAATAAATAAAAATAAACTGATATTACATTAGATAAAAAAAAAATCAAGATTTACAAACATTACACTTACTGTAACAGAGGAAATGAGGAAAGACAAAATGTAAATAGTGGATAGACTAATGAATGGTTTTATTTTGTGAAGAAAATCTCATTCTGAGATAACATGCCCTAAAGTTTTGCTACGGCTACACATCCACTTGTGTATTTCTCTTGTCTTTAGCCACTGCCACGGCTCTCCCCCAAAAAGGAAATGACCATATTTGGATTACAGCGTCATCTCGGTTGCCTTTCACAGTACACGTGGCAAAATAGCAAATATTTGTCAATGAATCAGCGTGGGAAACTGGCCAGTGCGCTGCAATGTTGTTGTTATTAATCTCTGGTCGTAGCGTTAAATATAAAAAAGGTGATTTCTCTTCCCCTCCTGGAACCGCCACCTTAACGTGGTGGAGGGGTTTGAGCGCCCGAATGATCCTGGAGCTCTGTTGTCAGGGGCTTCGTGCCCCTGGTAGGGTCTCCCATGCAAACAGGTCCTAGGTGACGAGTCAGACAAAGAGCGTTCAGAAGCCCCTTATGAGAGACCAACAGGCCCGGTTAGAACCAGAGGCCGTCCTTCTGTGGACCCACCACCTGCAGGAGGAGCCATAGGGGATGGTGCAATGTGATTTGAGCAGCTCCAACAGCTGCCCCACGACCCGCAACGGACAAGTGGAAGAAAATGGATGGATGGATTTTCACCTTTTTATTACTCTGACTTTAAATTGAGATGTTAAGGAAGAAAACTAACTAAAAAGCTCGACATTGACCGCTGCGTGAAAAAGTTTATGTTTTCACCTGCCGTGTCTTGCCTTAATCAAATCTAATGCTCTTTTTAGGCTAACATTTAAGCTAACATTTAGTTAGCCTAAAAAGTACAAATATCGGTAATCTGACATCTAAATCCATCTCTAATTTGTTCAGAAATTATAAATCTAAATTTTACACACTGCTGCTAACGTGTCCTGCAGGCTCATTTTCTTATATGCAAAACACACACAGACAATCTAAAGACATGAATGTGTGCTTCCGCTTAATGGAGCCCAAACAAAGGTCAATGGGATTTAATTAAAAGCAACAGTCCAACATCTGCTCATCAGCTCAGCTCCACTCAAGCACGAACAGAAGGGGCTACAGTAATGAGCCAAGCCACTCCAGCACCGCGCCCTCCCCCCCGCGCCGACCCCCGACTGGCCCACCACGCAACATTTAGACGTGTACGTAACACCATCAAAACAGGAGGGACGGAGAGAGGAGAGGGGGCAGTTACAAGACCCACAGGGAGGTGCCGACCGAGCTCAGCCTCATCTCTGTGAGCAGGAGTGTAACAGTGTTTTTGTAAATGTAATTGTAATTGTAGTGCGAGAATTACATTGCGTTCTCCCACATGCTGTAAGTGGTTGTACAATTCAATGCATTGCTAAGCGGGGAGTCACTACTGTAGCCACGGCTGCCCTGGGGGAGACTGACAGAAGCCAGGCTGCCAATCTGCACCACTCTCTTACCAGCACCCAGTGTTAGGAATAACACGGTAGTTAGGAGTGAATATGAGTATTGAGATCAGTAAATTATCTTAAGTTCGGGAGCAGGACCACACCTCCTCAGTGCCTCCTCAGCGTTCCCGTTTATGTGTTTATCCTTCCACCCATATTTCACTACTTTTTCATTCCTTTGTTTGTTTAGGTCAGGGGTGGCGAACACGCAGCTCTCGGGCCAATCAGAGTGCGGCTCTTTGCGTGATTGGATATGTTTAATACAATCCGGCTCTTTGCAAAGAATTGGTACGTATTTCCCATAAACTGTAACAGTCTTTTAGAATCTTGATCAAAAATCCAACCATAGTCCTACAGACCCCGTTTCCCCTCTCTACACACATGAATGAGAGTCTGTATCTCTCCTTTTCGTGGCGGCGTGTAAAAGGTGCCCGTGCAGCAGCCTCACTCAAAGTGGGATGTAGGTTAAAGAACAGCTTCTGTGCTTTTCTAATTTCTGATTAGCCTACTCTTTATTTGATGAAAGTTGGCCCATATTCACAGAAAAAGATTAAATTAAGAAATGGAAAAAAGCTGAGCTCTAATGAAGCATATGATGAGAAGCACGACATCGTATCGCGGAAATACGCAAAGTCATTGACTTTTCTTTCACATCTACTGTAACTGTAACAAATGCAACATAAAACAGAATCTCAGACGTCCTCCAGAGGCTCCTGACTAAAGTTTATGAACTTTGTGCTGCCTAGAGTGCGTTCTCTGCACAGTCCAGTCAGGACAAGCTGCAGCAGGCACAGGCCAGGGGCGAACCAGAGGAGGGGGCTCAGTGGGCAGGGCCCCTCATACTAACACATTCCAGCATTTAAAATAAAAAAATCTAATTCTGTCCCAGTCAGAGCAGAACAGCACATAATGTCAGCTTATTTAATATAAATTTATGTCAATCTTGGCGAGAAGTAAAACAATTACATCTAATACAATTATTGAAAAGAAAAGAGAAAGGCCAGGCATAAAGTTACAGTTTATTGATTAAATATAACGGTCACATTACATTTAATCACATAAAACTACCACCCCTGGATCTCGCGACTGACTGGTGCCTTTGTGGCTCTTCACAGGATCAGGGTTGAAAATTTCGGCTCTTGGTCTCTGACTAGTTGGCCACCCCTGGTTTAGGTCAATGGGGTCTTTTTCGAAGCCCCAAAAAGCATCATCACAACGTTTGTTCTTTCTCCATTTTGAGGTTGTGAAAAAGTAAAAGGTATGGGTACCATTAAACAATACCAGTATGGTATTGTGGGGAGGTATAGAAAAAAGCCGTTCAGGCATCGCTATCGTAAACCAAGTATGGCTACAGTTGTGGTATCGGACATGTTTTTTTAAATATACCCAGCCCTACCATAACGTGCGTGCCCAAGCAATCTAGTTATTTTCTCAACATATTAATGTATTAGTTTGGGTCATCTCTCGGTCTTATTATTTCCCTACTCCAGAAGCCGCTGTTCCAACTTCCCAGACAGCACATTTCCATCATAAAAGTCAGCTATTGACCTTATTTTGCCTTTTCATTCTGCCGAAAAAACTAACAATTGAATCAATCTAAAACAATGTTAGTCGCAGTCTACTAAAGACAAATGAAAATGTTTTTGGGCTTCTCCAAACCTCCTATTTGTACAAGGGCTTTGCAGACTGAAGGTTGCAAATAGGGCTGGGCGATATGGCCAAAAAATTTTTTTTTTACTCACGTTAGACAATTACGATTTTAATCGATTTTATTGGAAATAAACTTAAAAAGGTCTTTCATATGAAGAAAACTGCTCAGAGTTCCGCTCATTAATATTTAGATCCATAATATAGCCTACAATAAGGCCCATTAAAAATTGTGATTTCTGTTTTAAATATTCTTTGTCTGCTCTCAAAATCATCCTCGAGCTCAGCTGTGATTGACAACCGTCTCCATGGAGACTCAAGAGGAAAGGGGCGGAGTTAAATGCGTGCAGCAGCTCAGAGCATGGCTCAGGGGAGAGAAGGGGAGAGAAGCAGACCGGGGGGGAAACTTTGTTTTAGCGAAGAAAACTCCATCGCCCACAATGCTTTGTAAAGCAGCAGAGATCGTTAGAAAGTCGCTGACTGGGTTCCGCTGGTGTCATTTTCAAAAACGGTCGCTACGGAGCATCTGAAACGCTGCTAAATCGGCAGCATGGCGCTCGTCAGGCGGACATGGAGCTAAATTTTACGATTTAGGCATTTGCCACATCGTCTGTGTTTAAAAGCATGAATTAATTGAATTAATTCGATTTATCGCCCAGCCCTAGTTGCAAATATACGTATATCCCTGCAACGGTTTGGGACGTGTGGAAGGAGTTGTGAGAGCTAGAAATGAGTTGAAATGTGAGAGTCTAACGCCTCACCTGCTGCGCCGTTGCCGTGCTTGTGCGTCTGAAAAGGCGAGGGGCTCCTCTGTGTGTCGATGGGGCAGATGGACAGCGGGGTTCGGGGCTCCTCTTTCAGCACACTCGCCTCTGTGTTGCTGATGTTACTGAGGGCTCTGTCTGGAGACTGCACACCTGCCGGGCCTCCCTCGGACAGGCCCCTCTGCTGCTGGGAGAACGCCACCAGCGACTGCATGGCGATTGGGAAAGAGTTGTGATGGTGGACGAGTTGGCGAACCCACTTAGACAGGCCTGGAAAAGAGAGAGGTCAACATTTTACCCAATTATTAGGAAAAAACACAACCAACATTTACAGTAGGGCTGAAAGATATATCGTTATCGTATCGATGTCGAGATATGAACATCCAAGATATCAATATCGCAAAAGAAAAATATACCGTATCGTATTGATATCGAGATATGAATATTAAAAATATTAAAATCGAAAAAGCAAGACATAAACGATATAAGATTTTTATCAATAAAACTGCACTCTTTTTATTATGTTTTTATTTTTCTGAAAAATGCTTGGTTTTCACCGAACCCATAGTTATATCGTATCGTATCGATATCGAGATATCTGGCATGAATATCGAGATATGAAATTTTGTCCACATCGTTCAGCCCTAATTTACAGTACCAGCAAAGGTTTGGAGACACTTCCATGTTTTAGCTTTTCTTTATTTTCAACACTATTTACATTGTGTGATTCTCATTGAAGGCGTTAAACTATGAATGAACACATGGGATTATGTAGGAAATAAAAAAGAATTTCTATCCTTTATTGTTGGCATTTTCCCAATGAGCTTCATAAGGTCCTTGTCCCTGAAATAGTTTAACAGTCTGTGAAGTCAAAACCATTTCTGACAACATCGTGAGACTCATTGAGAAAAGTTAAAAAGTGCAAAGCAGTAATCAAAGCGAAAGAATCTATTTGACCTTTTTTTATTAAAAAAAAAGGTCAAATAGAATTAAAACATAATTCTATATGTGCTCATTCATAAATGAACACCTTCAGTACGAATCTACAAGGGAAATAGTCTTGAAATAAAAGAAAAAATAAAACATAAAAATATAATTTCTACAGATTTGCATCAATAACAGATAACTTGATATTTTTAAGTAATTTGGACACAACAGGAAACCTTTGTGCAAACATTTGTGTAAAACTGACTGAAATTTTCAGCAAAACCAACAATTTAATGTGTTTTGGACAAGATATTTAGCATTTCTGTCATAGAATAAACAAATAGCCATTTTAACCCTAAAGCTCGACTATAACTCAAAAAGGAACATTTGAGTCAATAGACTAAAATGAAAAAAAAAAGTCTCGCTTGAGGAGGAGAGAGGAGGTCCGAGGCACAACTGACTTAGAAAACTCCTTTATTTCTTATTGGGACAAGTCAGTTGTGCCTCAGACCTCCCTTCTCCTAAATTCAAATATGCTTTTAAGAAGAAAAAATATTTAGTAGTTTGGCCAAATGAGTGTCAAAATACGGTTAGGGTGTTTTTGTATTAAATTAGCAGCTTTCGTAAATACTGAAGCTCCCAATACTTGTCAGGAATATTGAAATGAGGCTATTTTGGGGTGGGTAAGTCACATTTGGATGGTGGAGGACTAGCTCCACCCTGTGTCTGCAGTGAGAACAGCACACAGACCTGTGATGTACTTATTGGGGTTGTTCCTGTATCGGTCATCCACCAGCACCAAAGCTCCCCAGTCATTTTTGTGACGGATGCATCTGGAAAACACAGAAGGAAAAAAGAAAAAGGGTACAGAGGCTGACTCAGAAGGAAACTAAATGTTTTTAGGTTAAAGCTACACTGTCATTCCTTGCCATGTTTCAAGATCCAGCAACATCTAAAGTGCTACAGATGCCTTTTCTTACCCATTATATGTTAAAGTGGCATGTTTTTTGTTTTTACTTTTTATATTTTGGATGCTTTATCCATTTCCAGGCAATAATAGCAATATCCTCAACAAATGTTAACATTTCCGACTTTTTTGTACCATTTAGTTTTTCCTTTTGTTAAGCTAGATTCTATCTTACTTGTGAGGTTGTAAAGAATTTACACTACCACTTATTATTATATGGAATTACGTAGTTCTAGAGCTGCTGTAGTTTAATCAACTGCATGATGAACTAAGGCTTACCTCATCTTTTCAACATTCAAATATCTTTCACTACTCGGTGACTGAGAGAACTTTTTTAATTGTTTATTTGGGACAGTGCATGTTAATGAACATGCATACATACATGCAACATCTCTTGATCTAAAGCAGTAGTTCCCAACCTGTGGCCTGGGTTTGCAAGGGAAAGGGTCAGGTCATAAGAGATATCTGAGGTAATTAAATGGTGAAAGGAATACATGTGCAGAAAACATTCAAATTACAATTTCTATTAAATTGCAGTATTTAAAAGTCTTTCGGCATCTGTTTGAGCATTAGTGGGAGCTGTGTTGTCTAACGGGGGGGGGGGGTATGTGCAGGGGGGTTGAAGGTAAAACAAAGAGGTTGTGAACCACTGATCTAAGGCTGCATAGCCCCTGGTTCACACGTGGCCTTCCCTCCGCTCACCTGCCTAGAGCCTGGTTCAGAGCCCTGAAGGCCTGGATGTGATACCAGTCACGTCCACTGAGCAGCCCCCGGGTCTTAGAGTGCTGGTTATTGTATGCCATCTTCAGCTCCACCTATAGGGACAAAAAAAGTTTAAACAGATGACCTACTAGGAACTACTAAGAACTGCAGTGTTTGTGATTAGGTTTAGCATTTAGGACCCTCACAAAACAAGGGTTTTTCCCACGCAATAAATAAATCATACACTTTCAGGCAATTGCATTTCACAATGGAACAAAATGAGGACAAAGCAACGTCACAGCCTGTGTCGTGTTTTTCCCACAACAAAAAAGTAGTTCAGCAGTAAATGGGCGTTGGTGGCGCATTTGGGTAGAGCGGGTCGCCTCATGATCGGAAGGTTGGGAGTTCGAATCCCAGCTCCTGCAGATGCACACTGTCATTGTATCCTTGGGCAAGGCACTTCACACACCTTGCCACCAGTGTATGCGTACATTGGTGTGTTACTTGCTGTAAAGCGCTTTGGGCCTAATGAAGGTAGAATTAAGTTGAGACCATTTTAATATTGCAGTATTCTTGATAAACGTGAACGCTCTTGGTGGTGTTTGAAATATGCAACATGAGCTAATTCCTAATCACATTTGTAATGGTAGACTGAAATGTAAACATAAAGACTACTACGACACTTAAAACGACACAAATCATTCAGATTCATGAATAGCTGTCAAGTATTAAACAATCGTATGTTGTTGAGTGACCCCCAAAGTGAGCACCTGTCTTTCAAATTCAACAACAACGGCGCAAAATGTCACAAAACGGAAGCGAGGGAAACGTCGGTGATATTTGATAAATGTTAATGTGAGTGGGCGACGGAGGCAGACACCAAAACAAATCTCACTCAAGGCCCCGAAGTGACGGCCTGTTACCTGCTGCAGACGGATGCGCTCAGACAGGAGAAGGGACAGGAGCCGAGGAGGGATTCAGGGGAGTGAGAGGCGGGCCCTGGAAAAGCGTCCGTCCCTGTGCGTCGGCCGCGGCTGATTTTAGCGCTAACCTTTTGAGAATTGACAAGTGAAAAGTTCAGCAGGCGCCTGTCGGTCCGAGCCGGGGCCTAACTGTTGTTGACAGCGAGCGTGTGTTTGTGCCCGCAGCGGAGAACAGGTACAGCGCGTCCTGGCGACACGAATCACGCCAACTCCATCACCGTGTCCGGACGAGTTGGTAGAAGAAAAAAAAGAAAAAAGAACACAAGTCAGGAGCGATCAGAGCAATGGAGATGATTGCACTGGGGCTGCACGAGGAATCAACATGAAATGAGCTTAGCAATTTCTTATCGTTGTGCTCATGAATTAACCCTGGTTTTAATATGCAAATAGAAAATCTCAACGCTCGCCAGACATTTTTTTTAATGAACATTGTGAGGACAGGGAACTACATCGTGGTTAAGTGGTTAGCAAAGTTGCCTCAAAAGGATTTACACATTCATCGGGTCATCCATACCATTTCTGTGGTTTCTCCATCATTAATATATCATCAGAGGAGCTTCAGTGGCCATTGGATGTGTCTCCAACCAAGCCTGGGAATACCCATGCTGCTGTGTGCGCTCGAATCATTTGGAACTTCACAACAGCCTGGGGGCCATGGCCAAAATCTTCGCATGGATTTGGGGACCAATCACAGAACAAGGAGGGACGGCAAGACGATGATGCACTATTCAACATACGAAAGCTTGTAGTTTGTTTAGGGATTAAAAATAATTTTAAAAAGTTTATTTACGGATCTAACATGACAGCAGCAGATGCGACGTCATCTTTTGATCAAGCTTTAGACCGTGTTCTAAATAGCTTAGCTCGTATGTCATACGTCATCTGATACGATTGGCTATGGCTACGTGCAGACGCATATGATAGACATTCGTAGCGCCCAATAAACGGCTATGGACAATCGTAAACCACACCTCTCCTACGAGAAAATGAATTGGTGGTCCCCAGACTAAATACAACTTGTGACATTTGGTCTGGCGATAGCCAGGCTATCTCCGACCCACAAAAAGCAGAAACTTAGCTAAACGTGATCAAGCCTTTGGCATTTGGCCACTTTTATGCACTAATTCTAGTCTAAAGTACAATGTAAAAATGTCTAACCAGTACATTTAGTATTGATTTTAACTACAGTAGGCTTCAACCTCCCCTAAATGTGGTCGACAACAGCTGAAATTATCTGGATGGTTCATTATTTGCGGAGTTTGATGGCTAATGCTAACGGCTATAGGGCCGAACGCCGCCACTTCTTTTTAAGTGGATGGTCTGCATTGTTATTCATAATTTTTCCACTCAGTTTGTAATGTTGAAGGTTCTATTTCCATTCAGATTTAAAATGTGCATAGTATACCCTCTGTACTGGAGGCACCCAGTTAAAACCCAGTCCTGTATCTGGGTGGGTTTTTCCAACTTCTAATCCTTCAAAGGAACTCCTAATCAGGATCCTGGCTCACATCGTTGGACAGAATTGTCCTCAGCATTATCAAAGGATGAGTAGATCTTAGCTTGAACCCACAGGGAGACCATGCATGACATATATTGGTATTAGAGGTGGGCGATGAGGCAAAATATTTATATCACGATTTTCTCTGGCTTCGATTACATTTTGATCACAGTTCATGGGTGTTATGACTTTTAGACCCATTCTGAAAATCACCCTGATCGCTGAAATCCCAATGTCAGTCACTGTGAGTTTGACAAGACCGACCGGCAGAAAGAGTGAGTGGGGAAGAGTCAAGTTATTTGAGTATAGAGCTGCATTAAACATAAGTACTATAGTCACAGGTATCATCATATCACCTAGCCTTAATTGGCAGTGTTTGTGACCTCCACACGGGCTGCATACGATCAGGCGACCCCTTGAAATGATCTTGTCCCCAATGACAACATTGTGGTTCTCAACCCCAGTGTTGAGAACCACAGTGAAAGAGGACATGCATTATAATTCCAAACAGAACCGTAACCTTCCAGGGTTTCAAAACAAATAACGCATTTTAGACTCACATGTTGACACCCATTTGGCTGCTCTTAACATGCTGTAACATAATCTGCATTCCCTCTATAGGGCCGCATGCATTACCATATTATAGCCACCTGTATGTGGCTCTTGTCAGTTTGCTCTCTCACACGTCTCCGCTCAAAAAGCCGTCTTTAAGTGACCCCACCCGGCTGTCAGTTCCTCGCTGCGCATCAAACCGAGCGCTCACCAATCTCAGTGACAGGCACAGTATGTCCCTTAGCGCTGGGGGCTTCTGTACGCATTAAAACAACACAGACACACACACACCAATGCTTGTCCATAAGGCAGCGTTGGGTATATCTCCAGTTTAGGGACAAACCAGGTTAGCCCCTGAAACGAACAGATCTTTTGACATTTTAACTAATTCCTCGGAGTCTTGCACATTTTTACGAGACTTGCTACCAGCGAGGATTGGCTTTTTCACATATGCGCCCTGTCAGGTTGAATTGGGCGGGTGACACGGGACAGGGTGCAGGGCTGAGTGGTGGAGACGCAGTGATTTGGATGGGAATGGCACTTGAGGCTGCGGGCTAGTGGCCTTTGTGCCCAGGACGAGGGCCCAGGAGTGGATGTTTGAACTGCATCGGTGGCTCATGGTTTGGCAAACGGGATCTCTTAACTCATCAGCCATCGGGTCCAATTAGTGTAATTACGGCACTGGCATTTGTTACTCCTGGTTAGCCGGAAGAGAGCCAATAGTTGAGTACAAGAGTTGTGGTTAGAGCTGGGTAATGCAAAACAACACCTTTGTGGTATTGAGGGGAAATGTAACTTTAATCCTGGTAAAATAGGATATTTACCATCCATCTTCCATTAAAAGCCGGGTATGTATCATGCACGAACTGTTTTAAAAAGGCATTGCAAAAATAAAACCGGTTCGGCTGTCATAATCATAAATCAAGGGTTACTGCCGGCTTAGTTTCACTATCGGATCTGGTCACAATATAGAGAGGAGAGGGTCTTAAATTCTACATTCATATTTTGTCTACTAGTGTTGATGTGTGGTTTTGTTTCCTTGTTGGTGCATTTTTATTATCACTGTTGGTATATGTTGTCTTATACCAACATCATTTAATACATTGGTAAAAGGTCATGTAACATATGGTATATAAATGTTATGTAAAAACAGTCAGGAGTATGAGCTGGAAACCCCAAGGTCAAAGTGGGAAACACCTCCAAAGGTGGTAGAGAATGACCGAGCTAAGAGCCTGTGGGACTTCCAGATACAGACGGACAGAATGGTAATGGTGAACAAACCGGACATCGTGGTGGACAAAGAGCAGAGGAAAGCCGTGGTGGTTGACATAGCAATACCAAGCGACTTCAATATCAGGAAAAAGGAACACGAGAAACTAGAGAAATACCAGGGGCTCAGAGAAGAGCTAGAGAAGGCTTGGAGAGTGAAGGCATCAGTGGTGCCCGTGGTTGTTGGGGCACTCGGGGCAGTGACCCCCAAACTGGAGGAGTGGCTCCAGCAGATCCCAGGAAATACATCAGACATCTCGGTCCAGAAAAGTGCAGTTCTAGGAACTGCAATGATACTGCGCAGAACCCTCAAGCTCCCAGGCCGACGGTAGAGGACCCGAGCTTGGAGGAAAAGAGACCGCCCGCGGAGGGTGAGGAAAAGTTTATTTATTTATTTATATATATCCTCTGTCCTGACTGGAAGTAGGACATCCCCAGCTTGTCTTTATAGAGATGATGTATTAACTAGCCAAACATTGGGGTTTTAGGTCCTTTTCCAAACAGCTTATCAAAATAAAATACTTTGTTTTGAGGATTCACCGACTATGAATACCTATACATATAAAACGTTGGTATCTGGCTGATCATTAACAGCAAATGTATTTACTCGTTCTTTGTGACATGGCAACATATAACCTGGAATAGACTTTAAAAAACAAAACGAGGAATGCCAACATTTACATCAATAAATGTAATCGATAAAATCATTATTTGGTTTGACTGTTTATTTTTTATGGGGACACTTGTGTGTGAACAGAGATCTTTATGAAGTGTACGGGGAAAAACATCCTACATGTACTACCCTTAAAATCAATTCAAACAATCTGTTTCTTTGTCAAAAGTGTCAAAATCAAAGCGCAAGAAAGTACAACCAAAACAAGACTAAATGACTTTTGACTAATTCAATATTTTATTTCCCCATTGCCTTTTTGTTCATGAACGGACTGACATTTGAAGGTTCAAATCCTTTGTCCATGAGGTCTGACCATGTAAAAATCTTACAAACCTTGTCGCTTATCAAATGAAAACCAGATTCAAAATAAATGATTCTTCTGAGGGTGAGAGTGCCCTGTCCTCTCCTCTATCGTGTCCCTGTCAGACAGGCTCCTGAGGGCACTGGGGACACAAAGGGTTCTCCGTCGAAAGCTGCAGGACACTGACACTAATGGACCGCACTCAAACCGCGCAGAGCTGCTCCTCGAGATTCAATATGTTTTTTTTCTGACAAGCATTGCAATTATATCTGGGATTTCACTCCAACTCCGCGGTAAACAGGTTGTAAAAGACACAAGGAGATTTTGTTGTCTGATGAGCTTATTTTTCTCCGCAAGTAAGTGTTGATCACGCAATTAGATAATCCGAGCGCTCAAATTCAGTTGCTTCGTACTGGGATATTGTAACGCAGCAATGTCGTTAAGTGAGACAATTAAAATTCCAGGTAGTGTACTCCACGCAATTGGGACGCAAGAAGAAGCTGGTGCCCATATAAAAACCACTCCACTCTCATTTAATACCTTGGTTGTCTGCAGTACGGACTCTGCACATTCCCAGACACTTATAACTCAGTGCTTTTCTGGAGTCTAAGCACATAGCATTGCATTTTACTGCCCGGGCATGTAACCGTCACCTTGATCAAAGCTTTGACCCAAAATCCTGTACGTTTTTTCCAATAGCTTGTTTTACTGCGCATGGCTACCTCTTCCGTGAGTGGGTCGAGACAATAAGCCGCTTTAACGACCAATAAAGAGACACTTACGACTGATAAGCAAGCTTTTTTACAAATGTTATGGGCTGAACATGGAGTTTAATTCAAAGAGTGGACAGAGATATAAAAAGGATAAGAGGATTTGGAAAGAATGTGCAGGAGAGTGGGCACGCAGACGTTAGGGACATGTTGATTTATATTGGTGCGTATGACCTGCGTTTTCTCACGAGCTACTGTAGGAGGACTACAGTAAAGGAGAGAGAAGTGGTCCTACAAAGCTGCGAAAGGACTTTTTGAGCTTGTTAACCGCGTTATAATGTTGTAGCCCCTCGTCATAAACGTACATGGGTTCAGTTTCATTCACACATGTTCCCTGCATATTTTAGCCCCTCTCCCTGCACTGCTCTCAAAACAAATGTAAAAGGTAAATGTTTACCTCTACAAAGCACTCAAAGAGCTTTACATCAAGTTAATCAAAGGCAGGCGAGTCGGGATCGACCTGCCTTTGGATCAGTAGACGAATACCCGAATAAATGTCCAATGTGATCAATGAATGCACAATATTCTGTCACGACCACTTCCCTGGTCCTGAGTATACTGTACACCTGCATGCCCAGTGCCTCCTTTGAAAGCATTCCCCCTATCAGTTTTTCAGGGTAAACAATATAGGAACTATTTGAGGATTGGGCAAAGATCTGAGATGATATAATGGTGTTTAATGAGAGTGTTCCGGTAACTGTTTTGGCCTGTTCCACGAATCCATCACATCAATCCAAAAGTGTTCCTGGAACTACTGAGGGCGGTCCCGCAAGCGTCTCCTTGCAGAGGGTTGCCTTCTTTCATCATCACGACTCATTTCACAAAGCAACAAATGCACTGAACAACAACTGGCATCGTGCCTCATCTTCGGTTTCGCCCTTTGGCCCGGAGTTCAGCAGACTTTGTGTTACCTTTAACACCACCCACTTTTCTCGTTGTAATCCTGGCGCCCCGACTGGCCTGAAGAATATGGAGATACACTGACTGACTAACAAACTAAGGTCGCATTCACATTCACAACACCCTCTTGATCTGGCCCGTTTGCTTGGATTGTACAGTTTGTTTGAGATGTTGTGAATGCACAGACTCTGATTCGGGCCAAAGAAGCGCACC
Source organism: Neogobius melanostomus (assembly GCA_007210695.1). Classification (NCBI taxonomy): domain Eukaryota; kingdom Metazoa; phylum Chordata; class Actinopteri; order Gobiiformes; family Gobiidae; genus Neogobius; species Neogobius melanostomus. Next base: position 716,097 of record VHKM01000346.1, read on the forward strand.
CTGGTCCGGCTGAAAGCGTGGGTCTCGGTCCGGTTAAGATGAACTCTGAATCCGATCATTTGGTTTGTGAACGCGACTGAGCCAGAGAGTGGAACAAAACCAGGAAGAGAAAGGTGGGGGGCATTGTTGCGTCTGCTACAACCAAAACAAACAAACGAGTAATGTCAGAGTAATGACAGAAGCGTTGACAATCACGACATTCATTACGGAACGTTGTGGGATCTAAAACGCATGTGCAGACCCTCTATAATTAGAGCTAACAGAGTTAATACGAAATTTACTGCAAAACATTGCCATGACTAAGTTGTGGCTATATACATATAAGGCAGAAACCTTTGATATAAGCAGCAACCGAGGCCAGTGAGCAAAGCACTGATTAGATTAGTACCTTGTTCCGCATCGGTTTCCCTCAGTCTGTAGTTTTCCACATCTCTGCCCGGAGACTTCGCAGAAAAAAATATCTCCGGGGTCCGCCAGTCCTGCTTTAGTCCTGCTTTAGTCCTGCTTTAGTCCTGCTTTAGTCCTGCTTTAGTCCTGCTTTAGTCCTGCTTTAGTCCTGCTTTAGTCCTGCTTAGTCCAGGTTCAGTCCAGGTTCAGTCCAGGTTCAGTCCAGGTTCAGTCCAGGTTCAGTCCAGGTTCAGTCCAGGTTCAGTCCAGGTTCAGTCCTGTCTGCTGCTCATGATGAGTATCGGCTCATTTATCTCCCATTTCATCCGTAAAAAGACCTGTGCGTTCCAACTGTAGTTACTGTCACTGTCATAGTAAAAATTGTGAAAAGAAAAACCAACACGGCCACAATCCCATACCGCTCCATTTTGTAAACAAGAGAGGGAAAAGGAAGTGGAGTTTACTCGACCAATCAGAGAAGCGTGTTTCTTGTTCACCGTTTTCATCTGTGGAAGGTTTTGCTACAGCGCCCCCACAGGCTGCAGAGGAGCTCTGCATTTAAATTGTTAGTTCGATTGACAAAACAAGAGTTGTGAACGCCAACTGTGCTAGTTGGAATGCTGAAACAATGTTGCAATTTTGGTCCCCAATCGAACCGAGTCCCAGGTGTGAATGCCACCTAACTGTTCTGATCATGGGCTGTGGCAGTTGGTCAGGTCATGTTCAGCGACCCTTGAGGCCCAAAAGAATGAGCTCAGCTGACCACCTGAACATCCTGAATGACCAGGTTATTCCATCATTAGATATCTTCTTCCTTGATGGCACGGGCCTTTTCCAAGGTGATAACGGCAGGATTCACGGGGCTCACATTGTATACATAATATACAATAGTGTTATGAGACTGAGCTCATCAATAATTCACATACAGAACCATATTAAAGAAACAAATGTTTTTGAGAGAGATAAAAAAGGAGAGGGAGAAGACAGAGAGGGAAACATTTAAAGGTCATTTTCTCTGTTAAGGACAAGCCTCACACGGCAGCGTCGCTTTGGGAATTTCAGTTCACGGTTCACCAAAAAGGTGGGCAGGCGCAGGTCTGTGGCATGCCACAGTGTGTGAGGTATAAAAAATAAGTGAAGATGCAGAGAAGACAAAAGGACAAGAGGGTGAAAATATTAAAGACCCTGTACTCTGGTAGAAGATGTAGTAATTGTTGTAGAGATTACCTGCAGGTCCTTGAAGTTTGGAAATGGGATGCCGATAGTGACCACAGCTCTGGCGTTATCATCCGTGAAGTCCAGACCCTCACTTACTTTCCCTCTGCACACGGCTATCAGCAACGCTCCATCTACGGGAAAAAGATCAACATTATTTATGCCGAGTTCAAAGTTAGGGTAAACTTTTAAATCTATGCAGGGATTTTAAACCATTCTTCAATCAATGCTTTTTTAGACTGGACAGTTGAAACGAGCCAGGAAAGACTCAGCAAATTGTTGGTGTGATACCAAAACTCCACCGGTCCTGGGTAAGACACAGTGTGCTTTTTCTCCTCAGAAGCTCGAGCTACTGCTGCCCTGTAACAGGCTTTAGAAACAGACACTAAAGTGGACACACTCCTCGTGTTGTGGAGACCGACTCCAGCGCTGTCCGAGCCACGCACCTCATCTTCATTCACAAAGTGACCCGATAACTAAAACGGTTCAGGACGAGTGGATTTCTCCGTGAAGAGGCCCACACAACACAGAGATAACAGGCTGTGGTTTTACTCGAATGAACCTTTTGGTCCCCACAACTGACAGCCTGTGAACAACATGGAATAGACTTATGAACATAAACCTAAACCAACAAATAAATGCATGTGCAAACTTAAACTTGGCAATAAATCATGTTGGAATGTAGGGGGAAAAAAGTACTGATAAGAGTATTGATAAAGTATAGTATGGTATTGATAAGAGTAGCCACATCAATCCTAAATCAATACCCATCCCTAGCCGGGACTCAAATCCACCATGCTATGGTGGACTCATGGTGGTGTGGTAACGATACTTGGACTAATAGCCTAACTCCACCTCACCCCTGTGGTCGGAGAACTTGATGGCGTCGTAGTAATGCTGCAGGAGTTCATCAAAGTCGCCTTTGGCTCCTCCACGCGGCTCTGTGACCACAGTCTTTACATCCTCCATCTTCTCCCACAGACCTGTGTTCACCCAGCGGTCCCTCAGCTTCTCCAGCATCTGCACAGAGCACAGGGGCATACAATCAATCAATCAATCAATATGAAGGATACAGCATGAAAAGCTAAGATGACGGAAATTGATGAATATGTAGCCAAATCTAACACCATTAAGAAAATGCTTCGTCATGATGTGTTCAGGTGGTTTAACGCCCTTGGCATTTGCGTGCCTAACTATTTATTGATATATTAAAAAAATACTTGATAAATCATGCAGCAAAATCATTGTTCACTTGTAGCCCTAAAACTATAGGTCTAGACATGTGAATATGATAACAGAAGAAAATAGAGACTAATATGTACTATGTAAAGACTACACTTCCGAATCCGTCCCTCTTGATGTCTTCAGCTCATGTCTCCTCTCCACGCCCCCCGTCTCAGCCCGACACCGCTGCCGAAGTTTGGTGCTGACACAGGACTTCTGGCTGACCCTCAGACAGTTTCCGCGCCGCTGGAGTTGTGCGCGGCCGAGTTTATTCGAGTGAGTGATGTGCCTCATACCCAGGGCTTTTAGATCAATGTGCCTCCCCGAGGACCCTGCCACTCTCTGTCTAACTATAGCAGCACCGCACTGATTTCACTGCAGCGGCTGGAGAAAAGGCGAAGAAGCAGATCAGACTAGTGAGCGCAATGTTCATTTGGGAAGCATATTATAGTTCCAATTACAATAAAATACATTAAATACAAAACCAAACAGCGCAGTGACCTATAAAGTAAATGAATGCGGACTGGACTCATGTTGATGCCAAGGGGTCGGTTTTATCCTTCTTCCTTTTTTTTTTTTTTTTTTAAATCGACCACAGTATAATATCACGCATATGAGGCTTAAAAATAGACCGCAGTCTTGATATTTTACATTTTATATTCTGAAACGGTGTCTCTGTTAGAATTAAATCGTAACAATGAAATACAGGCGCTAGAGCTAGAGAAGACTGGGGCTCCTTCTGCGGGAATAACTTTTAGTTTCGATTTACGGCATGGTTTACAGCTTCAGCACAGCCTTTCACACACATACACGGATGTTTTCTGGTCCTTACTTTGGCAATGTAAACCATAAATCATAAGTAAATGTGGTGCATTTTCCCAGTTTTCCCATTTAACCGCGTTCATGTGGTGCAGGTTTTCTGCGCCTGGCTATGGGAATAGTATGGAGTGCAATTTACAGCAAATTAGCTCTGACTGAATGAAGTAAAAAGATTGCACATTATAATTCTGCCTTGGAGCCCCCACCCCCTGGAGCTCTGTGGTGCACAAAAAAAACACGTTCTTATTTATTGGCCTGATTGGTCGGATCATTCAAACATCAATGTCAGGCTGTTTCTGCAAATAATCAAACCGCTGCACGCCTGTTTGAAACTTCTATTGCACATATCGAGTTGGTGCTTCAGTCATGTGTATGAGAAGTCGCAATAATAAAGTTTGTCAGTGTTCACACAGAATGAAGCAGCTCTGAAGCTCCGAATCTTTTACGGATGCCTTCAAGTGTCACAAGGCTTCACTCGTCCATCACTAATTATAGGGCTTTAAAAATGTAGAAGACAGTGTCAGGAAGCACAGAGCAAACCACTATAGAAGAAGAAAAATTAAACAGGATTACTCCAAACTGCATGAATGTTGTGAAATACTACTCCAGGTATTTCATTTACTGCGTTTCCATCACTGGATTTGAATGCACATTTAGGAATTTCGCACATGTAACGAGTGAATTGTGGAAACTAAAACCCTTAATTCGCATAAAAAGTTGATTCGCTCGCTTGAGGTGGTTTTTGATTTTTGCGTTTAAGCGTTAATGCACATTTTGGAAGATGGAAACCGACTGTTCGCATAAAGTTTGACGTAGAGAATTAAAAGAACACGTGACTGTTGTGGAGCCGACCTGTGGACTGGAGTGGGCAGAAGTGAAGAAGTCACAGGTTGTCTCTAGTCCAAAACATATTTCCCAGATGTGCAGGAGCTCACATATCGCTGCACTGTCTTTCCTGCAGCGTTTATGCTAACAACAGTGCACAGCAACTATGGACCAAGTTAGCGACTAAACACTTAGATGCAGACGCTCCTGATCTTCATTAGGAAACACACTCTGGGATAGTTTTTGTTTGTCCAGCATTTACAGAGACTTCAGTGTAGTTAAGACAGTTTTGCTTAGCCTAAATGAACATTTATTCGTGACATTACAAGTAAAAACAATTCCAACAAGGTAAATTAATGTGGCCAAAAGCCAAACAAGAAAAAGAAAAGGTTTGCACGTCCTCGAGTCAACTCAAAATGGGTAAATGTTGCAAATGCAACCTTCAGCTGCCTGCTGTAATCAGGAAACCACCGACACCATCCACAAAACATTTGATGGAAACGCATGTACATTCGCTTTTGTTATGCGCCTTTATTATGCCATTTTGGACAGATGCGCATTTTCTCTGATGGAGACGAGACTATTGACAAGGGAACGTTAAAAGTGGTTTAAAGTTCAAAAAGTTGATTTTTGCACGATACGTCCACTTTGAAAGAAGCACAGCGTGGTTCATGTCATTTCTCTCTACTCACCCAGGACAACTCCATGTTTTTACTTGGAGTCAGCTTTTACCACAGCCTGCACATGAGACAAATAATTCCTGAATGACGAAGGTAGGATCTTATCTTTGTCTGTTTCCACACAATGCGCTCTGCATTGAGTCTGTCAATCAACACAATGACAACTCTTACTATTATTTTTGTCAAGATTCTATGGGTATAATAAATGAGAAATTGACTTCCAGAGCCAAGAGCGGGTTTCCTCGGGACTGCCGAGTTCCATGTAATCTTTTTGACAAACAGTTTCCTCTGTGGACAAGCACATAACATCTACGCAACAAGCGGGAATAGACAGAAAACTTAAGTGTTTTCTGTTTTCATGCCGAGATAATGTTTTGAAGGTGAACCGTAGCATGGAGCAGGATTGGTGAGAGAAACCAGAACGGTAGCATTAAAAAAACATGAGGATGCGGTGAATATGCAGAGTAACGTTGGAGAGAGGGCCAGTCTGACGTGCCTTAGCCTCAAAACGACAGCTCTGTGGTGGATCCCAAAGCACGAGTTTGAGGTGGAGGTTCAATTATTCATGCCATGGACTTTATGGAAATCTGCCACTAAACAAAACAGCGATTATCTGCAGCAGGACGCGCTCGGGAAAGACCAAATCCACCAGGCAAAAAAGAATACAGCACAGTCACATTTATATCACTGGATATTTAAAATGTTGTTTTTTAATTAAAATTATAAACAGAAAAACTGCAGAAGTCTGGCCGGCAGAAGAATGCCACTGCACATTTTGCCACGCTGGCCTGCTCCTTTTATGTCAAACACCTGCATGTGCTAAAGAGGAGCACATCCGCCTCGGTCCGCAGCCGCTCAGACAGTGAAGGTGTGAAGTAAAGGGGTTTAAAAAGCATTTCAACTGTGGCACCTCCAGCTAAAGCCATGTGTCGCTCTGCACAGAATCATGAAATATTAACATTAACATTAGGCAGAGAGTCGAGCAGACGGACAGCCGTCCAGACACCTCCATGTAAATGTGTTTAATGTGTAACTACATCGAAAGTGGCAATGTATTTCAAGGACAAAAATGTTACAAAGATTTAGAGAGGGCAGTTTTAGACACATCTCTTAACCCTATATCGCACATGTATCATATATAATTGAAACATGAATTTCAGGGCCCTCAACATAATCAGTGTAATCTTTCAAAAAAGCCTGATATATGTAATCGGATACAGGGGTCAGTAATTAATGATTGACACATCTAAAATGGCTGCCGATCCTCTGTGACCCGCAAGTGTTTTTTTTTAACTAACAATTAAAATTCAAGATTTAAAGGTGCATCATGCAACTTTTATTTCGGAAAAAAAAAGTTGATATTTTTGTGTATATTTGATCTTTATCTTGATCTTGATGAGCGACTGTATGAGTGGTCAGGTGGCGACTTTACTTTCCATCACGATGATCTACAATGCTCCAGGATCTATTGTTTTGTAGGTTTTCTGGTAAGAGACTCCGTCAGCAATGAAAACCTTCTTGATCCTGGAGCATCATAGAGATCACTGTGATCGCTGTGATGGAACATAAAGGCGCCATGCTGACCTCTCATACAGGCTGGGTCACTACAAGGATTAATGTAAGAAAAACTTTCAAATAGTTAGATACTTACTGATATCCTTTAGAGGATTTATGCAATGTAAAACTTCTCAACTTAATTTAAATGACACAATGAAATCTATTTAAAATAAAATGAATTAATTCTTTTTTTTGTTTGTATATATTATAGGAGTGTCTGTGTAAGTTCTCAGTCGTACAGGAGTTGTCCATCTTCAAAGAAGGTACTTGAGTCATCTTCTGTACTTGGTAGTTGAGGTCTCCAAACGTTTCGCCTCTCATCCAAAAGGCTTCGTCAGTGAACAAGATTACACTCAGCACACAGCGTAGATAAACACCAGTTGGGAGGAGTTGGGGTTGGCCCGGCTCCTCCCCTCTAATCACAGCTACTCTCACCTGTGGGTAAACACCTTTGAAATAGAGCGTCTGTAACGACCTGCTCCCCCCAGTATCGGTCAGTCCTGTCCTATTCATAGATGATCACTGCTAATTACCTGCCTATTGTTCTTTTGTTAGCTGAGGTATCGTCTTCTTGGACTGGCCGTGCTCTGTCGGTTTTCCCCGAAGCAGATTGGAGTAAAAAGCAGAAAGATTAAATCTGAGTCCACCATTTCGGTTCATGGAGGGATTTTCTTTACTGACAAAAATAGCTTCTTTTACTCCTCTTTCAAACCAATGTTCTTCTTTAGCTAAAATTTTGACCTCCCCGTCCTCAAAGGAGTGGTTGGAGGCTTTAAGGTGGAGGTGCACAGCCGACTGAGGGCCGCTTGTGCTTTCTCTTCGGTGTTGATAAAGTCTCTTCTGTAAGACTTGTTTGGTTTCTCCAATATAATGTTCTTTGCATTCTTCTTCTTTGCATCGAATAGAATAAACCAAATTGCTTTGTTTGTGGCTAGGAGTTTTGTCTTTGGGATAGCGTCCTCCCGAGTAAGGGAGGACGCTAAGGAGAAACAACTGCCTTTTTAGATTGTAAAGTTATCATAGGGGAAAACGGACACCTGCAGACAGAGGTTACAGGAAGGCAACTCATACTGACCAGTATTTGATGTTTGACTCTAACCATCCACTCCAACACAAAATAGGGGTCATTAGGACACTCAGACATAGAGCTAAAGAGGTGCCTACCAGTGCAGAAGGAAAGACCAAAGAGGAGCAACATGTCCAGAGAGCCCTCTCAGACTGTGGCTATCCTAACTGGTCCTTCACTAAAGCACAAAGGGCAGGAAGACCCAAAGAGCAGGACAGACAGACTACAGAACCAGAAGAAAGGGAGTTGCAGTGCCGTATGTAGCCGGGGTATCAGAGAAACTTCAGAGAATCTTTAAACAGCACAGGATTCCAGTGTACCACAAACCTGTGAACACACTGAGACAAAAATTAGTTCATCCCAAAGACAAAACTCCGAGCCACAAACAAAGCAATTTGGTTTATTCTATTCGATGCAAAGAAGAAGAATGCAAAGAACATTATATTGGAGAAACCAAACAAGTCTTACAGAAGAGACTTTATCAACACCGAAGAGAAAGCACAAGCGGCCCTCAATCGGCTGTGCACCTTCACCTTAAGCCTCCAATCACTCCTTTGAGGACGGGGAGGTCAAAATTTTAGCTAAAGAAGAACGTTGGTTTGAAAGAGGAGTAAAAGAAGCTATTTTTGTCAGAAAAGAAAATCCCTCCATGAACCGAAATGGTGGACTCAGATTTAATCTTTCTGCTTTTTACTCCAATCTGCTTCGGGAAAACCGACAGGACACGGCCAGTCCAAGAAGACGATACCTCAGCTAACAAAAGAACAATAGGCAGGTAATTAGCAGTGATCATCTATGAATAGGACAGGACTGACCGATACTGGGGGAGCAGGTCGTTACAGACGCTCTACTTCAAAGGTGTTTACCCACAGGTGAGAGTAGCTGTGATTAAAGGGGAGGAGCCGGGCCAACCCCAACTCCTCCCAACTGGTCTTTATCTACGCTGTATGCTAAGTGTAATCTTGTTCACTGACGAAGCCTTTTGGATGAGAGGCGAAACGTTTGGAGACCTCAACTACCAAGTACAGAAGATGACTCAAGTACCTTCTTTGAAGATTATAGGAGTGTTTATATGCATTATGCCACACAAATGACTGATACAAATTGAAACTTATATAAGCAAATTGATATACACGTTATTCCTATTTGTCAGAAGGTCCAATAAACACAATTATTTCATTGTTAGGGCCTTACAGTGTTAAAGGTGCACTACTTGGTAATATTCAGTTTTATTGAGTAAAATCTCTCCCAGTTAATCGATGCACGTTTCAGTCGGAGCGCAGATTGAGACAGTGTTGAGAAGTGAACCATAGGCAATGTTAAAAATGTGCTACATTTAGACACACAGGTGGCAAACAAAATACACTCTACTACTGTACAAGAACAATTGTTCCAACTACTTTCCAACTACGTTCCAACTACAACCAAACCTTTGACACAGCAACTGTGATTTTCAAACTCTAGGGCAGCACAGCGGCTGAATGGTAAAGGAGCTATTGACTCAAAGCCAAAAGGTCCCAGGTTTGACCGAGTGTGGGACCTGTCCGTGTGGAGTTTGCATGTTCTCTCCATGTTATGATGGGGGTGATAATGATGACGACCATGGAACTGGCTCAAGAGCTGGAGCCAGGTTTCCTCACATGTATAACCACAGATGGGTCAAATGCACAGGACATTTCCATCCAATTTTGATATAAAAGGAGAAAAAAGTTCCAATGTAGAATAGACACAATTGTAATTACCACGTTAGCTTACAATAAAAATAAGAAAAAAACTTTGCCATGCTATATCACACTTTAAACTGGGATTATGTAGTTCTCATTCTGAGGGCCTTCATGTGATATCTAATCTTTTAGTAAACAGGTAGAGGAGACAGTCAACACGGTTTGTGACTATGGGGAACATAAATGGAAATGAGTGGTATTTAGAACATACAGCTGCACAGCAAACTGAATAATGCATCATCCTTCCGAGGGTGACGCTTCAACAACGCGGTAAAATCGGACCGGATCGGGGACAATCCGCCCCAAACCAGCTCATAAAAGCAATCAAGTGTGATCCTTTGTACTTCTTTCTTACACGTTGTGTCTCCTTTACCTCCGCAGTTTGTCTCCCCGGTGTCAGGGAACAGCGCGGCGACACGTAGAGAGCTTTTGAATAATGGACGAGGCTGGCATTAAAGAAACATGCAGAGGAGCGAGAGTGAGAGGGGGGGGAGAGAGAGTGGAAAGAGAAGACGTGTTGTTGGGGCGTGAATTATTTAGATCCAAAATATCTCAGCCACCATCACGCCACAGCGGTGCTAAGAAGCCACCTGTCTCCTCCGGCTGCCACCCTGCCCCGCTCCACTGGGGCTGGCCTTACAACGGCGAGTGAGAGGCTTTCACTGGAGCTCACTAATGGGCTACGGTTACACGTCTCGTCTCAAACATCGCGCCGTTCCCTTCAGCAGATCTTCTACTCCATCTGACTCCTCTGCATCAACCTCTCAATCTAACCACCTCTGCAGCATCCTAGTATACTCTATTTGACCCTATTATTTGTCCAGGTTAGGACGTGGGAACTTCCTCTTTGAAAACGGGGCGGTGATGTTAGAGAGGGTCACAGTGGGGTGGGAGAGGGCCCAATGGATGGGGCTGAATGGGAAGTTTCGTGTCCACAACTGTTTCAGCCGCAAACATGCCGTGGTTGAGGAGCAGCCACCCGCGTCGTCAGTTCGAAATTCGAAATTCCCCCGCAAGGCCGTGTTCCTGATCGCAACTCGATTTTATTGAGGAGGAAAGCCTTCAGGGAAACAGGGAATGTGTCCAAAAGGAAAAGAGGACCGCTACAACACCTAAAAATGTTTAACGAGTTTGTCTGTTTATGCTGCGTTCTGCTTGTAAACATGCCCTTGGCCCTTGGCATGTCGGGACGTTCTCGTCATCGAATTCATCACAGTGAGCTCGATTCCTTTCAACTTTTCAGTTTCCCAGCGGTGTATGGTGTAATTGAGGCTTGCATTATTTTGTTACATGAATGTCTTCCTCCTCTTTGCCCAGGTAGATCCAGGCTGAAGTGAAGAAAGACACTTAAGCCAGAAACAGGCTCGAGGAAAAGAAACTATAAATGGATGCGCTCCTCATGTTATAGCCAAGACCTACAGTAACATCAATACTCTGTAATCAATAGTCCTTTATGGAATAAATTAACATTGTTGTTGTTTATGGTTCTATAAGACAAATATTTTCGCATCAGTATCGAAAACCAAGTATTGTTAAAGTACCGGTATCGAAATATAACGGTACCCAGCCCTGTTTAAAAGTATAGATAAAGGACTGGCTCAAAAGGCATATGGCCAAGTCGTGATATTGATAAATCCTTGTCTATACGCATCCCTAACCTCTTAAGGCTCAGTGGCCCGACCAGTGAGGGGACAATGGTTTATTTAGGACTGTGTTGTGGAGGTGAAAAGATCCCTGTGCTTTCAAAGGGGCTTACACCATACCTCTCTCACCTCACGCACGCCACAGATTTACGAGGAAGTTCACTGAAGCCCATTTCTTCTGCTCCTCTAAGGTTAAGCAAATACATTTAAATGAACAATGTATTGGGAAAGTGAAGCTGTATGAAAGTAGGGCTCCAGAGTTGCAGTAAACCATGAATCCACCAATATTTTAAAGTCTTCACCACTAACACTATTAACCATTAACATCCCAAAATGACCTGTACTTTCTGTATCCTGGGCTCATAGACACAGCGGCACCAACTCAGGCCGCACTATCTCGAATTAATCCCAAAGTTTTTAAGACGTCTTCATGTTTAAAAGCTGGAGATTAAAGAGAGATAGGAGAAAATAACATGTAACGTCTGGTGCTTGAATGACATACATGCATTTAGCCTGCGTAAACAAACGAGACAACCAGCCATTGTTCGGACATTATTAATTCACGAAGAAAAGCCGCATAACACAAAGGAGCTAAGTGTCTCGGAGTGGTGTGTGAGAGCCCTCATTATCTGCAACACGAGCTGCTGCCGGAGAGAGACAGACTGGACTGAATATGGACCGAGCAGCATGGAGTAAAGTGGACTAAAGTAGGAAATCGGTCTGGAGCAGGGTTTTCTCCTGCGAACTCAAAAATTGCACCAAAGGATTTATAACCAAGCTCAGAACATGTTAAACGGTTTATTTTGTTTAGAAAATACAAGAGTCCAGTGTCGAACGCCATAAAAGTTCATTGGAGGTGTTGGAAAGCGCTTGATCGCTATAAGAAGGAAATGTGTGGTCTCTAGCGCCTCCAAGTGGCTATTTACAGTGATTTCAGTGAATATTCAAACCTCTCTATTTACTCCTAGATAAAGATGGTCTTCTGGATCATGTGCAGTAAATGGAATTTAACAGAGACCTATATATAAAAGAACATTCAAAAACAGCAAGACTAAGAGCGGTCACGAGGAAATTCTTTTCTCATATTTTTTTTCAAAGATTTTTAAAATGTATGTTGTAATCAGTGTAAAATTTCGTTATGACAAAAGATATTTTTAATATCAGAATATAGAAGTAAAGCAGTCTGAATGTTTTCTGAAGCCATGGCATTATAACTGTGGAATGAAGAATAAAATAATAAAATTAAATATTTAAGTGTATAAATAGATAGTTATAATTAGTCAAACAAAACGTTGCACTGGTCTTATGAAAGGCATCAAGATAAATACAAGTTGAACATTTGAAAAGCAGACGGGACAGAGCAGAAACAGAGGAACTCTCCAATAGCACTCGTGATGTGTAGGTGTAGTATGTTAAATAATGCTGTTACAAATTGTGAGGGAGAGAAGAATGCACGCAATGTCTAAAAATGATACCCACAGAAGAATATGTGAAGCTTCTCTTGAGTCTTCAGTTCAGATTCGCTACCATTGTTGTAAATTTCAGAAGAAAACTGGATAAGGGTCTAAGGCAGTGGTTCTCAGACTGTTCACACTTGTCAGTACAACCTCAATCAGGATTAAACCGAATCTCAGATAGACCAACATTGGGCTAAATAATGTTTAAACTGGGTTTAAACTATGTCTAACACCAAATAAAAATACTTTAACATAAAGCCATTACCACAGAATAAATTAAATAATCTATAATTTAAAAAAATCTAAAACAACCAGAAGAGTTGGTATGAGATGTGTGGCCTGTACTGCCTCCCAGTGGTGTTCTGTAAAATAGGACAGTCCAGAAGCACTATAGTCCAGGTAAAGTTAAGTCCCTGGTTTAGTTCCGGCTTCCTTTTTTACTGTCTAAAGGAATATACTGTACATCTGTACTGAGAGGAAATCTGAAGTTGAATGCCTGTGTGTACCTTGTATGAGGGCACAAAGCAGAGCACTCCCTTGGACACCGCCTGGCACACATGCAGCAGCAGCTCTCCCACCTCATCTTGAAACTCGTAGGTCTCCGTGTGTTGGAAGGTCGCGCACAGTTTTTTGCCCTTAGGTCCATCTCCTACTGTGCCCACCCAAACCTGGACACAAGAGGGTTGAAAAATATGATTTACTAGTCAATAGAGACATGCAAGACAAAGCAATGCTTTCAAGTAGCTCCTAAACGACTCCTATGCATTAAGCCCCATTTAACTCATGCATCTCTTCTTTAATTTCCACATCATTGAAATATAATAAACTATTATTTACTCAAGTGTCCTGCTAATATACTATAAGGTATCTTTTGTTATTTTCTTTTGATTTTGTATGAGTAGTTTACAATGGACCCCTGCTCAGAGCAATGTTTTTCACCATTTAATATGATCAAATAATATCTCCCTGCAATTCCACTGCTCAGAGCAAAAGAGCTATACAATCTGGTGGCTGAGAATTGCTGAGAATTATTCTCATCCACAAACACTGTAGAGTAAATAGATTAAACAATGTAGATTACCTGGGACTTGTTGATGACGTGGTTGGCCTCCAGTTGAACAGTGAACTTAACCCGAGCTCCGAGGAGAAGGAATCCATGGGAGAAAGTGTCCCTGAGGTCAGAACGATGCAGTGGACTGTGTCGCCCAAATCGGAAAAGGCCTGTGGGAGAGACAGTATTTTTGTCAATCAATGTTTCATGTTTGTATGTGTTAAGGCTGAAACAACGATTGTTATAGTAGTCAACTAGTCAAACTGTATCCCTGCCTAGACTCTCACCACAGCGGGGTTTAGGCACCAGAAGCCCAGGCTGAGCACTTCAGTCTTGACCCGGGCGTTCCTCTGTCTTTGTCTCCTTACGATGAAGCCATTAGCATCGGGGACGTCGGGAGGGGCCTGGTTCGTCCACGCATAGCTCTTCTGCAGCGCCACGCGGTAGTCATCGGCAAATCTGAAATCATATACAGAATATAGAGAGAGATACAGGTTTGTGTTTAGGCTTTCCCCCCAATGTCAGCTACTTTTACTTAATATAAATGGTGGAGAGCTCCATATGTTTTAAGACACTTGATAAACTATGGGCCTTAGTAAGTAAGTGAGTAGTCATGCAGTCCCGTGTGGGGAGTGTTTCTGACCTGCAGTTTCCTCTGTAGAGAAAGTCTAGCACTATAAACAGTTTCTTTAGGACAGTAGAAGAGGCTGAGGTGATCGTGGGCAGCTCCACTAAGTCATCTTCGACTCGCTCCTCCTTCTCCAGCACTGACTCCAGTGCTTGCTGTAACAGAAGAAAGAAAGCTAAAATGTGCCCCGTTAGGACTCCAGGGATTTAACACAAATGAAGGTTAGGCCTCGGACAATATATTGTTTAGTGAAATATTACCGGGATAGGTTTTTGATGCATCATGTCATTTTAAAAACTTGTATCACATGTTAAATACCTTTAAATGTATTATGCTGAATAATGATATTCATTGGCAATTAATATGAGCCAAAACATTGAGATCATGCCCTTGGTAAGACACTTCACCCACCACCTGTGTGAATGTGTTGGTGATTGTCGGAGAGCAATGGCCTCATTTTCGTCAGTCTACCCCAGGGCAGTAGTAGCTTACCACTGCTGAGTGTGAATAAAAATTACTACAACGCAGCAGCTTGAGAAACTTGGACACAGGCTCGCAAAGCACAATACAAGTGTGAGCAGTTCATATTCAAAGTGGTCTAAAGTTCTGCTAGGACAAACGACAGCTCACTGTGATTCAAAATATTTCACCAAATATCAGACTAACTTTTGGAAACTTGCGCTTTTTTATGTATTCCCAGCACAGTATTGTAATACTATTGAATAGCATAGTCCCCATATTGTTCAAAATTAAAATTAACCACATTTGTCTGCTATCATGCATTTGTGCAAATAAACTCAAAAATGTAAAAGAGCAAGTACATTTAATGAGAAAGACAGCAACCCGCCTCAAAGAGGAGCCGTTTTACCATTTCTACCAGTTAACTATAAAGGGCTCCACACTTTCTCATTTGTTGCACTGATGTGACCTATAGTCCACTGACACACTTTTATTTCAATTTAGTTTGTCTTTACGACAACAGTCACTCAGGACAGACCAGCGCTGGACACAGCGCTGTGGAGTGACCACACAAGTTTTTTTTTCACCCATAGTATGAAAAAAACTGTGACAGAAATTAACTTTTTTCACCCACTGTTGAAAAAAGTGGGTGCCAAACGAGAGGACAGATCGTATAGTTTACAATATGATCTCGAACCATTTTGGAACAGAAAGTTTGCTGTTGCTGACAGGCAGCGTTTGTGAAAACAATGACACAAGCTTTTTTTAAGGTAGCGCAAGAAGGTTTTCTTTTAAGGTGGACCGGAGCATTTGTTTGCAGTCGCAAACATGCGAGTGATTCTATTTTGAGATTGCAAAGGCATAATTTTGGCAGCATATGCGACCAAAATGGTTGCAATTTCGAGCCTTGGAAGCATACACGCATTTCAAGCTCTTTTACAAACCCTGAGCAGCTCAAGTATTAGTAGGCTAAGACAGGACAGAGCAGGGAGTTGGACACTGAAAAGGCCGGCAGGGTATGAGCTTTAACCCCTTGGCCAGTGGCCACTTCTAAAGCTGTACCTTGAGCATTCCAAAGGTGTCTGGAGTGATCCCCAGAGTTCTGAAGATGTTCACCACTTCTGTCCCGCTCCACACTTTGGAGGAGCTCTCGTATCCGCGCTCCTTCATCAGGCTCTGACTCTCCTGTATCCAACTGCAACAAGCACAGGGCACTCTTTATCTAACAGCTCTTTTCAATTCAGCTTCAGTTTAGAGTTAGACATTTGTTTACAAATCATTTAACAGTTATTCTGATGACAAATAATGAATTATTCTTTACTTGAGGAGGCCATAGCAGAAGTTCCTCAGCAGTGTGTGGTCTTCGGGTCTGATCTTGGCAGTGATCATAGACTCCAGCTCTTGTTTACACAGATTCAGGCTATTCTGGTCCATTGTGTAACTGGCGCTCTCTCTCGCACAGTCCTCGATGTTATGGGCCTCGTCCAGAACCAAGATCTGACCGTCAAGATTGATGTCCATCTGAAAGGAAACGCGAGGAAGAGAAAAGTGTTTGAGGAGCAGAAGCTGTCGATTGGATCATTTCTTTGTCAAACTCCCATGAGGCACGTACACTCTCCCTGATAAGTGGGTCCAGGAGGTAGTTGTAGGGGCAGAAGATGACGTTGGCGGATGACATAAGTTCTCTGGCGGCGTAGTACGAGCAGGCTCGGAGCCGCTTGCCGAGGGACACCAGCTCCTCAATGTCCCAGGCTTGCTTCAGCCCATGGACAAACTGCAGAGTCGACTGGTCCCTCATCCTCTGGACGCTATGGAAGAAGCGACAGGAGTGTCCCTAAAAAAGAAACAAGAGACAAGTTTACATTAAAGCCTTATTAGGTGATGCTGCATTACCAAACATGCTTCTAAAAGCCCCTTTACCTGTCTACCATGTCTTTAAACTTGTAATATTCCAGTCTATAGGACAAATGAATGACAATTCCACATTTGGAAAGTGGTATCATGGGCAGGACTGTTGAGCTCCAGTTTCAATAAGCACTGTAGAACACCAAAATCCCAAGACCTGTTCTAATCAAGTCCAAATTAGTGCTAGCTCAGTGACTGAATTCTGGAGGCCCTGAGCTTTCAAATAAGGTATGGCATGTACACATTTAGGGAGATTAATAGGGTAAAAACTTGCGTCTGTCTCATTAACATGCAGCTTGAGGCTCCCCAGGTCCAGTTGTGATTTTAGATGCGTTTTTAAACTAGTGAGAGCCAATGCCTTCCTTTTTCATGCCGTTCACCCTTTCACCTCTGTGTGGCCTCCCTTTGTCTCAATCCCCACTGTCTCCGTAACTCAACACGGCTATTAACTGTAAGCGATTATACCTCTATTGGTCGGGCGGCCTTTTTCCACACAGGTAGATGTCACAGGCCCAATTGAGAGCTCGTTCTTTGGACACGGGACACTTGTAAACCCCCACAGCGTCCTACAGCCCAGGCGCCTACTGTAATGCACTATAATTATCCCGTCAATCGAGGTGTTTCGGACAGATTCGAAACGCTTCACTTTGTACTGCAGCTGTGGCCTGCTGTTAACCCCTCATGAGAAAGAAAGAGTAGTGGATCGTATGGTTGAAATGCCTTGAGGGGAGCCTGTAATCGGGTTACCATCGTATGTGGTCAAATCGAGATTTTACACAGGGAAGACGGCGGTATCCATCTTCACGACAACGTCATTTAGGAGACTTATTTTTACATTTTGATCATTTCTTTATTAAGAGTTTGAATTAATTCCCAATCGTCCAGGTGATTCATTGAATTTAACACAGTGCTGCCTGCCCTTCCCAGACCTTTTGGTGAAAGTGGATGACACAGTGGAGCCGGGATAATGGTCAGAATCTCCAGGATTTAGCTATTGTACATTTTTGAGGTAATGGAAACTCGAGCACCCGGTGGAAACCTACACAGACACGGGGAGAACAAACAAACTACACACAGAAAGGTCCCGTCCAGCCCAGGGATTGAGCCAGGAACCTTCTTGCTGTGAAGCATGAGCACCAACCGCTATGCCATCATGCCACACAACCATAAAAAGAGTCACATGGACCAGTACCTCCACTGGATAAACAGCAGCAGTGGAGAGGTAAAGGACGCCATATATGAGAGATCGATATGCCCGGCCCTCAACAGACATCGAGGACCCAGGTTTCAGCTGTCATGCACCTGGGACAGAGCCATTCGGAGGATGTCCCATTACTTACGCTGATCTTAAAAAAGTCTTACTGAAGTATTATATTTTGTTTTGTTTCAGCTATAATGTCCGTTGCAACATTAGTGCAATATTACTATTTTATATCCATGTGTCAGGTGGTGGTCATGTCTGTGTGCATGCCTTCAGTTCTTCTACATGAAAAAGGCCTAAATTATTAATTAATTATTAATTATTTATTTAGCTGTTAAATCCTATTCTTCTCACAACACTAGTGGTTTAATGATTAAAATGAGCAAGCACACGTACATATGTTTCCAAACTTGTTGGTCTGCATTAGGAAATAACACTGTCAGAGCGTTCCAGCTGCCTCCATGGGCTCATGTATAATCCCTATACTCTCCTTACACTCAGCAGACAAGTTCATCACATCATTTTGAAGGGTTTATCTCGATTATTATTGTCCTAAAAGTCATCAAGGATGATGTACAATACTGTGTCACCCTAAGGTGTTGCACTGAGAGGGTGGGACCTTCAACAGGCACCTGCTCTGACAGCCTAATCGCACAGAGTACATCAGATACCGGCTTTATAAAGGTCTCTATAAAGGCCCCTATGAAAGGGAGGAGACATGCAGAGGATAAGTGTCAGGGCAGTAGGACAAAATACGGACAACCACAGCACTAAAGAATACAGTATCTGTTTCCCAAAGAGATTTACAGTGAAGAGGCCCAGCCCTAGAGCCGCCTATCACACTACAAATAATCTCAAGTGCTGAACATGACAAGGGCTGTGCTAGATCTGCTGCCAAACACTTGACTCTGTAGCGTTTTTCCAAGATAGATTTTTTTTTCTCATTTGATCTCAGTGTACTTGCCAATACTGAGTACCAAGCCAATAGCACTGTTGGTGGAGAAAAACAAAAATAGCTCTATCAGTTCAACTTGGCAGAATCTTATCAATCGACGATATGGATTGTTGGGGTCCGATCCTGATACCGATATGAAAGTTGTTGGCATTGGCCAATAGCCGATATTTTACATAATTTAATTTAATCTGATGTGATTTTGTTTGTCTTTCAAATAGCCTATAGTTAAACATTTATTATTATTGTAAAGGTTTCAATCATAGAAATGTATCTATCAGAGCACTGATGATTTTTTTGGCCAAAAATGAGTCATCTATTGATGCTTCTAAACGCGACAGTGTTGAACTGTGACAGCAGAGGCCGCTGTTTGAGGGGCATAGGGCTGATTTATTCAGGACACTCATGTTTACAGGTACTTTATAGAGGGAGTATGTCAGAAATCCGCAGATTCTAAAACAAAAAACATCTCTATGTCTCTATGACATCTCTTATGATTCAAAAATTATAAGCAAAAGTCTACAACATGAAATATATAAAATAGCTGTAAGAAGGTGTGGGAGGGCTCATTTTAAAGCTCTTTCCAATGCAAAAAACGAAATCATTTTTGGTTTCAGAAATATCTGCCTTTTTATCAGCCTATAGCCAATATTGGGCCATGATCTCAAGTTATTTTACTTAAAGGCTAGATCTACAAGTGGGGAGCCCCCATGTTGTGGTAATGATAACACACCTTCACTGGATAATGTTTTATAACGAGGCTCTGATACTGTGACACCAACGTTTGGTCAAGTGGTTGTCAATTACCAACATTGCTTTGTTTATCCATAGTTTGATATTCTATGACTAACTCCTCCTTGCCTAGCTCCCGAGACCATCCTTTAGAATGCACGTTCTGTTTACATATAGTTAACAACATACGTTACATATTTATACAAAAAAACAATCATATTTGGCTATATCTTCC
The DNA here is from genome assembly GCA_007210695.1 of Neogobius melanostomus. Classification (NCBI taxonomy): domain Eukaryota; kingdom Metazoa; phylum Chordata; class Actinopteri; order Gobiiformes; family Gobiidae; genus Neogobius; species Neogobius melanostomus. The sequence goes on from VHKM01000346.1 coordinate 735,857, forward strand.
ATCTGGCGCTCACCTCCTTGCCCTCGCGTAGGTCTTTGCAGCGTTCGTTGCGGTTTGCGTGTGGCGCTACACTGGGGTTGACGCAGGAGTGGTCCCGGCTGGAGAGGATGGTCATGGGCACAGAAGAGTACATGGTCCTCTTCAGCTCGTGTGCGATCTGCTTGATCTGCTTGTGTGTTCGCGTCCCAAAGAAGATCTTGGGAATCTTGGGTCTTTTGTTTGCGAGCTCTTCTCCGCAGCTGCAAGGACATTTAGTGCACACCTCATTCACCTGTAGGAACGGACAAAAAAAGTAGATGAGCCATGTTACCGTATTTAGATGTGCAAATTATGTTGGAATGAACAGTGCACATTCTAAACTCATACAGGAGCATAGAAGGATCACTTGCACTTCAGAACATGTTTGTAGAGGTCTGAGAAATACTGCAAACAAGTATGACACATAACTCCAAAAGATGCTTTTTAGACAGCAATCTGCTAGGCACATTGAGTTGCCTTGTGTACGAAATGCGCGGTATAAATAAAGTTGCCTTTCCTTGCCTTATTGCAATCAGTGCCATTTTGGTTCAAATTGTGATCCAATGTTAAGCCCTACATTTATGTGTTTTTGAAATAAAATCTCATTGTTGTATAGTGTTGTTGTGCACAATAACACTGTAGAGTCCAGGTACTAAAAGATCTGATGGTTTGTTTTGCTAATTCTCATTGGTTTGTTGTATAGAATATAACTCGTCCAGAATCACAATCTGATGCTTCATTTTGGTAGATCATCACATGGTCAATATTTGTCATATCGCTCACCCCCATGTAATGTGAAAAACGCAGAGAATCATAGGTGCTGCTTGGGCCCCAGCGCGTCTGCTCGAGTTACGCATCTCCTCTTCGCGCCGATCGGCTTACCTTCTGCTGCCACACTGAACAGAGTGGGCCAAATAATAATCACTTATTCATGTGAGGTGAAGAGGAGAGAAGGAGAGAGCGGAGGGGAGAAAAAAGGGGCACCGGCCGAATGAATGCGGGCTCTTGTCAAAAACCGCAGGCAGGAAACAGCTGACAACAAGGGATACTTTTACACCGATAGGAGCCATGAGGGTCTGGCCAAGAGTCCTGTTGCGGACACCCTTCACAAAGGAATGCAGATCTACGGATAACGCAGGGGGACAGGGGGAACTAAAAGGTACAACAGGTGTAAAACTGGGGAAGAGCGATAAAGAAACGTAGAGGATAGTTGGCAACACTCCTTTTTCAGTTTATAATTGTTTAGAATTAATGAACTTGCAGAAAAAGTAAAGCAACAGAAGATTGAGGGCTACCAGAAATTGGTCTGATGGCCACATTTAGCCCCCGGGCCGCACCTTTTGGGTTAACCATAGAAAACCCCGTCGCATGGACAGTTTCTTGTGTCCAGGTGACTGCATTTAGAATATGCTTGATGAATGTGAGAATAATTTGACTGTACTACAAGGAAAAATATAGGTACAGAGCCTTTAAGTAACAAAACCAAGTTTAACAGGTGTGTATTGCACTGTTGTTCATACATTATACAGGGTTGGTATCTGGTTCTGTGCAGGTGTGACAGTGGAGCCGAGTGTGACTGAGCTCCTTTGAATGTTCACAGGTCCATTCTGCTACTGCTGCCAGCTTCAGAAACCTCACACTCAGGGGCCTGTCCCAGGGCAGAAACCTGGGCGATAGCAGTGAGACGGGGAGAGAGAGCGAGAGAGGGGCCAGTCTCCACCTCAGGAATTCACTCCAATAAGCATCACTGCGAATACCAACTAAAACGTGACACCCAACTCCCCTCTGTGTGGGCAATAGGACCACAAGGCTGCGGACAGGTGAGGGAGGGGCTGGCGGCGCACAGGTGAGGGAGGGGCCGGCGGTGCACAGGTGAGGGAGGGACCACCGGCGCACAGGTGAGGGAGTGGCCAGCACCGCACAGGTGAGGAGTGGCCAGCACCGCACAGGTGAGGGAGGGGCCGGTGGCCATTATGCTGTATTCATGGCCAAACTGCAGGGTTTCACTTGAGTTGATATTTGCATTGATTTCTGTTTATGATGCATGTAACATTTCCGACATACCACTGTGGAAATATATTGATCAGCTTTGGTTCTTTATAGTTGCTCACAGCTAAACCATCAACGCAGAGTGACAACAGAAAGCAAGTAAAATGATTGCTAAAAATAATCTGAGGTCACAGTGTCATTATGTCACTCTGTTATAAGCCAAAGGCAAGGGTTAGGGTTATACGTTGAATCCATTTACCATTTACCATTCCCTTTGAGCGTTTTTGTTTATTCCCATTTTAATTTCCTTCACACTCTTCCATTGACAACAATGCAATCCCCCGCTCACAGGAAGTGCTTACACAAAGAGGAAATGCTATAACAACAAAAGTAAGCGGGGATCAATGAGGGGTACACTTTAAAGCCAGATACTGAATGTAAAAACTATTCCATTAACAGCAGAATGATTGAAGTTAGTGAGAATTTCAATGTAGTAACTTAACTTAAAATCTAGTAGGTACTGACTGGTCATTGAATCAATGTAATTTCTTCTTTGGGCAAAAAGACTTGGTCTAAACCATTCAAACAAGCAGCATGCAACAGGTAACACTAGCAACATTAAAATGTCAGTTTTGGATTGACACCAGAAGTGAATAACCTCACAAATCTCTAGAAAAGCTAGTAGAGTTGTAGTAGGCTGCTTGAACGCACCAGACCCTGATCCATTTAGTGATACGTATGAACCTAACTAGCGGGAGAGTGAACACAAGCAAAAAGCCATTTTAATCTGAGTTTTTCAGAACTGAAACAATCATGTCTCTGACTGTAATGATTCAAAATATTACATTGTTTTGCATTCCAAGCGGCAAGTTAAAGTTTTTATGTACCAGGTCACCACTATAAGTCCCATCAGAATAGCAACAGAGAAAATGCAGATCTCTGACCTGGTCTTCATCTGGTCTTATGAAACTACGGTTGTTTCGATACCAATACTGGTATTAGATTTTATGTCACTAACGTGGATTTTCAAAATATTGTGTCAGTCAGGACCTAAAACAATTCACCGATTCAATACCACGCTGTACTTTACTGTCAAGAGCCGTCTGTTAACAGTGCGTGGATAATGCTGCAGCTACAGTGAGCCCAAGTATTTGGATATTTTTACTTTTAAAAGGTATCAGAACCCAATCCCTAACTGGATCCGTGATTGTGGATTTTCTTTTGGTTATCTTTCTTGAAAACAGTCAATATCTCATCTGAAAATATGACATCAAATTCTATCATGCCGTGAGCGCAACCTGACAAAATACATTTGATGCCGCACTGGGATGTTTTAACGATACTAAGACACATGTGCTCATCCCCGGGCACAGTCACCAGTGGCTGAACCCCATTCAATATTATCCCCGCGGCTTTCACAGATCAGTGGCCCGCGCCCGGCAAACCCTCTTAATTAAAACTGGAGCGCTCTTCAAAGGAGCCCATTCAGAACGTCAGTCAGCGCCGGACGGGACAAAGGAGAAAGGAGCAGGTCACAGAGCTGCAGCGAAACAAGAGATCGACCTTCACTCCACTTTCCCCGAGCTTTTTCCACATCCCGCCACTCACAGCCGCAAAATAACAGGGTGTTCATGTCGGCCAGGGCGGCACACCATTGTATGTGGTGGTAAGGTCAGAATAGCACAGAGTTAACGCAGGTTAACAGTAGAAAATAGCCATTGCTACAACTACTACTGCGTCTGTGTGCGATGTGCAATAACCCCTTTGCAGAACACATGCAATAATCCCTGTATTCACATCACTTACCTGCGTCACTTTATCATCCACATAACTTTTTTGTTATAGTCTGTTTACTTTATTATATTTACTGTTTACACTTTTTGTCCCCACAAAGTCTTGGTAGTCATTGTATATAAGATACCACTATTTACTATTTAATTATTGTTGTTTATTGCACATTTCCTGCCTATTTGCACACCCTGAGAGTTTCTAAGAGCTGAATGTAACAAGTAATTTCTCCATTGTGAGATCAATAAAGGCTATCTTATCTTATATATTACTCTGCTCCAACTGCTACTGCTATTTCAATATAAAAGAGTGTAGTAAGTCTTAAAATTAGATACAGCACGTGAACTGTAGCAAATAATACAACAGCTACTTTTACTGCTATTAATACAACCACAAGTATATAGTAGTTTGTGTAAGGGATAATGTATAGAACACCGGTCATTACACCGGTCAGTACCTTCAGGGCGAAACAAGCCAGTTTGCCCGTCGGTACTTATTTTCCCGATAATGCCGGCGTTCTATACATTATCCCGCTTATTATACAGCTATTTGCCAACTGTACACACACAAATAAACTTCATACACTTTTATGAAGGCAGAAAGGTTTATTTAATGATTTCTGCAGCAAATTCTTCCCAAAAGTTTGCGCGTTGCTTGGCAACGTTTGTTGATTCCATTGACAGGCAGTGTGGCTAGGCTAGTAGCAGGACGGCTAGCTACTTATTGCTAGCCTAGCTACTTAGTTGAAGGTGCAGTTGGAGAGGAGGAATGTTGGTGAATCTCTGGATAAGTTGAAAGTCGGACTCCCGTTAACTTCACGAGCGATTCCCCCAACTTCTCTCGCAGGGACGGGGACAGAGATAGTGTCCGCTGCTACTACTACTTGAGGAGTGATATGAAAGACCTGTATTACAAGCACGAACTCCGTTGCCATTGGCAGCGGTCATTATTTTTTTCAGAGGTCCTCTATCAGAAAATAATGACCGGTAGAACGTTGGGAAAATCACATTCAAGTCAATGGAGCATTCTACTTGCATTGTGAAGGGCCGTATAATAATTTAAATAAAATAGCCAAATGTTCATTATTAGGCAGCATTTATAATCTCATCTTTGAAAAATTAGAAAGGATTGCCAGCATTGTTTTATTCTATCACTCGCCACCGCCTGGTCATCTGCAGGAGAAGCCATTACGAAGCCACCCAGATGTCATGTGTTTTTAGAGGACGTCACTTTGCAGGTCTTGAGTGTCTGCAGCCTTCAGTTTAGTGGTTAGTGATGATGGCACACATGCGCTCTGTTTGGGTGCGCGCATACACACATGATACGCGCCACAGAGCATATAGATGAAAGAATATAGGCTAAAACGTGCACCGTCGCTTTAGTACAAGGCATATTGCAATCGACATAATGGGCACCCCTGCTCAGAGTTATCAGACTAGGCCCCATGACACAGATACATTTAGTTTTAAGCAAAGGGCTTTAGAATTAAAGGGATACTTCGGGATTTTTGACATAGGGCCTCATTTCCTAGTTATCCAGAGTGTTTTTGATGTCTGGAGATATTTTTTTCTTAAATTCATGCAGTTCTTATATTTGAAGAGTCTAGTTGCGCTAGGCTAGAGCAAGGCTAAAGCATTTCTATGGTAAAGTCTAGCCTGCATTAAAAAACAGTCTGGCCCACTCCACAGTGCACCTGAGGTAAATCACTTATAACGCCAGACTAACGATATAAATGTCTGTGTTAATAGAATAATTTTAACCATTTTGCATTTAAAATAACTTATATTTGAGCAGCATCAGCCTCGTGGCTGTAAGCTAACGCAGCGGCGGAGTGATCTGCGAGAAAATAGTCCCTCAAAATGCGGTAATTCATGTGATACAAGGTCAGTTATATTTCAAAATTTATTCTATTAACACAGACATTTATATGGTTAGTCTGGCGTTATAAGTGATTTACCTCAGGTGCACTGTGGAGTGCGCCAGACTGTTTATTAATGTAGGCTAGACTTTACCATAGAAATGCTTTAGCCTTGCTCTAGCCTAGCGCAACTAGACTCTTCAAATATAAGAACTGTATGAATTTAAGAAAAAAATATCTCCAGACATCAACAACACTCTGGATAACTAGGAAATGAGGCCCTATGTCAAACATCTTAAGTATCCCTTTAATGACTATCTTTACGACTTGTTCACAGCGACAATTCAAATGGGGATTTTAATTGAACTCCAGTTAATCTGGCAGCTTGAGTTAGCGCTGGTGTGAGAAGGCCAAGGCGCCATCAGATCATCGGCACCTCTACACCTGAGAGAGAGAACACCTCAGTACCCGATACCAGCGAGGAGACTGAGCCTCTGACCCCATTACTCTGGTTACACTTTGGGCTTGATAGCACAGTAAGGCGGAATTATATTTATGGCCACCAAATATTGAAAACTTGCAGTACTTACACATGTAGTACCTGCAGGCCTAACTGACAGCAGTACTGATAGTAATGCTTAAAATAACTGCATACTAGTTTATACTTCAAAAAGGCTTTATAAACAGAACACAGGTATTTTTTGAAGGACCAATCGAATATGATTCTACAACTTGGGCATTTAACATAATTTATTTGCTGTTTAAGTGTGTGTACTGAAACAGTTCGAGCAGAAGTTATTTTGCAACAGCAAAACTAAAAGTTAACCGTTTTTTAATAAAATGGAGTTGTGAGTTGTTGGTGAGATCGACCTTCAAAATGTCACCTGGAACCTACAGGTGAAAAACGGAAAATTAGAATATCATTAATAAGTGCATTCATTTTTGTTATTCAACTTAAACTGTGAAACGGATATACAGTATGATCGACTCATTACATGCAAAGTGAGATATGTATAGCTTTTATTTGTTATAATTTTGATTATCATGGCTCCGCTTGTAAAACCTCCAAACAAAAAATCTCATGAAATTAGAATATTTTGAAAATGGACTGTAAGCCATAATCATCAAAATTATAACAAACAAAGGCTTGACTATGTCACTTTGCATGTAATGAGTCTATATCATATATTGGTTTCACATTTTAAGTTGAATTACAGAAAACAATGAACTATTGAACGATATTCAAATTTTCCGAGTTTATATAGCAATTATTAATTGCTATTTTAAATGTTTTTCATATTTCATTATTTCCTAACGTGTGACCCAGGATAGGCTCCATGTCCTTCCAAAAGGTCTGCGTTGATTTGGTGGAGAACACCGCCATCTACTGGTCACGCATGCAAGAGTCATGTTTCTGCTGAGTTGAAAATGATAAATGTAAACAGCAGGAGCTTCAGTTTTAAGTAGGTCTACAAACTCAATATCTATCTTCAATATTGTGATATTTTACTAAACCATTTTACACAGTGCAATCCATATAATATTTAAAGGAATAGGCCACCGTTTTTACATACCGAGATATGTTTTTACCTTAGACGAGTACTTCCGCGTAGTAATATCTTCACTTTACTGTGCGGACGCCGAAGTACTCCTGGTATTATTACGCCTTACAATATAGTTCCCCTTTTTATCCGCTTAGAAAATCCACATTGTTTAATTTTGTGTAACTATACTTGGATCGTGTAACACTTCATGTAACCATATTTAAATAGGGAAAACGTGGAAGAGCTTGGTCGCTTCTATCTTCACCTCATTTGGAGCTATAGAGGAGAGGAGAGGCTAAATGCTAACGCCGTCTGTGCTGTGCTTTACGTGAGGGGGCACTAGGGATGGGACGAAATATCGTTTGGCGAAATATCGCGATACAAAACGTGACGAAACGCATCGAGTTCGAAAAAAATGGATCGCGAATTTTTTTTTTTTTTTGTAATTTAAAAATAAAATAAAAAATAATCTATAATCTAATAATAATATATATATATCCGGGGAATGGTGCAGTGCGTCGTCATGTCAAGTCACAGGTCACAGCGCGTGTTGCAACAACAACACTGCAGACTACAGCGAGCGAACAAATATTAGCATTAGCACCAACTGCCTTGCCCCCAAACCAGAGCCGGTTTTTCCTATACGCAGACTACGCAAGGTGCATAGGGCCCCCGCAGCCGTAAGTCTCAGTCAAACTACGGTGTTTTTTCATTTATTAATCAACGCGTTGTTACGGGGACAGGCTCTCTGACAGCGCTCACTCACACTCCTCCTACTTTGGCACATAAAAAAACAAAACGCAGCAGTCTGCTGAAGTGGATGAGCAGGAGAGACCTACCGCCTTCCCCCGTCACTCCCGAGGCGCGAGTGCTTCTCCCCTTCGCGTCCCCGCTTAGCTGTCTGTCTGTCTCCCGGTGCTCACTTCGCCTCCTGTGCGCCTGCATGTCACACGTATCTTTTTTGATATCGTATCGTGACGTATCGTTTCTTGACTCTGACATATCGAGGTGCATCGTATCGTGAGTTTAAGTGTATCGTCCCATCCCTAGGGAGCACGCGTGAAGACCAGACAGGTACAAATGAACTCATCTAAGCTAAGGTAAGAACATATCTCAGTATGTAAAAACAGTTCTATAAGGCTGTCTAAGCACAGATGTGGAAATCACAATCAACTGGAAGCCCTGAGTGATTTTGCATTATATTGTGACTTCTGGTTGCTTGCCTCACTCAAAATTGTGACTGATGATAGTCACGGTTTAGGGGATGACAACCGAGGTTGGCAGTTCCATTCCAGCTGAACTAGTATATCCTTTGGGCAAGACACTTCAGCCACCCTGCCTTTGTGGAAATGAGAGTGATTGGTGAAGGTCGCAAGGGCCAGTCAGCCCTAAGGCAGCTTCATGCTATAACCGTGTACAGGAAGCAATTGAATAATGCATTCATACAGAAACCATCTGCACTTCTGGGAATACGCTATAAGTTACAACTATTAATGATTGTGTATCTCGTCTATGTACTTCAGGTGTACTCACGCAGGCGGCTGGAGAGTAGCTGGTCTCTGGGCTGAACGGTGGAGAACTGTCCCTGTGGTTCTCAAACTCTGGTTCATCGTCCAGAAAAATCACCCCTTTGTCCATTCGAGGCTTTTTACGGCTCTAGAACAGAAATAATTCTTCACTATGGTTCAACACAGTTGAAAGCACGCAGTGGATCTGTAAGCAACACATTTACAACGTTATCTTCTCATTATAGGAAGAAAGACAGACAGTCGTTTGAGTGATGGCCTTTAGTGTGGCAGTGGCAGGGACATCCTTTGGAGTCCATACCTATACAAATGTTGTTTTCATTCCTGCTCCTGTCTACTTTAAACGCAGAATCGACATTGGCATCGATGGCATGTGTGGGATCAATACTCCTTGGCCGTTCAGACTGAGGGTGCATTGCAAAAACTCAGACTTAGGAGCACATGTAAAAGTGACCTGGATTATTTGGAAAAATTGGATCTGTGTTGTTCAGACTGTGATGAAAAGATCAGATAGAGGTCACATAGAGGCAAAAGTAAATCAGAATTGGTTCGGTTTGGCCTGAACAAAGCCTTTATTTCTTGTACTAGAGTGAAGTTATTTTTGCAACGCAAGTATAATTTAAATTTTACTCACAAATCAAATTGCATGTGTGGTGATTAGCTGGTGAAAATAAAAACCAGACAGCCCTCAAACCCAGCTCTAAACGAGTAAGTCATTTAATAAAAAGATGTTGGTACGACGAACTATAGTGTGCCGCCCTCCACTAAAGCTGCTGCTGCTGCTCAGTTCACCTTGACTTCAGCCGTCCTTATGCGTTTGCGATCAGGCTGAAAGTCATCATCGTTCTCCGTTTCCCTTTGGACAGACGACTGCAGTTTTTCAGACAAACGTGAAGCAAGGGACTGTTTCTTCAGAGAATCTTCTGATGGGGACACACAAAGTATCAGTATCACAAGATAAACACTAAAAAGTGCCTTTATCTGCATAAATCCACTCACCGTTGCTAGTATGTGGTTTAGCCTCTTTGCAGGGCGACTGGGTGAGGTCCACCACAGGAGTGTGAGGAGACGTCTTCTTGGTTTGACTGTGGCACACGCACACACAGTGAGAATTCTTTACGTCTCCTCCACCCTTCTCCTTTTGGCTCTTCTCGTCCTGAGAGAGGAGTCCTTGCTGAAGTTTCACTGTTGAAACATTTTAGAGGTGTTTGTAGAACCATGTTAGACATTAGTCATTTAGATGTATGTATAGATGCAATGTGATTTATTATGTGTTGGCACGACATTTCATTGACTAAAATTGCAAAATTACAGAAAATGTATTATTTTTATACCTGCGCAATTTGCTTTTAATGTAATAATTATAATTATGCTTTACTTCTTGTAATATTATGTACCTGCACTTTGAGTTGCATTGTGTATCAATTGTGCTCTACAAAGAAAAAAAATAAAACAGCATCTATTCAAAAGACTAACATATTAGATTAAATTACATGAAGTAAACTTTATGTAATTTAATTTAATTTAATTTTAATTTAAAGAAAACATTCTCAATGTGATTCTTTGAGGTTAATTTAGACTCTAAATCTATTGAGGTTAATGAAACTAAATACTTGGGCATAATCTTGGATAAACTTCTGAAGATTCAAAGTTAAGTAACCACCCATGTCTGCAGAAAGTCAAATCAAATCATGACCGTTTTCGTTTTGTCAAAAGAGAGTTGTCACACCGTGCTGCTTACGCATGCAATGGTTTTTCACATTGGTCATATTGCAGCACAGTCACAGACATCAGCTTCCTCTGTAGCCAGTCATTTCTCCATCAATTAAGATATTTACCAATAGGGATGGGTATCGTTAAGGATTTATCGATACTACTACTCTTATCGATACTCCTTATCGATCCGGTACTCCTATCGGTACTTTAATAGAAAAATATAGGTATATTGAGACTACCGTATACGTAGGCATTAATCCTTGGTCTATATTATTTATTTATTACTCTACATTTCATTTCCACTTCGCGCATACACTTAATATATGGGAGTTCAAATACTTCATTTACGTTGCCTTTTTTTTTTTTTTTATCATTATTATTATCTAGTAAATCAAGGCTGTTGGTTAGATTTGGCTGTAGCTCTGGGGACTGAGTCCAAATGAAAACTTAGTGCAGTAAAATAATGAACTGTTTTCACCCTCTCAGCTTGTGTCCAGTGGGGTCGACACCGGCTCGCGCGGACGTGCACGTGGGAGCGCGCACGCATGTGCACGTACACGCCACTCTGTACGGCGTTTGTGGAAAAATAGACTCCACCCGAAACTCTTTAGTTTGGGTATTTGTGAAAGAAGAAAAGTGCGAGTGGCTCGTCTGTCTGTTCAATACGAAGTCGTTACGTTTAGCTTTTTACCGCGGGTTAGCTGTAGCAGCTCGTAACACCGCGTGTCTTTCCCGCGCGCACCTGTCTCGCTGCACACGGCTGCAGAGGGGAGACAGGGCAGTAGCAGAGTGCAGGGATGGGTGGAGACCCTGCACTCTCGTGTGGGGTAGCGGGGATGAACAGATCCGATGCAGCGAACGCATCCATGAGGGCGGAGTGATTATTTGAGCGCAGCAGCCCCGTTAAGAAGACCGTTAAGGCTGGAGCTTATCGGTCCGGGTGGACCGGCACACGTGGCCCCGGGGCCGTTATGATACCGAGGTTCGGTACCCATCCCTATTTACCAAGTAACCTATGGCATCATTATAATATCCTACAACAGCACAAGATTTTATCTTTTGCAATGTTATAATTTTTTTAATGCTTTAACAGCTGTTCTCTGGTCTAATAATAAGGCGTCAGGGCTCAGACCTGAGCCTCTGTCAGTACAAACTGTGTGCTCCCAAAGTTCAGAACATCTTTCTGACCGTCCAGCTTCTCCTTGTGGAACTCTCTCCCCACTGGACTAAAACTGCAGACTAATAGGAAAATCTTTAGCGGAAAGCTCAAACAGTGGCTTAAATCAGGTCAGAGTTGTTCCAATGTGTCAAGTCAGTGAGCCTTTTCTTGTTTTGGTTGTTTTATCTAAAAGCTCCCTATGGACAGGTGTTGAAAAGGAGCACTTTAAAACAATGCACCTGGTTCTGATTTCTCGCAAACCTCTTTACAAGCATGAGCTCCAGGCCCAGATCTGAGTTTACATGTTCAAATCAAACAATTCACTCACTGAGCTGTCCCTGCTGCCAGCCCAGAGTGGAGCAGAGCAGAGCCAAACTCTTCCCACTCCCTGTCGGACTCTCCAGAAGACAGTGCTGACTCTTGTTCAGCCCCCGGACGATCTGAGGACACATGCACACACACACAGAGAGGGACAGAGTGTCAACAGGAGAAGAGCATGAGCAGCAGACAGGCGTTCCAAACAATAAAGACTCACAGAATTCATCATGGCCAGCTGAGAGGGGTAGGCCTTACAGGGGAACTGGATCTTCACCCCTCCGATGGTGTAGTCAACAGGAGCTGCCATGTTTCTGCTGCTAAAACAAGTCAAATATGGAATATGTTCATTCAACAATAACAGAAATACAAACACTAACTAAAGGCATTCTGTTTACTTACACATTCTCTAAAAATGAACGTTATACTTGTCTGAACAGAGCCATGTTTAAAATTAGTAAAGTACGTAAATAATTTAGTTAAAAGTCTCCTCACTAGATATTTAATAGATTTGTTTTAGTCTGTAAATCAATGATCACCCAGGAGCCAAGTTATTTATAATCACATGGAGGACGGGGTCAATACAAGTCTACGAAAGAGACACTGTTTTGGAAGGAAATCAACAAATGCTGACGCAGATCATTATTTGTGAGGGGTGGTCCGCTAACCTGCCATTTCAATCTGAAAGTCCTTTCCATACCCATGTTTTTCAAATTGTCACCATTTTTTACGTTATGAGGGGGAAAACACTGACCTCAGTTCATTTTTGCTGACAGAGAAGACTTTAAATCTTTAATCATCAGTCAGTTTTCATTTGGATAGGCCCATTAATTAGTGAGACGTCACGTGAACACTACCTATTGGTGACCACAGCTGTGAAATTAATGTCAACCATAATGTGCATAATGTTTATAAACATTTACTGCCAGCTACATGATTAGAAATTCACCGGTGTTTAATAAATAACAATAAGATAAGTATAAGGGCCAGATGCAGATCCATGTTATTAACTGTCAGTCGCCTGAGTAAGCGCATTTATGAACGTCATCTTTGGTTTCATTCTGCAGGCAAAGCCACATGTAAAATTGATCAAATTAGCTGCACACACCTGAAAGCAATAGATTTCTTCATATGCGACAAAACATTAGCCATTTTGTTGTAAATTTACAATGGAGTTTACCACATTCTGACACACTCTTCAATTTAAGGCTGTACTTGACTTGCTTTTCCCCATTCTAACTTATGCTTATGTGTAGTGTTACACTCTTCATCCATGTAAACAACACGCCTGGGCATGTTCTCTGTTAGCGTGCTACTGTAAATAAACGTTTGTAGCACAATGAAAGATAATGTAGGTCAGTAAAGTCAGTAACTGTGTGTAGACAAACCTGATTTCCTGATGTTTTCACTGACCTTGTTCCAGAGCAAGGTAGCCTTAGCTCTTGTAGATTACAGTTATACAGTTATACTTCTAGTTAAAGCTAGCTTCGACCCGTTCGAGATCAATGTTTACGTCAAATCTATCACTTGGAGCAAACATAATTGTTAGGGAAATAAAGCGACACCATAAACAGCAGTAAAACGGAACAGAGAAGGTTTAAAATTAGATCAAGTCTACATTTTGTTCCAGAGTTTGTTCCCGCTCAGAAAACCAGGCTAAAATGTGACAATCCTAACGCGGAAGTGATTCTGAGACCTGATTGGTCGAGAAAGTCAAGTTACGAGGTAAGCCAATCAGAAAATATAAACAGTAGGCGTCATCTACGGAAACAAAGGGCTTCATTTTCATATATTACAAATCACTTACTTCATGTGGTAATACTTTATTTAAATATGTGGACAATATGTAGATTCAAGGGACAATTGTAATCTCCAGGATAAGTGAGCACAGCAGATAGACAGACAGATAAATACTTTATTAATCCCAGCAAGGGGAAATTCAGTTGTCATTCAGTAGCAATACAGCAGATAAAAAGACAATACAAATAAAAATAATAAAAAGTACTGAAGTTAAACCTCCACACATTTACATCAGCAGGATGTAAGAGAAACAAAATAAAATCACATACAAGTACATATTGCAATGCAGTTCACAAAAACACAAACATATTACATTGTTTAAACTGTAACTGATATAGAATATAATAGTAAAGTCTGTAAATAAAATATATTCTTTTTTCAGTCTTCTAAACTTTGTATTATCTCTGTGACATTATTACTTATAACACAAACTTGATTTTGTACGATTTAAAGAAAGAAAGAAAGAAAGAAAGAAAGAAAGAAAATTACTTTTTAAAACAACATTCTCAAATTAAGTTGTGTTCATGCAGATTTAAACCATGATACAATCAAATTTCTCAGGTAGGGCTGCAGAATGATTGCATGTGAAACCAATAGTTGAAATAATCAACTCATCAGAAACATTTTTGCAAGAGCTATTAAAAATACCCTTTATTTGTGAATATTCTCTACCTGTAAGAGGGTTTACCAGGGTTTTAATATGTGACAATGGCAGCTTTGTGAATTATGTGGAAAAGCAACATAAGACCCCAAGATAATTGCCTAAGGAAGTGATTTTTAAGTTGTTTTGTTTTGTTATATGTTAAGGTGCAAATTGTTTAAAAATTCACATGATAGCTCATACAATTCCTCAGTTAAATAGTGTGTTAAGGAAGTAAGCAGGAGAAACTTTAAAATCTTGCCAACACCAAAAATTGTAACTCATGTAAATATACAGTATGTGTAACTATATTAAAAAGTAAAAGCTGACAAACTTACTGAAACAACTTACTGAAATGAATCACCTTTGGTCAAAGTTAACCCAAAATTGCTATATCTTTGCAGAAGTCTTGACCCAAAGGATAATTATTCTGGATGTTCAGTAGTTCAATAAAGTGCTAGATACTGTACACTCCGAAGTAACAGTGTGAATGTACATGAATAAAAGATTTCACTTTGTCATGACATTATTTGTGAACTTAGGCCTTCTTCAGCTTAACCACAGGGATAGAGTCCCCTTCACACCAAACCCTAAACCCTGGAAAAAGAGGCTCAGTGAAGGAGGAACAAAAGGTGTGGAGGTGAAATAGTTTTCCATCAGAGTGGACCTCATAGAAGGTCAGAGCTCCAGCCTCAGTGTCTAGGAACACGCCCACACGTCCTGAGTCACGGTAGGAGGAGGAAGAAGAGCAGGAGTGAGAAACTGGAGAGGATATCTTCTTATAATGGGCAGAGTAATGTCCATCATCGATCCTCAGATTCCAAGACTGATCATTGAAACCAAATCTACACTGCTCTCTGTCTCCCCTCCGTCTGATTCCTCTGTAACTCATGGCTATTTCTACAAACCATCCACTCCACTGCACCTCCCAGTAACAGCGCCCCGTCAGGCCAGTGGAACTCAGCACCTGAGGGTGGTCTGTGAATCTGTCCTCATGATCTGGATAGGGCTGCTTCTCTTCCACACGTGTCACAGTCTGTCTGTCCTCAGACAAAAAAGGTTCCTCTGAGCTGTGTTTGGATCTATAGATAACTCACGGAAATCTGTGGACACAAACACAATGACTCATTCCTGTTTCAGAAAATTAGAATTTATGTGTTTGATTTCTTTTGTTGACAAGGTTGTAATGGTACGCATGAACATCAAAAAAGTGCTTCAGAAAGGTGCAACATGGTAGTACAGTGGTTAGCACTCGTGCTTCACAGCTAGAAGGTCCCGGGTTCGATTCCCACCTGGCCTTTCTGTGTGGAGTTTGCATGTTCTCCCCATACTGCGTAGGTTTCCTCTGGGTGCTCTGGTTTTGCCTACTACTAAAACATGTACAATAGGCCTGATGAATAATGTGTGTGTGTGAATGTATGGTGGTGGTCAGAGGGACCATTGGGGCAGATGTGTGCAGTCGTGACAGCACTTCTGTCAGTCTCCCCCAGGGGAAACTGAACACCACCTAGTGTGGGGTGAATGTATATTTGTCTCATGTCAAGCGCTATGACTATGTCTGTGAAAGGCGCTATATAAATAAAGTTCTTCTTCTTCAGGATAAAATCATAATGAAAAAAAAGTGTAATCCTGCATCAAAATTGAGAATCTAAATAAATTACACAGAGCTGTATTATATTATACCCATATTGCTGTTACAAGGACCCTACCCGGAGCCAGGCTTGGACAGTACATAATTGCCTGTCACCTGCTGTTTCTAGCTTCAAGAAGCAATTCAGAAAACTATGACAAATGATTAATTTCTAATCATGATTAATAAAGTGATCGCAATAACCACAATCTCTTTTCAATCTAGTTGTAGCTTGCACAATGTTTTACAACTTTTTGTCTAAACTTAAGTAGATATCATGCTTCTTTGTATTTCTATTACATCTGTAACTGTCTTATTTGGATATGATCCAAATCCAGGCTGAAAACAGCTCTTTTTACCCGTGCATATGAAAACTGAAAGTATTTTATCTGCACTCTTGCCTTTTATGTAATTGATTAATTTTATGTTGATGTTTTATTGATTGATTTTATTTGTTTTCTTGTAATTTTATGCAACTGTGAAGCACTTTGAATTGCCTTGTGTATGAATTGAGCTCTACAAATAAACTTGCCTTGCCTTGCCATGATTGTATGAACATAGATAATTACTGTGTGGTAGGGCTGCACGATATGGACAAAAAGTAATATCTCGATATTTTAGGGCCGAATGGCGACATATGATATATATCTATATTTTTTCCAGTGAATTAATACCACTAAGCCATTATGTTCTTGGTCAAAACCACAGGTGACAAATGTCACAAAGGCCCTTTTACTAACATTCTCTTAAATCAAAATAAATTATAAACCAATGTATTTTCCTTTACTGTAACAGTATAGATGCAATTTATGCAAAGTGCAAAATGTGAACAGAAAAGATACTACTGACCAAAAATAACAGGTCAGCTTGCTATAGGAAAGCTTCAGTCTACTGAGGGAGACAATTTTTCTGGAAAACAATATGCTTCCGCCTCTTAAATGCAATTCAAGTATTTACTGATGTGTGCAAATGTCCAAACATGTAAACAATCAAACAATATAAAACATTGTAAACAAGTTCTTGGAATAATTCTTTACTAACCATTAAACTATTAAAAGACACAAAATAAGAGGTAGGGGCGAGTACTGTACATCTTACAAATTTTGTGCCAGAAAAAGGAGCCTGTCAACACTGTCAGTCTTCAGGTGGCAGTGTTTACATGCCTTAACGTAACCCAGAGGAAGAAGAAGACTCGTGAGGCAGAGGAAGGCATGTAGATCAAAACAATGGTAAAACAGCATCGAGGCGAGGAGTGCTTACAGGGAAGATTAGAACGAGTCCGAGGTGAACCTACGCATCACAGCAGCACCACGGTTATCCACAAGGACCCGGGAGCCGCTGTGTGGAGGTGACATGGTAAATGGTCAACTTATATAGCGCTTTTCCACCTACATTAGGCACTAAAAGCACTTTACAGCAAGGAACCACTCGCCCATTCATACACCAATGTACGCAAACACTGGAGGCAAGGTGTGTGAAGCGTCTTGCCCAAGGGCACAATGACAGTGTGCACCTTCAGAAGGCACGAGACCGCTCTAGTTTTAGTTGTATTTACCAAGGAGAAGTGCACATAAAGCAGCACATGGAGACAAAGGCTTTATTGCGCACCAGGCAGGATATAGGAACACGAGAGACATACCTTGAACAATAAAGTTGATCCAATTTGCCTCATCAAAGTAGTTAGTAGTTAATCCAAACACCCTGTCCCGTAGCGCGCATTCACTAATAATAAGTCTTCTGCTAATTTCCACGAGGGATGGCCGCAGCACACACGTATATCGTTATTATCGATATTTTCTGATCCTCTATCATGGAGCACAAAAATCGCAATATAACGCTAAATTCGAGATACTGTGTAGTGACCTTAATTTAAAAATTCTTGAAGGCCTATATGACGGTAAATATTCCCTTGAATTAAGCAAAGTAACTCTATTCTGAATACCCTTAAATAACAGTAACAGAATACAGTTATTCAGAATTTCTATTCTAAATACGTAACGGCAGTACATGTAATCCGCAAGTCTCCAAAACTGGTCATAAGTTAAATAAACTGTAAAGTAAAGAAACTCACACTTCCTCAGACCTGGCACCATCCACTGTTTTCCAGCAGGATCCAGCCTGGAACACACAAGCTCAGTTTACCTGACCAGACTAGAGACCCAAACTTAGACCAAGTAGTTTGGTTCCTTCTGAACCTGCAACCAATCTAAATGAGCCATCCAGTGTGTGTCATTTGTGTGTGGTTCAATTAGGTGCAGACCATCCCTGCAAGAGGACTTTTAAAGGAAAACTGTACCAGACCGCTGTGGGAGTGACCGACGGGTCAGCGGAGCTGTGAGCTTGAGGTCAAGGTACGGAGTAGGGAAACTACTTTCAATTTACCGCCAACTTTGATGTAGTAGTAGTGTATAGCCCTCTGATCTGATCTAAATGCACCTATGGAATCCAGGACCAACACCTAAGAGAGTCTATTGGGCAGGGGTGCTCACCTGAGAGTCTCCAGAGGGCAGAGGGGTTGTCCAATAGAGCAGTCAGGAGCTCAGCAGATGGCCCTGGGTGGTTGTAGCTCAAGTTTAACTCTCTCAGATGGGAATGGGTGGAGATCAGAGCTGAGGCAAGGGACGCCCCACCCCTCTCTGAGACCAGACATCCAGATAACCTAAAGAAAAAAAAAGAAAAAATTCATTCATTATTTACATAAAATAAATGTGAGGCCTATATATCTAAAGTATTATATCTGTAAGTTTTAATGTAATAAAATGCATCTACTGGGCATGCATTGTGATGTAAAGTAATTAACATGAAATACTTATATAGCAGCCTCAGGTCGGAAAAAAAATCCAGAAGACCACTTTTTTGGTGTTCAGGCAGTGTAATTCGCTGTATGTGTTTACAAAATATTTTGGGGTCTGCCTGCTCCCAGTTTGGTCAGCTCTGGCTAAGACGGGAGTGTGATGGGAAAGTCTCACCTGAGAGTCTCCAGTCTGCAGGGGGCATTCTGCAGTCCAGAACACAGCAGCTCCACCCCTGAGTCCTGGAGGTCATTATTACTGAGATCCACGTGTGTCATGCTGGAGGAGCTGATGACTGAGGCCAGACGACCACAGCTGTTATGGGATAGATTACAGCCGCACAGACTGAGGAGAGAGGAGCATTAGAGACTAGAACTTTGACAAACCCGTTTAAATTAAGTCTAGACTCACATGGCTTTGGTGGACGCTTTGACAACTGGTAGCAGACCCAGGAGAGCTGTCTCTGATGGCTGGTATTTCCTCAGGTCAAACTCCAGCAGGTCTGAGTCTGAGGACAGTAAGAAGAAGGAGAACCTATCCAGCAGAGACGCCCTTCTTGCACATATTTCTGTATCCCCTCCACCAGACTGCGATCGTTCAGCTCGTTCAGACAGTGGAACAAGTTCAGGCTTCTCTCTGATGACAGTCCCTCATTTAGCTTCTGTTTGATGTACGTCACTGTCTCCTGAATGATTCGTGGGCTACTTTCTGCGTGAGTCAGCAGACCTGGCAGCAGGTTCTGGTTGGTAGGCAGAGACAGCCCCAGGAGGAAGCGCAGGAAGAGATCCAGGTGTCCCTTTGGACACTGCAAGGCCCGGTCCACAGCAGAGCGGTAGAAGGCCTCAGGGTTTGGGTTCTTAGAGGACTGTGGTCGTGACAGCAGGTTCTCTCCAGAGCTGAAGAAGGTCTCATGGACATGAAGAGCAGCCAGAAACTCCTGCACACTCAGATGGATGAAGCAGTAGACCTTGTCCTGGTACAGGCCTGGCTCCTCTCTAAAGACCTGTGTGAAGACTCCGGAGTAACGAGCGATCTCTGCAGCGTCCAGCCCACACTCGTTCAGGTCACTCTCGTAGAAGATCAGGTTTCCTTTCTGCAGCTGCTCAAAGGCCAGTTTTCCCAGAGACCGCACCATCTCCATGGTCTCTGGAGTCCAGTGAATGTCTGCTCCTGTTCCCTCATGATACTTGATGTTCTTGACTTTGGCCTGCACCACCAGGAAGTGGATGTACATCTGGGTGAGGGTGTGAGGGAGCTCTCTCTTACTGGTCTCCATTAGATGAAGCAGGACCGTGGAGAGGATCCAGCAGAAGACTGGGATGTGGCACATTATATACAGAATTGTTGATGTCTTGATACGGGAGATGACGGCTGTGGTCTGCTGCTCGTTACTGAACCTCTTCCTGAAGTACTGCTCCTTCTGTGGGTCGGTGAACCCTCGCACCTCTGTCACCATGGAGACGCACTCAGCAGGGATCTGATTGGCCGCTGCGGGGCGTGTGGTTATCCAGAGGCGAGCGGAGGGAAGCAGTCTCCCCCGATGAGGTTCACCAGCAGCTCCTCCACTGAGGCGCTCTCTGTGGGCTCCGTCAGGACCCGGGTCCTTCTGAAGTCCAGAGGAAGTCTGCACTCATCCAGACCGTCAAAGATGAAGAGCACCTGGAGCGTTTCAAAGCTGTGGAGACCTTTGATTTAACTGAAGCAGTGGTGCAGCAGCTCCACCAGGCTGAAGCTCCTGTCCTTCAGCACATTGAGCTCTCTGAAAGTGAAGGGGAACAGCAGCTGGACATCCTGGTTGGCTTTGCCTTCAGCCCAGTCCAGACTGAACTTCTGAGTCAGCACAATTTTCCCAATGCCTGCCACGCCCTTCGTCAGCACTGTTCTTATGGGTTCCTCTGTCAGCGCTGATCTAACTGGTCTCCTTGTCTGCTCTGCTCTCATTGGTTTCTTTCTTTTCTTCTGCTCTCGTGTGATTGGTTGCTCTGCCAGCTCTGCTGTGATTGGTCGCGGTTTGTGTGCTGGGCGTTTAAAGATGTCCTCACATGCAATAGTGGTCTCTTCTGTAGTCAGTTTCCTGAATGCTGCCTCGATGTGTAGGCCCCTCTCTCTGTGATGTAGAGCTCTGTGTAGATCTGCTGCAGGGGGCGGGGCTACCTGCTTTAGCCACACCCTCAAACACACAGCTGAACCTCTGCTGCAGGTGAGACTTCAGTTTATCTTTGTAAACTCCAACAGAACTCCCTGATGACAGAAACAACATGTAAAGAATTAGTGTAAATGTGTAGCAGTGAATGTGAGTTCTTACATTCACACAACACACAACAGGAGTGTTACAACTTTTGGCATTGGTTGTGGTTAAAAAATGAGCTCAAGTTAAAGGAATAGGCCACCGTTTTTACATACTGAGATATGTTCATATACGAGTTGATGCGTAACTGTCTGGTCTTTGTGCGTGCGCTCAGTCACGCAAATAGACCAACAACGTTATAAGCATTTAGCCTCTCCTAGCATATTCATAGCTCCAAACTGGGGTGAAGTTAGAAGCTACCAAGCTCTTCCACATTTTCCCTATTTAAATACAGTAACGTGAAAAGTTACACTTCGACTCAAAGTGTTCCTAAGGTAACTGTATTTAAATAGGGAAAACATGGAAGAGCTTGGTAGCTTCTAACTTCACCCCAGTTTGGAGCTATGAATATGCTAGGAGAGGCTAAATTCTAACGTTGTTGGTCTATTTGCGTGACTGAGCGCACACACAAAGACCAGACAGTTACGCATCAACTCACCTAAGCTATGGTAAGAACATATCTCAGAATGGAAAAACGATGGCCTATTCCTTTAAGCATTAAACAGATGATTGCCAGGCATGTGCTGCTTTTCTAATGGACTGTAGACTGAGAAGTTCTCACGGTTTTTTAGACGCTCAACCAGCTGCTCCTGCTTCATCTTCCTCAGGAAGTCCAGGGTGATGTCCAGCACAGCCTCTCTGCTGCTCTGCTCCTCTTCACTCTCTGAGGAACTCTCTGGGTACTCTGAAACCAGGAACCTGTGGAGCCTCTTCAGCTGCTCTTTCACAAATGTAAAGATGTCCTCCTCCAGACGCTGGAACAGAATAACCAAAGAGTTTCAGTCAAAAGAACAGCACACATGTTGTGGTTGTGGGGTATACTCACCGTGAAAATAGCATCCAGCTGCTCTTTTGGGCCTGGCTCCCTGTTAACAACATGTTGGTATAAATAGTTGGTGAATTGACAAAGATTGCCTCTTGAAGTGGTGTTTGGCTTTCAGTGAAAAGTCAAATAGGTAAGCTTTGTCGAAAAGAAAATCCTTCTGTGCATAAGAATGATGATTTAATGTACAACCTGCCTGTATTTACAAACAGCACTGCAAGATACAGTTGTGCTCAAAAGTTTACATACCCAGGCAGAATGTTTGATTTTTTGACTATTTATCAAAGAATATGACAGATTTTTTTTTTCACTCATAGTTAGTGGTTGTGTGAAGCCATTTGTGGTGAAACAACTGAGTTTGCTATTTTTTAAATCATAATGAAAAAAGAAAGTACCAAAAAGTTTACATACTCCAGTTTTTAATACTGTGTATTGCCCCATCAATGACAGCTTGGAGTCTTTTGTGGTAATTGGTGATGAGGTTCTTTATTTTTTCTGATGGTAAAGCGGCCCATTCTTCTTGGCAAAAAGCCTCCAGTTCCTGTAAATTCCTGGGCGGTCTTGTCAAGGCAACTTTATTTATACCAGGCATTTTAAGCACAAGGCAACTCAATGCGTATGGTGCACTTTTTGTTGTCAACAAGGTCTATGATGAAAAGTACACCATACCTACTGTGAAATATGGAGGTGGTTCGATGATGCCACCGGCTCTAGCAGAATAAAGTGAAGGTTCTGGAATGTCCATTTCAGTCCCCTGACCTCAATATCATTGAACCACTCTGGGGAAAGCTCAAACGTGCAGTTCATGCAAGACCTCCCAGGAATTTACAGGAACTGAAGGCTTTTTGCCAAGAAGAATGGGCCGCTTTACCATCAGAAAAAATAAAGAACCTTCTCCACAACTACCACAAAAGACTCCAAGCTGTCATTGATGTTAAAGGGGCAATACACGGTATTAGGAACTGGGGTATGTAAACTTTTGATCAGGGTCATTTTGGTACTTTCTTTTTTCATTATGATTAAAAAGAGTAAATTGTTTCACCATAAATGGCTTCACACAACCTCTAACTATGAGTGAAAAAAAGTGTTGTGTTATCTTTCATATTCTTTGAAAAATAGTCATAAAATCCAAAACGCCAGTGTATGTAAACATTTGAGCACAACTGTAAATGCTATTATTTGGCCATTTTCACACATGTTGGAGCAGCTTGTGGGTCGACCCGAGACCGCCCTAGTTCCAACTGCCTTTACTTTAAAGTTAGTTCAGTCTGTGTTCACACGCGCCCGTACCAAACGTTGCACCATCAGCCATGTAAAAACGATCAGCTGTTCAACAAATTACGCAAATTTATTCCCATGACAACGGGCATCAACCTGTCAATGTGCCGACATGCATGCACGTACGTGCACACTTCCCCAATGTTACGCTATGATCACTCCTCTCCCTCATGGTTAAATACAGCGAGAGTGATATACGCAAAGCAAGGAGAAATGCACTTGAATCGGCTCATGAAGAGGAAAGTTTTACTGCAGCAGGAAGAGAAAGACGGGAAAGAGACGTATACTGATTATTTAAAGTTGATCCATTTTTCCTCTATAGAGAATGTTGTTTGCTCATGTACAGTACAATTTATGTTTCTTTGTCTACTTTTAATGAGGATTATTGTCTTTTAAATTGACTTGTTTCTGTCTGTTGAATATATAAACAATAGCATTTGTGACTAAAACTATATTACTACCACATTTCAGACTGGACCAGTTTATTAGTGTTGGCCCTTGACGGTGGTGAGTGAAGCAAGTGAAACATTCTGCCTAATCTGTGCTCTGTCCAGGGCAGGACCTTTGCCTCTCTAAGCTCAGACAGAGAATCTACCTCACCTGAGCTCATCTGTCTCGTCTAGTTCTATGACGCAAAAGCAGCTGGTGACACTAGGTGTGTTTAAGATAAAGTGCGCCTCTCCTGGATTGTAGGGCGAGACCAGGTGGTGGCGGCCGAGGGCGGAGAAAGGTGCCAGGAATCAAGTCGGACACATCATGGCCCCGAGAACAGAGAGGAGCCTCAGATAACGCAGCGTCTCGCGTTTGTTAGAAAGAATTTGTGAATAAAACTATTTTAAAAGTTTGTGAACGCATTTCTGCTTCTCCCACACACCAAAGAAATACAGCTCATCATCAGAGAAAAGAATAAACTCTCCTCTTACAGTTTACACATCTTAGAATTCAAATGGATAATAAAGGACTTATTCAAATGTATATGTTGGACACATCCTTGGTACTTCCTGTGAAATATGAAGCATTTCTGCAAAGTAGAGGCTCCTGCCTCCTCTTTCCTCATCACAGAGAGGAAGCATCAGGGCGACACGTTTCTGATCTAAACACAATTTCAGATCCAATCATCTGTCAGTCCGCTGTCAGCGCACGTGTGGACCGCACTTCATTTCCCATCATCACACAAATCTGACCAGCATGAACCGATTGCCTGCAGGCGCCTGCAAAGGCTGAGCCTGCCTGCTCATCTTAAACACACCTAATGTTAAAACGTCAGAGTTCTGGAGTAAGCAGCTCATACTGTACCTCTCTTCTTCGGGATGTGGATCACTAAACGTAATAATCAAATCTTTGGAGCGGTCACTCTTTAGAGACACAGAGCTGGGAGCAGGTTTAGGTCTGGGTTCAGAACTGGGGCCAGATCCTGGGGAGTCCATGTTGGAGGAGCTGAGAATCAGAAGAAGAGTCCATTTAACAGAACATACCAGAGGCGTGCTGTCAAGGTCTGCAAAGCCTTCTCTGCCTAAACAACATTACAATAACCCAAAGACATTATTCAAAATATATATATTTTTTTAAAGTTTGATTTTGTTTTGCCCTTTGTTACAGAGAGCAGAGATCTCTTTACTTTGGCCTGCAAATTTCCTTCTACAGGCGCTCGACCTTGAGCCGAATACCGCAACCTTCCAGCCAATCAGAAGCCTGAGTTTATGGGGCTAGCCCAAGGTGACGTTAACACATCTCATTGGACAAAGCCCCTGCCAATCAATCAACAACAGATACAACTTTATTTTTTGTTCTTGAACGGCTAAACTTTGGTGTGATCTAGGAAATGTTTTTATTGTGGATATGTTTGCCATCCGCATCGCTTTTTTTTTAAACTGGATGATCCTGGATCACTGTGTTTCCCAAAACTGGGGCTTGAAGCGCAACACCTGGGTCTGTCCCACTCTCCCACTGAAAGACTTCATTTGAGAACACTGCCTAAGGAGATTCTAACAGCACAGATTGGAGATGACAGAATGAATGAAGTCTGCAGGAGTCAACAATGGCATCACAGTGCAGTAAGTGACAGTGTTCATATCGGTGCTGTATAGTCAGGTGTAGTAGCCTGTGTGGATGAATCGTGAAACTTAAAGCTTGGTATTTGCGCTGCCTTCTGCACATCTCCACAGGTCGACTCAGGGCAGGAGGGGCAGGGACATATTTTATATATCAGTGTATGAGTGTGTGAAGGTGTCCCTAGGCCATGGACACAACCCGCCATGGGAACACACAGCGATGTCTAAGTTTCACTGGACTGAAATCAATCAGGGTTTACATTTAATACTAACAGCATTACAAATGTGTAGTGCACATACTGTTAATCATGCGTTTAGAAAGTAGAATCAAAGGTCTTAAATCAACGCAATGATGTCTAGTCCGCCTTGATTCACTTTGTTGTCTGACAAAAGTTATGGTGGACTGTCCTACGATATAGAAAGAGCAGCTGTGTCAGCCAACTGCAAGAGGGAAGTTTACAATTTAATGATTTTTTAATGATTTTTACTTTGTGCACAAGCTATTTGTTTGCATGTTCGAATACTGGCTGCTTTAATCATCATCATCATCATCATCATCATCATCATTATTATATTATTATTATATTATTATTATTATTATTATTAGCTTTTAGCTATTAGCTATTATTAGTAGCTACAACTTTTTGCCGGCCTTCATTTTACTTCTATCAATGGGCAGCTTAAATATGAGAGATATTCTGTTGATGCTTGTCAATAAAGGCCAGAGTCCTGTAGTTACTGAAGTATCCTCAAAGTATACTGTAAGTGACTGTGCCATTTCAATTCTAACGTGAAAAATATAAAAGAGGAGTATCCAATGACAGACTATCTCTTCCATTTCTAATCACTCACTTTTGTGTCAAAGTTCATATTTAGCAGGTCTTACCTCTGGCCTCAGGGGGAGCCTCACTGAACTCAGGAGGGTAACTTTTGGAGTGGTTACTTTTCAGAGACACAGAGCTGGGAGCAGGTTTAGGCCTGGGCTTAGCCCCTGGTCCAGGTCCAGGTGGGTCCATGTCGTCGGCGCTGACAAACAGAAGAGTCTGTTTAAATAGCACTTCATTTATGTTCAGCAGCACACTCATCCAAAAGATATCAGTGCTCTTTAACATAAAATATATATATAGTATTTATTCACATTTGAAATTAATTCACCCTAAAATTATGATATCATTGTCTAAATGTTTAATCATTTCTCCCCGTGTCTGCGTAGGTTTCCCCTACCACTAAAAACATGTACAATAGGCCAGGATGAATGCGCGTGTGTTTGTGAGCGCAAATGGGGCAAATGGTGTGTTTACATGCATGAGTCCCATGTATGTTCATTAAGATGCAGTGTCCCCTCCAAATAAACAAATAAATACATAAACAAGGGGACCCATCTGCCACAGGTCTGTGTGGGGTCTGACGCCCTCTGCTGGTGCCATTGAAAACTGAACTTTCCTGTTTCCATTCGGGAAATCCTAGTTTGTATTATGTAAACAGGACAGATTGGACAAGCTCTAGGTCAAAAACAAAAGTAAATGCTGCACTACACCACGACATTATAGCCAAACCAAGTCTTAAACCAGCAGCTACTAAGAAAGATAAGATCCTTTAGATGTCATAATGGAAAAATACATAAGCTCAAGAACACTTAACCAGGACTTAAACACGTCATTGCTGAAAGCTAGGCCTGCATATCTAATATGGAAGGCTTCACTGATGTTGTGCGACTGGGTCTAAACAAGCACTAAAGCAGGAATAAACTCAGCACTAACTAAAGGACAACATGGCCTATTACCAAAGTTATTGGCCAAGCCTTTCTTGTAACCTGGCCTTCAAATACGCGCATTCATCAGGAGCAGAGGCTAAAAGTGACCAGGTGAGTTTGAACAACGCAACTCTTTCAAAATAAAACCCACTGTAGGTATAGACTACATTTAGTTTAAAGCAGACTAATGTTATAGGTATTTAGATCGTAAACAGAGCAATAGAGTCTGAAAAGAGAATACTCACTGCGTCCTCGTCTGTTTTTACTTTTGCTTTCACTTCCTCTCTGACATGGCGCAGTGTCTCTGAGCTCCAGCAGAGGGAGCCACAGGTTGTGCCTCTGACTTCAGTCTTTGATGAAGGCATATTATTGTAGATTGTAGACTATACATGATCTCTGTTAGAATATATAGGCTGAATCTGTGGTTCTCAACTGGTGGGTCGTGGAACTGTTTTCAGGGTCGCGAGCCCAACGGTTCTTTTAATATTTATGTACAGAAGAAATATAGAAAAAATGCGTCTGTTAAAATGATGTAAGATGTTAGTAGTAGTAGTGTTGTAGTAGTAGTAGTAGTAGTAGTAGTAGTAGTAGTAGTAGTAGTAGTAGTAGTAGTAGTAGTAGAAGCCGTTTTTCTGAACTGTAGTTGTAGTAAAAAGAGAAGCGATCGTGGTGGCAAGGGTAGAGGTATCTGAGTAAAAGTAAAGTATTTGTAGTACTGTCTTCAAATAACTACTGTAATGTAGTAGTAGGCCCTGTGTAGCGTGCTGTGTGTGACAGGAGGACGCTCGGAGCAGACGCAGAAACGAGGTGGTGGGAGTAAACAACAGTTCGTCTCGTTCTCCGACAACACGCTGCAGCTCATTGACTTTGAATAATTCCACACATCAAATGAAAAGTAATTACGTCTCAACAACAGCAGCCAAATGGGCTCCTCTGTCTGTCTGTGTACCAGGTTTACAAACAATGGCAGATACTTGTAAAAACAAATGCTCACATAATCTTATTCATAACGGCACATTTCGGAAACGCTTGTCCCTGGTTACCTCTGCTTTACATTTGACAGAGCAATGTTGGTAAAGCCATAGGATTCTTTGACCTGTAGACTCTATTGGCCATTGCAATGTTTATTTTGCCCAGTGGTTCTCAAGTGTTATGGCGTCGGGACCCACAACGTCTCTGGGATGCCAAGCCCCCACCCAAATACCACTTAGACTTGTAAAATATAATGTCAAATATTGTCTTTTCCTCAAGTGTTGTTGTTGAATAAGCGTTAAATAAGCCCCAAAAGCTGAATTTATGATCAAAACAACCTGATAGCAGTCATTTTAACAGACACAAGTAGTGGTTCTAGACTTTTTCTGTACATAAATATTAAAACACCGCTAGCCCGAGCCCCTTACTCAGCATAAACAAACTCACAGTGTGACACCTGCAGTGTCCAACAGAAAGGTATCCAAAGTGCACCACTTGGTTTCTGTACTACACTACAATGACTAGATGCAGTTTACTGTATTAGCCATTTGCAGTATAGGCAAGGCAACTTCATTTATACTGCGCATTTTGTACACAAGGCAACTCAATGTGCCTAGTGGTGTAACGGAAGAACACGCAGCAGCTGAACCTTTATAGGAAAGTTCCCCTGAGATTCATAATGTGTTTTTAGGGCAGGGGGCGCTATTGTATATATGATTGTTATATTGTTCTGTCTGGTAGTAGTACTGTATTAGTTTTAGTAGTAGTGACTCTTTCTCATGACTTGAATTGGAGCTCTACTACAGCCAATATTGCTAGAAAGTGAGACAGCGACTCTTTTATGCAGCAGCAGGACCACTGGCTGCACTCGTCTGCTCCTGGAGCCACATATAAAGCTCGACTCTTAAATTGAGCTTTACAACATGTTAATGACGCCTCAGGCCGAGCTGGTACTGTAGGGCCTTTTTTGAGAGGCTTCCTTCAGGGAAAAGGTATCGCTCTGTCAAATGTTCTACTGATCGCCTCAAACTGTTTGTTTGCACAAGCTGTGATGACTTTAAACAAAGCACTATCATTTTTGCCTGGACTTTTTATTGTATAGTATTTTATCCTTAAGTTTTTTATGTGTAATTTGTTTGTTTTTATGTCATGTAATGTCCTTTTAAATGTTGGCAGTGCACTTTGAGCACCTTGCACATTTTTTCCCAATGTGGTTTTATACCCACCACTGTCAGGACGATAGAAGACCTTTACAGTCACTGCTGCAGGAGACAAGACTTGACACATTAATAGAAAATATATTTAAAACATAAATACATAGAAAATAAAATAAGCAAATTCAAAGCTATAAGCCTTTAAATGATTATCTGCAGTACTGCCATGTGTCCACCTGATGGCACTCTGACTCCAGCTCTGAGCACATCCTCCTTCTCTCTCTTTGTTCTGAAGCCAATTTCCCCCCCTCCCCTTTTTTCTTAGAAACATCTTTGAGAGAGGAGAAAACAGAAAAATGTATCCGGCGGTTAAAATAAATAGCCTTTCACAGTTAATTTAATTGACTATTTTGTAGAGAATGGAGGAGGTAATTCTGCTTTCTGCCGCTACAGCAAACAAGGACAGCAGAAAAACAGGCACTTTAATCTGCCTCCGTCTCCACAGTGTTCACACGCGAGCATCTGTTTTAATTGTACAAAAGACATGACAGAAAAGCTTAACATTTATCACAAATATTTGACACATACAGATAGGGCAATTGTGGAGAATATAAAAGTGTTTTGCTGCATAAAAAAAATGATAAAGGAAATATGAATTCATTGAAGTTCTGCCTTTTCCAACTGCAACCTGTTGTTATAATGTGAGAGGGCGCAGATGTTTCAGAAGAACAAAAAAACACTAAATAGGCCTACTTGAAAATACGGCAGAATAACTTTCGGTTTGTTTGGTTTTTGGGACAAATCAAATAAATGTAAAAGTGTTTGTGGTCCATGAGTTACCAGGCTGATTAGCTGCTTTCGTTCTTTAAAACCCTTGATATATATTTTTTCCCCTAAATGTGTATGGATATTGTGAACGGGAGTTTTACGTTGCAGTATTCAGTTGTATTTATTCGTACAGATCTAACCCTCTTTCACTCTCTCTTCCCTTTCTGTCTCGAGGTCTCTCTCCCTCTCTCTCTCCTCCCTCTGTCTCTCTACAGGTGAAACTCGGAAAACTAGAATATCGTTAAAAAGTGCTTTGGTCGGCTAGAACTGTGAAACTGATATATGATGGACTCATTACATTCAAAGTGAGATATGTATAGCCTTTATTTGTTATCATTTTTGATGATTATGGCCCAGCTTGTAAAAACCCCAAATTAAAAATATCAGAATATTTTGAAAATGGACTGTAAGCCATAATCATCAAAATTATAACAAACAAAGGCTCGACATATGTCACTTTGCATGTCATGAGTCCATAATATCATAAACTGTATTAGTTTCACATTTGAAGTTGAATTACAGAAAAAAAATGAACTTTTTGACGATACTTTTCTGAGTTTCACCTGCATTTCTTTCTCTCCCACTCTCACCCCTCTCTCCCTATCTCTCGCTCTCCTCCCTCCTTCACTCTCTTACTCTCCCACTCTTCCCCATCTCCATCCCTGTCTCTCTCCCCTCCCTCTTTCCCTCTTTCACTCTCTCCCTCTTTCTCCTCCACTCTCTCTCTCCTCCCTCCTTTACTTTCTTTATCTCCCACTCTCCCCCTCTCTCTCTTCCCTCCCTGTCTAGAGGTCTCTACCTCCCCCTCTCTCCCCCTCTCTTCTCTCCCCTCTCTCTCCCCCACTCTCTCTCTCTCTTCCTCCCACCCCTCCCTCCTTCACTCTCTTTCTTTCTCTCTCACTCTCCCCCTCTCTGTCACTCTCTACCTCTCCTCCCTCCTTCATTCTCTCTATCACTCCCACTCACTTACTTCCCATTTCTCTTCCTCTCTCTCTCTCCTCCCTCTTTCACTCTCTCTCTTCCCTCCCTGTCCCGAGGTCTCTATCTCCCCCTCTCTCCCCCACTCTCTTTCTTTCCTCTCTCTCTCTCTCTCCCCCTCTTTGTCACTCTCTACCCTCCCACTTTCTCTTTCTCTCTCTCCTCCCTGTTTCACTCTCTCTCTTCCTCTCCCTTCCTCCCCCCTCTCCCCCTCTCCCCTCCCCCTGTAGGTGTTGCTGCTCTCGCCTCCAGCCGCCCGTGTACTGCCCCCCCCCGCTGGCCGGAGCAGGTTACCCCACGCTGACCTGTTTAATTGCGTCCGTGTCCCCGGCGGCCCCCCGCAGCGAGAGGCTCGGGCCGCGGTGGAAGATGCACAGCGCCCGAGACAGTGTGGCCCATTTTAATGCGCTTTTATCACCGGAGCAGGTCTTCACACCTTCACACGCCGCTGTTCGCAGAGACCCCCGCAGGACAGGAGGGGAAGTGGCAAGAATCACAACAATAACAGTAACAATAACAGTGGCCAGTGTGGGACAATGACCCAGAGTTTTAGGGGAAACTAGTAAACATTGCCCAAAGACTAACGCTGCTTCCGTGGGCTTTGGTAACAATGATGTGTCCTGAAAAAAATCATCTAAAAGGCATTAACCACATTATCATTCCCAGTTTCATATAAACCAAATCATGTTGAAGAAGTGTGAAATGAGGTGTTCCTGAGCCATTACTATAATCTTGATACCACATGAAGGCAGCATGGCTTTAGCTCAAACTATATACTTTTTAGTACAGGGTTTCTACAGGTGGCAGCGAATCAAATGTAATGCTTTGTAATGCCAAAATACATGATCTTTAATGCCACAAATGCTAATCTCGGCATATTTCATTTCACATGACTAAACGTTCAAACAGGAATGAGTGAAATGTTGACCAAACTGGACACCGAGGATACCGTTTGAGAATAAGATTGTGTAAATATCAGTCAAAACCGCAGCGGAATTTCCCTATTTTCTGTGTTGTTTTTTTTACATCTGTGTGCAGTGGGTGGATTCTATCTCTTAGGAAAAATAATGTTTTTAAGAAATTTAGATTTAATTCCAGTTTGAATCCAATTTAAAGGGACTATACATAAGTTTAACCACAAATAAATGTATACAAATTTAAAATTTCCTCCTCATACATGCTCCAGCAATGCCCAGGTGAGTAGAATGAGCCCTGGCCTTTTCTCCTCGATTGACTCTACATGCCTGTAAAGTCACTTCAATAGTTTATGCTCGGGTCGAACAAGCAAACAGCGTAATGCGCGTTCACGCTCAGCTGTAGCGTTAGCTGTAGCGTTAGCTGTAGCGTTAGCTG
The DNA here is from genome assembly GCA_007210695.1 of Neogobius melanostomus. Lineage (NCBI taxonomy): Eukaryota > Metazoa > Chordata > Actinopteri > Gobiiformes > Gobiidae > Neogobius > Neogobius melanostomus. The sequence continues at coordinate 768,169 of VHKM01000346.1, forward strand.
TAGCGTTAGGCGCATTGAGTTGCCTTGTGTACGAAATGCGCGGTATAAATAAAGTCGCCTTGCCTTGCCTAGCTGTATCTCCTCTATACTGACGCTGCCGAGCGAGTGGTAACTTCAGAAGGATGGATTTAGCGGAGAATAAGAGACCGGCTTCAAGCACCATCGAAACTCCAGCCCAGACCCCAAATAACAAAACGAAACAAAGAGTTTATTCGAGTGTGACAAAAAAGGCGAAAGTCGAGTCTGATCGGCGTAGGCAAAGAACCAGAGTAAACATCGGAAAATGTTGAGAATCTGTCAAAAGACCCGCAGCTTATTTTGCTTAAAAGGTAAGAAATTATGACTAAATACGTGGGAGAAAAGTGTTGTTGATGCTTCAAAACAACGGTGTCTGACTGTCCGTGCATGTTGTACAAACTTCACTGAAACAAGCCATAAAATAATCATATTTGGAAGTTACCAAAATAGTTGATCTAATAGTTTTATACCTACAGAGAAGTTGTGTGGTATTAGTAGCAGACTAGTAGTGTCAGTAATAACAGTAATTGTGCTGTACCTACAAAACATTTGCGTAGTAACAGTGGTAATGGTGCTGTATTTACAATGGCAAAATAATGCTGCTAATGTTAACTTTTCTTGGCCGCAAAATAAGCATGACTGTTCACGGATTTATAAGTAGTGAATACACTACTTTTGATACAAATTCTTTATAATTAGATGCACAGTGTTTTTCCCACAGATTTCTCGGTTACAATATGCTAAAAATGGAAAGAGAAATGAAAAGTGTGTTCCACTACTAGAAAGAAAATCTGTTTCATTTTGGCATGATTCATTTAATGACTTTTAATGCTTTTTAATGCCCTGTGTGAACCCTATCAATGAGAACAATTGGACTAAAGGAATTGATCTTAAATGTGAGTGTGTTTGGGCTTGTGTTGAAACATCTCCTCACATTTTGGGACCTGGAATAATCATGGAATTTTCCATGGATATTTGAATAGAGATGGAATCAGGTGAGTTTTATAATGAGGTAGAGATAATTAACAGTAATTAATATTTAAATGTGAGGTATTTTTAGCCGAGGTAATAAGCATTCATAAATTTACCCAAGTGCCTGCAGCTCGGGGAAAGCTGAAGGCAAGTTCACTTCGAAAACTAGTTTTTAAAAAAAATACAGTATATTTTTAGCCTCAAAATGACAGCGTTTCTTTGTGTGAAGAGAGCAAAAGTAATACTAGGTGTTAGCGCCAAGAATAAAGTTCTACCTTGACGAACACCAACGTATCCTTCAGTGAAGACTTTACACCTGGATAATGTCCCACTTTTTCATCAATCCCAAATGAGTTGTACAAAAAAGTTACGGAAAGAGTTGATGGGTTGGAATATCCTGTCACCTGTTGCCATTGTTTTAGGGCAGGCATGGGCAAACTAAGGCCTGGGGGCCAGAAGCGGCCCGCCTAGCCCTTCAATCCAGCCCTCAAAACATGACCAAGCCCGACATGCATTGCCTAATAAGATGGAAAAACACCAATGTTTCCATTGACATAAAGAAAGATAATGCTGAACTGCTGCTATTTCGATGCTCTTTTGATGTGTTTAGGCGATTACAGTCTATTTGAGAACAGTAATTGTTTTAAACAACCAAATTCGCAACAAGTCTGGCCCTCGTGGAAAGTTCAAATACCCAATGTGGCCCTCGCATCAAAAACTTTGCCCATATCTGTTTTAGGGGATCAACAACAAATTGTAGCTTTTCTCAGTTTTTAGAGTTGTCCAGTTGAATCGTGGGGTCTGCCTTTACATTGGGCCCAAACACTAGGTTGAAAAAGCACGGCCTCCGTGTGAGATGTTCCTCTGTTAAGGTTTGGACGAAGCTGCACGTGAGCAGTGAAGGATACGAGAGACGATCGCCCTGCCGCTCTCTTCATTCATCCGGAGTTATGCGCTGCACAGTGGCAGTGACACGAGGTTTAAACACAGCTTTCCCCCCCCCCCACTTTTTTGCCATGACAAATACAACACGTGACAGCAAATGTGTTCATGCGAGCACATACATGAGCAACCTCCTCCACATGACACAAGCGGGGATGCTGGAGGGGATGTCTGGGCTTGGGGACGGTTGAGATGGACCGGTGTCCCGTACCGGGGGATTCCACAACATCTGAATGTTTCCTGAGCTCCAGACCAGATTTTGTTTTTGTTCTGAACATGCTGAACACAATCTGCAAACATTTGGGTCAATATAGTACAAAGCTCAAGTGATTTCTTTTGAAATCTCATCTTGGCTCCTAATTTTCCTGGTTGAACTCCCTGAAATCGCCCTTTACTCAAGTGTCTTTGAAGTGTTATTAGCTCTCTGATGTTTTTGTGGCGTAAAAGTAGTTTGTCGTGTAAATAAGGTTGGAGAACCCCGGCCTACAGCATCTGCTTTAAAGTTGGCCTGGCTGCAGATTCCTGAGGAGCTCAAAGAGAACTTGCACAAGGCAACGAGTTTGTGAAATGAAACACCTTATGGAATAATAAATAACTCCTGTCACAGAGGAGATGGTTTTGAAGCCAGCCCCCTTCTCTTTCACTAGTGTTTTTGTCCTGCGTGCGAGGGACAGAGGCGCAGAGAAAAGCTACGTGAATGACGGCAATAAAAGCTTAAATCGTGTCATGTGATTGTGTTAGTGGCCTAAAATGATAAACTCCTATAGAATGGAAATATCAAGGTCATATTGTATGTAATATTGACATTTTCAATCAAATAAAGAGCGTACTTTGAAAATCTAGGTGTTGTTGGCGTTATCTTTCCCCGGGAGAGGAACCAGGCGAGCAGAGCGGAGGACGTGGAATATCCGGGTTGGTTTTCACACCTCAAGTCTGTCCCACCACATTAAACATGTCCCTCTTTTATTACTTTTTGAGATGGGTTCCTACTCTTGGTACTTCTCCCACTGCTAATGCTAATGTGCTCATTTTAAGTTGCACTTTTAGCACCTGGCTCAGTAAATCAAGCCCAGTTTGGTGATATATTCTAAGTAAAAGTGATTTGGACTCGTCCTTAGATCCTTATATCCTATGTCCGAGGGCGCGTATGGATTATGACGTGAGAATGTCCTGCAGGGTCAAAGTGATCATTTGCTCAGAGGTTCCAGACACTTCCAGGTGGAACTGTGTGGATTAAAAGCATTAACGTTCAAAGAAACGCTGGAGGAGGCGCCAACCAGTGTTCTCCTAATGAGGCTGTACGCAGCAGAGAGCACAACCACCACTGGGTCCAATACATATATACACTTTTACAGCTACGACTTTACAGCTACTAATAATAATGGGCCAAGTGAGCTTTTAAACGGCCTGACGAGTCACGGAAAACATATTATTGGACAGATTATGTTGAGCATGGACACAGGAACGGGAAGAATTTCCTTCACCCAGTTCTTTGAATATGGAACAGTCCCTCTCCCAGTGGTACAAATGTTTGGAGGTAAGGGAAACCGTTGCACCAGGAGGAAACCTGGCTCCTGGGTTTGTCCCTGTTTCAGCTCCTCCTCATTCCTTCTGCACAGCTCCCTCCGCTCCACAATAGACTTTTGCCAGCTTCTGGGAAAGGCGTAGCAGACAAATATAATCCATCTTATTCTCCAGTGTACGAACATTAGCCAGATCAATAGTAGGATAGAAGGCATGTGTGACTTAGCTGAGAGCTGGGCGATATGGCCAAACATTAAAATATAGATTTTTTTACTCAGTTTAGATGATTCCAATTTTAATCCATTTTCTTGGATTTTTTTTAAAAGGTCTCCTGATCTTTCATAGTAAGAAAACTGCTCAGAGTCCAGACCATTAATATTTTACAATTACGATTTTACGATTTAGCCATTTTCCACATCATCTGTTTATTAATTGAATTAATTTTATTTATCGCCCAGCCCTAGCTGAGAGTCTTGTCCGGGTACCTCCGTTTAATAATAATAATAATAATAATAATAATAATAATGGCTAACTTGTATTGCGCTTTACAAGCCTGTATTACCATGTTTCTCAAAGTGCTACACTGTCGTCATTATTCATTCACACAAGACTCGGTGGTGGTAAGCTACTGTTGTAGTCACAGCTGCCCTGGATAGACTGACGGAAGCGAGGCAACTAGTCTGTGCCATCGGCCCCTCCGACCACCACCAACCCACTCACTCACTCACTCACTCACTCACTCACTCACTCACTCACTCACTCACTCACTCACTCACTCACTCACTCACTCACTCACTCACTCACTCACTCACCACATTCACCCAGGCTTCCTGGTGTTCCCAAACGGTCTCCCATCCCATCCCACCAGGCCCTTCCTGCTTAGCTTCCATGGTCTGACGGGATCGGGCAAAGACGGTATGGCCACATATTTGTCCCTTTCTTCTTTCCTGTCCTTGTGACGCCTCCACTGTGCTGCAGGTCTCTTCAGTGTTTCAGAGGAAGAAATGTGTAGGTCTCAAATGTCTGCAGCTCATAAGATACTGTAGCCGTTTGTTTTGATTTGATTATGCCAAAAAATGTAAAAAATATTATTAAAGAAAACCTGACAATGAACGCACTTTAAATAAAATGCTATATATTAGCTGCAAATGTGTGATGACTGAAGGATTCTAAAAGGAGGCGATTATGCAAATGTGAGTTTTTAGAGCTTTTTACAACATTACAGTGTTGTTTTCTCATCAAAAACAGACCTGAAGTTGTGTTTCGACCCACCTGCACATCATGAAGTAATCTTTGTATGTTCTCCATTTTATCCAGGTAATGCTTTCTTCACCTCTCCATCTCTTGCCATAAACTTAATCCAATTATTGCAAAGTAAAAAGATTCACACGGAGCAGGTCTGAAGTGACCCAGGCCCTCTGCGGTTTGCCACAGACTGGACACTCCTGGACTAAAGAAAGAATTAAAAGTCAGTGATTTCATTGTGCCAAAAAAGAAGGCCTTCTACGTCATTTTAAAGCATTGACATGGATTTCCTGCAAATTATTGGCATTGCTGGACAATAATGGCAGCAGAAGTCCATCGGAAAAAAAATACCAAACTTAGGGTCCTCTAAGTTTTATTCAACATCCTTTTTTTTCATATATTTATTTTATTTTGACAATAACATACATAAAAAGACAAACTTATACACGCCACAAACAGGAATGACAGAATGACAATGGGGGGGTTTGACGATGTTTTTTTACATCGTCAAATGTAAAAGATGAGCAGGGTGACATTATTATTATTATTATTATTATTATTATTATTAAGTAACACCAAGCCCCGTTAGTTGGGTTGATATACGGAAACTCAATAAATGTAGACTACACATTTAGGTCCAAGCCTAGTTAGAAATCATCAATGAACACACATAGGGCTTTTCCACCAAGGTGCTGGTTCGGAGCTGGTTCTGGTGCCGGGTTGGTCCATACTGACTTGGTTTTCCACCAAATTGAGAGCTGGTATTGTGCCTATTACCATAGCAACACTTTGGGAAGTCAACTGTCACTTAAAACATGGATAGTAACATCTTACTACAGACATCTCTGGTTATAAAATACCACACAAATAAGTTTATGTTCCTGTCACAGCTGCCGTTAACATTTTGAGTTCTTCTTTCTAACTGCTCCCTCTTGTTTTAGCTGGAGCTAAAGAGTATAAAGCAAAACAACAGTTAGTTTCCTCCACAGAGACTGTTCTGGCTTCTCCAGGAAGTTATAAGCACTAACTAACTGGTTGTTTGTCAGAAGAGAAAGCCACACCCCCAGCCACTGACATCACTGGTGCTCGTTTCTTGGTCCAGCTTTTAACTGGTTCCCAACCGGCACCAGTTTTTGGAACCAAGAGCCAACATTTTTTCAGTGGAAAACGAAAGAACCGGTTCTGAAACTGGAATTGGCCCGGAACCAGCACCGGCACCAGCTTGGTGGAAAAGGGCTAACAGACCCCCTGAGACTTCACTAAACTGACATCTCCATTTAGTGAAGTCTCTGCTCCTTGTGGAGTCAGACACACATCCAGTGACTACCAAACATCCTGCCACAAGATTTTCAATAACAAAGAAACCACATAAACCTTACAAATAGCATGAAAAGACAAAACACACCTTCCCACACGTTAGCACCTGTCCTCCCCATTCACCTGCATGGGGGATGGAAGTTGGAACGATCAATTTAAATCAGGTCTGGGATTCGATGGCAGACAAATCATCATGCAGACATTCATAATTCATTTAATTATATCAACGCTTTCCATAAAAGGCCTTTGAAGCCATACATACTATATATTTGTTTGTTTTAGTGCAGACCATACTAAGTTAAATATGTTTGGGTGTTCTTTGCTCAAGTCTTCAAGAGCTAATATATCCAAATATTCTCCCGCCATTTATCAAGCTGAAAACTATTTTGTTTGCGCACCTTCCAATTAATCCCCTCCTGGAACCGCCACCTTAATGTGGTGAAGGGGTTTGAGCGCCGAATGATCCTGGAGCTCTGTTGTCAGGGGCTTCATGCCCCTGGTAGGGTCTCCCATGGCAAACAGGTCCTAGGTGACGGGTCAGACAAAGAGCGGTTCAGAAGCCCCTTATGAGAGACCAACAGGCCCGGTTAGAACCATGAGGCCGTCCTTCTGCAGGAGGAGCCATAGGGCTGGTGCAGCTCCAACAGCTGCCCCCACGACCGGCAACGGACAAGTGGAAGAAAATGGATGGATGGATGGATGTTCCAATTAATGAGGATAGTGCGCTTTGCTGAAAGAAATGCTAAAGTTTCTGTCAGTAAAATTTTGGCATTATTCTGGAGTTCACACCCTCCACATTTCCCCCCAAAATGGTTCCTACTGGGCATAACTGGAAATTTACTTTGAATGTTGGCATAAGACATCTTTAATTTCCCCCCAAAAGGTTTTCACTTCTGGGCATTGCCAAAGCAGATGCCCAGTCATAAATCTGAGGCACTACAATTAATTTTCTGTGGGGTGATGTATGACCTGAATAGAATCTTGAGTTGTATCAGCTTGTATCTCACACATTTTGAGATGGAATTTGACTGTCTTAGTATGGTCTTCCACTCTTCTTTAGTTATATTTGTCTCTAGATCTTTCTCCCATTGTTCCATGAAATCGTACAAGTTTAAAGTCTCCTCTTCATAACTCTGAGGTAACTGTATCGCTCCGCACAGGCAACACAACGCTACCATCGAGCCACGAGCTACTGCAATCTGTATTTTGTTTGTTTTTCTCTCACATGTATCCCGCCTCAGAGCCAGTCCTAGTCTCACCGATATATCCCAGAGCAGGGCTGCATTTGAGGATTTCACGGAAAGTCTTTGGATCAGAGCTGCCCAGGCCCCCAGGGCAGCAGGGGGCAGCGGAGAGGGTGTGTGTGTGTGTGTGTGTGTGTGTGTGTGTGTGTGAGGGGGCGTGGGGGGGTGTTCCTTAACCCGTGTATGCGAGGGGTTAGAGGGGGGAGCGGAGAGCGCCTGCGAGGCTGGAGGTGATGGATGGACTGTACCGGTCGGTGAGGGGGAGCCAGCGTGTGCACGTCCCTTTACCCCTGTGTGTGTGTGTGTGTGTGTGTGTGTGTGTGTGTGTGTGTGCGTGAATGAGAGAGGGGGATTTGGAACAAGGAAGTGACAAAAAAACACAGAGCAAGTAGCAAAAGTACCAAAGTAAAAGAAAGTGTGTGGTAAAATGAATGGAAGTCCGTCAGCCGCCCCAAATATTCTACAAGCCCATAATCCAACATGATATCGGTTCTGAGTGTGTTTGAAGCTGTAAACTATGACGGAAATCGAAACTGAAAGTTATTCCCACAACTGCCAGCAGGAGGAGCCCCAGGAAAAGTCTTCACCAGCTCCAGCGCCCGTATTTCATTCTTACTATTTCATTCTTACAGAGACATCATTTCAAATTGTAAAATGTAAAATATGAATGCTAACGCGCCAAAATAATGTTTGGAAGTTTAGTTCTAAACCTCATTATGCCCGATATACTATCAAGGAAGTCAATTTCCTAATTAATACTTGTCACTTTTACTTCATGACACTTTAGAGCAGCCCCTCCTGGAATCGCCACCTTAACGTGGTGGAGGGGTTTGAGCGTCCGAATGATCCTGGAGCTCTGTTGTCGGGGGCTTCGTGCCCTGGTAGGGTCTCCCATGGTAAACAGGTCCTAGGTGACGGGTCAGACAAAGAGCGGTTCAGAAGCCCCTTATGAGAGACCAACAGGCCCGGTTAGAACCATGAGGCCGTCCTTCTGTGGACCCACCACCTGCAGGAGGAGCCATAGGGGCTGGTGCAGCTCCAACAGCTGCCCCCACGACCCGGCAACGGACAAGTGGAAGAAGATGGATGGATGGATGGATGGATGGATGGATGGACTTTAGAGCAGGTACGTGAATCACTGGCATTGACAGTCCACTTGCACAGCGCCACCTACTGTTCTGAAGTGTGCATTACAAGGATCAAACTGGGACAAAATGTGTCGCCAATGTTTGACTTTATAGAGCCTTTATTGAAATAGAAAGTACAATTTTTATCTTTCTAATGTAGTGGAGTCAAAGTAATACGTTCTCAACAAAAATACTACTCAAGTAAAGTGCAGATCCCCAAAAACTCTTCAGTAAATGTAGTTTGTTAATGACAATTTCTGCTTAAAGGCCCTATATCCAATGAAAGAGGGAAGTTTAGGCTGTTAGCTCTGTCCAGACTCATTTCTGACGTATTTCTACCATCTCAGTCCCACACTTCTGAAACACGTGCTATAGGTCAATTGAGGCGAGTGGTGAAAACACAAGGGAGAGTGCGGAAGTTGCCAAACATCAGAGTAAATGTGCCAGAAGTGTAGAAATATTTGACGGCGTGACGGCGGACTCATTCTAAAAGCATTTTACTTTATCACATTGGGTCTCTGTAGTACAGTTATAACCTTGGTTTCATAATAATAAATTGGCTAATCGCAACATGCTAATACTAACGTGGCTAGTGCTAACGTCCACAGCAGCTTATAAATGCACTCACTGACGAGGTTCTACTCCTGCTAAAAACATCATTATTGTGAGGAAAGACGTACTGTTGCAGAGCTTCGAAGCTATAAAGTATGTCCTTTTGCTCATGCATATTAAGTAGCCATGTGCTCTGGGGCAACTCAGCCCTTCAAAGTAACACAATGGACATGGGACTTGAATGTCTCTGTCACTATGAGGCTTACAATGCTGGGAAATACATTTTATTTTTTTCATTTTGACCAAGCAGCTGTTTTGTAAGTGAGGAATTCTTCACACTCTTTATTTCCACAAGCTGCATATTCAATATTCTGAACGAGGACAAAACAAATTCCAAAAAGAAAATTGGGTACAGAGCCTTTGTAGAATTTGAATCTGATGATGTGGTGGTTGGAGAGGAGGTCACTCAGGTTTCTTACGGGAGGCTGGAGCTGATGGAGAGGGGATCTGTCGTGTTCCTTACTCCCGTGTATGTGGACGCGTGTTGGGGTGTTGGTGAGCGGAGGGGCGCCTGGAGCCTGGGGGGTGGTGGCGGCGGCGGCGGTGTGGAATGGATATGTGTGGATTGGCACCTCCAGCCCTGGGGCCGGCCCCACAGTAATTACACAGTCGAGTGAGCGGCTGGACTCAGCTGCCCCGCTCTCCTCTCCATCAGAGGCGCCCAATGAGAGCACACAAAACACACCCAGCCAGGCACACACGGACGGACAAGCGCGGGCAGGTAGACCACCACAGGCCCACACGGCAACACCCAGATGATGAAGAAATACAGGGATACAAGGATCCATAGATTTGGAAGGATAGGAAGACAAATGGATCAGAATCTCTATATTTCAGTCCAAAGTTAGTTAGTTAATATTTAGCTTGGAAGGATCAAGAATCTCGTTTCCAGGGCAGCCCTGGGCCTATAGACCCTGTTGTGCATGTTTCTATAGGGAAAGTGTAACACCAGAGGGAAACCTACGCAGACAAAGAGAGAATATGTAAATTCACATGCACAGTATGGTCTGGGAATCAAACCCGAGACCTTCTTGCTCGAGGCATAGCAATTGCAATGTTTATTAACAATTATGAGCAGCTTTTACATGGACCAAAGGGTACTCAGGGTTTTTTTTTGGTCTATAAATCTGAAAGCCTCTCCGGCCCAGGCCACTGGAATCTGTGACAGGGGCTGTCACAATATTTACAATATATCCACTTATCCTTCAATAAATGATGAATAAACAATACATTTACTGTCTGCACATTTATTTGCATTTTTGTCACTTTTTCCCAATGTAATGCTATATTTATAAGATAACAGATCTTTTCAAAAAAGAAAATACTGTCATTTTTAAGCTTTAGAGTTATTTTCTATGGCATTTAAAGCTCTTAAAAATACTGCATATCACATTATCATGGCTCAGTATATCGGACTTCTATCAAAATTCTGTTATCGTGACAAGCCGAGCTCCACCTGCTCCTTGATGAGATCAAGAAATGACTTGATCGAGCAACATCCACAGAGGTATTCAGGTAAACACTCAGCACTTACTCCACAATTACTTTAGACTTAAGAGTCGTGTTAACACTATGCAGGTCATGTTATATTAAAGCTGGGTACCTGATTTTTCAGCTCTACACAATCCCTCCTGCACATCCCAATTGTTCAAGGAAATGTATCATGTGCATGTTTCACACCTGTGTACAGCTTTGAGCAGCAGGTCGGGGGCTTCCCTGGGTCATCAGGTGAAGTAGAGACAGTGTGATCATCATAGTGCTCTTCCAGGATCAAAGATTCAAAAATACAAAGGTCATCTTATTCTATATTAAAATGATTTAAAAGAGCTTGGATTATCGGAATGTGTGTTAGTTTGAACTGTTTTACTGCCAATGGAACAGGAATGATTTTCTTGCCTTTTACTTTTTTTTTGTCACATTCCAAGTGTTTAATCTTACACTAAGTGTACAAGTCAATATATCAAGACATTCCGGGGCACACTGTCGTTATAAGTTCTTTTTTATGCCAATGCGTTTCATCAGGGCTTTAACCATTTCTTATCCCCCAAAATATTATGTTAATTGTTGTATTACGTCTATTTGATTTCATATTCTGTCCTTCTTCTGCGCCCCAGCCTTTCACATTTCAGCATATGCTCAGAAAGCGTTCCCTTTCTTATTCTGTATGTCCAAAAGCCAGTGAGTTTTGTTTGGCCGCAGATTGAGCGTGAGCCCCCCCTTCACTCCCTCTCTCATCTGAGGAGGTCCAGGTGGCACCGCAGCACAAAGCGAGATGAGTTTCTGATACAGGCCGAAAAACAGAAAAAACGATGGTAACATGTCTGCCATCGATCCCCGTCTCCCTCCCTCCCTCTCGGTCTCTCTGTCAGCTCTGATCAGCGTGGAGGGAGGGTGATGGGCAGTTTGGAGCTTGGCTAAATGAACTTTCTGGTCTCCATCTCCCCAGTCACCGTCTGCGATACTAATATGGATTTGCAGTAACAGACGGAAAAACCTGGGGTGGGACGCACGAACGAACGAACGACTGGGAAAGCCACAAAGCCTGGGGCAGACTGACGGAAGTGGCAACCGTTGTGCGCCTATGGCCTCACTGACCAGCGCCAATCACACAGTCACACACTCGCACTTAAATCATGAGAAGATGTCAAAACACTGCAGATTATTTGATTTGTCAGGACCAATTGATAAAGCACTGCACTCTTAACTCAACAGTGCACTTTGTTGTGAACATGTGTCAAAACCTGCACACACAGAGCAGATATAACACACTGACCACTGCTCAGTCGGTGTGTCAGATCTATTTGGGAAGTGTACTGGTTTGTTTGTCCATGCCTGGTTTTGGGAACTGAAATGTGTTGAGTCAGTTGGTGGCTCAGTGCATTCAGTGACTCCGTGTACACGCGTGAGTTACTCCTGTTACATGGTCACTGTTATCGATTGGAATATCCCGATCCAAACCACGACACACGGAACGAAAACGTCTCATCGCACACCCTCGCTCCAAAAGTGTGGTGCTGTGTTGCAAGGGTTGCGCCATGTTCTGCTTCTTGTGTATTTCCGGTTGGCGCATACAAGTTCATACTCAAAAGACCAAGATTCCTTGCGGGTAGAACATGCGCAGAACACATGTTAATGTTCCTTTCGATGGGGATATGCCAATATGCTTATACAAGAACAAAGATTTGGGTTAGAAAAGGAGTTACCCAGGCTCATATTTGGGATTTTAGAAACAGAATATGAGCATATTCTGATTTTTGTCGGTGTTTACATGACCATGCATAACCAGATTATTGCTAATATTCCGGTTGTGAAAGGATTATTGGCTGCATGTAAACATAGTCAATGGAAATCAGTGTCATATAAATTGAGAAAAGAAGTCTTAAAGGTAATTTGTCTTAGTGCCTTGAGCAGCATATGAGACACAACTTCAGAATTCATTTGACAGACCTTTAACGTCTTGGGGGACATGACTGGGGACAAGAGATATTTATTACAAACTGGTTTTAGCCATGGGATCTGGCAACCCAGAATACAGGAATTCTTCTGCATATCATCTTTGGGGTAAAAACAAAACATGTCAAAAGTAAACAACTTTAACATTATGTGACATGTTGAAGAAGGAGAGCTTTCCTACTCTGTTTTTGAGTTATATACAATATACAAACTTCTTTGTGTCATAAACAGAAATAAACGTGGCGTGGACCGAGGCATTTTGTTACAATTTACCTCTAAACGTACGCTACAAACATTATGTGCTTGGGTTCGGTCTGGGTTTCACGTCGCCTCAGTGTATATGTTGCTCTGAGCAGGTGAAACGGGTCAGACGATTGGAGACCTGAGCAGATAAAGACTCCCCTGTCCCCAAACAGCGACAGTGCGTTGGGTTGGTGTGAATCCTTCTTAAGGGTGTGTCAGCTCAGGTGAAATCCCAGGGTTGGCCAGACTCTGGAGCAGTGCACCAATCACAGGAGAGGGAAGCAAAAGGCCCATTTACCAATCAGGAGCCCGGCTCAGAGACAGTCCACCAATGGCCGAGGAGGGCTTCTACAACCACACATTTAAATACAAAAACAAGGGTTCAGAACACAAGATGACTTCACACATGGACATGGCTAAAATGGAGGAGCTGGAGGCCCGGGGCCGTAACAGTCAACCAAGGATTGTTATCAGTGAAATGAGTATTTGATTTGAACACCTGTTGAACCACAACTACAATGACTGCATTTGAACATCGACAGTAAATCCTGTTCTATTCTCTTCTGCTTTAAAACCTCCTCCATCCTCCTTTCTTTCCTCCCAAACGCCTGCGCTCCGACTCAGCCCGGTCCTGTGTTTTTTCCCTCGTGAGCGCGTTACAGAAGCAGAGAGGCAGGACTGCGTCTTTGAGGATTGGGCTGTGGACGCTCCTCTTTGAAGCCGCTCGCTGACCGCACAGGGCAGCGCCGCAGCAGGAGGGAGGGGGAGGGGGGTGTTACCGTCTGGAGAGGCGGGTGTGAAGCCTGTCATTTGTATACAGCTGTTTCTTTCATCTCCGACACTCCCCCTCTCCCGCTCTATCACAGGACTCGACTTCGTTTCTCCGCCGCCCGCGCCGAGACCCCTCCAAGGTTTCTTTTTTTTTTCTTCCCCTAAAGTTGTGAAAAAGCTGCAGCGTGACAACTGGACTGGAGCTACTCTGATAGAGACATTGGATTCTCACTCAAAGCCTTCCATTAAACCGGAATTTGCATGTAAACATATATTTGTCATTCAGCTACTTGTGGTAGATTGTGCACATTTTATGATTTGAAACAATGTTATATGGAAAAGGCAGCTATGGGAATGACGTGATAAAACAGCAAACGCTTTGATGTCTAGTCAATGGCAGCGCGATAAACACACTTTGAGCTCAGGACGGCTCAGAACAAGTCCAGATTGTTGGCAAACATATTGTGCAAATGCTGGAAGATTGAAGACGTTTTTTTCCCTTCATGAGCTCTTTGGTTTTGTTTCTGACCAAGGTCAGAGTAGCTCTTCAATTGTACAAGCCACAGCCCTTTCATTGGAGGTTTAACTGCCTGCTGACCAAATCTAAGACCATTAGTGTTGCTGACGAAGCTTCTTGGATGAAGAACAAACACTTAAAGAGCAACTAAGGACCACTAAGGATACACTGTATATCTGATGGTTTTAGAGTATTATGTGCGATTCCCACTTTTTGTGTGTAAAGGAGTATATTTTGCATTTATATAGTCCAAAACCATCTAAAACCGTGTGAGTTTAGATTTTCTTTTAATGAAAGTTTGAACTCACGGTCATCCGATCAGCGGATCATTTCCTGATCACGCCCTGCGAAGGAGGAAGTGGAAGTGTAGGTCCATCCACAAAGCAGCAGGTGTGTGTGTCATTAGGACTTAGCGTTACCATGGAGATATCGGCTACTCGGCCACGGCGGTGAGACCTTTCGTAGCACTGACTCACATCAGCGGCAATTTCAAACTGCAAATGTGGGCGGAGTTAGCGCCTCTTTAAAAGTGCGTATGACAGGTTCGAATTCTTCTGTCACTTTCGTTCGATGGATAATATCAGGGGTGAGTTTTCTTCATGATTTGAAAAGGTTATTTTGGTTGAGTTCTTGTTTATTTGTAATATAGAATTGGGACTGTTACTACTGTTAGGGCCATTTTGTGGCCCTAACAGTAGGCCAATTAGTCTATTACCTGCTCTGAGCAAAATTATGCAAAAATATTTTTCTAATAACAATCTGAATACAGATTTCCAACATGCGTACAGAGCAGGTCACTCGACTGCGACTGCTATGGCTCAGATGACAAATGATTGGTTGATAGCATTAGACAACAAAAGGTTAGCAGGAGCTGTATTGTTGGATTTCAGCTCAGCCTTGGATCTTATAGATCACAACCTTCTGTTGAGTAAAATGCAGTGCTATGGGTTCAGTCCAGCAGCATCACTGTGGCTTAAGAATTATTTAGAAAACAGGAAACAAACTGTCTTTCTTAATGGAAGCTTCTCAGATGTAAAAACAATTAGCTGTGGTATACCTCAAGGAAGCTGCCTAGGACCACTCCTGTTTTCTATATATACAAATAACTTGCCACTAGTGTTACAAAAGTCAAAAATAGAAATGTATGCCAATGACTCAACCATTTATTCATCACAAAGTTCGGTTGAAGAAATTCAAATTGTTTTAAAGAAATAATTAACATCAGTATTTGAGTGGGTCACAAATAACAAGCTAGTTCTAAATATTGGCAAAACAAAAAGTATTGTTTTTGGAACAAAACACATGCTGCGGGATGAACCCAAATTGAGTGTTGTTGTCTTGGTCTAAGCATATAGTATGGTGGCCAGTAGAATGGGAAAGTGCCTCTCAATGGTTAAAAGATATTGTCATAATATTATGTTATCTTCCAGTATGACTACAGATGTTATAAAAACACTTGTATTATCGCAGTTAGACTACTGCTCAGAGATTTGGTCTTGTGCTGTTGTAACAAATATAAAAGCTCTACAAAACAGAGCAGCTCGTTGTAAACTTCGGTGCTCACTCAGAACTAATGTAAACTGGATGCATAATACACTGTCCTGGCTCAAGGTAAAAGAGAGATCTACTGCTTCTTTAATGAATTTAGTAAGAAATATAATTACAACTAACCTTCCAAATGTACTGTACAAAGAGTTACATTTTAGTTTGGATGATCATAATTATGAAACCAGACATGCCACGGAGGGCAGATTTAAACTTTCCAAAGTGATAACCAACAATGGAAAAAGTACTGTAATATAATAGAGCCATGTCTGGTTGGAATACTTTGCCAAGTGACATTATTATGCAACAGTAACCAATTAAGTTTAAGGCATCTTCTCATGTATTCATTTGATAAGACCAATAGTTGTCATTAGATTATCTCTTCTGTATTCACTAATAGCAGACACTATGTTTGTACATTTGATTGTGCGTGTGGGTGGGGGGGGGGGGGAATTGTATCAATTGTATCACTTGGTGGTGAAAACTGGTGTAAATACTGCTTTGTGAGCAGCATGCTGGATTGACTCCATGAAGAATAGCTGTACTTGCTACACCTAATGGAGATCAAAATAAATACAAATACAAATACAAATACACATACTGACTTATTTCTCATTGGCATTGTCCTGTTAAGTGATGATGTCATCTCGCTACTCCTGGGTCCAAAGGGACTTTAGTCCAATTCACTGTAATGGGATTTAGCTGAATTCAACCTGCCTCTGAACTTTGTTCAGTGTTTTAAAAGTCAGATCACACAGACATTTACTCTTCTTCTTCTTTGATAAAGGCTTATTTTAAGTATGAAAATACAATCATTTTGACTGGAGGAAAATAATTAGGTGCAACACAGTTTTTGCTTATTTATTGGATTTTAAAATAACGTTCTTTTTTTTTGCTTCGATTGTCTGTGGAACTTTGTAGTTTGGACCCGGATGCAGCGTGTCACACTTAACAACCGATAACACGGTTTCCTCTATGCATGTCTGACAAACTGACACCGCCAACAATGTCAAAGCAGGGAAAACAAGGCAAGCAGAATCTGAAATATAAATGTGTCATATGCCCTTTAAACTACAGATTGCAGCTTAAGAATCTTTTTTAGCTATGGAGAACTCCTGGAATAATGAGAGCTTGCACAGAGGAGACGGCCTCAGTCAACAGGATTACTCAAACGAGCATGAATGAAGCCAATCCAAGTATGTTTTTAAAAAAAGCCCAGAACTAAAGGTCACCCAGATGTGCGGAGAACATGCAAATTCCACAGAGGAAGCGTCACATTTCCCCCTGTTAGAAGTCTCCACGCTCTTTGTTGTGGTGAACGCCTCCCTCTCCCTCTGACGCGTGTCCTGGCCCGCCGCTCGCTCTCCCCCGGTCGCTCCCACTCGTAAGGCCCGATGTGTCGCCGCTCCAATTACCGGCAATTAACACCAGCGGAGAGAGCACCTGCGTTCGAGCGCGGGCATCTGGCCGAATTATCCGCGGGACGTCCCTGTAGAGGAGACGGGGGGAGGGTGCGGGGCCGATGGGAGTCCCCTATGTCTCCGAACGGGGGCCCGAAGTCTCTGTCTTTGTCCCCCAGACCAGCTGTGGTGCAATCTCAGCCCCCGTGACGCTGGACTTGTCCGAGCAAGTGTTTTGAGAGAAACATTTGAAAGACAGATTGGAGATGTTATTTGTTCAATAGTCTGCTCAGATGTAGATCACAGACATGACAAGGCCTTGGTATGCAAATGAGATGGAAAGACACAAACAGGAGACATACTGTATAATGCAAAAGCGCCTTCTAGTTTTAGCTTTAATGAATGGCGAGACGCTGCAGGTGTATAGGAGGAAAATAAGTATCATAAAGGGTGAGAGTGTTTTTCCCCCTCTGACATTAAAATGGAGATGTTAAGGGAGGAAACTATAGCTACACTGCAAAAAGTACCCTCCTAAAAATAGGGGAAAACATCTTAAAATAAGACATTTTGTCTTGTTTAAAAAAAAAAAATCTGCCAATGGGGTAAGCATTATTTCTTGCTAAGAATTCTTATTTCTAGAATATTTTTCTTATTGTAAAACAAGAAAGAAACACTACATTTAATTTGCTAGAATTAAGCAAAATGTCCTCAGAAAATGGAAGATTTTCAGAAAAACATTCTGAAAAACTGTGGAGTATTTTGCTTAAATGTTGCTTGATTTAAGCAAAATGTTCTAAATTATAAACATTTTTGAGCAAAATGTTCTTAATAAATGCTAATATTTAAGGAAATTATTCTTATTTTGGGAAAGAAAATCTGAATAATTTTACTTTTGTGTCTCGATCTAAGCAAAGTTTTCTATTCTATTTATTTATTTATTGGTTTATTTGGTCGGGACAGTGCATGTTGTGCATGCCCTGCATGCAGGTGGAAATCAAACCCGGGACCTTCTAGCTGTGAAGCACAAGCTCTAACCACTGTGCCACCGTGCTGCCTGCTCTAGATTTCAAGACTAGTGTAAGAAATGTTTGCTTATAACATGACTTGTTTTACTGATGTAGTACCTCTTTTAAACATCAATACACTTAATATCAGACACAGCTTAAGGAGAATCATCTTAAAGTAAGACCACTGTGAGAATCAGTTCTTAAATTAAGAGTAGTTGTGATCTTATTTTTTCTTAAAATAAGAAAACATATTCTATGTCTAATGCTGAAGAAGATTCAAAAAGTCTTTCTTTCTTGTTACAAGAAAAAAATAGCTGATATATCTGAACAAGAAATGGCTAGATTTTAGTTCCTAAAATAAGAATTTCTTTCTCAAGAAAATTTTGCTGGACAAGACATTTTTAGGGAAAAAATAAGAATTTATTTCTTAAAATTTTACTTGCTTAGAATCCACTTTTTGCAGTGTAGGCATCTCAACAGCCACATTAAATCAATGACACTAACACTTTTACCGTCTAAACCGAGGGCCACATAGTGTGTTGTATAACAGCTTTGTGGGTCACAGTCAACAGTCAATCTGTCATCTGGTGCATTTAAGAGATAGGGCCGTTTGTTGTACTGCAAAGAGCTCAGTCAGAGTTTAAAAATGAGCCTCGCACAACTCCTATTTTATATGTTTTATGTTGGAGACATTTGCTTATCATTTCAGAACTTTCAAACAAGCTCCTTCTGAAGGAAGCTTCAGCAGGTTGAGACAAACTACTGCAACTACTAAACGCTGCTGCTCGCGACTAGAACCCGGAAATACGCCATATTAGTCCAGTGCTCGGGTCTCTGCACTGATGTCCTCAAAGGATAGATTTTGAAAACAGCGCTTGTGTCTCTTCATGATCTAGCTGCAAAGTCCATCTCTGACATGTTAGAGCCATATGAGCCATCTGGGACTCTGAGAACCTCAGGGTGTGGTGTCCTGCTGGTCCTACACTGGAGGAAAAAACATCTTATTTTAGATAATTGCTTGAAAAGGGCTTGAATTAAGACAACTTATGCTGATTTTGAGTAGGTATGGACTGTCTTGAAATAAGATGGTCAGTGGAACAAGCATCCATTCACTTCAAATAAGACATTATAAAAATTGTACACTTGAAATAAAAATAAATAAAAGACAAAAACACACACAAAAGGTCAAAGTAAGAAAAAAACACGCGTGCACTTTAAAGTCATTTTTTACATAAGACACGATGGCCTTTATTCCAGTGCAGAGTCAGGACTAAACACGGTGAGGCTGTATTTCAGTTTCACGCAGCTATAATCTGGAACGAACTTCAAGAACGTGTGAAACCGGCCTCGTCTCTGACAATGTTCAAATCCAGACTGAAAACAGTTCTTTTTAGCCGTCAGTATGACACAGAAAGGATTTTATCTGCACTCTTCTCTTTTAACGTGATTGATTAATGATTATAATGATGTTTTATGGATTGATTTTATCTGCTTGTCTTGTAGTTTTATGTAACTGTGGAGCACTTTCAATTGCCTTGTGCATGTAAAGTGTGCTCTGCAAGTAAACCTGCCTTGCCTTAGAGTTCTGGTAAACATTAATGTGTGCTTCTTAAAAGAGTTTATCAGTGATTTTTTACCAACAAATGGCATTGAGGTTGACAAAATAAGCTTCATCTTTCCTTCCTTTGGGTCAAACGATGTCCATCTAGACCCCATCAGACGGACATCTTGTTTCTCTCGGCCATCTCTCTCTCCTCTCCTTTCGACCAGCCGGCGTGTTGTTGTTGCTGTTGTTGTTGTTGTTGTAAATCACTGTTTTGCATCGAGTTTCCTTAAGCACCCGCTGCTGCAGACAGACACAAGGCTGAAAAGGGCAGAGAAAAAGACGAGCCCGGTGCTTTGTTATTTCGGAGACGGGCTGAAGCAGAGGGCGGGAAATCAATCCAGCAGTCGGCCAGAATGTAAAACAGACATCTGAAGGAGAGGCTCGGAGGAGAGAGCGTCAGAGAGAGTCAGAGAGTAGGCATCTTTGTATCTTTGTCTCCCATCTCACAGCTTCTTCTCGGTATGTGCTGGTGACTGGTTTGACCCGTCTCTGAACAGCCATTCTAGACATTTGGTCTAACGCTGTTGTTACCATTTAAGACACATTGCCTAGTTAAGGCCAATTTGTTCCAAGTCTGGTCCTGAATTGGTGATTCACACTTTTATTTATTTAGTTTAGATTAGACTCTTTACTTGTTTTGACAAATCTGCTCTGAATCGTCTGCAAATGGCTCAAAATACTGCTACTTGGCTTTTACCAGAACTGGCAGACAGACACTTTACTGTGATTTTATCCTCCCAGCACCAGCTCCCCAGCAAATTCAGAATTGATTGTGACTCTGAGTTCAGGCCAGAGGTCAGGCCTTAAATATCAGTCTGAATTGCTGGGCCAGGACCTGCTCACTGTCCCAAAGACCCTCTTGAAAGCCAGAGGGGACTTGTCCTTTGAAACTGTTGCTCCTAACCTGTGGAAACGACCTTCCTTGGTTGATTCTTTTAACAAACTGCTAAAAACATTGCTATTCAGATTAGCTTGGCAAGGCTTGTTAACTTGTGTACATTTTGTTGTTTTCAATTTTATTTGTACCCCTGCTGGAACCGCCACCATAACGTGGTGTAGGGGTTTGAGCGCCTGAATGATCCTGAGAGCTCTGTTGTCGGGGCTTCGTGCCCCTGGTAGGGTCTCCCAGGGCAAACAGGTCTTAGGTGATGGGTCAGACAAAGAGCGGTTCTGAAGCCCCTTATGAGAGACCAACAGGCCCGGTTAGAACCATGAGGCCGTCCTTCTGTGGACCCACCACCTGCAGGAGGAGCCATAGGGGCTGGTGCAATGTGATTTGGGCAGCTCCAACAGCTTCTTCTTCCTTTTCCGCCTCTTCTTCCTTTTCTGCCTCTTCTTCCTTTTCCGCCTCTTCTTCCTTTTCCGCTTCTTCTTCCTTTTCCGCTTCTTGTTCCTTTTCCGCTTCCTTTTCCGCTTCTTCCTTTTCCACTTCTTCCTTTCCGCTTCCTTTTCCGCTTTTCTTCCTTTTCCGCTTCCTTTTCCGCTTCTTCTTTTCCGCTTTTTCTTCCTTTTCCTTTTCCGCTTCTTCCTTTTCCGCTTCCTTTTCCGCTTCTTGTTCCTTTTCTGCTTCTTCTTCTTTTTCCGCTTCTTTTTCCGCTTCCTTTTCCGCTTCTTTTTCTGCTTCTTCCTTTTCCGCTTCTTTTTCCGCTTTCTTTTCCGCTTCTTTCTTTTCCGCTTCTTTTTCCACTTCTTTCTTTTCCGCTTCTTTTTCCGCTTCTTCTTTTTCCGCTTCTTCTTCCGCTTCTTCCTTTTCCGCTTCTCCTTCCGCTTCTTCTTCCGCTTCTTCCTTTTCCTCTTCTGCTTCTCCCGCTTCTTCTTCTGCTTCCTCCTTTTCCGCTTCTTCCTTTTCCGCTTCTCCTTTTCCGTTTCTTCCTTTTCCGCTTCTTCTTCCTTTTCCGCTTCCTTTTCCGCTTCTTTTCCGTTTTTCCTTTTCCGCTTCTTCTTCCTTTTCCGCCTCTTCTTCCTTTTCCGCCTCTTCTTCCTTCCGCTTCTTCTTCCTTTTATGCCTCTTCTTCCTTTTACGCCTCTTCTTCCTTTTACGCCTCTTCTTCCTTTTACGCTTCTTCTTCCTTTTCCGCTTCTTCCTTTTCCGCTTCTTTTTCCGCTTCTTCCATTTCCGCTTCTTCTTCCTTTTCCGCTTCTTCTTCCTTTTCCGCTTCTTCTTTTCCGCTTCTTTTTCCGCTTCTTCCTTTCCGCTTCCTTTTCCGCTTCTTCTTTTTCCGCTTCTTTTTTATCCGCTTTTCCTTTTCCGCTTCTTCTTTTCCGCTTCTTCCTTTTCCGCTTCTTTTTCCGCTTCTTTTTCCGCTTCCTTTTCCACTTCTTTTTCCGCTTCCTTTTCCGCTGTTTCCCGCTTCCTTTTCCGCTTCTTCTTCCTTTTCCGCTTCTTTTCCTCTTCTTTTTCCGCGCTCTCTTCCTTTTCCGCTTCTTCTTCCTTTTCGCTTCTTCTTTTTCCGCTTCTTCTTCCTTTTCCGCTTCTTTTTCCGCTTCCTTTTCCGCTTCCTTTTCCGTTTCTTCCTTTTCCGCTTCTTCTTCCTTTTCCGCCTCTTCTTCCTTTTCCGCTTCCTTTTCCGCTTCTTTTTCCGTTTCTTCCTTTCCGCTTCTTCTTCCTTTCCGCTTCCTTTTCCGCTTCTTCTTCTTTTCCGCTTCTTCTTCCTTTTCCGCTTCTTTTTCCGCTTCTTCCTTTTCCGCTTCTTTTTCCGCTTCTTTTCCGCTTCCTTTTCCACTTCTTTTTCCGCTTCCTTTTCCGCTTGTTTTCCCGCTTCCTTTTCCGCTTCTTCTTCCTTTTCCGCTTCTTTTCCTCTTCTTTTTCCGCGCTCTCTTCCTTTTCCGCTTCTTCTTCCTTTTCCGCTTCTTCTTTTCCGCTTCTTCCTTTTCCGCTTCTTTTCCGCTTCTTCTTCCTTTTCCGCTTCCTTTTCCGCTTCCTTTTCCGTTTCTTCTTCCTTTTCCGCTTCTTCTTCCTTTCCGCTTCTTTTTCCGCTTCTTCTTCCTGTTCTTTTTCCGCTCTCTCTTCCTTTTCCGCTTCTTCTTCCTTTTCCGCTTCTTTTTCCGCTTCTTCTTCCTTTTCCGCTTCCTTTCCGCTTCCTTTTCCGCTTCTTCTTCCTTTTCCGCTTCTTCTTCCTTTTCCGCTTCTTTTTCCGCTTCTTCTTCCTGTTCTTTTTCCGCTCTCTCTTCCTTTTCCGCTTCTTCTTCCTTTTCCGCTTCTTTTTCCGCTTCTTCTTCCTTTTCCGCTTCCTTTTCCGCTTCCTTTTCCGCTTCCTTTTCCGTTTCTTCCTTTTCCGTTTCTTCCTTTTCCGCTTCTTCTTCCTTTTCCGCCTCTTCTTCCTTTTCCGCTTCCTTTTCCACTTCTTTTTCCGCTTCCTTTTCCGCTTCCTTTTCCGCTTCCTTTTCCGTTTCTTCTTCCTTTTCCGCTTCTTCTTCCTTTTCCGCTTCTTTTTTCCGCTTCTTCTTCCTGTTCTTTTTCCGCTCTCTCTTCCTTTTCCGCTTCTTCTTCCTTTTCCGCTTCTTTTCCTTTTCCGCTTCCTTTTCCGCTTCCTTTTCCGCTTCTTCTTCCTTTTCCGCTTCTTCTTCCTTTTCCGCTTCTTTTTCCGCTTCTTCTTCCTGTTCTTTTCCGCTCTCTCTTCCTTTTCCGCTTCTTCTTCCTTTTCCGCTTCTTTTTCCGCTTCTTCTTCCTTTTCCGCTTCCTTTTCCGCTTCCTTTTCCGCTTCCTTTTCCGTTTCTTCCTTTTCCGTTTCTTCCTTTTCCGCTTCTTCTTCCTTTTCCGCCTCTTCTTCCTTTTCCGCTTCCTTTTCCACTTCTTTTTCCGCTTCCTTTTCCGCTTCTTTTTCAGCTTGTTTTCCCGCTTCCTTTTTCGCTTCTTCTTCCTTTTCCTTTTCCGCTTCTTTTTTCGCGTCCTTTTCCGCTTCTTTTTCCGCTTCCTTTTCCGCGTCCTTTTCCGCTTCTTTTTCCGCTTCTTCCTTTTCCGCTTCTTTTTCCGCTTCTTCCTTTTCCGCTTCTCCTTCCGCTTCTTCCTTTTCCGCTTCTTCTTCTTCTTCTTCCGCTTCCTTTTCCGCTTCTTTTTCCGCTTCTTTTTCCGCTTCTTCTTCCTCTTCCTTTACCGCTTCTTCTTCCTTTTCCTCTTCCTTTTCCTTTTCCTCTTCCTTTTCCGCTTCTTGTTCCTTTTCTGCTTCTTCTTCTTTTCCGCTTCTTTTTCCGCTTCTTCCTTTTCCGCTTCTTTTTCCGCTTTCTTTTCCGCTTCTTTCTTTTCCGCTTCTTTTTCCACTTCTTTCTTTTCCGCTTCTTTTTCCGCTTCTTCTTTTTCCGCTTCTTCTTCCGCTTCTTCCTTTTCCGCTTCTCCTTCCGCTTCTTCTTCCGCTTCTTCCTTTTCCTCTTCTGCTTCTCCCGCTTCTTCTTCTGCTTCCTCCTTTTCCGCTTCTTCCTTTTCCGCTTCCTCCTTTTCCGTTTCTTCCTTTTCCGCTTCCTCCTTTTCCGTTTCTTCCTTTTCCGCTTCTTCTTCCTTCCGCTTCCTTTCCGCTTCCTTTTCCGTTTCTTCCTTTTCCGCTTCTTCTTCCTTTTCCGCCTCTTCTTCCTTTTCCGCCTCTTCTTCCTTTTCCGCTTCTTCTTCCTTTTATGCCTCTTCTTCCTTTTACGCCTCTTCTTCCTTTTACGCCTCTTCTTCCTTTTACGCTTCTTCTTCCTTTTCCGCTTCTTCCTTTTTCCGCTTCTTTTTCCGCTTCTTCCATTTCCGCTTCTTCTTCTTCTTCCTTTTCCGCTTCTTCTTCCTTTTCCGCTTCCTTTTCCGTTTCTTCCTTTTCCGCTTCTTCTTCCTTTTCCGCCTCTTCTTCCTTTTCCGCTTCTTCTTCCTTTTATGCCTCTTCTTCCTTTACGCCTCTTCTTCCTTTTACGCCTCTTCTTCCTTTTACGCTTCTTCTTCCTTTTCCGCTTCTTCCTTTTCCGCTTCTTTTTCCACTTCTTTTTCCGCTTCCTTTTCCGCTTGTTTTCCCGCTTCCTTTTCCGCTTCTTCTTCCTTTTCCGCTTCTCTTCCTTTTCCGCTTCTTTTTCCTCTTCTTTTTCCGCTTCTTCTTCCTTTTCCGCTTCTTCTTCCTTTTCCGCTTCCTTTTCCGCTTCTCTTTCCGCTTCTTCCTTTTCCGCTTCTTCTTCCTTTTCCGCTTCCTTTTCCGCTTCTTCTTCCTGTTCTTTTTCCGCGCTCTCTTCCTTTTCCGCTTCTTCTTCCTTTTCCGCTTCTTCTTTTTCCGCTTCTTCCTTTCCGCTTCTTTTTCGCTTCTTCTTCCTTTTCCGCTTCCTTTTCCGCTTCCTTTTCCGTTTCTTCCTTTTCCGCTTCTTCTTCCTTTTCCGCCTCTTCTTCCTTTTCCGCTTCCTTTTCCGCTTCTTTTTCCGTTTCTTCCTTTCCGCTTCTTCTTCCTTTTCCGCTTCCTTTTCCGCTTCTTCTTCCTTTTCCGCTTCTTCTTCCTTTTCCGCTTCTTTTTCCGCTTCTTCTTCCTGTTCTTTTTCCGCTCTCTCTTCCTTTTCCGCTTCTTCTTCCTTTTCCGCTTCTTCTTCCTTTTCCGCTTCTTTTTCCGCTTCTTCTTCCTTTTCCGCTTCCTTTTCCGCTTCCTTTTCCGTTTCTTCCTTTTCCGCTTCTTCTTCCTTTTCCGCCTCTTCTTCCTTTTCCGCTTCCTTTTCCACTTCTTTTTCCGCTTCCTTTTCCGCTTCTTTTTCAGCTTGTTTTCCCGCTTCCTTTTCCGCTTCTTCTTCCTTTTCCTTTTCCGCTTCCTTTTCCGCTTCTTCTTCCTTTTCCGCTTCTTTTTTCGCGTCCTTTTCCGCTTCTTTTTCCGTTTCCTTTTCCGCGTCCTTTTCCGCTTCTTTTTCCGCTTCTTCCTTTCCGCTTCTTTTTCCGCTTCTTCCTTTTCCGCTTCTCCTTCCGCTTCTTCCTTTTCCGCTTCTTCTTCTTCTTCTTCCGCTTCCTTTTCCGCTTCTTTTTCCGCTTCTTTTTCCGCTTCTTCTTCCTCTTCCTTTTCTTCTTCCTTTACCGCTTCTTCTTCCTTTTCCTCTTCCTTTTCCGCTTCTTGTTCCTTTTCTGCTTCTTCTTCTTTTTCCGCTTCTTTTTCCGCTTCTTCCTTTTCCGCTTCTTCCTTTTCCGCTTCTTTTTCGCTTTCTTTTCCGCTTCTTTCTTTTCCGCTTCTTTCTTTTCCGCTTCTCCTTCCGCTTCTTCTTCCGCTTCTTCCTTTTCCTCTTCTGCTTCTCCCGCTTCTTCTTCTGCTTCCTCCTTTTCCGCTTCTTCCTTTTCCGCTTCCTCCTTTTCCGTTTCTTCCTTTTCCGCTTCTTCTTCCTTTTCCGCTTCCTTTTCCGCTTCC
Organism: Neogobius melanostomus; assembly: GCA_007210695.1. NCBI lineage: Eukaryota > Metazoa > Chordata > Actinopteri > Gobiiformes > Gobiidae > Neogobius > Neogobius melanostomus. The sequence goes on from VHKM01000346.1 coordinate 794,041, forward strand.
TTTTCCGTTTCTTCCTTTTCCGCTTCTTCTTCCTTTTCCGCCTCTTCTTCCTTTTCCGCCTCTTCTTCCTTTTCCGCTTCTTCTTCCTTTTATGCCTCTTCTTCCTTTTACGCCTCTTCTTCCTTTTACGCCTCTTCTTCCTTTTACGCTTCTTCTTCCTTTTACGCTTCTTCCTTTTCCGCTTCTTTTTCCGCTTCTTCCATTTCCGCTTCTTCTTCTTCTTCCTTTTCCGCTTCTTCTTCCTTTTCCGCTTCTTCTTTTCCGCTTCTTTTCCTTTTCCGCTTCCTTTTCCGCTTCTTCTTTTCCGCTTCTTTTTTATCCGCTTCTTCCTTTTCCGCTTCTTTTCCGCTTCTTCCTTTTCCGCTTCTTTTTCCGCTTCTTTTCCGCTTCCTTTTCCACTTCTTTTTCCGCTTCCTTTCCGCTTGTTTTCCCGCTTCCTTTTCCGCTTCTTCTTCCTTTTCCGCTTCTTTTTCCGCTTCTTTTTCCGCTTCTTCCTTTTCCGCTTCTTCCTTTTCCGCTTCTTTTCCGCTTCTTCCTTTTCCGCTTCTTCTTCTTCTTTTTCCGCTTCCTTTTCCGCTTCTTCTTCCTCTTCCTTTTCCTCTTCCTTTACCGCTTCTTCTTCCTTTCCTTTTCCTTTCCTCTCCGCTTCTTTTCCTTTCTGCTTCTTCTTCTTTTCCGCTTCCTTTTCCGCTTCTTTTCCGCTTCTTTTCCGCTTCTTTTTCCGCTTCTTTTCCGCTTCCTTTTCCGCTTCTTTTTCCGCTTCTTTTTCCGCTTCCTTTTCCGCTTCCTTTTCCGCTTCTTTTTCCGCTTCTTTTTCCGCTTCCTTTTCGGCTTCCTTTTCCGCTTCTTTTTCCGCTTCTTTTTCCGCTTCCTTTCCGCTTCCTTTTCCGCTTCTTTTTCCGCTTCTTTTTCCGCTTCCTTTTCCGCTTCCTTTTCCGCTTCTTTTTTCCGCTTCTTCCTTTTCCGTTCTTTTTCCGCTTCTTTCTTTTCCGCTTCCTTTTCCTCTTCTGCTTCTCCCGCTTCTTCTTCTGCTTCTTCCTTCTCCGCTTCCTTTTCCGCTTCTTTTTCCGCTTCTTCTTTTTCCGCTTCTTCCGCTTCTTCCTTTTCCGCTTCCGCTTCTTCCTTTTCCTCTTCTGCTTCTTCCGCTTCTTCTTCTGCTTCTTCCTTTTCCGCTTCTTCTTTTTTTTTTTTTTTTTAATTTCTTTATTTGAAATGGACAGTGCACATTAATCAACATGTGTTTTTTTAACATGTAAATGTGCCGGAGTTAGCCATATAGGCTAATTTTCATCCGTAGTCCCATGGCAGGTTGATGTCAAGAGAGGTAGAATAGGACATATAACAGGCACAAACATACAGCAAAACACTATCACAGAAACATAAAAAGACAGTGAATGAAGAATAACAACATATAGTTAAAAATGCAAGAAATAGGTAAATTCCGCTTCTTTCATTATTTTTGAACAATATTATTGGAATACTCAAATTGATACAGTATACAGTATATCTATTTCCCCCTACTTCGTCGACAGTATCTCTTCTTAAAGATCGGCAGTTCCTGAAATCTTTCTCAGACAATCTCGGACAATTATACTGTAGTGATGCAAAGGTACATGTTGTCCCACTTGTTGTTCGTTATTCTTATTGCTATTTTGATCTACTTAGCAGCCCCTATCAATCACTCATTCTCACATTCTTTGACAAAGTACAACAATCTAGTGTGAGTAACTTTGGCTCTACAGCTTAAAGCCCTACTGAGCCAATCTAATGTAAGACGTATATAACTTGATTGAAACAGCGTCTCGTGGCGAACTCTCATTTCTTTCTAATTGCGCCTTTCATCCGCCCGTCTGTATCTGTAGCTGTTATTGTCCGTGCCGCACCTTTTTCATCAAGGCCCAGACCAGTTTCAATCAGGCTTCTCCTCACAACATTAGACAGACTGAGCAGGCGTTTTTTTCTTTTTTTTTAAATATACCTTAAAGATGGCTGCCTTTATAGAAATTAAACATAGGAGTTGTAATATCCCTGCCTCTGAACGGCTCTCTATTGATGTGGCTTGAATAGAGACGTTTGCATATGAGCTTTTTGATTTGGTAAAACATCAAAGTTCTTTGTTTCAGGAGTTGGAACGAGGATGTCTTAAAGTTTGGGTCCGTTCACCTACATTTTTCAGATAAGCGTTGCTTCTCAAATTGCCGTGCATGGACTTCTTTTTTTTAAATTATTATTATTTTTTTCTTCTTTTAAATGTTTTTTTTTTATTGACATAAAACAAAGCTTACAAATAGCACAAAGACAAAGGAAGGATACACAAGGGTAAGGTATTAGATTGATACACATTTGATTCATTCTTGGGTTGTACACATGAATCAGTTATAATAATCGGTTGAACATAACAAATAAGAATTAAAACATGGAAAATTATGATGGTAACAAGTAACAGTAAAGAAACAATAATAATCGAGGTCGAGGTAAAGGTAAACTGAATAGGGTAGTGAACATGAGGAAGGCTAAACATTAAAGATTGACATCAAACAGACAATTATGATTAGGAAGAAGAAACAAACAAGAAACAACAGTAAAAAAATAAAAATAAAAATAATAATAATAATAATAATAATAATAATAAATTAAATAAATAAATAGATAAATATAAAATTGAAAAATAAGAAAACATAATATAGTCGTAATAATAACAGTCGTAGTATCATTCGCTTGTAATATAATTCTAGCATACATATTTATACAATTTCATAATATAATTCCATAATATAATTTCATAGAGTCGGGGATTCTGAGGTCAGAAATAGAATTGTTATACCCATATAATTCTATAATTACAAATTATATACATACACCCATAGTTATCATAAACACTGTATCTGTTTTTTATTATATTATCATTATATATTATGCTTTGCGCATGGACTTCTTTCGGGGTCATTCAAAATGTTTGACTTTGTTCAGTTTGAGAGCCACTGTATCTGGTTTTAGCACGATTCCGCAGACATACTTAATATAGGCTTTTATTTCTATATTTTTAATAGTTTAGGTTTTAGGACAGCCTTTAAGAGTTTTTAATTTCAATATATCTGTAGGACAGGGAAGCACTTTGTGAAGCTCTTTTGTCCAGTCTTCTCCTACATGTGCACATTTTTACACGTTAAAACCACATATTATGGAAACTGATTTGTCGGGCTGTTTATTCCTCATCAAAAACCAACCCGATGAAAACTGTGCCGTGTTTCATTTATTTCAAGTGCATAGTCATATTTTTCTATTTGTTCCTTTGTTTTTTTTGGCACCAGTGGAGTCGTGATTTTCTGACACAATTATAAATGTACAGTAGTTCAGGCCCAATTATTCCTCAATTAGGGCACAGATCTCCTTGTGCTTATACTCATTTGTTCTTTGTCACGTATATATTTTGACATTCTTGTTTGCAGCTGTGTGGTCGCCATGACACACTCCCTCTTCTCTCGCTCTGCACATTTGGATATCGGGAGGTTGTTAACGCGGGACGAGGTGCGAAAGCGGTCCCAGCCGGTTTGTTGTGGTAATTTGACACCTCGGAATAAAGGATTTGAGGTGTTGGACCGGACCGAAGAAATTAGACACACTACATTCTCAGATGAAGGAGAGACATAAAATACCAAAGAGGAAATGGGTGTGAATGAACATTACAGTCCATCATTTCATATTTCTGATGAACAAAATGGATCTGAAAAGTAAAGTAGACCAGACACTATTAACATTTTTGAACTGGATGAAAGTAATTAGATATTTGGTCGACGCGCTGTACATGAACATAAAGTAATATGAGAATAATAAACACACAGAACCGATATAATGTTGGAGTATGGGCTTTAATATTCTGGAAGTACAGAATGAAGTCCTGAAACTGTAGAAGAAGAAACATCTAAGCATCTTTAGCGTTTGTCAACTGATGAACCATCTGAGACACCAGAGACATAAGATAATCCTTTATTGATCTCACAATGGAGAAATTCACTTATTACATAACTCAGGGTGTGCAAATAGTTAAATAGTAGAAAGAGATATCTTATGTACAATGAGTAAAAGCAAAAATCTTAAGGGGCAGAAATATAAACAATAAACAGTGAACATTAGAACAGGCAATAAAGAGTAGAATATCAAGGTCAGCATTGGCACTGCAAAGTTTACAGTCCTAGTGGAGGTTATCAATAAGTGACGCTAATACAGGGAATAAAGTGACGTAGATACAGAGAATATTGCACGTAGTTTTGCAAAGGGGTTATTGCACATGTTACTTTACAGTCTTGTTGTACAGTCTGACAGCAGTGGGGATGAAGGCCTTGCGGTAGCGCTCAGTCGTGCACTGAGGGTGTCTCAGTCTGCCACTGAAAGAGCTGCTCAGCTCCTCTACAGTCCTGTGCAGTGGGTGGGAGGTGTTGTCCATGATGGAGGTGAGCTTGGCTAATACCCTCCTGTCATAGTAGGAGGGCATCAGAGTAAAAATCAGGTCATTTCCTCTATTTAGTCAGGACTATTAGCAGTGACGTGGGCTGAGGTTTGTTGCAGGTGAGGCACATGTTGTATAGCCTCCAATATAAAGTCAACAAAAATGCAGGACAATGCAATACACTGTCTCTGGTAACTGTACAAATGTTTCTTACTTTGAAATGCAGCATTTTCCACATGGTCAGCGGCAGTGCAGCAGAGGGGCTTTTAAAACGCAGTTTAAAGTCAAATAAGCAGGTTAAATGTCTCGTTCTTGTGCCAGATTGTTTATCCAGATGATAGAAAACTAAGGCACAGAATGGGAGAGAGAGCGCTAAGTGAACGAGCCGAGGTCAGCGTGTGCGGGACGCCGCCGCAGCTCCGCCCTCTTTACACCATATCAACAACTGAAACATTTGGGCGTTTTCAACCATGAAGCTGATTCAAGTCATAGGAAATCCTTATCATCGTCAGAAAAGGGATTAGATTTTATAAAGCTTATTGCATTTTTTCATTTAGTTTTTATTGTATTTATTTATTTTCACTGACTATTAGAGCAGTGGTGGCTGGTCCATAGGGGGCGCTGGGGCACCGCCCTCTCTAAAATGTTTCTAAAAATATCATCATTATCTTATATCAATACTACAAAAAATTGCATTATATTTTGCGGAAAAGCCTTTCTGAGATGTATTTAAGATGTATTTAAAAAGTGTTAAAAAGTGGATTCATTTATTACTGTGTGTGAATGCATCGTCTCAAATGGAAGTTCGCCGGTCTGCTGTGAGTACATACGAGCCCCTGAACTTTTGGACAGTGACTGGAGGCTTCTCTCTTAGTGGCCGCCGTAACTTTCCTCCTGGGACGCAAGAATTGCACCCTACAGTAGACACTCCCACTTTGATAAGCAGCCAATTCATATTTGCTACTGAGTTTTTTGTCTGATGTAGTTGAACAACGGAGCTGTCAATCATTGTAATGTCACCCACATGTCACGGATGTGTCTCGACTGTAAACAATACGAGTAGCTTGTGTGGTTAGCAGCGCTGTGCTACGAACCCAGGGGAGTAAAAACTTCTCATTTGAGATACGGGAGAGGCTTCGTGTTGTTGTCTGAGAGGAGGTGAAAGGATTGTGTCTGACTTATGGACTTTGACAACTTTCTTCAGTAAGAAGTCATGTCTAAACGGACTTTGCTGGAGGTAGCATTACGATGCTAACTAGCTCGTCTGCTTTACCATGGATCTATTATAATAAACGGCTTTAGCTACTGCTTGTTTATTTCAAACTTTGGGACAACCACCGCTGGCTTGGCAGACAGTTATGTCCCAGGACGTGGACATTTGATGGAGAGAAGATTCAGGACCGTGAGGAGCGTGCGACAGAAGATGCGAGGGGAACGTCATCCATTCATTGAGGAGGAGCTCAGGTGCTACGGAGAGGTCTCTCATCATCAAACATAAGCTGCACTGTTATTTCGACAGAACATCTGTTCATTTGTCTGACAGTCTGACAGTTTAAAGTTTAAACCTGTGGCTCTGAGGCACCTGGAAACGCCTCCTGTCTTTGTTCTGGTTCTGTACAAAACGCAAATCATCTCGTACTTAGTGGTGCAAAACAAAAACATGTATAGTGATTATCTTTGCACTTTTCATTTCTTTTCATTGACAGAAAAAAGATTTTTAAAAAGTACAAATTAATATCATGCTTCTTTATTGTTTAGTTGTGTCTTTTGATAATATTCTCCACAAAATGATAAAATAAAATGCTCTAAAGATAACCCTCTGCCTTTTTCAGGTTAACAACAACAATGTTTATAACTATCTTTTTAAAATATAATTGAAAGTTGAACCCCCCTGGTTTTCACATCACCAGCCGCCACAGTATTAGAGCAGTTTTTATCAACTAAAAAGTGTCTTGAGGATTATGAGCTGATGCACACATTTAAAACAATGTCCACAGTCTGTGCGTGTTTAGAGGGGTAGACTCCTTCTGGACACTGGCAGCTGCCTCTGCAGATCCAGGCTCAGAATAAATACGGGATGAATCCATCGTATACAGTGAGGGACAGTTGGCCACCTTGGTGTGACGTCAGAGAGGTGAGGCAATAGGTAAAGTGGAACAGACTCTTCTTATTGATTGGCTTTACTCCCTCTCTCAACATTAGTGAGTATCCAGTTCTGGAATTCCTGACAGTGTGGTGAATGTCAGCCATTTGGACCAGTTACGGATGGAGACTCCGCAGAATTCTCCGGCCACAATACATTTACACAGCTCTTGGCCCCCTCATATGTGTACACATTGCAAAACAGTCCACCTCCCGCCCCCGCGTTACCTTCCCTCCTGTCCGCCGTGTCTTCTCGTACTCGTGCTGCTTCCTGCCAGGCCTGGAGTGTCTCCGCCCGGGGCTCTCTGCGGCGCCAAAGAGCCCCCCGCTGGGCCATAATCTTATCAAGGCAGCCAAAACAATTGTAATCATTTTAGCGAATGAGTCGTGTCCAGCCCCCCATTGACTGTGACATCTCCGGGCGGCGGCTAACGACCATCTTACGAGCGCGGCGGAGGGGAGCGAGCCTGAATGGTGCTTAAGGGACTTTTTAATACTGAATGCAGCGGCAGATAATTGCGCTAAAAGGCGACGCGGGGTTAGGGTTGTTTTGTTACACGATAATTTGCGCTCGTTAGAAGAAGAGACGTCAGGGCGATGATATTGAGGGGGATAAAAGGACTCTGGTGACCAACAAAAGGGTGGAAATGGATAGAGTTCGATGTCGATTGTGCGAGCTTGCAGGTTAGGGAAATTAGCCGTCTGGGTTAAATGTATAGGTGCATTAAAAAAAACGTGGTATGACGAGGGTGGGTTGGATTAGGTCAGGTGTCCATCATTTGGACAGCTCATGTGCCTCTGTTTTGTGGATAAAGTTAGGCCATGTTCACTTTTGGTTCACTTGCAAAGAATCCTGGTGCACATCCTGGGAAAAGCTAGAGCCAATGGGAGCAGATAAATAGAAAACAACTGCCTTTTTTTTTGCGTGTGAGGGACAAAGGCAGAGAAAAGTTACATAAATGCAGCACATTTAATCGGATCGTGTGATTGTTTTGATCATTGATCATGTTCTTGGTGACTTATGTAACATCATTTGATTGGCTAGGAGCATCTCCTTTGAGCTCCTCTCTCTCTGGTGAAATTGTACTCCTTTTTAAAGAGGGGGTATTATGCTTTTTTCAATCACATAGCACCAGTCTATAGCATACTACAATGATGACGTAACCTTCTGTTGGTCTGTATATGCAGTAAATTAAAATAACTGCCTTGAATAAAATTGCTGTACTGAACGTCTTGAAATAGGCCTCTGTCTCTTTAAGAAGCTTTCCGACACGCCCCCTTCAGCACACTGCTGTGGCATCTAAACAACACTACTGTGCGGGGAGGGGGCTCTGCTGAGCTGAGGAGCAGTGGTTGGTGGCTTGGCTGGTGACGAAAGGTCTAGAGGCGTCTCCAGGAGGTGGGGGCGTTCCTAGGAGGACTGAGGCATAGCTACACCTAAAATGGCTGCCGTCTAAGTTTTTACTGATTACTCAAAAATATGTGAATGAGCCAAGGCAACACTCCAGGCATGTGTTTAATGAGGGAATGACATAATAACATGATATAAAGCTTGAAAAAGTCGATTTTACATAATACCCCCCCTTTAAATTGTATTTTTTATTGTGTGCAGCGCTTTGGTCAACTTTGGTAGTTGTAAGGCGCTTTAGAAATAAAACTTGATTGATTGATTGATTGATTGATTGGCAGGTTTGTGTGTTGGCTGGTTGGGGATCATGGTGCTGTCTATGCAATAAAATACTGTCGGCTTCATCTTCCAACAAGCCATGCCACACACAAGATAAAGCAGGATATACTCAAGAGTCTGCACAAAAAGGGTCCCACAGTCTACTACAACTATTTCCCAACCAGGGGTATGGGGACAAACAGGGGTACCTGAGGAATGATCAGGGGGTACTTAGAATTATTTCAAATTAAAAATGTCTGCGTACACTGGTAGCCCCCTAGGAGAGACCAACAGGCCCGGTTTGAACCGTGAGGCCGTCCTTCCGTGGACCCACCACCTGCAGAAGAGCCATGGGGCCGTGCTATGTGACCTGGGCAGCTCCAACTGCCCCACACCCGGCAACGGACAAGTGGAAGAAAATGGATGGATGGATGGATAAAAATGAAAATGAAACTAACTGCTATTAGAACATTATTTTGACAGGAAACGCTACATTGGGAGGAAAATGTATGTGTAAACGCTTTGGAATGTCTGCCTAAATTGGTCATAAAATGTGGTCTGAGCTTCCTCAAAATCATAAGAATGATTAAACAGTGTCTGCTTAAACTAATACCACCCACACATTTACATTTGATCATATTTTTATTGACCATAACATGTAAACATTCACAGGACAGGGAGGAAATAGTAAGTGAACTCAGGAATCTCGCTGAACTGCAACAGTTTTGTAAAGAGGGTTTTGATGTTGGTGTGCTGTTCCAAGTTTATCAAGATAGTTTGCAGAAAAACCTGAGACATTCACAACAGCGTGGAATAAGTAAGTGATCTCTTGTATTAAATAGCTGGCTGACCCTTCTTCTGCAGCAATAACTGCTTTGACGCTCACAACGATCAGGATGAATGTTGTGGCATGACTTTTATTTTAGGGGAAAAACATATTCCAATCCACTTTTGGGTTGACAGAACAGAATAGAAAGTAGAAATGCAAAAATAAATAAATAAATAAACGGAATAAAAGATGACTTTTTCTGGTGAAATTTTGCCATTCTAGCTCATCCCTATCTCCAACATTATTTTTGTTTTTCCAACAAAAGTGCTACACTGCACAACATTGCCTAAAGGCAACAAACTGAAAAAGCACAGTTTTAGTAAATAAACACAAACAAAAAACATATGTAAACAATCTAATATGCTTCTTGACATATTCATGCACATGCACATATTTATTTTATCAGGTCATTCCAAATCAAACCTGTAGTAAAGTGATAATTATGTTACCGTTATATGGCACATGTGTCACCTGTGAATGTTATTCCTGAAAGGACTGCTCCACCCCTACACAAATGCTCCTACCTACTTCAGCCCTGATTTCATTGGACAGAAACATGTCTGGTAACATTATAAAAAAATTAAATAAATTAAAAGCCAGTAAGAGCCAAAAGGGTGGCTTGTTGCCTGAGGGCAACGTTATGCCATAGAGGGTTAGACCATTCCTCTTTACAAAACTGCTGCAGTTCAGCGAGATTCCTGAGTTCACTTACTTTTTCCTCCCTGTTCAAAATGGGGCTAAGGTCTGGACTCTGTGGTAAACAATCCATCTCACGCTCCCTGAACCACTCTTTCACAACGTGAGCCCCATGAATCCTGGCTTTGTCGTCTTGGAATATGCCCGTGCCATCAGGGAAGAAGGAATCTATTGATGGAATCAGGATGGGGAAATATGCAGGGTATCAAACTTCCGACTATCTATAACTAACTTTTTACCGCATTTCTTCCCACACAGTCACAACTGTCTCACACCAAGCATCCATCAAAACTTGAGATCCCTGCCAATCACATTTATAACACTTCACTCAAATGCAGAAGACGCTCTCAAATCTTTTATCATGCAGAACTTGCTTTAAAATGCAAGAAAACCTCTAGATTAACAGACTTTCCTGGTTCCCCTGTTGAAAATGGGAACAAAGTTATTTGGTTTTACAACATTGCACGAAACCACCGTGATTTCGTCTTCAAATCTCGTCTTTTTTCCCCTCCATAGTTTATTTCCAACCCATTGCTCTCCAAAAGCCTCTCGAGAGTTAATGGCAGCAAACCACTGTGTAGACAACAATAGGCCCAATGACTTTGTGAATAAAACATGGCCTCTCCTTTCCTAAGAAGTGATGAGCGGTCGCGGCTAACGCCAAAGGTCGCCCGCGCGTCCTCATTGGTAGAAATCACTCGGAGAAGCAATCATACGCTCGTGGAATCGATCGCGGCCGCACACGGCGGAGTATCATGGCCACAATTACAGGCCGGTGACTGGTTCGGGCCCGTGCAGGTGCGCCGGGCCCCGGGAAAGAGGGTGATCGCCTGTGAATGCTGACAGATAGACTATAATTTTCATTACTGGAAAGGCAGCATCCAGCAATTTACGCGCAGTATTTTTTCGATGTGTAGCTCATACCTCGTAACAACTGCCCCCCCCTCCACCCCCCAAACTGTCATCAAGCCACCATAATATGATGGAAGAGCGTGATGTCACCAGTTAGAGGCTCGGCCGAAAACATTTGGAGCCAATTATGTTTCACAAGGTCGGATCATGGAACAATTTTGCAGACGTGACTTTTTGGATGTTGTTTTTCTTCAGTCACAGTAGAGACAAAAAAACGTTGAGTGTGGTCACATGTACACAATAACAGATATTTGTTCATAATATTTCTAATATACAGTTTTAAATCATTTAATAGAATTAGGAAAATGCTTTTAGAAAGATTTAGAGATATCACTTTGCGACTTCAGCTAAAGGTTACTGACGTTGATCAAATTTTTCAGGCCGACTCCCAAAATGACCAAACCACCAACTCGAGATCCCCCACACTGGAAAAAAAGCTATCTATTCTTTGACCTTTCTCCTGGATTTTTTGTTTTTTATCCGTAGGTGGAGTAGTGAACCTCATTGATGTCTCTGCTTCTACTGGACAGAGTTAACGCTGTTTCGAAGGTGGTGCATCTAGCGATGCAATGTGGGAATGCAACCATCCTGGGCCGGCAACATGGAGTCGCTGAGTGCGGCTTTAAGTGTTCAAGGTCATTTATTTTATTTTAAGTGACTTAAAGGTGCATTATGGAACTTTTTCTGGTGAGAGGCTCCGTCAGCAGAAAAAACCTTCCACACAAATGACCCTGGAGCGTCTTAGAGACCACGGTGATGGAAAGTAAAGGCACCATGCTGACCACTCATACAGCTGCTGGGTCACTACAAGGTCAAATACGCACACATATCTATTTTTTATTTATAAAAAGTTGCATAATGCACCTTTAAAGGACCTGTATCATGCTATTTTAGCCATTCCAAAGTAAAGTATAGGCATTTATATGATATATTGTACCTCTATCACTATGGAGTACTCATTTTTGAGAGAAATATAAGTATTTTTGGGGGTATTTTCCCTACCCGGAAGACAAGACGCTTCGATTCAGTTAACTCCGCCCCTCTCTCTGCTCATTCCACATTTGCAGTATTATAAATATAAATATCACTGCAAAAAGTGAAGTTACTTCACATAATGCAGTTATAGGAAGTTGACATGTGCAACACAGTTTCATAAATGGCTAACACACACGCTAACACACACGCTAACACGCGTTTTGATTGACTCACCGCTCAGCCTGGCCTTCCCATCGGGTTATGAGAATGCGTTGGTTATAAAAGTTAATCCACTTTGATTCTGGCCAAGGTTCACCAAGCATCCATCAGGTTGGTTGATAAAGTCGCTGAATCCCGGAAAGAAATTCCAACTTCTGGCGAGTGCACTCTTCTTTAGGAAGGTTGAATAGTCCTGTTCCTCTCGTAGCCAAACGCACATCCGTGACATTATCGTTCGGTAAGAAAAAAGAACAGGCGTGTCCAGAGTAGGTTAGAAAGAGCTCAGTCTTCACAAACAACACTTCTGCTCCGATCCATGGATCCTCCGGCCGGGGTGCGTTTGTTTACCCTCCTGGGACAGCAAAAATAATGAAAAAGCTGTTTTATAAATTAAAATCAGGCCGTAAGGCATTACATTACAGACGTCGAGCACTTCCGTTCCTTTGTGACGACACAACTGAACAGCTCAGTGGTTTACCAGGAGAGGGCGGAGCAGCTGCTCAGAGAGCAGGATTCAGGAGGATTACTTAGAACTGCATTAATGAAGCCAAAAACCGCTCTGGGGGTGTTTTTGATAAGGAAATAGCATAACAACATGGCTAAAAGCTCCAAAAAGTCGATTTTGCATGATATAGCGCCTTTAAAGCTTGTTCTATTGGCAATCTTATTTCAAGACAGTCCAAACCTGCTCAAATTATTCAGCATTAAATGTCTCAATTGAGGCACTATTCAAGCCATTTTTCTAAGATAAGATGACACTTTGCCAATGCACCGAAATATGTAATCAGCATTTATAATCATTTCAGCTTTTTTCACGTTTGTTTGAATACAACATTTTGATATTTGGCTTATTGTAGCTCAAATATACAGTTTTCAATCAAAAGTACGTCCAAATCCGTGTTATAAATAAAGTTATATGAAACTTGCCTTGGTAAGTGCAGTAGGTGTGGCAAATAGATCCGAGGCACTCTGATGGAGATTAAAAGTCCTTTATTAGGAGAAAGGATGCGCCAACGCGTTTCGACCAAAACAACTGGTCTTCTTCAGAGCATTGTGTGATAAATATTTGAATAAATATTTGAAATGTTGTCTTGAAATCAGCCCCTTACGTCACTGTCCCGAGACCCCTGCTTTGGGAATTCCTGACATCGATGAAAGATATTGTCCATCGTTATTTTCCTATGGAGGTACAGTAAGACATTTTATTTGTGAAGTGATTGAAAGAGCCAGGTTTACCTTCCCTGTCTTGTTGACCTGTAATGGTTCTCAAACTTTCCACACCAAATGCAACTCCTTTGAAATATCACTAGGCCTACGGAATATGATCAAATCAAGACCAGGCCAGGCCTAAAAAGGGAGGGTATAGACTAGATCTCGTAAGTTTAAGAACCATAGTACAGTGGTTCCCAAAGTGGGGGTCGCAAGATGGTTTTAAGACAATATTTTGTTTACATTTCAGACAATGAATTAGATTTATTTTTGATTGAAAACAGCACACTTTATTCAGGCCAAATGGGAAACTTGCAATAGAAACTGATAAAGTATTGGGCCAAGGGTGAGGTGCAATAGTTTCTGCACTTTAAGGCATTCTTCCTTCCTTGTGCTGTAAATGATGTAACTTTCCCTGTGATGTGTGACTTTGACTTGTTTAATAAAACGATGTGAACTGTGAGGATGTGAGAAACATAAGCTCTGGTAGTGATGTGCCCGTGATGTCCAGAAAGGATACAGTATCTGCTGTCTGGAGACAATACAGGCTTATCTGATCTTATATTTTAGTGAAAGCCAAAAGTCAAAATACAGCATCCAAACTAACATCATTAAACCAGATTTTTAATGTTTTGCACTGGTGATGGGAGTTACGGCTCTTTACTGGGAGACCAGTCTTTGGCAGCCGTTCATTTCAAAGAGCCGTTCAAAAGACTGGCTCTTTAATTTTAATAACACTCTTGCAGATAACTCACAATATCTAAGACGCGATCAATAAAAGGAACTTTTAATTGAATTTAAATAATCTAAAATGATATTTATGCTTTGAAAAACATGTTTGTGAATCAAATCTTGTGCCACAACTAATAAACTAATATTTTTGGTGCATTTAGCTTTGACTTTAGTGCAAAAAGCTTGCTGCTCCGATGTTGGGCTGATTCTTGTGTTCGTTTGGGGGAGTTCTGGGTCAAATCGTCTGAAAAAAATAAATAAAAGATCTGTGTCTTTTCACAACTGAGATCCGGATCGAACCGTTCACCTTAAAGAGCCGCTCGCTCATGAACATGACAGCACTATTTTGCACCTTCAATTATTATAAAGGCTAATTACATTTTGCAGATTCGGGTCTGAGTTGTGGGTTGAGTGATTTTAAGGTGAAGGTGCTTTAATTGTCTTTATACAGTAGTTCCCTGCCATAGCGGTACCACAGAGTGAGAACTTACCACCTCTTTAGGCGTACTATTTTACGTGAATAATGTTGCTTTAAGTGCATTTGCTGCTTTCCCATAACAATCTTGACATTGAGGAGTGTCTTAATGCACTGCTATGACTTCAGCCCTGTCCTGCTCGGAGTTCACCATCACTAAATCGGAATAACAAGCAGAGATCAAAAAAGTGGCAAATGTTTTTAAAGAAGCGGAGGTTTAGTCCTGGAAGGTTAGAACGCGCTGTATATACACTTAGCTTCAAATGTGGTGCCAAGGGTGGGAGCTGGCGCTGTGTGTGCTGGGCCTTTCTCAAGCTCCTGGTAAGCCTTCAATTAAACGCAGACTACCTTTTTCAAGTCGCTAATCCTCTTACAGTGTGGGAGCCGAGACTTTTGCCATTGGGGAGAGTGCGCACGGGGGTCTGGCTCTAACCTCAGTGCGGGCGCGGCGTGTTGGTGGCTGCCTTCGCTGTGCCCTGCGAGCTACCTGCTTAAGATGACAAAGGAGAAGCTTTGTGTGGCTGCCCAAAGCCACAATATGTTTACATTAGAGCTTAGGGATGACGGCGGCTTGATATGTGATGCTGTTTGGGGAAAAAAGTGTATTGTGTAAATATTTAAAGGGACTATGTTATCCGAAATGCACTTTTTGGAGATTTGTTATAATATCTATCTTGTTTTTAGCGGCCGCCTTAGTCTTTCTTTTGGAGGAAAAGACTTTTTGTTGTAGTCACATTTTAGTCATTTCTAAATGTGATATAAGTGTTAGTATTTCAATTTAGGTGAATAAACATTGGAAATAAGTATTGGAAATGTGGATGAAGGCTTCAGACATTACTCCACAATAGGCAAAAGCTCTCCTCATCCTCTGATCATCACTTTGAGTTTTTTTTTTTAATCAAAAGCGCCATCTGCACATTCGTTCATCAACATACTTTCTGCGTTCATATACTACGGTATGTAATTGGAGACAAAACTGTCCTGAGAAAAGATAAAGTCCCAGTCGTGCGCTCACACCATGGAGCTATGAGGTGAAGACACCCCTGCAGCAGGTCTGTGGTAGACCTAGGCCGACCCTGGCCCAGGACACCTCCACAGGGAAACACCCGCGAGGCTTTTGAAACAGATACCCTGGAATCTCATCCTCTTTAGACCAGGGCTTCATCAACCCTCTCTGTCCGACCCAGCTGTAAAAACAAAATCAATCATAAAAGATATTATCAAGCACCTTTGTCTTTGTTAGTTGACCTCAATTCACAAATCTATGGCTTTGCAGTGTGGAATTATATATCAAATACATTATTTTTCAAATACATGAACCTTTGTCGTCTCGAACCAGAAAACAGAACCATGATGCTAATCTATTCCATTTGTATCATTTATTTGAGTTGCAACAACCGAGTCACTTCTAACAGCATCAAAACGTATAGATTTTTTTTTTTCCGGTATGTGCTTTCAATACTTTAAAGAGAGGGTATTATGCTTTTTTCAATCACATAGCACCAGTCTATAGCATACTACAATGATGACGTAACCTTCTGTTGGTCTGTATATGCAGTACATTAAAATGCTCTCTCAAAATGGCTGTACTGAACGTCTTTAAATAGGCCTCTGTCTCTTTAAGAAGCTTTCCGACACGCCCCCTTCAGCACACTGCTGTGGCATCTAAACAACACTACTGTGCGGGGAGGGGGCTCTGCTGAGCTGAGGAGCAGTGGTTGGTGGCTTGGCTGGTGACGAAAGGTCCAGAGGCGTCTCCAGGAGGTGGGGGCGTTCCTAGGAGGACTGAGGCATAGCTACACCTAAAATGGCTGCCGTCTAAGTTTTTACTGATTACTCAAAAATATGTGAATGAGCCAAGGCAACACTCCAGGCATGTGTTTAATGAGGGAATGACATAACATGATATAAAGCTTGAAAAAGACGATTTTACATAATACCCCCCTTTAATTTTTTTGTAGTGCCTAAACTTTACCTTTCGTCTCAGCTCCTTCTTCGCCACAACCCTTCGATACAAGCTCATGACTGCAGACGCTGCATCTGCCTGTCAGTCGCCTCCACTTCACGACAGTGGTGTATCCTCATCAGAAACAGAGCCTCCGTGGTGATTACTGTCACTCCCACAGTTCAGAATAGTCTTCGTCTCCAGAGATCAAATACAGTACGTGCCCACTTTCATACGTCTCTACAATCCATGAATCTGCTCTGCCTGACCCTGACGGTGCTCGGATGGTCTTCACTACACAGCTTGTTTTGTTTGTTCAAACCCAGGAAACATTGCTGGCTATACACAGTTAACCAATCCACCCATTTGCAAAAGTAGTCCTGAGGAAATGAGTCCTGGAAATGCACTGCCAGGCGTGATTTTCTGGGTTTATTTCTCCAAATTGCAGTTTAAAGTGGGATCAGGGTTATTTGAGGTGGGCAGCGGCAAAAGAAAGGAAAACTCTAAGGCGAGAGGCTGCAGGTGAATAGGGGAACTTTTTAAATTTAGAGATATCAATTTGAGACTTTGGCTGCAGATTACTGGCATAAATGTAAGGGGGAAATTTGTAGCGAGTTTTCTGTCATTTTGTATTTCATCCAAAAATAAGGTGTTTTAGATTTAAAATAAGATATTTATTATTGGATAAATATCGTAATAATCGTTTTTCCACAAACAAAACTGAACAAATCAAGCTAGGAATTATATATCGAAAAATCCCTCTGCAAAAGGATCTGTATCATGCTATTTTAGCTGTTCCAAAGTAAAGTATAGGCATTTATATGATATATTGTACCTCCATCACTATGGAGTACTCATTTTGAGAGAAATATAAGTATTTTCTGGGGTATTTTCCCTACCCGGAAGACAAGACGCTTCGATTCAGTTAACTCCCCCCTCTCTCCGCTCATTCCACATTTGCAGTATTATAAATATAAATATCGCTGCAAAAGTGAAGTTACTTCACATAATGCAGTTATAAGGAGTTGACATGTGCAACACAGTTTCATAAATGGCTAACACACACGCTAACACACACGCTAACACACACGCTAACACACACGCTAACACATGTTTTGATTGACTTACAGCTCAGTCTGGCCTCCCCATCATCGGGCGTTTACGTTATGAGATCGCGTTGGTTATAAAAGTGAATCCACTTTGATTCTGGCCAAGGTTCACCAAGCATCCATCAGGTTGGTTGATATAGTCGCTGAATCCCAGAAAGAAATTCCAACTTCTGGCGAGTGCACTCTTCTTTAGGAGGTTGAATAGTCCTGTTCCTCTCGTAGCCAAACGCGCATCCGTAACATTATCGTTGGGTAAGAAAAAAGAACAGGCGTGTCCAGAGTAGGTTCGGATCCTCCGGGGGTGTGTTTGTTTACTCTCCCGGGACAGCACAGACGCGTCGGAGAGTTCCTTTTTTTTCTTTCTCTCTTACAACAAAAATAATGAAAAAGCTGTTTATAAATTAAATCAGGCCGTAAGGCATTACATTACAGACGTAGAGCACTTCCGTTCCTTTGTGACGACACAACTGAACAGCTCAGTGATTTACCAGGAGAGGGCGGAGCAGCTGCTCAGAGAGCAGGATTCAGGAGGATTACTTAGAACTGCGTGAATGAAGCCAAAAAACGCTCTGGGGGTGTTTTTGATCAGGAAATAGCATAACAACATGGCTAAAGCTCCAAAAAGTCGATTTTCCATGATATAGCTCCTTTAACATATTATTGAGTCCAAGTTTAGAGTCTGTAGGTGCTACTTAAAGTGCATATGACACATTAGAAACAATTTTTGCTAAGACATAGTCAACACAATTATATTTTAGATTTTGCTCAAAGTTGTATCCAGATTTCTTTAGTTGACCATTTTTGTGATGTTCATAGTTTTACTTCCTTATTGGACACTGACAGGAAGTGACATAGGTAGAGGCAAACTATTTTAAACTGTTGCCGTGCCGACCATGTTATGTCAATGTCAAATGAGTCAAACTTCTCTGAACTTGACCTTTATCTATGTCACTTCCTGTCAGCAGCTTAACAGTTCAAATAAAAATAACCTTTCTTCCCAACATTTCTTCATTAATTTGCTGCTTCACTGAAATAAAAATGATAATTATGACTTACAACAGATGTTATTCATCTAAATAAATCATCTTTTCAAAAGCATTCAAACCTGTCATATGCACTTTAATCAGAGATGTTGTCGCACCAATGTGAAAATACATTTTGAGAAAATGGCCCTTGAAATGACAAATTCCCATAAATCTCTATGTGACATGGATACTCGTGTAACAGAGCCCAGGGACACTGGTTACCAACTGTTGCTCTGAATTACTGATTCTCTGAATGATGCTATGGACTAAACTTTTCTATTTACAATGGAACAAGTGTCTGTGTCAATTTAAACGAACCAGTGTGACCTTACTGGAGGTTCTTTTGTTTATGGTCAATTTCCGGGCTGACCACCCTGCTTTATTTAATTTAGCCAATACCACTACTGAGCTGCACCACCCTGTCGCATATAGAGAAAGATGAAGATTATTCTTCGTATTAATTTTTTGTTTCTAGGTGAAAGTTTATATGTTAAGAGACCGCACCCCCCAAAACAGCCCCGTTTACATTACTGCCAAGACAAAACATTCGGTAAAAGCTGCTCTTCAATCTCCCCGGCCTTATTATTGAGCCCCCTTTAGCGCCGCGGCTCCTGCTCTCAGCCTGCCCCCTCCCCTTCATCGATCGGGAAATGAGCCAGACTGCGTCGTGAAAAAGAGAGGGGCGTTTCTGCCGCAACGGCCGAATGACGTGCATCGACCAGTGTCTGTCACACCAGGCCAAACCGGGCTGGACTACAGTCTCACAGCAACAAAGGATAAATACACTCAGGGTTTGGGAATCGGAAGGGTGATCTTTGTAGCGGGGCTGTGGTTTTATATAGTCGTATAAAACATTATCCAAACACACGGCGCTTCCTCTCCCGCTCGGAAAACATCGCAAACAGGCACGCCTTTTAATTGAAATCAGCCAAAGTTAGAACGGGACTGATTTTTACCTAAGCATGTGTGAATAAAACCGTACGCCACATTTAATGAGAAGAGGCTATCGACTGTCTGACAAATCCCTTTAAGTGCACACAGCTTTCACTTGTTTTGGGTAAAATTACTCAAAGATAAAAGATTCAGCTCTTTTCACGAATGAGATCCAACTCGAATCGTTCTCCTTAATAAAGAGCCGCTCAAAAAAAGAGCCGATTAGGTACTGAGCGTCATGTCACTGGCTATGTTTTCAAGGCCAGAAAAATCTGATAACCCAATAATCAGATCTGATGTGTTTATATTCACTTCAGAAAACGGAGAATCTAAAACTCTGGTTCTGCATGAGCCCGAGCAAAAAACAAGTAAAAACAAGTTTTTGGCCAAGTTTCTCGAGTGGCTGTCAAGAGACAGAGACTGGGTCAAACCAAACTCCAAGATTTCTGATGCTCGACTGAACCGAGGAGCCCAGAGAACCAAGGTGGTTCACAATCGAGGGGATTTTTTGCTCTGGAGCAATTATCAAAGTCTCAGTCTTTTAAGAATTGAGCTGAAGGAAGTTTTCACAAAGCCACGACTTTACACTTGAAAGACAATCCATTAACTCTGACAGTCTGTATATCTCTGACTCCTTAAACGAAAAGTACAGTTAAATATCATCAGCATAGAGATGATAAGACACATTTTTAAAAAGGCTAATGATTTTTCCAAGAGGGCTGATGTACAACAAAAACAAAATTGGCCCCAAGATGGTTCCCTGAGGAACGCCATGCAGCAAAGGAGTGGCTTCAGACATAATGTTATTTAACACACAGAGAATGTTCTATTGGTCAGATAGGACATCAACCACTTCAGGACTGTCCCAGATATTCCAAAGTCAGTAGTTGTTGTACTAGCTGTAGAGGCAATCTGTAAATACTTCAACCTAGAACTCGACCCATACCTGTGAGGATGGAGCCGTATTTTGCATATGTGCAGCAGATCTAACCACTCGACTATCGGCGGCACACTGTGCTTTACCATTAAACTAATTTAGGATTTATTTCATGGATAACGTTTTGTCTATAGAATTTTTATTAAAATATTTCAGTCTTTGTACCATATCTTTTAATCTTTGTGACTTTAGTTTGTTCTTTTTGCTTTATTTTCCTGTTAGTTATGCACAAGTGTGAAAGATCAGAAAGAATCAGACTAAATATTTATCAGATAATGTATAACAGGTTATGCTGCTTACATGTCTCTTCAATAATCTGAGAACTCCATGCGGCACTCTACTTCCCAACACGGTTTAATCGTCCTCTGCATTATTTAAAGCCATAAACCATGAGCAGGGCTGTTCTGCACTCAGATGACGTTTAACATGGCGCCATCGGTCTGATCGTATATGGAGGTTTGTATGTTTTCGCTACATTAACTCACCCTTCGCTGCCAGTGAACCAAACCTTTAGACGAAACAAACACAGCAATAGTGATAAAGTCTTCCTTCTATATTCATTCATTTCAAGTTGTAGCACATGAATGGTCAATGAAGAGGTGCCCAATAGCAGGTTTATAAGCCACAATAAAGGAGAGCAAGTTGATTTGTTGCACTTTGCACAATTCCTGCACAGTATCATTCAGTAGTAAGTGCTTTACAGAAAAGGTTACACAAAATGAGTCCAGCCCGAGATGGTCCATAAGACACTAGCAGGTCTGAGGTCCATGAAATCAATACACAGTTAAATCTACGCAAATCAACAACTTTCCTTTTTCCATTCCTCTTTGCACAGCGCTCGGTCGTCCACAGGCCTGTCCAGCTCTGCTCCACCCCCACCCTTCACTTTACCCCGGCAGAGCAGTTAAAACCCATTGTAACGGCTTTATTGACGGTGTAAGTACGTGGAATATATGGGCAGGTCATGGGTGTTACAAAGAGCCCTGCAGATAGACATGCTACAGCGTCTACAAATGATAAACAATTACATGCATCTAATCTGGTCCGTTTATAAATGTGGCGCTGTCTGCAGAAATGAAATGTCGTTCTGGTGATTATTGGGCAACGAGTAAATAGTGAAGTCGACAAAAGGGAGTGTGCGGCAGGAGCTAAATCTTCAGCAACAAAGGCTGAAATGAATCTAAATCAAGACGTACACGTATGAAAGTCTCACAATGTAAATGTTGTCTTTAGTCCATGCACTAATTGAAATGGTGAAATAATACACCTTCATTTGAAAAGAAATGCGGAGGTGGTTTTCCGGGTTGTTTTCAGATTAAAAGGGTCATAGATTTACAGGACGCAGTAAGTACATGCCGAAATACTTTACTTTTCAAAAGAGACCTACAGTATTATGCTTTTTTCTGTCATTATTTAAGAATCGAAATGAGTTTATTTCTGAGCTCCACAGGAATACCACCATAACCTGCTTACAAAAGTCTATATGTCCGCTTTAATGCTTGGGGCTCCAGACTAATGTAGGTTCGCCAGGGCATAACTTAGACACACCACTTTCGAAATGTTTCAAATTTTCCTGCAAACACGACTCGCAGCCAGTATTTATTATTTTATATCTTTTGCTCACTCAATTCATCCTCTGGGCTCATGTACAATTGAGAAGAAAAGGAACTTTCACTCTTGATATCAGACAGAGGCACCAGCATCGTGGATATTGCTTTGGGGTTCTCTTCCTAGTTATATTTTAACCCTACAATAAGATTTGACCTGGACCTGGACACGTGGAGATGAGAGATTACACCAAGGACTGTTTGTCTTTGTCTGTGCCTTTTGTGACACGCGTCCTGCTGTCTTTGGGCTAACCCTAAACTGACTCACGCGGACTTCACTCTTTTCCTGGTGGATGTAACTCTGGACACACGGTTTATATCCAAAGTGGGAGAGGGTTTTGATGTTAGTGTGCTGTTCCATTTTTCCTCCACAAATGACGTTGTGTGTTCCTCCCAAACTATTCAACTTCGGTTTGTGAAAGAGCTCTTGGATGCTCCACAGCACTACTGGGAAAATATACTGTGGACTAGGGCTGAATGATATGGACAAAATTTCATATCTCGATATTCATGCCAGATATCTCGATATCGATACGATACGATATAACTATGGGTAGGTGAAAACTAAGCATTTTTCAGAAAAATAATACAAAGAGTGCAGTTTTATTGATGAAAATCTATATCGTTTATATCTTGCTTTTTCGATTCTAATATTTTGAATATTCAAATCTCGTATATCAATATGATAACGATATATTTTTTTTGCGATATTGATATCTTGAATGTTCATATTTCATATATCGATACGATAACGATATATCTTTCAGCCCTACTGTGAACTGTTGGATCCAAAGTTGAACAGTTTGGGAGGAACACACAACGTCATGTGTGGAGAAAAAATGTAACAGCACCAACATCAAAACCCTATCCTCACTGTGAAGTCTGGAGCAGGAGAATCAGGGTGTGGGGCTGTTTTGTTGCCTCAGGCCTGGACAACGTGCTATCATCAATAGAAAAATTAATCCACAAGTTTATCAAGATATTTTGCAGAAAAACCTGACACATTCACTAGATGCATGGAATAAGTAAATACACCCCTGTATTAAATATCTGGCTGGTCCTTCTTTGCAGCAATAACTGCTTTTCTGTAGTTGCAGATTAGACGCTCACAACGATCAGGATGAATCTTGGACCATTCCTCTTTACAAAACTACTGCAGTTCAGTGAGATTCAGGCGGTGTACTTACTTAGTCCTCCCTGTCCTGTGAATGTTTACATGTTATGGCCATTAAACATACGATATAATGTAATGTTTGGGTGGTATTAGTTTAAGCAGACACTGTTTAATCATTCCTGTGATTTTGATGAAGATCATACCACATTTAGTGACCAATTTAGGCAGAAATGTGAGGAATTCCAAATGGTGTACTTACTTTTTCTCGCCACTGTAAATGTGATAATGAGGAAGAGCAGACACCGGGCCATGGAACAGCTGAGCAGCCACTTGTCCCATTACTTTTGGTCCCTTAAAAAGTGGGAGGCTCACACACAAACGGTTGTAATTCCTACATCGTTCATCCGATTTGGATATAAATACTCTCAAATTAAGCTGAAAGTCTGCAGTTTAAGCACATCTTTGTTTCATTTGTAATCGATTGTGTGTGGTTTATAGAGCCAAAACATACGAACTGAGTCAATGTCCAAATATTTATGGACTTGATTGTAGTTGAGGAATCTAATTTAACACTTTTTATGACATTATGGCCTTGGCTTCTTTTTTTTTTTTTTTTTTTTTTTATATTTTATTTATGGTTTCATTTTTAACAAAAACAAAACAAAAACCCTCTCTCCACAAGACATTAAATAATAATGAAAATAGAAATGAACAGTAGTAGACATGGATTTACATCTAGTCTGTGGTCATGTCAAGTTGAGTCAGCATATTCAAAAAAGGAATCCAAGTCAGTTCAAAGACATCTAGTTTTCCTCGTATAGAATGTATGATTTTTTCTGGTGTGCAATATGACAAGAGTTCATTAGTCCAGTGTTTTCGGTTGGGGGGTTGATACTCTTCCAATCCTTCAGGATACACTTCTTGGCAGCCGTTGCTGCTAGTAACACAAAATGTTTTTGATTTGAGTTCACCTTTAGTAAGTTACATCTCCCAGTAACCAAATCCTAGGGTCAGCATCCAGAGTCTGTCCACAAATTCGAGAGGTTACTGCGATAATGTGAGTCCAGTATGGCTTCAGACGGGTACAACTCCATAGCATGTGGGACAAGAGTCCCAACAGAGATGGTGCATCTTTGACATTTACCAGAGATGTCATTTCCCATTTTACTTAACCTATATGGTGTAAAATATGTTCTGTGGTAAATATTGTATTGAATTTGTCTGTGTTTAGTAGACACCAATTTTGTTTGTGCCAATTTCAATAATCTGTTCCAATTCTCCTCCGTATATGTACACCCAAGATCAGATTCCCATCTTGTTTTGTTGAACAGCTGTCATAAGCCAGCAAGTTGTCAATTATGGTTTTATACAAATAGATATTAAACCTTTAGTTCTACTGCGTTTGGGGTTAAAAATGCATTTTTCAAGTAAAGATTCGTCAGGTCTGTTCGGAAAACTATCTTTAGTTTGACTCTTGATCCAGCTTCTAATTTGCAAATATTTGAAAAGTTGCATTTATCTATATCATAAACTTCTAACATTTGACTGAAACTTAAAAAACATTATTAGTATAAAGGTCACCAACAATTTTACTCCTTTTCTTACCCAGTTTGTAAAATTCCATCCGCTAAGGCTGCTGGGATGTTAGGATTGTTCGTGAGTGGTGAATTTACCAACAAATTTATGTTTTGTCCAACTGCTATGTGTAATTGCTGCCAGGCTTCAAATGTAGCAAAATTATTGGGTTTTGAGTGATTGTTTTGAGTTTCTTTTTAGATTCCAAAATGGTACTACTGTTAATGGAGTATCCTGGATTTCATATTGTTCAATTGACAACCATTTTACTTCATCTGTTCTACAGTGAAACCACATCCATAGAGCGCGAAGTTGTGCAGCCAGATAATACAATCTGAAATTGGGAGATTCAAGCCGCCTTTGGAATAAGGTGCCTGTAATGTGAGGAGTTTGACTCTGGGTATTTTGTTGTGCCACAGGAAGGAAGTAAGTGATTTGTCCAGTTCCTTGAAAAGGATACAGGAACTTTCAGTGGTATACACTGGAATAAGTAAATAAATTTGGGTAATAGATTCATTTTTACTGTATTAATCCTGCCAATCAATGATAAGGGGAGGTCCATCCATCTCAGTAGATCTTTTTTAGATTTAGTAAGTAAAGAGGCGTAATTTTCCTCATATATTTTGTCACAAGTGCTACAGATGGTGATTCCCAAGTATTTGAAGCCCTCCGTACACCATTTAAAAGGAACGGGAAGTAGACTTATGTAATGGTTTGTCATGTTGATTGGGAAGCTTCACTCTTAGAGTAATTAATTTTGTATCCTGATACAGCACTGTATTTTTTAAGATTAGTCATTAGCGAGGGAAATGATGTGATAGGTTGAGATATAAAAACTAGCAATCATCTGCATAAAGTGCGAGCTTGTGCTCTTCCGTTCCAATTTTTATGCCGGCAATGGATATGTCTGATCGCAGGGCAATAGCCAGTGGTTCTATTGCAATTGAGAAGAGCGCGGGAGAGCAAGGGCAGCCCTGACGACAGCCACGTGATAAGGAGAAGGCGTCCGACAGAATCCCATTTGTTAGTATCTGCGACCTGGGGGTGCCGAATAGGGTCCTAATGAAACACAGAATTTGTCACCAAAATTCATTGCCCCCATTGTCTCAAGAAGAAAGCTTGGTTCTATCCTGTCGAACGCCTTCTCGGCGTCCATAGAGACGATCACGGCAGGGTGTCATGTTTTTGTGTGCTCTATAATGTGAAATAGTCGCCTAACATTATCTGCACCTTGTCTGTTCTTGATAAAACCCGTTTGGTCTGCATTAATGATTTTGGGACTACGTTCTCTAAGCGTGTGCAATGATTTTTGATAAATTTTATAATCAGAATTAAGGAGGCTGAGGGTCTATAATTGCTGCACTTTTGTGGATCCTTTCCAGGTTTTGGAAAGTAGCGTAATAGTTGCCAACTCCAATGTTTTTGGAAGTGTTTCTTTTGGAATGCCTCTCTATCATGTTTGTTAGAGGTGTTAATATTTTTCTGAGAAGGTTTTGAAGTATTCAATTGGATACCCATCAGGTCCTGGGCTTTATCATTTTGTAAAGATTTGATCGCTCGGTGAACCTCTTCTTCTGATACCGCTTCATCTAAAGAATTTCTATCTGCATCTGTTAGTTTAGGTATTGGTAATTTATTAAGGAAGGCTTTGATTTCAGTTTTCGTTGACTGCTCTGTTTTATATAATGTTTCATAAAATGTTTTGAATTCCAAGTTTATGTCCTTACAGCCTTCTAAATACTGGTTATCATCAGTTTGATGCATTGTATGAACTTTTCTGTTATCTTCTTGCTTTAGCTGCCAGGCAAGCAATTTGCTAGTTTGTTGCCAAACTCATAATAATGATATTTAGTTCTTGCCATGGCTGCCTCAGCTTTACTGGTGCAAAGATTATCATACAAAGTCCGTTTTGTTTTAATGCACTAAGGGTTTCAGATTTTTTTGGTTTGGGCATGTTGAATTTCAAGTATTTTTATCTCGTGTTCTAATTGTGATAATTGGTCTCTCTTCTGTTTATTTTATGGGATAAATATGAGATAATGTGACCTCTCATATAGGCCTTAAGGTTTCCCATACAACTGAGTGAGAAGCAGTATTTAAGTTAGTCTCAAAATATATGTCTAACTTGTCGTTCATAAATTTGATAAAATCAGGATCTTTAAGTAGGAATGTTTTGAATCTCCATCTATGAGCGGTATGTCCTTCCTGTGGTATAGACACTTCCATCATTAGAGCATTGTGGTCCGATAAGGTTGCAGCCAAATAACTGCATGTTTTAATGTGAGGCAATAATGTTTGTGAGGTCAAAAACATGTCGATTCTAGAGTATGTATTGTGAACATTAGAGTAGAAGGAGTATTCTTTTTACCTGGGTTTCGAGTTCTCCATACATCCTTTAACCCAAGTTCATTCATGCCTTGACACAATGCCGCTGCAGATTTTGACAGAGTAGTGTTCTTGGGGCCGAGCGATCTAATGACGGGTTCAACACAAGATTAAAATCTCCTCCCAAAATACATTGACCCTCTGTGGTTGCAAGTTTCATAGTTAAGTTATTAAAGAAAATTCGATCATCTATATTAGGACCGTATATTGATACCAGTGTCAACCTGTTCCTATTAATTATGCAGTCAATTAATATGAATCTACCTGAGGTATCCTTTGTACGGTGTTTAATTGAAATCTGAGGTTCTTGTTTATGAGCAATGCTACACCCCTAGCACTTGATGAAAACGAAGAGTAATAGACTTTACCAATCCAGTCGCGTTTCAGTTTTGTATGCTCAATGTCAGTGAGATGTGTTTCTTGGATGAATGCAATATCCGTCTCTTGTTTTTTAAGTAGGTTATGATTTTTTTCCTTTGATTGGATTATTGATTCCTTTGACGTTTAGTGATATGCAGTTTAAATGTCCTGTTCTGACCATCATTCATTTAAAACAATTAAGAAAAATAAATAAAAACAACATTAAATTAGGTTGAGCATGCGATATCTTTGTCACATTAGTCTAACATGTGTGTGAAGAGAGAGGGGAACTGAGCTCAAAACAGCTCGAGAACAAAAAGAAAACAAAGAAATAATATCTAATTCAAATTTAAAAAAAAAAGAAAAAAAGAAAGTGAAGCACTGCGCAAAAAAGAACTGGCAGTGCCAAAGCAGAGCTGTGCTCGGGGTAGATTGAGTCCCACAGAGGACTGCTTCCACTATCAACGGACTGCACTTGAGCTCTATCTCAAAATAATATAGTTCGTGTGGTCTAAACATTAACATTGTTCCTTCCAAAAGAACCCTGTACTTTGAAAAACTGTATATTTTATTACATATTATAGAGACTGATCTTCCATCGTGCTATCAGCTGCTCATCAATCAGTCACCTTGTGTCGAAGAGAAGAGGGGGCACGCGCCAGCTCCAGAGTACGGACATACACGTTAGCCTCACCCGGTGTTGAGAAGCGCCGGTATCCTCCTCCATCGGTGTTCACCCTCAAGATGTCTGGATATAACAACGCGTATTCTACTTTCAACTCCCGGAGTCGAGCTTTCACAGCGTCGTAAGCTTTACGCTTTCTGACGACCTCCGTTGAGTAGTCGTTAAAGAAGAGGATCCTCTGTTGACGCGGGGTCCCGTTCTGGTGGTGTCTGCGTGCGGCTTCCATCACTCGGACTTTATCGGAGTAATAGTGGAATTTGACAATGAAGGGACGTGGCCTCTGTCCGGTTGGTGGCATCGGGCCCAGTGTGCGATGAGCGCGGTCCAGGATAATCTTACCGCCTGTGGTGTCAAGATGAAGGTACTCGGGAATCCACCTCTCGAGGTATTTCACCGCGTTCGTCCCCTCTTCACGTTCTTCTATTCCCAGTATTCTGACGTTACTTCTCCGGGAGTGATTCTCCAGCTGGTCAGTGCGTTCTTTTAGTTGTTTGACTTGTTTTTCCAAGTTAAGATTTTGGTTTCGGATACAGCTGCAGTCTGTTCTATGGTTTCCATTTGCTTGCCTGCTATATCCATTCTCGCGGCTAGGGCCTGTATCTCAGTTCCTCGAGCGGCGACGGCTTCCAGCACAGAGGCCAGTCTTGTTTCAATCATTTGTGTGACATCAGCTACTTTTTTATCCACCGTGTATGTCACGGACGTCTCCATTTTCTCAATCTGTTCTGTGACTCCCGCTAATTTGCTGTCTATGACCGCTGTGAGAGCGTGTATGATGGTGTTAGCATCAGATGTCACTGCCGTAGTACCAGAGCTAGTATTTGCATCTCCGCCGCTAGCTTCTTGATTGGCGTGCAGGATTTCTTCGCCTCCTTCGGTCTTCTTTCCCCTCTGTGGTTTTGGCATGTTGACAGTAGTTTTCTTAAAATAGTCATCGATGCTCATATCAGCACCCTTTAGTCTTCTTGGACCACACGAAAGGGTAAATAAGTTGAAAAAGTCTCAGAGCTCTTGACCGTGCTGCCTAAGCGGTCGCCATCTTGCCGGATCTCCGCCTTGGCTTCTTTTTATGAATGTATAAACATGTGAACCCTGGTCAAATGACAGACAAACTGGATGTTACGGCATGAGGAAAAAGAAGAAATGGACAGATAATCGGACAAGAAAGAAAAAGGGAAAGTGACTGTCTCTTTCGTTCAACTTTCTGCTCTTTTGTATCTGCACTTCAAAGTCATGAATCACCACGTTTCTTTCTTTTTTTTTTAACTACAGTTTCACACGCACCTTGTCTCTCCAAACGCGCCAAAAAAAAAAAAAAAAAAAAAAAACCCTCTCCCAAAGACAACTGTCAGAGCAGAGATTGAAAGCAGCCTGTTGGAATGCTAATGAGAATAAGGTTTGTCTAAGGGGCCAATCAAAGAGAGGGGAAAAAGCCCGTCCTATTAACTGTCAATATCGGCAGCGGCGCGGGGGACGGAACACGGAGATTTACTGTCCAATTTCCCCCCGCGGCGTATCCTTTTCAATCACATCCACGATATTACGCCAGGCAATCATTTCTGCGGCTTTATTACGACCGAGGCCCTCCCATTCCATAAATCAGCCGCAAAAAAAGATGGAATCATTCACACAGGAAAGCGGGCATGTCTTTCTCCGAGCCCCAAAAATTGCAGTAAGTGAAACATTATTTTAGCGCTCTGTCTGTTCCTTCGTGCCTTTGTTCGGGCCGCTCTGTTCCTCTTCAACTTTTACAGGGAAGAAGAAATCAGCTGCGTTCAGCCTGCACACTGTAATGCTCAATTTGGATT
Source organism: Neogobius melanostomus (assembly GCA_007210695.1). Lineage (NCBI taxonomy): Eukaryota > Metazoa > Chordata > Actinopteri > Gobiiformes > Gobiidae > Neogobius > Neogobius melanostomus. The sequence continues at coordinate 823,826 of VHKM01000346.1, forward strand.
TTTGGGCAAGAAATTTGATTTTTTTTTTTTTTTTGGCAAGGTTAGTCACAGTCCCACATTACTGCAGTGGTGGTCAGTAACTAAGCAAATTTACTTAGTGCTTCCCGAGAGTTTTGAGGATCTATAGTTTACTTTAGTAGCGTTACTGCATTTGGATGATAAATGAAATACTTTCTACTGCACTACATCTCGTCCAAACTGAGCCTTATAATGCACACTCCGGAGCAGAAGGTGGCGCTACGCTGGTGTACTCTCAATGCCACTGTTTCAAACACTTATTTAAACAGATTTGTACTTGGCCCAATCGTCCGCACCACCAACCCCAGCCTATGTATCGAGGGTTTGAAACTCCATTCAGGTCGCGGGCCAGAAAAGCAAAACACATACAGTATACTGTATAACTGACCGAGGGAACACTTTACATCTGATCTGTATTTTGTAGCACGAGCAGCAACAATGCTTTTTGTTTCCCACACATGCTATTCTTCCATACCTGAGGCACAATCATGAGACACTCAGCAGTTTTACAATGAATTGATTTGAATCGATTTCCTTTGAATAGCCCGATATCGATTCAAAAACCCTTAAATAGATTCTAAAGTCGTGTTTGACCGCATTAACTATGTTTATTTCAATTGACAATATCTTTGGAACTAAATGATACAGAAACTTATAAAAAGCGTAAAAGGCGGTTGTAGAATATATAATCCTGCTGAAAACTGTGTGTACAACTTTAGCTTTAGATTCTTTTCTTTTTTCTTTTCTTTTTCGCTCTCCACAGTCACGTGGTCGAGATGACCCAACTAACCAGTCAGTGCAGCAGGGAACAATCTCCAGGAGCTGAGCTTCAGACAGAATTAAGATGCAACAATTACAGCATCTCTATAAACACAATGAATAATTACAACATTACACATGGCTACAATTACAGCATGTAGAAGCCTGAGAAGGAATAGAAGAATTGCAATATCTATTACCGTTCCTGCTGGAGGAAGACCTGAGGACATTCCTGGATCACCAAGCATCTGCACGCTCATGATATGAAAGCAAACTTTTACCATAATGCACAAGCTGTTTGTGCCTCTGAGTAACAAAATATAAAACTACAAATGTAAACAAAAAAAAGTTAAACAACTCTTCATCAAAGTGCACTTAAATTGGTCTAAAGACAAAGAGTGCAGTAAATAGATTCTATAGTAAATAGATATTGACCTCTTTTGGCAACACTGTGCCTAGGTATTTGTGTCCACAATCTCAGCACCCCCCAGTGACGGATTATGGGCAGATCGATACCAACATATAAATATTCCGATTCTGGAGTCAGTATTGAAAATACTGAAGGCACTGCACACAAACACATACTGTAAAACACTGCACTACGCCTCATAAAAAGATCAAAGTGCATGTTTGGTAAGTGTGAACAATCAATCAATCAAACTTTATTTATAAAGCGCTTTCATACCGAAAGGTATCACAAAGTGCTTTACAGATTACAACATTTAAAACAATACGCCCACATCATACATCCATATATATATATATACATACATCACAGATTAATTGAATATTTGGTATTGGCAGTAAGCCCTGTGTGTATACATTCAGACATTTCCAAAGTGGTTCTGGAGCCCTTGCAAAGTCAGTTCATTTGATTCTCTCTCGTATAATGGTTAACCAAGCCTGTGTGGACTTCCTGCTGTGGGCGTGTCCTTATCAGCACCACATGAGGATGTCACGTGTTTGCAGTTTCACCACAAACATCCTGCAGACATGTCGACGTCCTGCTACAGCCAGCACCTAACGCTGCCAGAGCTCATATATATGTATATACTATATATACATACATATATACAGTGGTCCCTCGCTATAACGCGGTTCACTTTTGCGGCCTCGGTCTTTCGCGGATTTATTTTAGCACAATTGTGTATGCGTATTTACAGCGTATGAACGCATACGCGCATTGTATTGTGCGTGCTGGTTGGCTAGTTGCAGAGTGAGCCTCTCTCGTTGCATAGAGGATCTTTGTATGTCCCGTCAACACATTAGCGCACACACTACACACCACAGAGTCACAGCAGCACAGGCATGAGCGGGTCCAACTCCGCGTTCACTTTCTCTGAACTTTTCCGCGAAAATAAACACCGCTAGTATATGGCGCTCACCTCAGTTAAACACTCGCCTTCTGAAGCCTGAAACTGCTACGATAAAACTTTGGTCATAGCTACAATTGTCTCTTAGTTTGATCACGCGCAAAAAAAAATCACACTGTGACACCAGGCATAAGGAGAACCCGTGAACTAGTGACAATTAGTGTATAAAGTGTGTGCTGAGGGTTTTTACAGCAACATATATAATATTTGTAAAAAATAAAGCTGTCTACTTCGCGGATTTCGTTTATTGCGGGCTATTTTTAGAACGTAACCCCCGCGATAAACGAGGGACCACTATATATATACAGTATATATATCTATATCATATATATATATATATATATATATATATATATATGATATATAACAATACAGATCATTACGAAAATGCTTATCACAGTATCGTTGTATTTTCAATGATTAGATAATGTTTGTAAAATAGTAAAATAAAGTGATTTTCCTTCAGTGTGACCAGTTATTATGGCTTTGGAAACGGCCTGCGTTTCAATGAACTTTAAGGGTCTCAAACAGAAATCACTTGTGTAGCCCCTGCCTAGTTAACTCCTCCTTTTTAACATCAGGCCTATACTGCGACAAACATCTCCAGGGCCATTGGTTCTTCTCCTTTCTCCTGTCTAACATTCAGCAGAGCTCAGTGGATTATGCCGAACTGTGAGTCAGAGAACATCTCCAGGGCCACAGTCTCTGGACTTCAGTTTGAGCTTCTTCAAACGTCTGAAAGTGAGCAGCAGCTCTAGGAGGAGTCCCCGTCTTACAGTATCGCAGACTCCCTCTCAGCTCCATGTCTCCGAATTCCAGCACCTGAAACACACAGTAAGTCATTTTTTACAGCGTTTGTCCACAGGGTAAGATACTTCACCTACTTCTGCATGAATGTAGTGTGTGAGTGAGCGGTTGGTCATAGATAAGCAGACGTTTCCATCAGTCTACCCCAGGTCCACTGTGACTGACCAAGAAGGGTGGTCCATTGGCACAGATGTGACATTACATCTGTTTGGCCTTCGGTTTGCCTGGATATTACATTGTTTCATTGCTTTTATTTGGTGCAGCCCTGTGAGGCAACTCTTGTTGGGCGATACAAAACGATTGATTTTGTGAAGCGATTTGGGTGTCACGTGAAAAGCAAGTGTTTATTTTTGTCAGGAGTACCTAGCTGGAGGATTTGATTTGCCCAAGTGAATACACACCTGATCATTGACGTGCAGAGCCAGAGAGACACAATCCCAATTGTAATAAACATGTGTCGCTGTGGGTTCCACCGTGAGCATGTTCTCCTCACGATTCAACAGCAGCTCAAAACTGAAAACAAATCATAATTGGGATTTTTATATTTGAATGTATGAGACAATGCCTTTTATCTCTCCTCCTCAGACATGATCGCGGTGACCTCCTCGACCTCTCATGTTGCCCTTTCAAAAACCGTCACTGACCCCTCTCCAGGTTCACCTGTGTGTCTCACACATGGCCTCAGGTCTCCAGATGAAGTGCGGATGTGGATTCTCCCTGAAGGCGCAGATCGAGTCTGCTTCGTCCTGCAGCAGGGGGAACTCTGAGAACATGTCCTGATTGGTCGGACTGTGGACCAGGACCGCATACATCACTTCCTGTTTGAAAATGATGGTCTTCCACACTCGCATCACCGGCCTCTGTGCTCCACAGAACTGAAACATGGAGACATCACTCTAAAGCTGAACCATATTTTCCAAAAGCTTCCTCTGAACTCTGCCCCTCCTTCTCCCCTGGTGTCTGTAGACCCATATGACGAACCTGCTGGCTGTACTTGTCCAGGACGTCCTGCAGGGAGAGTGTGAAGCGGAATGAGCCCAGTCTGGAGCTGGACTCAAAGGCAGGAGATGAGGCGAAGGTGTGCAGAACAGAAGCCTCCTGCCTGCCCCTCTGAGCACTACCTGCATCAGTCACACAAACACAGAGCGTCCTTTGACTTTGGTGGTTTGGGAGTGTGATTTGTGTCTTAACCAAGTGACTATTTTAGGTAAAGAAGCATGTATTCCTCACTCAGCCAATCAGAGGAGATCACCCTACATCACAGATCCCCCTGCTGTGGCATTTAACCAATCAGCAGAGACCGGTTACGGTCTGAAAAAGACCCAAGTCTGGCTAAATTCACGGTACATTTCTTACATAACCTGTAAACTGACCATGGTAAGTCGATGAAACTTACACATTTTATTGGTGAATAATTGTGCTTAGTGATGATATATGTGTTGGTTTGGAGGACGTAGTGAAATAAGTGAAATTACAGCATGAAAAGGAAGGCTCCATATTTGATCGTATACCCTGTTCCCTTAAACCTAAAGTTAATTCGTTTTGTCCATATTTGAATATGCCCGTATCACATATTATTCATACTTACAGTATTTTATTGACAAAAGAACCAATAAACTCTAGGACTATGTTTTTATGTTGCTAAAGGTTATTTTTAAGAACGTTTTTAGGCAAACAATATTGGAGGTGGCTGCACGTAAAGCACAATCACATTAGAAAAGCTCTTGCTTATGACAGGTGTGATCATTCAAACATCAATATCACAAAGCACAACGTCTCCTGAGTAGCAGCACCCCCCGAGACCTGAAAGTACTTTTTGTATATTTTACATATAAACCTTTGTATTTTGTTTACCCCTTAAAGAGCAATGAACTAAATATGGCAACTTCGTTAACAGTAAACACATTTTACAAGTTTAAGGCCAGGAACCAAATATGGTACTGTATAACTTTGCTCACATTGATTTTCTGCATGATAATGAAACATTTTGAAAAATGTTACAACAGAAATAAACTTGTGTTAAATCCCCCAGTAACACTCTTAAGTTGAAATTATTTATTTCAAAGTATTTCAATGAGTGCCCTATGGACATGTTGTTGAAACAGCATGACAGCTTTATCTCTGGGACGTGGCTTATCACCATTACGGAAGTTCTTGACCTATTTGACCTCTTGGCCCAATTTTTTCAGTACAAAGCAGACTGACACCCATTCAGTATCAGACATTGCTACTCTACTCTAATCCATGTGCAATAACCTTTACATATGCAAAACCTGCCATCACTGTCACTTTATCAACCACCTCCCACTGTTATTGTAAATATATTTTCTTTGCAATGTTTTCTTGCATTGTTAATGTACACCGGTCAAAAGTTTAGAAACACTTTTAATTGGCTTTTTTACATTTTCAACACTATTTACATCGGGGTCTCTTTTTTTAACGCAGTGAACTATGATTGTACACTTACAACAAAAGTCGAATCTTATCATATATGTAAACATCCTTTCTGTGAACATCGAACTGGAGCTCCTCTTGATACCCCCCCCTTTACTCCTCCTTCCACTTTCCTCCTCATGAATAGAACCCATTTACTCACTGCTCTCTGACGGGTGGAAGCGTTCCTCTGTTCTTCTGGGGTGGACTATGGTCATGCTCCTGCCCTCAGCCTCTCTCAGCTCCTCGGGGCTCACTGTCAGGCTGAACCACACCACTTTGAGCTCCCCTCTCTTGTAGCTCGGGTCCCTGAAGCCCGAGTCTCTCTTGATGCCCCGCAGCCCGTCCAGGGTGGTGCAGTGGCTGAGGTGGACACGTGCAGCTCCGGTTGGGGTATGCCGGGACATACTTTAACAGGTACCTGTTGTGCTTGAGCTCTGGCTTGGCCCTGAGCTCTGGCAGCGTTAGGTGCTGGCTGTAGTAGGAAGTCATGTCTGCAGGATGTTTGTGGTGAAACTGCAAACACGTGACATCCTCATGTGGTGCTGATAAGGACACGCCCACAGCAGGAAGTCCACACAGGCTTGGTTAACCATTATACGAGAGAGAATCAAATGAACTGACTTTGCAAGGGCTCCAGAACCACTTTGGAAATGTCTGAATGTATACACACAGGGCTTACTGCCAATACCAAATATTCTTTTATATTTATTGCTCATTCAATTAATCTGTGAATGACATTACACACCAAAGGATTGCAGCATGTTAGTCTGAGACAGAGAATTATGTTGTTAAAGACAAGTTTACAGGTCAAATTGAGTTGTGTAACGCCTGCAATTATAATTGTTTTTTATAAATAATCACAGTTTCATATCGTTTCAATAGCTGATCTTTGTCATACGCAGGGTACGTAGACTTGACTTTTGTTTTTCCTCCACAAAGACTGAATAAATGCATGTCTCTGGATTATAACTGCTGCTAGTGATGAATACTCTGCCCAAATGGTGAAACTAAAGTGTAGACAGTCAGTTTAGCAGCAACAGGAGCGAGCTAAGGGCACTATTCGAGGTGGTAGGGTAACCAAAACATTTACTCAAGTACAAGTAAAAAAGTACTGGGAGAAAATGCTACTTGAGTACTGTGAGTAACTTAATGATTAATTATATGATACAGTATAACCACTTGAAAAAGTACAGAGCACATCACATTGTACTAAATTTAGTTAGGTACAATGTATCAAGGTATTGTAAAATAAAGTGTTACCATTAAGGGTTATCAGTCACCTCGAGTCTCTCTCTCTAAAACAAACAAATCCTGTCACTCAGAGAATAGAATGTAAAACAGCTCTGCTTGTGTACTAGTCTTTTCATGGTTAGCACCAAAGTCCATCTCTGACATGTTAGAGCCGTATGAACTTCAGGGAGGGGTCTCCTGGTGGTTCCCAGAGTCAGGACTAAACACAGTGAGGCTAAAGCTAAAATCTGGAACAGTCTCATGAGGATGTGAAACAGGCCTCAGACTCAGGCTGAACACAGTTTATTTTTACACGTGCATATCACACTGAAAGTATTTTATCTGCACTCTTGACCTTTACTGTAATTAATGAATCTTTATGTTGATGTTTTATTGATTGATTTTATCTGTTTCTTGTAATTTTAAACTGTGAAGCACTTTGAATTGCCTTGTTTATGAATTGTGCTCTACAAATAAACTCACCTTGCATAATCCTAATAAAAAGCTAAATTCATGCATCAGGCTTATTTTTTCACAAATTGATACTTTTACAACATTTCCTTTTCTAAGGAAAAAAGAATATTACCCTACAAAAGTCAAGCTTGTTCTTACTTGACTGTAGTGATGTTAAAATCATCGGAGTAACTTCTCCTCTGTGTTGGCGCTGTGCACATCCTGATAAGTGTTTACAGTAGTAAGAGTTTATGCAGGCGAGGGAGGGGGGGGGGGCGACCAGTGGAATTTTGGGGACCAAACAGGTCTCACTCTTTAGTCTTGCTTAGCTGTAAAAAAATAAAACAAAATAAAAAATAAAAATGTGTAACAAACTGTTCAGCAAAAGGTACTTCAGAATGTACTGTCCGCGGCCCGCACTTTGAGACCCTCTGCTGAGTGTACTTGATTACGCTCCTCTCCAGTCTGAGCGAACGAATCAAATAAAGCACTTTTAATCATCGGGGAAGATGTGGGTTTACACACAGGCTGGATCGACTCCATTAAGTGGAATGGCTCCGCGGGCTAATGGTGCGTTTGAGTGTTTCTCGTCAAAATCAAATCTAGGAGTTTATACCAGCACAAAGTTGTCCAACAAAGTGAAAAAAAAGGTACTCCTTACGTCAGTTTTGCACACATTTTCCCTTAAATTTACTTTAAAAGCATTGTATTAGGACATTACAAAGTATTGCCTTTGACTCGCTCTACCATCTGTGACAGTAGCGCAGATGGTAGAGCGAGTCGTCTCATGATCGGAAGGTCAGGGGTTCGAATCCCGGCTCCTGCAGATGCAGACTGTCGTTGTGTCCTTGGGCAAGACACTTCACCCAATGCCTATGTGTGAGTGGTTGGTGGTGGTCGGAGGGACCGTTGGCGCAGCCTCGCTTCTGTCAGTCTACCCCAGGGGAAACTGTGGCTACAAATGTAGCTTACCACCATCAGCATGGAGTGAATGAACCCCCCTCCCTTTCATGTGTGAAGCGCTTTAGGTGTGACTTGTGTCATATATAAAGCGCTATACAAATAAGATTTCCCTTCCCCTTGCTGCAGCCTGTATAAACACAGCACATGACGCATGCTCTGGCCCTTAGCGCTTCAGTCAATAATTTCCTTTGTGGAGTCATAAAAGTGAACTTTATATCAGGGAGTCACGACTAATATTGGACTGCTAGCTCCGCATAGAAAAATAAGTAGATAGATAGTAGATAGATATTGACTATACACAGCTTTTATCGGCCTTCTTGAAATGGTATGTCAATGAAGCCCTTTGTACAACTGGTGCTATACAATAAACTAGCTTTGCCGTCAGAATGGTGGAACATTGAAGCATATAGGGCAGTAGAAAGTGCAAATGTTCTTTATGATTGAACCTTTGTTTTTTTTTAAACTTTTTATGAAGCATGACATTTGCTTTTGGTTCTTAAGACAATACATGTAACAATGTATTCCCACTCACACGAAGAGTCCATTTTCCATCCTCTTGCAAACCAAAAACTCTCAGTATGAAATCTAAATACCTGGGGGTAACTCTTGGCTCTCTTCTCACACACGGTGTCCACGTACATAACTTGACAAAGAAGCTCAGTCAAAAACTGTTTACAGCTAGGGTGTCAAACTCATTTGGAGCAGGGGCCAAAAATGTCAACATAGATAGACTAAATAGGGATTTTAATATTTTTTATTATTTGATATGCCTTTAAATATACTTTACATTACCCACACACATTTGAAATGCTTCCAGGGGTTTCATAAGGCTTTTGTGTGGTTTTATATTTTAAAGTTAGAAATGCCAACTTAAAGGCCAGAATTGTGTTTTTGTAATAAGCTCATGTTGGCTAATAATTCATATATTATACATTAATGACACAGTGTGCTTATGGGAAATGTAGTTCTAATGTATTTAATACAATTTATCGGCAAGCCACTTACAATATAAGTTAGAAATCATGTCGCGGGCCAAAAAAAAAAAAAAAAATCATGCGGGCCAAATTTGCCTGCATATATACATATTTTTGCCCCATACTTCCATCTGCTGATCAACTGCCCATCAGCCTCACTGTCTGCTCTGGGCCCTAGACCCAGAACGTTGAACCAGATCCACCACAAACAAACTCTTACCCCTAACACCGCTTTTCAGAAACACCTACAGTCAAAACCTCTTTTTTTCTGTGAGCTCACCAGGGCCTGGACCAAGATCTCCCTGACCATAAGAACTATTCAGTCACCAGGACTTTTCAAAAAGCCTTTGGTGAAACACCTGGCCGACGCCTGTCGCTGCGAGCACCAGTGACAGACACAGTGCGATCCTCCTATGTGTGCATCCGTGTGTATGTAAACTCTGGACCTTATGGGCCTGTTCTTCCGCCTGGCGCTAGGACAGTCTTGGTCGAGGCGAGGCTTCGATCTTGCGAAAACACAAGAAGCAACATAGCAAGTGCTGTCGCTGGTCACCTGATGGCGTTGCTTAGGTAAAAAAGTGAGTCGGCGTAAGCAGCGCTGACGTCAACGAGCGCTTGCTGCCTTCCCTTTGCTCAAGCTCCTTTAAGAGCGCACTCACACTTCCATCCGAACCGCAAACCCAAGCCTGAAAAGGTCCTTCAGCGCGCTAGGAGGAGGGGGCCAGAGCTCGGCATGGTTGCTCATGTATGGGTACGGATACAAGCAGCTGTAGCGTTTTCCTCCTGGTGAATGAAGAGAGCATCAGTGGCGGTCGTCGTAATAAGCGTCGTGTTTCCTTGCGTTGCTGCTCCTTGTGTACTGCTCAGTCCAAAGATAGACGCACATTTCACAAACAGGCGCATAGCAAACTTTCACTAATTGGCTTGTTGCATGATATGGCTATGCTAGTGCCCCTGACCTTAAGTTGTGAGCACCAGCACTTCCTGTCCGTATTCATTTGCTATGGAGATTAGCTCAAACCCTCTCGAAAAAAGGTGGACAGTGAGTTCCTGGTAGAGGATCACTTACTGCGTGTTAGAAACTTGATGTAGGATGTAAATAGTTCAGTGGAGGAGACGCCTGTGTTTATAAAGGTCAGATAGTTTGTCTTGAAGCTAATCGCTAACATGGGTTATAACATTAAAACTATAGGCAAGAGTTTTGTTTTTATGCATATTGGTAAACATTTGCGGCACTATTTCTATTTTTATAACGCATGAAATGAATCTTAGCCTTTAGCTTCAAGACAAACTCTCTCACAGTCTTGATAAACACAGGCGTCTCCTCCACTGAAATATTTACATCCTACAGGAAGTTGTAAGTCATCTACCGGGAACTCACTGTCCACTACAGAATCATTAAAAAATAAGCTTATGCGAGCGGGTTATAAGCTAATCTTAACCTCTTAAACCCCGCCTTAACCAAGCGCATTTTCTCCAGTTCGGCTTTACACAAATGAAAATCTTCTCGACTGGAGTAAACGTGCTTGGTTCAGGTGGGGGATAAGATGTTAATGGAAATTGCTATGGACAGGAAGTGCTAGCGCTCACAACTTCAGGTCAGAGGAACTAGCGTAGCCCCAACATGCAACAAGCCAATTCAGCCTCTCCAAGAGTCCTGCAACTGAAGAAACTGTTCCAATAAGCTATAATCTCCTTGCAACTACTGCAGAACTCTGCAACTTCTCCGCAGCCAATGTGACAGTTCCTCATCAATTAAATCCTTTTTATTGATCAATTTGTGCATTTGAGTGGTGTCCTACGCGTCCGCTGGTTCAACCTGAAGCACGTCTCATTTCTCTACTAAACTGGACCCTAATTTGGCGACAGGATTTTATAAAGGGCAGTGCCTGTCAACTCCGCCCACTGTCACAGCTGAGCGGAGGTACAGCTCTATTTCTTTAAGCTTTATGAAACATCACATGCATTTTATCAAGCTTTTGCAGGACAACCCCTGTCCTGCTCACTTTCTGCACCAGGTATGACACTGAAGATTGCAAAGAGTGCCACCCGTGTGCGCAAGTGTCTCCGCTACAGTTTGCATTTAGAAACCCAAGATCTGGCCCTATGTGTTTGTTGTGACAGTGTGTTCTACAGAGAAGGAACCTGCTGAAAAACAGTTTGTGCTGAGCCAGGCCGAGTTTGTTTGAAATCTTTCCTGCTTAATGAATCCAATTAAATTAGATGAAAATCTTTAAACCGATTTTCTAACTTCTTGCGTACTTGTTAATGCATTTGTAAAAACCTATCCATTGAATGAAATTCCTGGGCCTCATGAACATGAAGTAAATAGAGATACAATCTTAGCACAGTTTTTAGCCCTTAGAAATCATTCTTCGATCTTTCTCCAGACAAGCTTACTGGCTGAAGTACACTCTTTAAAAGTCGTCACCTCTGGCACTTTCAAACTTTGTCAGACCTCTCGGATGCGGGGCGACGCGTCAGACTGTGGGAGTATATCAGTAAGATGTAAAATGGCCACTGGTGAAAGTGAATGACACAGAAGCCAATCCCGCACTCGTAATGTCCTCCTCTGTTTTATAGTGGAGGCGGTGGAGGTAATTATAAAGTTCATTAGTGTAATGAGAAAGGCGAGCGCGTTATAAATGCTCCATCAGTGACTGCACCCAGCGAAACGCGGGGAGGTTCAGAACAGGGCGGGGGAATAACATAAAGCAAACTAGCTTAAGAGAGACTTCGACACAGACACATTTAAAAACTGGTGGTCAAAGAGATTGTTTAGCTTGTTTTCTCCCTTAACATCTTAGTTTTAATGTTAGAGTCAAAATAGACCAAACTCACCCTTTACTAGGCTTATATAACTACAGTACAACATCCTCGTCTTTCCCCACACGTATTTTCACAAATACTGAACTGTTTGGTATCCAAGTGTAGCACAAAAGCGGACCGAGATGATGCTGTAATCCAAATATGGTCATTTCCTTTCTGGGAGAGCTCAGCAGCGGCTAAAGATGGGTGAAATACACAGGCGCATGTGCAAACCCTTAGGCCTGTTTTCTCAAGTGAGGTTTTAATTCCACTCCTGCAACAACATCTCCACAGACTCCACACTTTCCAGTCTTGTACTATCATTTGAGGGTTTTCAGAGGGATTTTTTTAAATATCTAGCTCCTAGCCGGTTTGATTAAGCTTTGAACCACAATAACAAGGGAAAGTTTGAATTTCTTACAGATTGTTTTCCCTTATGGATAGTTTACTCTAAGGTGCTCGTCATATAATTAGAATGTCATGAAAAAGTTCATTTATTTTTGTAATTTAACTTAAAATGTGAAACTAATATATGATATAGACTCATTACATGCAAAGTGACAAATGTCAAGCCTTTATTTGTTATCATTGTGATGATTATGGCTTACAGTCCATTTTCAAAATATTCTAATTTTATGAGATTTTTAATTTGGGGTTTTTACAAGATGAGCCATAATATATACTATACATACATGTATCTCACTTTACATGTAATGAGTCCATCATATATCAGTTTCACAGTTTAAGTTTAAGTGTTGCTGCTTGGAACGGTTGTCATTCTATTGCTCAAATTTACAAATTGAGAATTAGGGTAGGCAAGTTATGAATCTGTTGAGAGGGACCCTCCCAACGGGCTCAAAACCTTGTCTTTTAATGCACCACTCAGCATAGGAACATCATCTACAAAATCAGCTGTTAGGGCAGCTGGGTGGGGGTTTGTTGAGGGGGAGTTACTGCCCTCTTCAACTGGCCCGTTCTACACCCTGGCTTTTTAATGCACCACACTATGTAGGGCTTACATCATACTTCACATATAACTCAATTAAACAAATATAATAATAATGATAAATAAACCCGAATTAAATTATATTAAGGATGGTATTGACAACTGGGAAGTAGCAAGATCTCAGAATATAATATGTATTAATGCACCTTTAATAATGATAATTAATGATAATTAAACCCAAATTAAATTATATTGAGGATAGTAATGACAACTGGGAAGTAGCAAGATCTCAGAGTATAATATGTATGAATGCACCTTTATAACATAAAAGTAGCACATTCTTTTGTTCTTTATTTTGCTGTTGTTTTTGTCTTATTCTTCATCATTTATTGTTACTTTGCCCTATGTTCCTTTGTTTATGATTTGCTACCTTGTAAATATTAAATGTAATGTTACTATTTTTATTTGGGGTGGGCGCTTATAAGCCTTTGGCTTCAGCCCACTCCCTTTGAGCAGGTTAACTGCTCAAACAAATAAATAAACTAAACTAAACTAAGTTGAGTAACAGAAGTGAATGCACTTTTTCATGATATTCAAATGATATGATTAGCACCTGTATTTCAACAAAATAAAACCATACATTCAAACCTGGCTGGATCCAAAGGTAGGCAATTGTGGCCATGTTATGCATAAAATGCCTTTATATAAAACACAAACTTGCAGTAGGTCCCCCCCCATTCATTTGCAGTGTCTTGCTTTAAAACGTTCCCTCGGAGTACCACCTTATTCCATCTGTGGATTTCTTGAAAGCTATTTAAACAACATTTGCAGTAAAATATTAAAACAAATTTTACTTTAATTTGAACACACAACATTGGCGTTTTACTAATAAAGAGTATAGTTTTAATCAATCCCTTCTAAAAAATCTTCACGGAGTACTATTGAGGGTTCAAGGGGTCCTCAAGACAAAAAAGGTCACTTCTATAGAGATTGACCACATCAGTCTATGTTTACATAACATCTTATTTTACTCTATGGGGTAAAAAAGATTGTATCCTACGATAAGGAAAAAGTCTGCTAGAGAGCCTTTAACCTTCAAAGGAGACATACCCAAAACCTACTTCTTTCTTATAATGCTCATCACAAACACGTGGCTCAGTACAAAACACCGGGAGTAGTATTATTCTTCATAAACACATAGTTCGAGTCATGCTATTTACCGTTCATTCTACATCTGAACTGCTTCGATTTGTATTTCCTGGATTTCTCACGTCATGGCCACTCATTCTGAACGGTTCTGCCCTCAAACCACATTTATTAGGCCGCCGTGGATTTGTTAGCATCACGTTAACCAAAAACTGTGCTTGAATTGTGTTCCTGCCAGGGCTAATCCCCCCTTTTGCCAGCAGAGAGCGCTCCAAGCAAGATACGATTCTAAGAGAGTAGCCCTCACTCATCAAGTGTCTATTTCCAGATACAGTCAACATTTGAAGTAGTAGAAAGAAGAAACTATGAACACGAGATGTCCAAAAGCACGTTCACAAAGCCGCGCTTGTTACAGAATAACGGCGCGTGGACAAGTTTCGCTCAAAGCGCTATTAGCAAACTTTCCCCCTAATGTTATTGCACTAGCCCATTACCTGTTCACTCTTATCCGGCAAAAAACTCATCAAATCTTTTTTTTTTTTTTTTTTTCACACAGCAAAACTCCGACCCGGAAAATTCCAAACAGCTACCGCTAAACCGAGCGCTAATGGTCCCCCGCGGCTCTCGTTCCGACGCCGGCGCAGATAGATTGTTTATTAAATCTTTGGTAATTAAAAACATATATTTGCGTTGTTCCCCTCATCAGAACGTGGAGCGCGGCGGACGCTAATTGCCGACTGATAAAAGCGGTCGTACTCGGGTGCTCTTGAAATGTTTTTTTTTGCCGTCGTCGGATGTAGTCGAGCACAGTGAGGTAATGGAAGGAGCGCTGTAATGGCTCTATTAACGCAGGCGTCGTTACTGACTTGATTGCGACATTAGATGGGTTCACACTTTGTCGCCCGCTCCGAGGATTTGTTGGATAGTTCCCCGGCGACGTCGGGCCTGTTGAGATCGTAGGACTATCTGTCCCGATCACATGCAGGAGAGATGTGGAAGGGGAAAAAGTTGGCCGTGTTTTATTTGCCAAATATTCATGGAGATCTTCAAATTTCCAAGTTACAAATAGGCTACAGTCAATGGCGTGCTCGGTAATGCTTCCCAGTCATGTGATCTGTGGCTCTTTCACAGGAGCCGAAACTTTGGGATCTGTTCATTTAAAAGGAAGACATTATACTATTGATTTATTCAGAAAACACATACTGTCTCAGCACTATTTGCTGCACATAGGTACACATTTTGATACAAGTTACTATTGCTGACGTCTGTGTTCACTTTAAACTTTGAAATGTGTGTCATGTAAATAACATGTTTAAGGAGAAGAGGCTGCAACTGCCTTACCAAATCTTTCACCAGTGGTTCACGACAATAAAAAACTATTGGAGCTTGTTATGATCTTGTCTGGGGTTTTTGGGCCTTTAACCCAATGTATGTGATGAATTATGTCATTTTGCATTTCACTATTCAACCTTTATAATATTCTGTGGTTGTGCAAAACTCTGAACTGTTGAAGTGCACAGTCTTCCGTCACAGGCCTTTGGTTTCTGACGGGGAGTGGGAGACTGGGTTTCTCTGTGTCCTTGTAATGAAGTTAATGTGGGACTATTTCTTCTGGAGGACAATAAAGTTTACCTGACCTCACCTTAAATCTGGTGAATAGTGACTCATGTATGCAGGGACACTTTCATTTATAGTGTCACCATGCTTCTTTTATTGTAAAGCATTAAAGTGCTGTTCAAATCAAAAGAAGCACCGACAGACCACTGTTGTTGATTATCTTTAACACCCACACCCTTACTTTGAAACTGTATTTAGTGACTGAATACTGAATACGTACTTTGTATGTATGTATGTATTCTGTTATACAGAGTGCTGTATTCCTAGAATACTGTACTTAGAATACTTTCACACTGATGTGGATTATATTTATGTATAATAAAACGCTTGTTACACGCCTGTGATTAACTTATTAATCACTAATTATGAACTTTAAAAAAAGGCACTTTTGCAAACACAGGAGCAGCAGATAATGAATGGACCGTGGTGTTACTAATTTTAAATCTGTATTTGTATTTTGAGAGGAGAGACAGATCAATGATTATTTAAAGAAGAAGCACGACAGAGCTAAACTTTTCTTTGGTCATTTTGATGTTTTTTTCCTGATGTTATGCAATATAAAGATACAATTTATGATTGAGTTCCACAATGTATTCCTTTGGTTTCAGGAAAGTAACTGTATTCTCATTACCCTCAAATAAAACAGTAACTACACCTGACTACACTACATTCTAAATACATGTATTCCATCACCCAATACTGCTTTAATAATAATAATAATAATAATAATAATAATATGCAGTAATATGATTTTTACATCATTTTTCAGTGATTACTAGTTTATGCAAAGACTAGGATGCCCACAGTTCCTTCTGAAATATGTTTCTAGAAAGTCTACAATATCAACCCCCCATTCACCGGCTGTGTCTCCCCTAAACTAATCTGAAAAATAAACATTTTCTCAAGTACTCGTTACAAACAGTCCTCCTCCTCCACCGCCCCGACTGCAGTTCAGCCCGGTGGGTACAGTACCGGAGTTTGGCCTATAGGTGTCTCTCTTTTTCTTCAGTAGTGAGCAGGGCCTGGAGCTCCTCAAGCTCCAACTATCCAGTGCAGTCTCCTCATACAGTATCAGGGAGAATCAATACCAGACTGCGCTGGCCTGGCAAAGTGGACATGAATCAGGGTTTCAACAGTAAAGAGAAAAGAAATGGCTACGATGTGCACAGCGTTAAGGAAAATGACCCCTACTAATACATGAACCTGGTTTAGACCTGGTTTAGACCTTAGCTTGTCTGAAGAATGGAATTTAGAAATAAGCACATTTTTTGAGTAGGTAAGTAACAAAAATCTGCCAGTGAAACAAGCATTTTTACACTTAAACTGACATTATATACATTACATATTACATTTTCACTTTTAAATGCAAACATACTTATTCCACTGGCAGATTTGGGAACTTGTCAAAAGTACTCAAATGAAGGTCACATATTTTTCATTGAGTAATTGTTTTGCAGTGTCAGGCCTGATTTAGTCTAAACCTTTAGCTCATTTGTCTCACGTAAAGCGCTTTGTGACCATGTCTGTGAAAGGCACTATATAAAAAGATATTCTTCTTCTTCTCATTCTTCTTCTCCTTCTTTCTTCTCCTTCATCTTCTCCTCCTTCTCAACACAAAACTGTGGAAACTAACTTGAGCCTATAAAAGTAAATATGAAGCATGGGTTTAAATGACTTGAATTGAGAATGTTTACCTTGCTTTGAGTAGTTTTAACTCATTTCTATTTTTTTTCCTGATTGGACCAAGGTGACTTTTGGTGACATTTCAGATGGTCCTAAGGTCATCTTGCTTGAAATGAATCTCAATTAAAGACACAATTTATTGAAACGAGTCAGAAACTTCTCAGCACAAGTGAAATTATGAAGGGAAAATGCCCAACAACATCTTAACTAGTCCAAACAACTCAAATTTAAATAATTATGCTCAAAGTGAGACATTTAAACTAATCTAGTTAATTATTTTTGCAGTGGTTGGCAGTGATTAGGCGTATTGTGAAAAGTATGCTATTGTTGAGCTAATGTGTTCAGCTTATACGCACCCACTGTTTCCGGTCGGCCACTTGCGTCTTTTGAAAGCATATTGTCAAATGATTAAACCGACTGTTTGCAATACAGTGGTGCAAAAAAAGGAAAAAGTGATCGTGAACAGGAAGCAGTTTCCACACACCTCTCACTCCGCTCCCTCAGAGGCTCGGGCCGGTTTCATCGAAAACCCTTTGAGACGGAGGGTTAAAACCTGGCTTACATCTCCCCTAAGTCGTGATTCGGAGCGATTTTGTCCTGTTAAGACGGGGTTAATGCCCAGATCTATGGAAGTCTTTTGTTCTCTAAACCGCGGTGTGGGTGTGGAGTGTAGTGACTGTGTACAGGCCCTGTCTCTGAGCTGAAATGCAGCGATGTGGCACAGCTAGATTTAGGACGCTGTTGGGGCGAGGCTCTCTGCTGAGGCACACTGCCCGGATCGGGACACAAGGAGCAATCAAGCTGTTCAGGGAAAAGAACAATATTGATGTTTGATAAAATGATTTTGGGAAAACTTTAGGTATACCGCCTTTGCTCTGCCCAATCCCGTCAGATCTTGGAAGCTAAGCAGGGAAGGGCCTGGTTAGTACTTGGATGGGAGACTGTTTGGTAACACCAGGAAGCCTAGCGAATGTAATGAGTGAGTGAGTGGTAGGTGGTGGTCGGAAGGGCCGATGGCGCAGACTGGCTGCCTCGCTTCCGTCAGTCTACCCCAGGGCAGCTGTGGCTACAACAGTAGCTTACCACCACCAAGTATGGAGTGAATGAATAATGAGCTGTGAAGCGCTCTGGGTATCTTGAAAAGCGCTATACAAATCCAAGAGATTATTATTATTATTATTTTTACGACCGGATTTGAAAAAAATAAAAGTATCAAAAGCAGGAAGCGGAAAGATAATCTTTAGATTCGAGTTCTGATGCTGTTGGTCCAGGAATAGCATTCAAGGAAGTGACTTGGTTGTTTCCTGTCAAATAAATGATTTCCCCCCTTTATTGCCCAATGTATGTATATATGCATTTATTTTCCTTATTTTTGTTTTTGTTTTTTCCCCCGAATTTTTGCCCATTTTTACTACTGATATTATCCTTATTTTTGCCCAATTTTTCCTTATTTTTGCCACTATTTCTCCCAATTTCACCCCATTTTTCCACAAATTATTCTAAATTTTTCACACAGAAATTTTCTTGACACTGGAGATGAACCCCATATTGTAAATTTGCAGATTCTTCCACACATTATTGTTCTGTTGTTCTGGTTCTAGAGAAAAAGTATTGTTCAAGTCTCGTTGAAGTGCTGGTATCGGAAAAATGGAAAGATAACCAACTCTAGTCTTGACTGGGCATGATTGAACAAATACTTGGCATAAAAATCTACAGCTTGGTATACTCCCGATCATGAGCTCACGATTTTGAAGATGAGTCCTTGACACTGGACACTGTGTCTGCCCGCGGCCCTAACCTGAACTACGGGGCTCCATTTGAAGGATTGTTGCGTGCTTCCGGGAAAAAGATGCTGATTTGAAAAGGTTTGTTTTGTTGTTGTGACCTCCCATTTGTACAGGAGTTGGGAGACAGAGTTTAGAGTTTGTCCGGTCTTCGGTTTGGTCAGTGGGCATTTAAATCTCCAATTGTACAAGTACCGTCCTTCTTTGTTCGAAAGAGCTACTGTGACCTTGATTCAGAAAAATAAAGTGCTTAGGAAATGAGGGACCAGATGTTGCTCTGAGTTACCTTATTACCTCTATCAGTCCAACAATCCGTTATATTTGTTCATATGAAGAAACTCAAACTAAATCTCAAGTTAAATTACATAGAACTATTTATTTGAGTGATTATTTACATTAATATTGTAGCAGTGCAGAAAATAAATAAAGTAACAAAAAAAGTAACAAGAACTCAAAAGGAGTAGGACGAAGCAAGAAAGCTTGTAAGTGCCTACCCCCATATTCAAAATGAATTTACATTCAACATAACACTTTACATGACAGATTCCTGGATTACACAATTACAATTGTCCACATTAACTTTACGTACAGCAGCTTTGCTAAAGAAGAACATTCATATTTAACAAAAAGAAAATCACGTAATGATTACAAGACTACCAAAGTAAGAAGACAACACGAAGATAGAAATGTATGCAGTTTACCAATATGTATAAGCATTTATTTATTTATTTATTTTAATTTTATTTACAATTTGTACTTTTCTTTTCCATCTTTCCCATTCGCTTAATAACCATAACCAATCTTTACTTATAAACACCAGTCACCATTCTAGTAATTGAACATTGACTTAGTTATTAATAAGTATTACATAATCAACATGACCCATTATTATTGACATTCCCATTTCCACCGTAAAATGATTAGTTGTGATTGTTTTATTGTTTGTTTTGTTTTGTTGTTTGCCTTGTTTATTCAAATTGGCAGATGCATTCATCTGAAATGAAGACAAAATGTATTGAAACGAGTCAGGGACATCTCAAAAGTGAAATAATCTGGGTCAAATGCCCAAACTAAATCTTAACAAGTCAAAACTCCTTCAATTCAAATGATCATGCTCAATTTGAGACATTTAAACTAATGTAGATATACATTTTTTTCTGAGTGTTTGTACCATAACATTGACGGTTTTTGCAGTGGGTGACAACTTGAAATAATGTGTCTAGAAATACTAGGACTTACAATAGTTTGAAATGGTTGAAGTGGGCGGGCGTTTTAGGGGCGCCACAGGGCGATGAACAACATTGAAGTATACCTTAACCTTAAGAGAGATGTTTAGTATCCATTTTTATTATGTAGAATTCTTAAAATGTAATATCGTGACAGTCTTGAGGCCTGCCCAAAGCAGTTTTTATCCACACCAGGCCTTTTCTTCTCCCGCACTCCCACTCTCCCTCTCTTTCTTCTAACGTTATTTCATTTCTGCATCTGCTTTCCGGCGCTCCAACGCTCCGTCAGCCGTGCCTATCCTCTCTCCTCTCTCCTCGCCACGCGCCTTTGTTTTCTGCCGTTTTCCGACACAAATGCCTTATTTTCTCAGCAGTGTACGAGCAAACACGCGAACACTCTTCCGCACACGGCCGGGCATGGAAATAGAAATAATGATAATGTCTCCTGGTCGCTTCGCACCAAAGTACCGCCACTTCTTCAGAAAAAAAAGAAAGAGAAAACGCCAGCGGCCGGCGACAAACGCGAAAACAGATGGCCCGGAGGGAGACGAGTGTTCACTTTAAACGTGTGGTACAGCATTTACATTTATTCATTTTTATGAGCGGTTGGAGCTGGAAGGTGCATAAAACATATATTATCATTCTCAGCTGCCATGGGGCAAACTGATGAAATCATGGCAGCCAATCTGCACCAATGGTTTATACTAAGGCCTGCAACGTCCTCATCAACAACAATCTTCTTGAGTGTGGCTTTAAAGTCCTAAACACACTTGCTGAGGAGGCGTGTCTTTGTCCTTGTCCTGCAGTTTCCTGTTTATTTCTTCAGCTTTCTTCTGAGCGTTCATCTTGAGCCTCTTCATTTGGGCCTCGATGCTGTGGTTCCTCTCTACCTTCCCCCTGTAGTCGTCCAGTAGTCCCTGCTCTGTTCGATCTCTGTCTCCTGCAGCGCCCCGCTCTTCTGCCGCTCATCAGTTTTCATGTTGACACTTTCCTGGTTCCTCTGGCGCTCCTCTGGCAGCTCTAGTGCTTTCAGACGGAGCTCTTCTTGGAGCTTTTGGGAGCTGTATGTGCCTCCAAGCCTCTGATTATTTTGTCTTTGTCTTGTACATCCAGCTGTAGGATTTGATCTCTGAGTTGCTGTTCCTCCAGATGTTCCCTGGCCTGGCTCCAGAGGAGAACCTATTTTACAGAGTTTTATTGGTAGGGGAAACCGTAGCATACAGGGGCAAACTCAACATGTAAATTCCTCACATAAAGGCCCTGCCTGGCCCGAGAATCCAACCCGGGACGTTGTTGCTGTAAAGCATGCACGTGGACAGTTTAAAATCCAACTAATCACTGTTTTATCTTTCAAACCATTGCCCAGTGCATACATTAGCATGAAACCTGTTGATCTGGTCAAAGAGCGCTTTGACAAAATACAGTAGCAAAAACAGTTTCATTGACACTATCTAAAAATAAGAAAATAATCAAAAACCTGTAGTAGAAATATATAACCCAAATTCAAAACAAGTGAAAGATAGCCTACCTTCATGGAGCGCTTCTGGTCCTCAAGCCTCTCCATGTTCACCTCCATCTCGTGGAGCTTCTATGTCATTGTTCTGTGGTCCTTTTGAAGAGCCTCGTACTGTTGGGTGAGGGTCGTGTTCCTCTGCTGCTCCTGTGTTGTTTTCTGCAGCAGCTGTTCTCGAAGTGTCTCAGCGCCCTGCTTTAATTGGACATTGAGGACACACTGCTGGTCCATGTGTCCGCTCAGCTCCTTTACTTTCTCCTGAAAATGTTTGTTTGACAGTTTGAGTCGCCCATAGCTGTCTTTGTCTGAGTCACCCTGTTAAAGTGCTCTCTCTGACGGTCTATCTCCAGCTGAGCCATCCCGTCAGATCTCGAAGCTAAGCAGGACGGGCCTGGCAGGTACTTGGATGGGAGACTGTTTGGTAACACCAGGAAGCCTGGGTGAATGTAGTGAGTGAGTGGTTGTTGGTGGTCGGAGGGGCCGATGGCACAGACTGCACCCTTGCTTCCATCATTCTACCCCTGGGCAGCTGTGGCTACAACAGTAGATTAACAACACTGAGTATGGAGTGAATGATAGATAATAATTGAGTTAGAGTTATCCTTCACATCAAAGTATTTGTACACAACAGCGAGTATGTTATTTACCTATAGTGATCCAGCTGCTAACAGAGTACTTTTGTTTATAGCTAATGTTAGTAAATGGAAAATGTTTACTTGGACTAGAATAATGGACGGTTACTATGCTAACAGTGAAGGTATTACATTCTATCCTGAACTCTTTTTGTGGTTTTTGTGTTTGTTTTTAGGGGATGAAGGTCAACATGCCCTTTCCTTTTTGCCGTGTTCCTCTGTACATGGTTACGAGTGGTATCCCGCCTCTGAGCCCTATAGGAGCTGTCAGGGCACATCAGAGGAACGTCCAGTCAAAACAGCCAGAGCTTCTGTCAAAGCCGCAGTGTCCACCTCCTGTCCTCCCCCGGACTCTTAGACGACTCTCTGAGCCCAGCAGACACACAGCAAGAATACAAGTCCAAATCTCACACTTTTACTGTGAATTCTGATCTGCTTGGACGTTTGCATATGGAGGATTAGTGTGTCGGGCATGGGGCAGGCTGATGGGGGAAACCGGAGCACCTGAAGGAAACCCACCCAAACACAGGGAGAGTATGATGCGCAGAGAAAGGCCCCACACATATCGAACATTGTAAGGCCTTTTACGTGTACTGTATGTACGTGTGTGGCTACAAAATCTGCATAATGGGTAAACTCAGGATTAAATGTGTTTGTTTGATTTTGTTTTGTTCAGAAGAGCTTATTTACTCTTTCAATAAGAGAAGATTTACCTTTATTGATCTCATAATGGAGGAACACATTTTTAGTCGAAATAAAATAATAAATGAGATTGTTTTCCTTGTTTTTGTGGTTCAAAAATAAATAAATCAGTCTAAAAATCCCTCTGAAAGCCTTGGTAAATACTGAGACTAAATAAAATGGATGTGCATGTGCTATTGTGGAGCTGGTGGAAATGAAGTTACAATTTCCCATGAAAATCTATGCAGAAACATTGATTCAGAGAAAATAATTAAGTTATTGTGATGAGATTAGACAATTTGATCATCAGGTAACACTTTACATGACGACCCGGTAACTGCTAGGTAATTACATAGTGATTACAATAATATTACTAGTTACTAGTAATATTACTAGTAATACATATCAATAAAAGTGGTAGTTCTTGGGTAATTAAAGTAGCAGTTAATAGTAATTCATTACAATAACTTCTAGCTAATTGCATAACCCTAACCCTAACCCTACACTTTGATATTTATTACTAGTAATTACTAGACAATTACCTAGCAGTTATTGGGCAGAGTTACTATTAACTACTACTTTTATTACCCAAGAACTTTTATTGATATTTAGTACTAGTAATTTCTACTGTACTTATTTGGCAATTACCTAGCAGTTATTTTGCCTGGCCTGCCAGACACTCCTCCTTTCTGTTCAAAAGAAGAACCGTCTGGGCGGCTGCTCGCAGCCAATCATTTCACGATTTGACCCACATCGGTCCAATCACACACCAAGAGACGGAAGCTGTCACCTGTCACCACCATGTACTTTTCCAAAACATTAAAGATGGCGGCCGATACACTGTTTTCTTCTGCTCTTTCGTCTGTTTTAAATCATTTGGAAAATATGAAATCCCTAAAACCGAAGCAAGAAACAGCGTTCGAAGCGTTCCTCGTAAAAAAGGACGTTTTTGGAAAGGCTTTCTGCCGCTTGTTACTGCAACGTATCTAGCGTTGTTCTAATTGGTTGATGCCATCTGTCAATCACGCCCACCGGGAAATTGCTGAGATCATGCTTGCTCCCAGACTATATTGTATGTCTTTGAATTTTTTATGAAAAGCCATGTCGTTTGGCAGGCCAGGCAAGCAGTTATTGGAATGAGTTACTATTAACTACTACTTCAACTACCCAAGAACTACCACTTTGATTGATATTCATTACTAGTAATTACTAGGCAATTACCTAACAGTTATTGGGCTGAGTTACTTTTAACTACTTCTTTAACTACCCAAGAACTACCACTTTACTACGTTAATTACCCAAGAACTACCACTTTTATTGATATTTATTACTATTGGTTACTACTGTAATTACTAGATAATTACCTAGCAGTTACCGGGTCGTCATGTAAAGTGTTACTGATCATTTGCAAGAGAAAGTTTATGTTTTAAAGGGGGGTATTATGCTTTTTTCAATCACATAGCACCAGTCTATAGCATACTACAATGATGACGTAACCTTCTGTTGGTCTGTATATGCAGTAAATTAAAATAACTGCCTTGAATAAAATTGCTCTCTCAAAATGGCTGTACTGAACGTCTTGAAATAGGCCTCTGTCTCTTTAAGAAGCTTTCCGACACGCCCCCTTCAGCACACTGCTGTGGCATCTAAACAACACTACTGTGCGGGGAGGGGGCTCTGCTGAGCTGAGGAGCAGTGGTTGGTGGCTTGGCTGGTGACGAAAGGTCCAGAGGCGTCTCCAGGAGGTGGGGGCGTTCCTAGGAGGACTGAGGCATAGCTACACCTAAAATGGCTGCCGTCTAACTTTTTACTGATTACTCAAAAATATGTGAATGAGCCAAGGCAACACTCCAGGCATGTGTTTAATGAGGGAATGACATAATAACATGATATAAAGCTTGAAAAAGTCGATTTTACATTCTGACTCGTCTGATCGTGGGAGCTAAGGTTGGGCCTGATGTTGCTTGACAGTGAATCACTGTAACTGTGAAGTAACTTCAGTCTTATGAGGAACCTGACTCTTTGGGAGACGTTTATACCAGAATAAACACAACATAGACTGGATGATTGTTCCAGCCATTTGCAAATTCCCTCATCTACGAAAATGAAACGACTGAGCCGAGCGTTATCTACCCATCGTAATGTTAAGTCGTGCTGTTGCTCCTCTTTCCTCAAAACTCACTTTGGCGAGATGGGACCAGCAGATACTGAAACTCTGAAAAGTAAAAGTGCAACTGCGGCTCGATGGCTCTGCGGTGTGTGTGTGGGTGTGTGGGATGGGGTTGTGGGGGAGGAGGGGGGGCGCGCAAATCTCTGCCTCAGCAAAAGTTTTCATTAAAATATTTCTCTCTTTTTTTTTCTTCTTTTTTTTGAGACAAATGATCGGGGTGTCCTTCTGCCGGAGCTGCCTGGGGCGTCATGCTATTTCTATGCAAATAACAACCTCGCGCCTTTGCTCCTATTATTTCTGCTGGAGCTGCTGCAACATGACCCAGGAGAGGGGGAGGGAGAGGGGGAGGGAGGAGGGAGAGGGGAGGAGGTACACTATAAAAAAAAAAAAAAAAGGAGGTACAAACGGCCTGTCTTCAGGACGTCAGAAGTGTCACTTTCCGAGCTGCTTTTTGAATGTTTCTTTCACTTTTTGGCACTAATCGCAAAAGCTAAAAAACATATCCAAGCTATTACAGATCCTCAAGACCTCTTCTTAAAGCGCCACATACCTGATTTTTCTACGTTAATGGAATTTGTGTTGTCCTTCTTCGGTATATTGTAAACTGGCAGATCTGTACATAATTAGAAAGCTTTGTATCCATTGTGTGACCTTGCAGGCTACTTTGTTAGCATTTCTGTGACAGTGACCCTGCAAGTTGTGAAAAAGTGCTTATAAACTCAATCACTGTGAGGAATTTGAATGTGTTAGAAAAGTTAGGAATGAGTTTGGACACAACTAACGATTTACTTTCTACTTTCTTACTTTAAAGCTTTGTGAACAACTGAATCATGTACAGGGCCTTTAAGAAGTGCACTTAAGTGGATTTACTGACCACCCTTGCATACTAGGGACTACTTTAAATGATAACTTGAAATATCAATGCAGAGTAGGTACATTGTTTTAAGCCTCAATGATTGTGAAGCGTCCAATCAATATTCGATTCACCACATATCGGCGTCTCAGTCTCTTTCTTCTTTTGCAGTGCGCTGTGCAGAAATGTGCGCGATGGACGCAGCGGAGCGTGAAAATATATAACATGTAGAGGAGAGAGTGAGAGAGGGAGGAAGGCTGAAAGAACAGCAGCGACGCAGGCAGTGATTTGTTTGTAAGAGCTGACAGTCCTCGCGGCTGCGCCCTGGGCCTCGCCGCCGCGCCGCTCTGTTGTTTAACAGCACTATCAGGGCCAACCCTTCACTGTCTCAAAGAGTCGTCGGGAACGCTGGGCTGCAGGGTGAGGAGAGACAGGCAAGTTTTAGTACAATCGTTGGGAATAAAAGAAAAAAAAGATTGACAACATTATGGAGCAATGTTGGAGCCATGAGTTAGGATGAAAACCGGAACTTAAGCAGTGGTGGATGCGACATTTTTGGAAGAAACAAAAAATCTCCAAATCGTTATTTTGAAGTGATTGGATTCACAAACCTGTCCATAGTGTTCCTGAAATGTGGTATGAGGAGATGTTTGTAGTGGATCTGGCCGATCGCCTGTATCTACAGTCTGGCTGTGGGACCAGAGCAAACAGTGAGGCCGATGGGCACCTGTTCACCAGATGGAAGTACAGCTTAAACCCATGGCTAAGAACCAGGGCCGCCTTAACCATCCCATAGGCCCCTGGGCTAAACATGAAATATAGGGGTATATCCATCCATCCATCCATCCATCCATCTTCTTCCACTTGTCCGTTTCTGGGTCGTGGGGCAGCTGTTGGAGCTGCACCAGCCCCTATGGCTCCTCCTGCAGGTGGTGGGTCCACAGAAGGACGGCCTCATGGTTCTAACCGGGCCTGTTGGTCTCTCATAAGGGGCTTCTGAACCGCTCTTTGTCTGACCCGTCACTAGGACCTGTTTGCCCTGGGAGACCCTACCAGGGGCACGAAGCCCCCACAACAGAGCTCTCAGAATCATTCAGGCTCAAAGCCCTCCACCACGTTAAGGTGGCGGTTCCAGGAGGGGATATTAATAATAATATAATAATAATGATAATAATAATATATGTGGTAGCGGTGTCGGTGTACCTTCATCCCTTTCGCCGCTTTGGCTTGTAGGCCCGCTGCTCTCACCTTCTTCTTCTCCACGTTCCTCTTCACCGTCACCAGTGTTTTATTAAAACAATCCTGTGAGCTTTGGGATTTGGCTCTTCAGCTCTGTATCACGACGTTCTTTCTCCTTTCACCATCCACTACAACAACTGATATTGATAAACACCTGATCATGTAAATTGTCATAGTCTATCGTACGGCTGTGCGGTTGGTCAAATGATTCTGCAATGATGTGATTGACAGATAAATAAACAAATGGTAAAATAACTTGGAATTGGATTAGGCTACTTAAGTTCCGATAGGCCCTTTGACATTAGCCCCGCCCTCTAGAGTGGGGTTGGTGAACTTAGTGCCGCAATGAAGTGATTGACAGAAACTTCAACAAGTGGTAAAATAATATAAAACTATTATGACTTCTGTCATAATAGGCCCTCTCTTGGCACGCCTACGGCAACTGCAAATCAACAAATTGCATTTTGTTTTTAATGAATTCTGATAGGCCCTTGACTACTGTAGGGCCCTGGGCTCCAGCCCTTTGGATAAGCGGCTCTGCTAAGAACATAGTAGTTTTGGAAAGTCAAGGTGCCCGACAGAAACAGAGCAGTGCAGTGGTGGGTCCAAATATGAACCTGTGATTTTGTACACTCAGGTGGACAGTCTGGCCGCTGGCTCAAGTAAATAAAGTTCTTCTTGTTCTTCTTCTTCTTCTTCTTCTTCTTCTTCTTCTTCTTCTTCTTCTTCTTCTTATTCTTAGTATTTCCTGGGTTGTTAGTGTCCATACTATAGAAAGTGGATATTTAACCGGCAACTTGCTTCTGATTCGTACTTTTTTCTCAAGTGGCAACATTAACATTACTGCCCGGCAAGGTTAAAGCAAGTATTTTCAGACAAACCAACTCATACATTTATACAAAATCACAGCAGATGTCCCTCCAGTTACTCAACAACGTTCAATTAAAGTGATAGTCTGTAACTTTAAAATGTTTTACAAATTTAACTGATTGCGTATAATTTACCAACTGGGTCTGACATTTGACTTAAAGTAATATTACTTAAAGTAATATTAAATACTTTTGGGAAGATGAATTTAATGATCCAATTTTGTGGAAAGATTACTTTAGAACAATTTATAGAACTACAATATTCAGGATATTTCAACTTAAAATCTTTTATAAAATTATTGCAACCAAAAATCTGTGTTCAAATGGCAGATAGAAAAGGTTCTGTGAGGATGAGGAGGAGGACCTGATGCATTTGTTTTATTTTTGTCCACATGTGGCTAGGTTTTGGGTCAGTGTAGAGTTATGGTTAAGGTCTATGGGTATTGCTTTGCGAATCACACTTCAGAATATTGTGTTATGTGTTTTTGAGGGTAAATGCACATACCTTTTGAATATGTTATTCTGATGGGTAAAATGTTTATTTTTAAAGCTAAAACTTTATCAAACGTATGTATAAAACACTTTAAGAATAGAGT
Organism: Neogobius melanostomus; assembly: GCA_007210695.1. Classification (NCBI taxonomy): domain Eukaryota; kingdom Metazoa; phylum Chordata; class Actinopteri; order Gobiiformes; family Gobiidae; genus Neogobius; species Neogobius melanostomus. Next base: position 852,602 of record VHKM01000346.1, read on the forward strand.
TTATCATCAGTATATGTTAGAAACAATTACAGCAACAAATAACAACAGAATAATTGAGCATGAAAAGAAATGGAATGTCTGTTTTAGGCCAATTATATTGCATTTTGTTTATGGTTTTTTGATTAGTATTAGTGATTTCATTTTATATTTCATTTTCTATGTTATTATTTTGTTTGCTTTGTGCTTCCTTTCTGTCTCTAGTTTGTGTTCCTGTCAAAACACTATGAATGTGTGGATGATTGTGGTTGTGATCGTGGTATGAATGCAAGGGGAGTGGCTGGGGTTGGGTGGGGGTTTGAAGCTTGTCTTGTTAGTTTATTCTGTAAATAAAATAAATAAATAAATAAATAAATAATTATACATTTCTCAAGTCCCTCCCTTTGCTGATCTCAGCAATTGATTAAAATCCCTGGTGCCATCACTTTGACCAATGAGGCGAGCTTTTCTATGAAACTGGCCTGTTCATTTACTGTTTATATTACTACCTGTCTTCTCCTTTTGCAATCTACAGGCCATCAAATAGAGGTTTTATTAATGTGTAATGTTATCATTGACATCAGTTGCTGAAAATCATAAACAACATATCAGGGCTTGTCCAAAATGGGAAGATGTAATCACGTGATACGAAACGATGAATTAGCGTAAAGCGTAAAAAGAAAAAGCCAGTCCCGGTAAAATATAGATCGGCAAAAAAGTACGGCGGGGGAGAGAGCCACTCCATCTGGATACAATTTATCCAGTAACACGTGACTCCGGTCTGCCCCAGTTGTGGTTGGACTCAAACCACCAACCTTCCCGTTCCCACGCTTTAGCATAAACGTCACACTCTGCCCTCGGGTCTTTGTAACGCCCCGGAGGCTCTACGAGATTACACCAACAAGGTCCAATGTCAGAAAATCCCCGCTCAACTTGACTTTGGTATTTTTTCTGCCGGCTCGTCCGTGGGATATGTCAGAATAACTAAACTCCACTTACTCCCACAGAACCCCCCCCCCCCCCGCTGAGGGCGTCAAGTGAGCTGTGCCCAGACACCTGCCTCCGCGCTGGGGCAGAGCGGACCCAGACTGCCCCCCTGTCCGGCTCGCACCCCTGGAGATTTGTCACCCGTGAGCCTCCTTCTCATCAGCAGGAGGCCACAGCGTCTCAGCGGGACCACTCTAATGTAGTCCATCCAGGCGGTCATTAAGAGGCAAATCACTGTCACGGAGATCTGGTGGTTATCACACAGGCTAATGGAGAACACCTGTCATCGCGTTAGGGCAACGGACCGGGAGGGAGAGGTGGATCTGGGATTGGAGAGCTCCGGATTGTGTCACCATAGTTTTCTAGTGCATTTCATTAGTAAAGCCTGGTTCACACGGTAAGATTTTAAAATTGTCACCAGATTTCCCGAACCTGAGGGACACGTGGCGATAAAAACAGTTTTGTTCGTACAGTGTGTTGTGCAGCCACACGTCCAAATCAACACATCACACACAAACCGATTTCACTCACACACATTCCCAGGTCAGACTGGATCAAATGTGTCTTCAGAGTAAACAAACATGGCGGATGAAGAATAGGGAGTGGTGATAGTTTGTTTATTTTAACAAAAAAAAAACGATATCTAAACTATGACACAGTTTTGATTTTGGATTCCCAACGTGCGTTTGGTACTTCCTCGCCGCCTCATCACCTTGCTTTCTGATTGGCTACACATCACAGTAACCGGCTGGTTATCCACAGGGGATCACCACACACCAGGAGAACAATCCAACATTTTCAATATCCACGATTTGAGATCGGAGCGGTCTCAGCGTCCTTCAGACGAGAGCAGTCTTAACACACCACACACGGCAGAGATATCTGATAAGATTATCTTACGATAATCGGAGTGTCCTTAAGATTGTCAGAAGGGGAGAATCGGCCTCATTATCCTGCCGCACAGGGGCGTAGCACCAAATTCTGGGCCCTGGGTACAAACTATCTTGTTGGACCCCCCCAATTAATACACATTTTATATTTCATGTTTTTTAACCACATAACAGTGGTTTACCTTGACAGTGCAGTTCATTCTATTATAACTTTATTATATATAGCCTAAGCAGGTGACAAAAATAGGTCGGCCTAAAAAACAATTTCATATACAAACACATATCCAATACAGATTTGTCCTGAAACTTAGCTCATGGTTTGTTTGTTTGTTTGTTTGTTTGTTTGCAGAAATTGAATAATCTTTAATCCTGTAGTGATATAGATATTTAAGTTGGTGGTTGAACATTCATTTTCATTTCATTGGGCCAATTGAAATTGAAATGAAATTTGATTGAAATTTGTGCTGGGAATTATACATTTGTGACTTTAAAATATCCATTAAAATGCTATTTTATAAAAAACAATGATACTATGTATTGTCTCTGTGGTCCACATTCATGGACAATAAAGCCAAGGGCTTCAGCCTGATTTAGTCTCTCTCCATATTTGAAGCCTACCTTTAAGTGTATTGTCAATACACTTAAATTATTTTTCTACAAAGTTACGCTGGAACAGGCTAAATGGCACGAGCCCACCACCTTTTCACTGGAACCACGTTGACTCGTCTCCAAAGCTGCGCATTTATAATGCGAGTCTCCAAATGGGCGCGGCTAATTAGCATAACGAATCCCGCGAAAATAGCGTGAGCGACCTGTGGCCTTTGTCACTGTATTGGCCTGGTGGCAGGCAATTACAATAAATATAAGGAAAGAGAAACTTTAGGGGGTTATGAGAGAAGGAGGGGCTCTGTCTGTGGCTCTTTCTCTGACTCTGCACCTTCCAGAGGCAGGGACTCGCCTCACTTCATGTTTAACTGTAATTTATGACCAGACAGTTGCATCTAAGGCCCGCTAGAATAGGCTAGTGTTAAATAAAAGCACATAAGAGCGAGGCAAGACTAATATTTCTCTTTCCAGCTCTGTGTCATTGCATTGCAGAGCTCACCTCATCAAAGTCACTGTTGAGTTGAAGCGCGGTGCTGAACACCGGTGTGTGGGCTGAACCATTTGGCACATTTTTAAAGGGGTGTCAGGGCCCTGAGATTCATCCATCATTATTGTTTGTGAACAATTCTGCCTATAGCAACCATTGTATTTCAGCCAAGTTGTGTTCAATTCTTATATCAATTATGAGTAAATTTAGAAAGTCCAATACAAAACGCTTTTTGCAGCATTTTTGAGGGCCCCTACCCTGCTCTGGGCCCTGGGTACTCAGTACCCTTTACGCCCCCAGTCCGATGCCCATGCTGCCGCATGACCAGGCTTAAGGCGACACACTGCAGGTGCACAGGGAAGACATATGACAGTAAATGTGTTCTTTCATTTCATGTTGTACATACTTATTTGTAAAAATGGCCAATATTGCCATCAAATCTTCATAATGATAAAGCCAGGTTAAATTCATGGCCTTATTTGGCTGATTTTGTTGGTGAAAAATGGGTGGTTTCAAAATTCCATTAATCTTGCTAGGAATAAGATTTTGAAAAATTCCTTCAAAGGTATAAGACAGGAAAGTTGGCGTCTGTAGGAGCTATAGTGGAGACGTTGATGCAAGAGTGTAAAGAAAATGAACCGTCAAGAGCCGGTTTACAGTATTACAGCGCCAATAACATTAGCACTGATATCAGTGTGGGATCGCTCCGGCTTAACTTGTTCAGGGAGAGGACACACTTATGGAGCGGCATTTGCTGCTGATTGGATCAAGTACACGGCAAATCCATTAAATATTTAGTTTAAAAAAATGTTGTGTGTGTTTGTGTTTTTTTACATTGTTGGGTTGTTAATTATTATTAATCCAGGGCACTCTTGTAAAAGAGATTTTTTATCTCAATGAGATAAAATGAACGGGTTAAATGAATGTACAGCAGGAACCAGATCTTTACATACACTTTATAAAAAGACACATTTACATTTTTTTCGCACTGTCTGACATGAAACCAGAATTAACTTTTTTTGGTCAATTTGAATTTAAAAAAATATTTCTATTTGTCAAATGCCAGAAGAATAAGAGATAGATATTTTTAGAATTTGTGTGTTACTTAATACAAAGTCAGAAGTTAAACAAAGATTACTATACCTTTAAACAATTTGGGAAAGCCCACATGACGATGTCATGACCTTGGAAGCACAAGTCTGGTTCATCCTTGGGTAAAATTTCAAGACACTTAAAAGGTGCCACGTATGGTTCAAACAATTATACGCAAGTATAAAAAGATAGAAATGTCCAGTCATCATACAGATCAGAAAGAAGGCGGGTTCTGTGTCCCAGAGATGAACGGCTGTGTCTGAAATGTGAATATCAACCCAAGAACAAATGCAAAAGACCTGGTGAAGATGCTGAAAAGAGTTTGTCTTTATCCAGAGTGAAACAAGTACTGTACCAACATGGGCTGAGAGGATACTCAGCCAGAAGTAGCCCTTACTCCAAAAGACACATCAAAAAGCAGGATTGGAGTTTCTGATAAAAATGGATAAGGACTTTAATTTTTGGAGACATTTCCTGTGGTCTTGTTTGGCCAAAATGACCATTGTCAAGTTTGGAGGGAAAGCCTGAGAACACCATCCCAACTGTGAACTACGGGGTGGCAGCATCATGCTGTGGGGTTGTTTTGCTGTGGGAGGGGCTGGTGCACTTCACAAAATAGATGACATCATGAAGAAAGAACACTATGTGGAAATACTGGAGCAACATCTCAAGACATCAGCCTGAAGTTAAAGCTTGGGCGCAGATGGGTGTGCCAAAGGGACAATGACCCAAAGCAAACTGACAAACTGGTTATAAAGTGGTTTAAGGAAAACAAAGTCCATGTTTTGAAGTGGTCATCACAAAGTCCTGATCTCAATCCAGAGTGAAATGTGTGGGCAGAGCTGAAAAGGCATGTGCACACAAGATGGCCTACAAATGTGTCTCTCATTCTTCTGGCATTTGACAAAAATATATATTTTTTTAAATTCTACTTGACCTAAACAAGTAAAAGTTAATTCTAGTTTCATGTCAGACAGTGAGAAAAAAATGCAAACATCTGGTTCCCACTGCGTTTGTCCCAGACCACTTTTGGTTTGGTCTCGAACGGTGAAGGAGGGAGCGTGTGTTTGTGAATGCACGAATACCACGAGAATTCAGCTTGCAGGCAAGGTATAAAGAAAACCTTATTTTGAAAAAATGGGCCCGTATATTTATCCCGTCTTTAGCCGCCGCTGTCTCCCACAAAGGAAATAATGATATTATTAGGATTACAGCGTCATCTCGGCCTTTCATGCTACACGTGGATACCAAACATGCCAATCTTTGTGAATGAATAAGCGTATGGCTCACAAGACAACAAAACGTTATAAAATAAGCATCACAAAGGGTGAGTTTGATCTATATTTTACTCTTCCATTAAGACATTAAGGGAGAAGACCTGTAATATCTCAGCATTGACCAAAAAAAGTCCATGTTTTCCTTCTGCCACGTCTCGCCTTAAAAGCCTTACAGACTCGGGCCGTCCCGGTGCCATCCCCCTGACACAGTCCGGACGGCCAGTCCACCAAATGTGCGCTGTTTGTTGTTGGGAGGAAAGGTGCGGAAATCCAAACAGTCCTCCATCTCTCTGAATACTAATGAGAGCGCCCCCTGTGTTTATTCTGCGGTCATTGTCATAAATTTACATCTTTTTTCCTCCCGGTGTAAAAGCGACCAGACAGCTGCACTTCACTCGAATCAGCTTTAGTTGAAATTCATTGGAAAGACAGAATTATGAATAAAATACATATTATCTGCTCATTTTAATAAATACGTGTTTACATTCCGGTGCTTCAGTGGATGGATTTGTCTTAAGGAATTATTTTGCATTCATGGAAATACAAGCACTTTTTCCTCTGTTGTCTCAGAATCCAATTAGATTCTTCTGCTACTTCTGCTCAAATAAAACGTCCAAATCCACTGGGACATTCAGGGCGGGGTTAAAATAGATGCTTGGGCCTTGTGACTGGCACTCAAGGAACTTTTTATTGTCCTCCATAAAGGCCTGGTGCTCGAGCTACTAGCTAAAACATACAAATAATCCTAGTTTTACTACTACCTACACTGTAAGCGTCAACACTGACTCAAACATGTATATTTCTAGAACTGTTAAATGTAGATTTCACATGTTTGTTTCCTTCCGCTGCTCCTCTGAACATAAGTTACACAGTCTTTAGTTCAGGGGTCACCAACTGAGAGCTACTTCAGATTCAGATTCACAAAACGTTATTGATCCTCAAGGGCAATTCATTCAATTCATTTGTAACAAACTCAGAACTGTGTCAGTCCCAACAGTTCAGACAGAGTAACTGTTCAAGATCAACAATTGGTCTAAACAATAATAGAATAGAACACGTTTAAATTGTCTGTTACTTAATAAACTCACTCCCTCCAGAATTCAACAGTTCAGTGACAGAGGGACAAAAGAGTTGGAGAGGTAATGAAAACGATGCCGAAGGTAAACGAAACGAAGTGAAAACTCATTAACTCCAATGATGTTGGATGATGCAGGTTTTGACAATGTTTTGCAGTTTGCTTTTAGCTTTCACAGACACATGAAAAAGTTAAAAGGCTCAGGGAATCCTTTTACTTACATTAAAAGAGTTCAGTTTCCTTAAAAGATTAATCCTGCTGACACATTTACAAATGAGTCTGTATTTGTGCCAAACAGCTACTTTAAGTTAAACTGTTCGTGCTTTTAAAGGAACAGGCCACCGTTTTTCCATACTGAGATATGTTCCCTGAGCTTAGACGAGTTGATGCGTACCTGTCTGGTAATATATTCACTTTACTGCACGGACGTCGAAGTGCTCCTAAGGTGTTATTACGCCTTACAATATAGTACCCCATTTTATCCGCTTAGAAAATCGACAGGTTTGATTTGTGTAATTATTCTTGGATCGTGTAACTACTCATGTAACCGTATTTAAATAATGTAAACGTGGAAGAGCTTTGTCGCTTCAAACTTCAGCCCATTTGGCCCCATAGAGAAGGAGAGGCTAAATGCTCTTTTGTGTGACTGAGCGCACGCCAGACCAGACAGGTACACATCAATTCATCTGAGCTCAGGTAAGAACATATCTCAGTATGGATAAACCGTGGCCTGTTCCTTTAAACATATACTATATAGTCTCGAGAACACGTACGTATAACTGTATTTTAAACATCAAGATGCAAGAAACTGAACTACAGTATGCGGCCCTTGCTTTAGTTTCACTCAAAACAATGAAGCATGTATTAGTGAGCGGCAAAGGGACTATGCATCGTGCATCTAAAATATGAGTACTCCTCTAAACCCTAAACCGCTGTGCTCTGCATAGAACAATAAGCTCTGCTCATGTGAGTGCATTGAAAGCCTCTCCTAGTGGCATTGCACTTTGATTCAGCTCTAGTCTGACTACAGTCGGCCCAGCGAAAAGATGAATCACGCCTCGAGTCGAACGTCTCGGGCTCTTTACCCTCTTTCACTCTGAGCCGTCCTGCGGAGGGGCAGGGCACTGGTTCTCAGACTTTTATCAAGTACCACCTTGTCAAATATTTGAACCGGACCCAGATCGAATCAAAAATAAATCAGGTCCAAAAGGGGTCTTGGACTAATTAATGTTTCGATATACTGTAAATGATATACAGTGTACCCATTCATAAACCATAAAAGCACATACGTCCATGTGTTGCAGAATCAATAAGGATTAGTTTTACCTATAGGACCATATGCGAGGCTGTTTAAAAGGCGACATGCAAAGCGAAACCATTCTGCACGTAGATGCGCTTTAGAGAGAGCCAGGCTGCGCTCCGAGTTAATGTCACTACAACTTCTACATTTACAACGAACAACGGTTAAACACAGACAACAGGCTTCAAAATGTATTCAGCTGAAAGTCAATTTTACAAATGAACTCAAAAAGGAGCGCTTTGACGTCATATCCAGGAGATGTCTGTCAGTTATCCTGTGCGAATGCGCCACATAAAAAAGCAGATGTCGGGGATAATTGTTTTATTACATGGGGTCCCTGGATAACAAAAATGAATATGGACTTTATTTGCCATCTGGAAAGGACAAAAACAATGCGGCCTGTTCAGTGAACACTGATTTCCAGCAGGTTCCTGTAGCCCACAAAACAAATACTCACAAAGCAGACACAAGAAGAGACTTGTGCTGCTGTGGTGGCCAAATGCCTGATTATAGTCTTCTTAAAACTGCCTGGTGATTGTATAGTTCCAGAGTTCAGAGAAACCTCTTTCTAATCCCTGGTGAGCAGGAGACGGTTTGTTCAAAGGTGAGACATGCTTTTAGTAAATATAATGTGCAGTAATGCTGAGGGATGGCCCGAGGAAATGTGCTCTCATGGTGCTTTTCCCCGTGGTGACCCTTCACCCCTGCCTCCTTCCTGCCCATCGATCACACACCGTTAGCCGCTGTTAGCCTAATGTCCACCGTCTTCTGTCTTCCCTCATGCGATCAACTATCAGCTCGCTCCTCTGGATGGTGGAATATGACGACCTGATGAACAATGGTGGTTGTGGGTACCGGCGGTGGGAGGGGAGGGGCGGGGCTCACACTCGCAGCTGTCATGGCTGCCCTCGGGAAGCAGGTCACCTTGGACTGCAGCACACACTTTCCCGAACCTGTTAGTGCTTACGGTTTACACTTTACTATGGATTTCCAATGGCTGTGTTCATAAACGTATCGACTCAGACACGTCCAGGAGCCTGAACATCTGACACTATTATTTATTATGCTTAACTAATACAACAATCCCGTTCATTTCAGAACGCACTCTCGATGCAGGTTTTGGGCTTAAGACACAGGGAAGGCTTCTTACGTTTTAGTTCTCTGCAAAAATCAATCATTATATTACCTCAATAACTGCTTTTTATGCACTTTCCAAACAGAAGATGGAGGTTTTCTGACCAGTTGCTTTAAGAAGGCCAAAGGACCTGAGCCTTTGCTTTGCCAGCCTTAAACTTTGGAACTCCCTCCCTTTCAATGTTAACTTTGACAACATTTTAATTTATTTCTGACAAAATGATATTTAATTTTCAAGATTTAGTCAAATAATTCTCTTCAGTTTTAGTAAGTAAGTAAAAGTCTAAAATTGTATGTAAATTCCGTTGACTAAATCTAAGATTAGTTTAGTCAACTTTGCATTTATAATATTTATTATAATTATATTTAATCAAGGTCCTTTACTGCTGCTTCATGTTTGTTCAACGCTCAACCTGACCACAGCTTCTACAGACTCCAAACTTTACAGTCTTGGAGGGATTTCTTAGTATCTAATTCTTAGCCTGATATACTAAGCTTTAAACCCCACATAGACAGATTTCTTTTATAAATAGCATATTCAATAACTACAAACACAATCCAAATTTGTATCTAATATATCAACAACATAAAACCACAAACTTAAACCTGGCTCTTTCCTTGATTTCCATCTTGTTGCTGAACATATAGATGGTTTTGACCATGTTTAGACCTGTTGATTCATCGGTTTCAGGCAATATGAGAAGAGTTTGCCTTTTTTCAACTTTACTTCTGCTTCCACGCTTCCAAACCTGACCATCACCACACTCAGTGTGTGCCCCCTGCTGGTGGTGTGAGGAGTCAGCGCTCTGGCCCGGGCGGTGTGGGCACAGAGGGCAGTGCCAGCAGCATATGGTGGCACTGAAGCCAGACACGTATATACCTCCAGTGCGCCGCAGAACAAGCCGCAAAGTCATGATGCAGGGATTTTACTTTCCTTTCTTTCCTTTTTTTCATAGTGGAACAAACAACGCATTAGTCTTGTGTGAAAAGTTGCCTCCACAGCACAATGTTAGTGAGGGATGGACGACAGCCAGATACAGGAGAAACAGGGAAAGGGGAAAGGAGGGAGTGTGAGGCATTTCAGAGATAGGGATCAGCTGAGTGACTTCACAGTGGGACCAGTGACACCAAGTGAGTCGAACGTTAATATCAAAGTCTATATGGCAGAGACTTGGAGAAACTCAATCACCTTCCACTCTCTATCAGTGTGCTTAGCAGTATCTGTAACCGAGGACCTATCCTGCCTCTGCAACGCCTCTACCTGAGGCCACTAAGGAGCGCCAGGATCCCGAAACAGCTGCAGTGTTTTCACATATGGGGCCAGATCTTCGGCCTGGCGCAAGGACAGTGTTGTTCCAAACGTGACGTTGGACACGCGTCATCTTGCATGTGGCACAGCTTTTGCACTTTGTGCCACTGGCGAGAGGGCGTCGCTGATAAAAAAGGATGTCGACTGAGGCGTGGTTTATTACAAGCAGCACTGAGCTGCTCTCCTATGGCAGCTTCACATTTTTTTCTTGTTTATATCGCGCTGCCTCGTGCTCTTTTATAAACTTATGAGTTATTTTATAAGCTCTATCAGGTCAAACTAAAAACATTATTTATCCACTGTGTTTGTCCGTGTCCTGAGCTGGTTCCGCTGTAGCGCAGGTTGATGTCTATGGTTTGCACTCAGCCAAAACGCCAAAACAAACAAAAGTACGTGTTCACCCCTCCCACCAGCCCTCTCCCTTCCCCTCACACGAGTCTGGTTGGAGGAAAAAGGTTTTTCTACATGACATCACCATTGGCCATGGGAGACTGCCCTGCCCACATACAGCCCACTAATGCCCCAGGTCTCACATCGAGCACCTCCTGGGCGGAAAATGGTTACGCTTTTTGTGTTTAGAAAGGCAAGCTCGGGCCCATGGTTCTAAGTGTGGTACTCCCGCTGCACTAAGGCCCGTCAGCAGGCACTCCAGCGGGTGGTAACTCATTGGGACCACTCTTCCAGAGAACAGTGCCATCGACACCCTCTGTCTGAAGAGAGGGCACATTCTGCGGAACCGCCCGACCCATCACCTGCTCCACCTGACACAGTTCATTTTGACAACATATTTCAATTTGGTGTTAGTCTTAAATGTCATTTAATTTTAGTCGAGATTAATTCTCTTCAATTTGGGTCGTCTTGTGATCGGAAGGTCGTGGGTTCGAATCCCAGCTCCCGCAAATGCACACTGTCGTTGTGTCCTTGGGCAAGACACTTCACCCTCCAGTGTCTCCAGTGTCTGCGTACACTGGTGTATGAATGAGACAGTGAATGGATGACTGGTTCCTTACTGTAAAGCACTTTGGGCCTGATAAAGGTAGAAAAGCGCTGTATAAGTTGAGTCCATTTACCATTTGCCATTTCAATTTTAGTCTAGTTTTAGCCGTCTAAGTTTGACACGAATTTAGTGGACTTTGCCTTTATAATATTTAATATTTAGTCAGATTTTAGTCGACAAAAAAATCAGCACATTTTAGTCAAATAGTTTTAGTCTCGTAATCGTCTTTTCACCCTTTAGGCGCCAATTTCTTTTTAAATACATTTTGTGACATCTAATACATCTAATACATCTAATTAAACAGTACTACCACCAGTCCTGAGCATTACTTTGACCCTAAAGTGGATGTTGTTGTGTTGGTATAGCTCCTGATAAACCCCTGACTGAGTTCTGGAGGAAACGTATTTGTACGAGAACCCATTGTTCTCAGTAAATCACTCGTCAGGTTTTTGCCAAGTTGGCGCCTAAAGAGTTAATTTAGTTTCAGTCCAATTAACATTATGACTAAATATTGTAGTAGTAGTAGGTATTTTGCACCATTTATTTATGCACTTTCACAACATACTATGTACTGTTGTAATGCTTCAACAATAAAGCGTTGATTGATTGAAATGTACATCACACCACCAGTAACAACACTAGGGTAATATTGTTTCCCCATACTTTTCCCGAATGTCAGTCTAGTGTTTCCAATCCTTCATATAGTGACACCACAGCCCCTGAAGGTGTTTGTGAAAGAAGAGACTGCTGTGTGAACTTTCCTCTGTATTTGGATAAAGCTACTTCTCTGTGTTACTACATTAACTACATTATATAGGCTTTAGAAAGTTATCAGTTCACTGTGCAAACCTGCTGTCACTCTGCCTCTGCCCAGGGACTGCAGATGAAAATGAGCTTCAAATGCAAACATCTTCTCTGTCTGTTTCAAATATGGGCGACTCCTGCAGTAGCTGTTGATTGGAACGAATTCTGCAAACAGTTCCAACCGATACGAACAGACTTTGCTTTGAAATGTGTCTGGAACCAAGACAGGCACGAGCGTTGGGAGGTGAGTAACAAAGAAGGCCCAAGAAGGTGGTGGCCCACTTCTGTTCTTCGTAAAAAACACACAAAAAAGTGCAGGGCAGTAAATGATGTCAAAAGGGCACCTTGATACGTTCACTCACAAGGACCACAACCTCAAAATGGACTGAAATAAACGTTATTAAACAAACAGGGATGATGATCGAAGGCGAACACTGATGACAAGCTCTCGGGTTTTCATCCCTCACTGACCTAAACGACAGAAGGAACACGAGTTTATCGTTCTTGTTGTTTGGACATTTTGGTGAATGTTGACCAAACATCTGATGCATCCAGTCCACTGTTCGAACCACTTCAGTTAAACTGACTGGAAATAGAGTGAGTGGACTCATCCAAGTATATAGGAACAACTTTACTGAGCATGTTGACTGTGTTTACAAAACAGCTAAGACGATAAGACGTTTGGAAGTCAGTGACCACATCTTAACAAGGGTTTATCAGTGCTTAATTGAGAGTGTACTGATATTTAACATAGTCTTTTGGTTTGGCCACTTAATCGTCAAAAACAAAGCTAAACTTGGAAGAGTTGTTAAAATCACAGGCCAACAACAAACCAATTTGTCTGAGCATCACAGTAAAGCAGTGCATTGTCTCTGTCATAAGATCATAGATGACAATTATACCCTGTCCATCACTTCAAGCTCATTCAGGACAGAGATACAGACTTCCTGTTGCCAAGAAAAGTGTTTACAGAAATTCTTGTGTGCCCTGTGCATCAGGAGCTCAATAAGTCGAGACCCCAAATGTCGAGTGAGTGAGCCAAAGGCAAATTCCTGCCATCACCATCATCGCACATGGTAGACAATAAAGCTTTTCTATTCTATTCTAAAACTACAATTGTGTGCGATAAGTGCTTATAAGTGCTGTGTGTGTAACAAAAAGATCTAAGTGAATACTTAAAGTGCGTAGTGTAAAGTGATTACAACTGTAACAGATGATTGTTTTGTTTATAGTAAAAGTTATATGAACGCCAGGTCAACGTTCTCATCTGAGGTCTACTGTCCTGGACCTGTTTTCATCCCGTCTCGGTACATGACCTCCTCCTTGTGTCGTCTCTCTAACCCACTTCCCTCTGAACACTCCTCTCCATCCAAAGCCACTCCGAGCCACACTTTGTCACGGTGCTGTCGATATGGGGAGGGAAGGCGCATCACCTCGGCCTCTCCCTGGGGGCGCTAATACACCCCCCCCCACACACACACACACACACACACACAAACCCACTACACTGACCTCCGGGACTATCTCCTCTCTCTTTCTTCGCCTGTTTCTGTCTCTGCGGCTGATGAAATGTTCTTTAATACCCTATTGACAGTATTGACACCCCCGGGCCATGCTGGCGGCTCCGTCGGGACGTCCCGGTATTGATTCGGAGTGAGGTATGTGTGTGTGTGTGTGTGTGTGTGCAGGGCTGTGGTCTCATGGTACTATTACGAGGAGATTAGAGGGGCCATTACGGAGCGTATAGGTCCAGAGGAGAGAGGCCCCGCTGGGAGACGACTTCTACGGGCGCACAGGTGGGAAGTCCAGACTGGGGCTTGGTGCAGAGCAGCAGAGAGGACTGGAATGTTTCGGATAAAGAAGAGCTTTCAAAGGGAATGTTTGTGCGATGCTTGGAGTGGTTTTAAAAAGAAAAGCTACTACAACTGAACTTGGAATATTTTATTTTGTATGAGAAAAAGCTGTTCTATATTTTAAAGCTAAGAACCTCTAGGATTGGGTGTGTTTCACGAGATTTGAGTTTATGAGGCTTCACAAGCTCATACTTTCAGGAACTGTTCGAACATACAGTAACACTTTACTGGACGCAAATATTTAGGTTGATGTCTGATGTTTGTGGAGTACACACCCTGACCCTGTACTTGTACTTGTACGATATGGATTTTTGGGTCCCATACCGATATGAAGGGGTTGGCATGGCCAATATTTAAGTAATTAAACCTGATGTCATTTTTGAATCTCTCAAACAGTCTCCAGTTAAACATTTACTATAAAAGTAAAGGTTTCAATCATAGAAATATATCTAATAGAGCTTGTTTTTCTGAGGCCGAGGACGAGCTGTACCAACCATAGTTTTGGCCACATTTTTTAAAATGTCTGCTCCATAATTCTGTGTATGAAGGTTCTAAATGTGTCAGTGTTGGGCTGTGACAGCAGGGGGCGCTGTATGCGGAGCCTAGGGCTGATTCATTCAGGTTCTTCACAAGGAGCTCGTTTGAAAGACAAAAATCAGTAGATTTCAAAAAAAAAAAAGGACAAGTGTCTCTTATGGTTCTGAAATGCAAAAGTCTACAACATGAACTTGTGACTGATTTCCACCCGATGTTTCTCAGCTCCTCTGAGGCCTAGGGAGACCCTGACCCTCTATCACATTTGGTTATGGAGATATCGGCCTTTTATCGGCTGATAGCTGATATTGTAAAATGTACTCTTTGATGAAAACACAAGTACATTTAATGTTGCATGGTGTGCACACTTTTTATACAAAATTTAGAGGTGTGCATTAGTAATTAGGATTACTGGGGAGTTTGGGAGTCGGAGAGAGAGGCCTTTTTCTTCATTACCAAACCTTTTTGGATGTGACAACCCACATGAGGCTCATTTCATATGGGTCATGTTTACGGCGTATTTACTCTAAATCATGTCGCTTTGTGCATTATGTTTATCTTGTAGTAATGACGTGTAAGGGAAGCACAGTATTTAGATGGATGTAAAAGAAATAGGTACAGTCCTTGAAACACTGCAGAGGGATATAAGAATGTTTAATGTAGCAGTAAAAACGTACATATCACTCAGTAACTCTACATTATTACCACAGATGAGCGAGAAACGCACCCATTTCTCCCGAGATGTGGAGCTATGGAGGCTCAAATGACCCTCTGTCTCTGGGCTCCGCTGCCTGCCCTGTGGAGCCGGGGCGACCTGCGCAGGACGGGGGGAGGATCTGTGATTGATTGTCCGGCCTGAGAGGACCTCTGAACCCCTCACCGCACACCCCCCACCATGGCCCGGGACATATGGGGCTGTGTCTCCTGCGGAACGCTGCGTCTGCAACATCTCCTCCCGCTGAGCGCTGGGCAGGAGCAGGGCCGTGTCCCGCTGCTGCCAGGGAGATGTGCTGACCACAAACTTTCACTGTCCGCACAAACTTTTAGCAACGGCAACGGAAGACACAGGACATGTTTTTACAGCTGTCTAATTATACATTATTTTAAACCAGGGAAGTGGCCAATTTACGAGTTGAGAAAAATATGACATTTTTATGTGCTGAGACATCCATGAAATTATTATTATTAGTTTTTTGTATGCTTTCTTTATAAATATCAAGAGTTTTACATTATTTTATCCCTTATTTCTCACAATTGCGGCTGATCTCCATCGCAACACAGGACAGTAAGCGCCATATTGGAGGTTACCAGACAGCCTTCCAAGGACTTAAAGTAGGTGGAAATGAGCAATATCTATCACTCAAATGTTGAAATGTAATAATTAAACCAAATGACCTTGTTGTCTCAGTGCTGTAGTTTCAAACATTTACACGGCCTCTTTCAGTTGCTAGAAGACTTTATATAATGCATTTTGCTAAAGTTAGGCAAAATACTTTGAGCTATTTTTATGCTTGAAGCTGTCACTGCATTACCCCATGGTTGTAGTGATTCCTGTTGCCCCTCTCTGTCACAGTAAACAAGTGAGGAAGGCAGAATGTGATTACAATTCAGGTTCAGTTTCAGAAACATCCAATACAGACCTCACAAAAATCATTACTCACTACTCCAGTATTGTTATTATTTTAATTAATTCAATGATCTCAGTCACTACTTTTTACTTCTGCCTTAATGGAACAGGCCACAGTTCTTCCATACTGTGATATGTTCTTACCTGAGCTTAGACGAGTTGATACCTGTCTGGCCCATGGAAGAGTGTGGTCACTTCTAACTTCACTTCTGAGAGGCACCAAGAGCCCCCCCTGCAGCACAGAGGAGGCGTCACAAGAGGATCTACAGGAAACAAGTAAGGGACAAACAAGGAGATGGTGAAAGACTGGAGGAGGGAGCTGCAGGAGGAAGAGGAAGGAGGAGGAGCTGACCAGTGCAGGACACCACGCTCTGAAACAGGGACAAACCCAGGAGGCGCTGCACCATTTCAGAGGATCAGAGGAGACAGAGGGCAGCCAGCCAGGTTTCTTCCGAGTGCTACAGTTTCCCCGACCTCCAAGGTCATGCGGGTCAGGTTGACACAGCTCAGGACTAACACCTGAACACTATTTTGTTGTACTCTTGTACAATGACAATAAAGCACTTACTTACTTACTTACTAACTTCACCCCAATTGGAGTTATAGGAATATGCAGGGAGAGGCCAAATGCTAACAACATCTTTGGTCTTTGTGCGTGACTGAGGGCACGCACAAAGACCAGACAGGTACGTATCAACTCGTCTAAGCTAAGGTAAGAACATATCTCAGTATGGAAAAACGGTGGCCTGTTCTTTTAAGTCAATTATTTCAATGGAAGGATTCTTAAATGCTAACTTTTCCCGTATAATGTCAAACCAATGTATGAACTTTTGTAATAAACTACATTTATCTTTGAGCACAGCGCCTCATGCCTCTGAACAAGGTTTAACACAAGCAGACTTTTACACAAGTCCTTCATTTTTTCAGTTTATTTGCAAAAGCACTGATACTACTGAAACTTAAAGGTGCATTATACAACTTTTATACAGAATCTAAAGTTGATAGCCTGTATGAGTGGTCAGCATATTGCCTTTACTTTCCATCACAGTGGTCTCTACAACGCTCCAGGATCACTTGTTTTGTAGGTTTTCTGGTAGGAGGCTCCATCAGCGGACCTTCCAAACAATTGATCGTGGAGCGTCCCCTCCTACCCCTCTGACCTGATTCAGCCCTATGCTCCCTCTGGTGCCCTCAGGTCGGCAGATCAGCTGCAGCTTATGGTCCCCAAGACCCAGCGTAAACTTGTTTGATGATATGTGGTTTTGTATATATTTTTGCCTATGTACAGTATGTGTGTTTTTGTGTACTGCACTTTGGCCAGGCTGTACAATGAAGTTTTTAAAGTACTTTATAAATAAAGTTGGTATGGTATTGTATGGTATCCTAGACACCACTGTGATGGAAAGTAAAGGTGCTGACCACTCATACAGCCGCTGGGTCACTACCAGGTCAAATATGCACACATATCCACTTTTTTTTAACAACAAAAGTTGCATCATGCACCTTTAAGTTGAATTTGATTCAAAACAAGAGATTGTATATTTGTATGGCACTGAAACACTGAAAATGTACACATGTAAGCAGTGGCATGCTGGGACCTCATTTTGGACTGGGAATTTAGAGAAGACCGGCCCACTTTTCTGTGGGTTTATAGCTCAGTGATAGAGTGCTAGTCTCTGGTTCAAGTATGACTTCACATTTTTCTAACGCTTTTTTTTTAAAGCTCTTTTTACATGGGCCGCTGCACACACAGTCTGAGCCCGATACAACTCCACAATCAGCACCAAGTTATAAGATAAAAATATTTATTTGTCCACTTTTCTACCTTTCACGGCCTCTTTCTCTCTTTACTCGCGCGGACACTTGTCTCCGCAGGATTGGACTGCACCAACTTCAACTAAAGCGGAGGGGTGTTCCACATAAACACCCTTAAACACCCCTCTGAGTTAGTTCAACGTCAAATGGTATCTCCCCGCCACAAGGATGAAAAGTTAGATGCGAAAATCTTTTCTGATTTTGACACATTTCCCCCTCGTAAGGGCGGCCCGGCACTAAACAGTGCCGCGGCCCACCGGAAACCTCGCGCCTCTCCCTATGGTCAGCACGTCTCTGCATGTAAGTTGAGTTTCTTCAATGGTACTAATATCTTTTGCAATATAACACGTGCAAATGTGCTTCACTTCATTTGCTGCAGCTCGTCTCTGTCTAATATCAGATAAACTGAGACACGTGAAAGAGCCCGATCCATCGGCCCGTCTCGCAAACGCTTGCACCAGCAGCTTCCCGTTTTTAATTTACAAGTTTTTTAAAGTGGCCGCTGACACGTGGCGAGAGGTGCGCGTAACATAAAACACACACACACACACACATATATATATATTTATATAGATCTGAAATGATTTGCGACGACATGTCAGTTCAAGTGGATACGTGTCCCGGGTTAAAAGTGACGCCGATACATTACACCGGAGATAGTGCTCGGCCGTATCTTTCACTTTGACGTTTTTTTTTTCACGTGCGAGGGGTGAACGGGCGGTAGACATCTCGGAGGGCTATTGCGCCGGGGGAAGAACAGCGATACGGGGATAAGGGCCAAATTGATGGTCATATTTTAGCGCGGGTCAGGCCGGGATGGCGCCGGCTCGACAGCGTAATTACAAGTTTGGAGGGAGGAGAGGGAGAGAGGGGCGGGCAGGAGGAGGGGAGAATGGACAGCCGGCCTTAATTGAGTGGTCACCCCTGGATGTTGTGCTAACGCTGCAGCGAGATGGAGGAGACACGGGAGAAGTGCTGATAAGGCGCCGCCGCGTTCAACGGTCCGCTTGCCCGTGTCTGAGCCAACTACTGTCTTTAGCGCGCTGCCAAAAAGGATGGATCCCGGCGCACAGAGATGTTATTGCAGGAGGTAGCTTTATTTATGGGTTCTTTTTTTTAAGGCTCGGGGAATAGAAAGGTGAAGTTACAAGTCGCTCTAAAGGGTGGAAAAGTGCTTATAGGTGCGGTCTCGGCTCACATTGTGCTCCCATTTTGTGAGTGTGGTTATTGTCACTGAATTTATGCTTCCAACGGATTCTAATGTGTGCATGCAGTCATCAGAGAACTTACCAAAACGGAGGAAATCCGTCTCTCCTCCTCGACCTTAATGTGAAGAAGGGGTCTGAGCGCCTGAATGATCCTATAGGAGCTACTGCATGTTCAGCAAACTTTATGACCCAAGGGACATGTTGGGCTTTCACTCTTGAGGGGCCAGGTCAGTCGCAGTCTGGTGGATGACAAAGTAAACTGTAATCACGAAAAAAAGAAAAAAGAAAAAAAGCATAAAAAATGGAACAAACTTTCTTTCTTTAAATGAGAACTATGGTTTTATTCCCCTTTTTTGACAATGCATCAACGTTTAAGTTGGTTATTGAGTAAAATCTCTCAGTGATCCCCATAGTGATGGACAATACAACCTTTTTTTTTAATTGATATGATACCGATACTTTTGGGCAGGGGCGTGCTGGGACCTCATTTCGGCTCGGGAATTTAGAGAAGACCAGCCCACTTATAGCTCACTGATAGCGCGCTAGTCTCTGGTGCAGGAAATCCCCGGTTCAAGTATGGCTTTGACATTTTTCTAACACTTTTTTTTAATGCTCTTTTTACATGGGCCGCTGCACACACAGTCTGAGCCCGATACAACTCCACAATCAGCACCAAGTTATGAAGATAAAAATATTTATTTGTCCACTTTTCTACCTTTCACTGCCTCCTTCTCTCTTTACTCGTGCGGACCTGACACTTGTCTCCGCAGGATTGGACTGCACCAACTTCAACTAAAGCGGAGGGGTGTTCCACTTAAACAGCCTTAAACACCCCTCTGAGTTAGTTCAACGTCAAATGGTATCTCCCCGCCACAAGGATGAAAAGTTAGATGCGAAAATCTTTTCTGATTTTGACACATTCGATACTGATACTGGGTGAATGCATTTCAATCAATATGCATTTGTAAAACTGGTTATTTTCTATGTTATTAATATGTAAATTAGAAAGGATGTTCTTTAACTGGTTGATTAAACAATGTCAATGTCAAATTAAATATATGAACAAAGTTTAAAATGAATACTTAAATGACAAACAGAACCTAAACTAGAGTGATATGGACGGGTCAGTCCAATCCTTGGCTGCTGTGGAATATTTTGGCTCAGAACAATCGCTGCTAACAAACACTCTCATTCATCCTGGCCTATTGTACATGTTTTTGATGGTAGGGGAAACCAGAGTAAACCTACGCAGACATGGGGAAAACACGCAAACGGCCCGTCCAGGTGGGAATGGAACCTGGAACCTTCTAGCTGTGAAACACGAGCACTAACCACTGTGCCACCGTGCCGGGTAAAGGGGAAAACCAGAGCACATGGAGAAAATGTAAACTCCGCACAGAAAAGTGTGTGGAAATCGAACCCACGACCTTCTTGCATTGAAGGGAGAGCGCACTAAGCCACTTGTAAAGACTATGTCGCAATCAGATTTAAAAATGGTCTTTTCTAATGATTAAAACCTGCTCCCATCTCATGATTGTCCATTTACTGCTGTCATGTGGCCCTTCTCTGGTGAAGCCCCTCTCAGCGCCCCACCCCCTGGACACAAACACGAGGAAAGGTCCAGTGGCGCGTGACTATCAGCGCAGGACAAACTCCATTCATTAAAGATGCTTCAGAAGTGACACCTGCCGCCGCCTGGTGCTGCCGACCGATCGCTCATCAAATATGCAACAAGCAATCACAGCACACCGGACCCATTACTGCTCTCACCCCTCCGCCATCTCTCTCTTGCATCTGACTGGATCCCTGACATGTGCAGACTTCAGAACGTAAAAAACAAAAATCAAAAAGATGTGTACATAATGAGTTTGAAGAGTTATATTAATTCCCTTTAAATGTGGATACTGCAGTTGTAACTAATATTGTACGTAGTGCATGTCCAGACATTTTCCAGCGGGTGGCACCATTTTTCAATATCTTTCAAAAAAACAAACAAAAAAAGATAGTCAAATTCCCCTTTGAAAAAACAACTAAAATAAAACCATGCATGGCTCAATCTTGTTGCTGAAAATAGCAGAATTTCCCCTCCTCATGTTTACATCAGTAATTTACAGAAAATCAATACCTCTAAATTTTCCATATTCACCTGCAGTGTCTCACCTTATACATAAATATGAACATACTGCAAGCATACATTAACTCTTAAATGAATGAAATGGACATTCTTATGGTGAAAGTACATATTCATTTAAAAGTGAAATTTAACTGAACTTGTATTTGACCTTTCACAAGAGCCCCGCCCCTTAGCTACTGTTGCTAGCTCCGTCAAGACGTAGGAGTTAATGCACGTCATAACGGGGGAGAAGAGTAGTGGCGTGCTGGGTAACCGGGAGAGTCGGGACGTTTCCTGGTGGGCCGCTCAGTTGCGGTGCTTTTGGGCCGGGCCATCAGAGTAAAATAATGAGTTAATTGTGCTATTCCAGGCCTAAAGGCTTAACTGGGCTGCAGCAGGAGCCTGGGCTGCTGTTCAAGATAAGTAACACAAGTGTAATTGTAAGTGTAAATCTATCAACAACAACAAAAAAATTGCGTCGAACTTTTCATCCTTGTAGCGGGGAGATACCATTGACGTTGAAGTAACTCAGAGGTGTGTTTAAGTGGAACATCTCTCCGCTTTAGTTGAAGTTGGTGCAGTCCAATCCAGTGGAGACAAGTGTCCGCGCGAGTAAAGAGAGAAAAAGGCAGTGAAAGGTAGTAAAGTGGACAAATAAATATTTTTATCTTCATAACTTGGAGCTGATTGTGGAGTTGTATCAGGCTCAGACTGTGTGTGCAGCGGCCCATATAAAAAGAGAAAGCGTTAGAAAAGTGTCAAAGCCAACTTGAACTGGGGACCTCCTGCACCAGAGACCAACACACTATCGCTGAGCTATAAACCCACAGAAAAGTGGGCCGGTCTTGTCTAAATTCCCGAGCCGAAATTAGGTCCCAGCACGCCACAGGAGGACAGTGTGTTAGTGACCCTTCTTGGTGCAGAGCGATGTCCTCCACATCGAGGCAAAATGGGATGCAATGTGCAGTGGAAAATATGCAACGACGGGGACAATACAACCTGGCTCAGCTAAGAGTGACCCAACGCTTCCTGCAGCACTTAAAAAGTAAACATCCTAGATATTACAGCTGCAGAAACAGCTGTATTGTGATGATGTCCGGGGTCGGCCCATTAGTCCGACAACCCATTAGCCCGACGTCTCATTATTCCGAAAATGTATAGGTAAAACTGAAATTGTCCCCATTGTTCTGAAAATTAGGTTCAGGCAAGAGTCCACTGACATTAAGGTCAGGGCCAATGGTTGTATATGGCTCTCTAATCCATAACACAACTGGGTTAAACATTTCGGACTAATGGCACCTCTGCTCAATGGTAATTCTCGGAATAATGAGGCGTCGGACTAATGGGCTGTCGGACCACTGGCATGCCACCTGATGTGCAGCAACAACAGCGCATGAAACTCTTGGCAAATGACAAGGTCAGTCTTGCCTTGGCTTACAACTTCGCAGGCACCGCTCGTGTTTTGTTTCCGTTTTTCAGAGGGGAATAAGCATGCTGCACTTCACTACTTTCTATGGCACAAGGTCCGGAGAATGGCGGATAGCGACGGTTGTTATGAGGTGTGATTGGACAATGACAATGACGAAAGATCAACTAAGCCTCAAGGGCATGTTTAGAGACAATTTTTGTAAACTAAAAACCGAGTTGACCATTTAGTTGGCTATGCTGGAAAAAATGCCATGTAGTCTAAGGTTAAAGTTTTCTAGTTTAAAGTAAGTAAGTAAGTGAATGCTTTATTTGTCATTGTACAATTATAGAACGAAATTGCGTTCAGGTGTTGAGTTAGTCCTGAGCCGCTGTGGGCCGACCTGAGCAGCATGTTCTTGGAGGTCGGGGAAACCGTTCAGTGCTCCTCTGAAACGGTGCACCGCCTCCTGGGTTTGTCCCTGTTTCAGAGCGTGGTGTCCTGCACTGGTCAGATCCTCCTCCTTCCTCTTCGTCCTGCGCAGCTCCCTCCGCTCCACAACAGTCTTTCACCATCTTCTGGAATAAGCTTAGCAGACAAATATAATCCGTCACTCTGTGTTATTCTCCAGTGTTAGTCAGATCAATAGTAGGATCGAACATTTGTGTGACTTAGCTGTGAGTCCCGCCCGGATACCTCCTCCTCTGTCCCTTCCTTGTTTCCTGTAGTGCCTCTTGTGGTGCCTCCACTGTGCTGCAAGTGTGGGGGGCTCTTGGTGCCTCTTCAGTGTCTCAGAAGAAGAAATGTGTAGGTCTGAATTAAATGTCTTTAGCTCATTAGCTAGCTGTTTGTTTACTTTGAAAAAAGCTGAGTACTTTATGGCTAGTGCGGACTGCAGTAACAACATCCAATGAACCTCACAAAAACACAGCAGAAAGATACAAACATACAGAAAAGTATCCAGTAAAACAATGTGGAACACAGAAACTACAAATGCAAGAGGAATGGAAGTTGTTGCTTTAAATGTTGGGATTTGTGCTGATATTGAGATTTGGACTTTCTTATTGAACAAGCATGTTTTTTGTTTGTTTCTCATTTCAAGTGTTTTTGGCTTATTAGTCAATTTGAGGTGAATGAATGCTTATAACATCGGCAATCTTATTTCATGACTCAAGAGCAGCGTAAATTCTTGATTCAAGCACTTTTCAAGGTATTAATCTAAGATGAGATGGCATTTATTGCAAGTTATCCTGCTGGTGTCCTGCTTCTTGTCCTGTACATGAATCTTTTACCGGTACCTTGACTTTGACATCTTTAACCCGCTGTGCCCTCCCCACGTCCTGTAACTCCCATCTTAATCCCTTGTTCATTATTATTACCCGGCCTTTGTCGGCACCCCTTTCTCCCGTGTAACTAATGCTGCATCATATCTGCTCCCCCAATCACCATCCCACAACTCCGCGACCGCCATTACTGTCACGCAGCAACCACAATTCTCCGGGAAGAAAAAAAAGAAAACCCATTCGGACGACTTGGTGCAAACGCGGTGGTGGGGACAGTGCGGGCTGCGAGAGACGACTCTCCCATATCACCTCTTGGAAGATTGCCGCCGCCGCGCGAAGACTTGTGGGTAATTGTGCTGTTTTTCATTAGCGCGCAGATGAGGATCCGAAAGGAAATGGCCTCATCATTATTGCTTTGAGCGCGGATCGGAGTGTGCGTCGTGCGCGTTTGCCGATCACAAACCAACGCCTCGCGCGCTTTTGCGAAAAGGACAATCTGTTCCCCCGGGTGAGGTTGCTATAGTCTGCCATTACCTTCGTGAAAGAGAGAAAGAAAAGAAAGAAAGGAAGGAGGCGTCCCTAAATGACGAGGCCAAAAGATTGGTCTGCAAAAAGTGCGCAATGAAGGTACAGAGGAGTGGGGAGAAAAGGGCAAAAATACATGTAATAGTTGGGGTTTTGGAGACAGAGGGAGGAAGGAAGACCAAATTTAAGACAGGAGATGAGGGGAAGGGGCTGCCGAAACGGTGATGAGGCTGTACGGACGCAGCAGAAAGATGAGACGGAAATTAGAGGCGCGGAATTGGAGGAGGAGATGGGGCCACGGCGCGGGAGATGAGAGCGAGAGTGGTTGAAGGAAAAGTTTGTGGAAGATGACTTACGGAGCGCTATTGACCACAACAACAAGGCAGCGGCGCACGCAATACCAAACATGTCCGGACTACAGCGAGACAATCATTCAATGCTTTTATTTACCGCAAGCAGTTTGGACTGGACATGCTGTGTATATGCCTGCATGGGGAAAGTGAATGGAATGGATCCAAGAAAGAAACTGAATGAGTGAGTTTGGATGAAAAGGACACAGTTTGGGCTGACAAACGTTGGTTAGTTGTAGTTAGTTACAGTAGTTACTCCTGCTTAGGGCTGGCTGGGTGCCATTAAACCATACCAGTATGATTTATTTAAAAAAAACGTGTCGGTGATACTAGGGTTGCAAAGGGGTGGAACATTCACAAACAAATTCCACAGTTTTTCCGGAAACTTTCACTGGGAATTTAAATAAATTAAAAACTTTAAACATGATAAACATGATATTTGTGTATGTTTGTTGAATAAACTATTAGCTACCCATTAATGATGTTTTTGAACCATAAAACATGCATTTGAGTGATGTCACACCCCAGACCTGTACATGACTCGCTAGGACAAACGGCAATGTTTTTTCTAATGATTTTATTTTATCTCACTGTGATTTGTCTCCACTGTCTCTCACTCAGATCATGGCGAACACTGACCAATAATGCAGGAGGAGTCTGACACAGAACAGACCTAAATGATAGACTTTTTAAAAAGTATATAATATTACAGTATGTAATACTGCACACACAGGTGAATATACACAAGATTAACTCAAACATGTAAAGAGTCTGTTCCATTTACAAAAGCTCCACAACCTAAAACACTGTCCTCTTCAAACCCTGGGGTCAGACATGGAGATGATTTCTTTGAGACTTTCATCTCTGCTGATATTTAAGTGTGGAACTATCAAATCATATTTTTATACTTCTGTTTATATCAGTCTGTTAAGAAAAAAACCTTCAGTTATGTTAATTCCATGTTTATTGTCATAGATTTTTTTAATTAATAAAAACATAATTTTGCAAAAAAATCAAAATTAAAAACAAGTACCGGACAAAATGTTAATCTTTAGATACCATGTTGTGGTGCCTCTTGGATCCAGGGACAGCACTAAAGACGTTCCTTGGTCGTTTTAGCTCAAATAAATGATGCAAATGTATCATTCAGGTAACAGTGTGGCCATAGCCCTGCTCCTGCATCGGCTACTTTTGTTCAAACTCCCATTGGATTTCACAGACAGAGCTACACAGTGTAGTTGGTGAACTCTTGGCACTGACAATTTGCTTCATGTCTCTTCTCACTCCTCAGCTGCTTTCACTTTGTGCTGTCCTGCCAAACAAAGCCGACGGTCCAAAAAAAAAAAAAAAAGAGATGAGCATGATGATGCTCATGATGAGCAGGTTTTATGCTTTTAACTGTTTCCTCAGCAGTCTATTATTCGATGCAAAAAAAGCACAATTTTAGGATGTTTCACTCTATGTGTCAAAAAGAAAGATTCATAAACATTTAATCGAACAGAAGAATGAGGGGAAAGTTTGATATTACAAATCAAATTGGACACGGCGGACTTTTGAGCAAAAGATTGTCTACATTTCAGTTAAAACTACAGCTGGATTTCTTCTTCATCTTCTGTACTCTGTAGTTGAAGTGTAGAACGTTTCGCCTCTTCATCCAAAAGGCTTCATCAGCGACACTAAAGTTTAAGCTCAGCCCGCAGACTAGACTGGGAGGGTTAGCTTGACTAAGTCCCTCCCCTCTATTAACGGCTACGCTCACCTGTAAGACTTTGTAAGTTCTGGTTAGGACTTACAACTTCAAAGACTTAATACAGAAGATGACTCTAGACTCTTTACTGAAGATGGACAACTCCTGTACGACTGAGAGCCTACAGAGACATACAGCTGAATTTCTTTTAGATCATAGTTTTGTGTTTTATTTTTATTGTATGCAGTAAAAATAGTTGAGCAATGTCATAGTTGTGGCTTCTGTCTTTAAGGAAAAGTTATATCTTCGAAGAAATGTAGTTTTAATGGCAGTTGGAATTTTTTTAAAGGCCTTAATTTTGACATGAATTAATGACTTTTAATGCTCCTCAATGGCCCACGGGATCCCTGATATTGTGCTTTACAAGCCTGCGTTACCAAGTTTCTCAAAGCGCCACACTGCATTCATTATTCATTCACACCATACTCGGTGATGGTAAGCTACTATTGTAGCTGCAGCTGCCCACTGGGGCAGACTGAAGAAAGCGAGGCTATCAATCTGCACCATCGGCCCCTCCACCAACCACTCACTTACACACTCATTCATTTTGGCCTATTGTACATGTTTTTATTGGTAGGGGAAACTGGAGTACCTGGAGGAGAACATGCAAACTCCACAGAAAGCCCCCCCTCCAACCGGTGATCAAACCTGGGACCATCTGGTTCTGAAGCACAAGCACTAACCACCACCGTGTTGCACCTCTCTAAATATCAGGAGTCTAACCCACAACCGTTCTGTTACCGTGCACAATAAGATTACCAAAACCCAACAAACCACACAGAATATTACAAAAGCCCAATTCTCACTTTTCATTCACACCTGCTGTTAGCGCCGCACGGGCCGTTTTTGTCGACAGGAAAGTGGCAATTTTGATTTCACATCCAGCTCATTTTCAACTTAAAGCGGAGGGAACAGGGAGTCTTTTCATTCATGACAGAATATTACAGGCTTAATAATGTCTGCGGAGAGTGCGGGCGCGGTGGTTGGATCCGTCGAGGCTGTCAGCGAGACCAGAAATTTCCTACTATGAAGTTGGTCGTATTTTTCACAACCCCGTGCGACAATGTAAGAAAAGGATGCGCTGGTCTTATACAGAGTCCCTTTGTGCCGTGGTGGCGCGTTATTTGTATTATTTGTGACAATAGACGGACAAATAGGGCCCGGACAAAGGGTGTGAATGGGGACAATGGCAAAGCATTGGTTAGCACGTGTTGGCGAGCTAACTTTGGGAACAAATCAGACTTGCTGCTGCGATACCTTGACATTTACTGGACGGCAAAGTGTCCAGCTGACCAAGACACGGGTTTGAGAGCCATAAAACAGTCTCCATCTGTTTGGCGATGGTTTATGGGCTTTAAATATGCAGAGGGCTCTTAAGTGAGTAAATCTAGGAAGTAGTAGAAGATGTAACCAACCTGCTTCTCCAGGTATGTTTTAATCGTCGGCAAACTGTTATATCATGGTTAAAAGCTACAAAATGGTGATTGTCTCATGTCACGCCTGGTACACCTGCACGCTTTCTCATTCTTGTAATCAAGTCCAAACTGCCTAGCCTTTAAAATAAAAACAGATCAGTCAATCCCCTGAAGTACGGCTATTTTGGGCCCAAAGCTTGAAATAGATAGGTCAAAAGTGGATGACTTAATTTCCCTACAAGGGAAATAAAGTGTACCTTACTTTAATTAGGAAACAAAGCAAAACCATGTACACGCACAGAAGCCCTGTGTGTTACAACACTTTGATTAGCAGTGCGGGAGTGTCTTGCCTAAGGACACATCTACAATTTTTGCATGAGCGAGACCAAAACCACCAACTACAAACTTGACCTTGCAATGCAATTATAACTTATATATGAACTTCTTTAATTACTTTTTAAATGCCCACTTACTAATTGACTTACTTACCTACTGACTGACACTGTCTGACCTAACAAAAAAGTCACCACAAAAAAGTGCCTTTAGTTACTGCAAAGTGGCTGTGGCCTGTTTTCAATAAGCTTCTTCAATGCAAAAGATCCAGTGTCACATTCAGTATTCACCAAGATCTTGTACTGATGATGGGAGAGTGTGACCACTGTGCAAAGCCTTCTCCATCTCATTCCAAAGATTCTCAATGGGGTTCAGATCTGGACTCTGTGGTGGTTAAAATGATGTCTCATGAACCACTGAACCACTCTTTCACAATGAATCCTGGCATTGTCATCTTGGAAGAAATCCTTTGAGGGAATAACCTGGTCATCAGATGATCTTATCTGAACCAGACATGAGCAACTGCAGCAGCCCCAAATCAGTTAAATCTTACTTTATTTATTTACTGACTGACTGATTGACTTTTTTACATACTTTCTGAGCTTCTTAGTTATTTACTTACTTACTTCTAACTAACCTTGTTACTTTACTTTGCTATTAACTTACTTACTTACATGGACTAACTTAGTAATGCAAGGTGCACATTTTTACTTGTAATGTAGACACTGAATAAATAAAATAATGTATTATCTTTCATAATTCAAATAAATAAGTAAATGAATAGAAATAACAACAAAAGCCATCTGTGTGCATAAAAGGCTTAGAGCCTTGTTGAGTAACTTCTCAGCTCAGTGGTGTAAAGCAGAGGCTGTCGTCCTTCAAACACCGGTCAGAAATCTCCTCCTCAGCCTCTCGCTGAAGGCAGTGGAGCAGCTGTGATTATTCATAGGAAACAGAGACGAGGGACTTTGGGACAGAGGACTGGGTGGGCCCGCTCACACACCACAATGCCACTGATGTGTGTCTTTGTATGTGTGAATAAATAAGGGAAAAACAATCAGGCCGCTCCTCACTGCTCGCGCTGCAGGAGCCAATGGGAAACTCAAACGGTGGTTATCGCGTTTAATGAACAGGAAAAGATTAGGCGCAAATCTCTCACAGCGATAGAAGAAGTCTTACTATAGCCCTGTATCTGAGTGTGGAAACAGCAACACAAAAGATATATACGTTATCTATCTATCTATCTATCTATCTATCTATCTATCTATCTATCTATCTATCTATCTATCTGTCTATCTGGAAAACGCGAGTACCGAGAAGAATCACTATGGGTTTTATTGCCATTGTCAGTGAAGGTAAAAAAACTAGAAATTCAGTGAAATTGTGCACCAAACATGAAATAAAACAAAATAAGTCTAAAAGGGCATAGGATCACAAATAAACAAGATACAGAAGAATCAGCATATACACAATCCACATTATGAACAGCAGATGTGAACATGCTTGGATTGACAAGAAGTAAATGATTTGAAAACTGTGGTGCACTTTATGTTGGTATAACGTATTTGCGTGTACTGTATGTTGGACGGTAAACGTGTTATTGATACACTAAACATATTGAGTCAGGCCTTCGCCCACGTCCTCCTCCTCCTCCTGCGTTTCACCGACACCGGCTGGAACCCACCGCACAGGCATATTACTATTTACAATTACCCGGCGCCGGTGTGTTTTTAAACAGGCTGATTTCTGTTTAACGTGCTCCAGCAGTTTGCGTTTGTGTTTGTATGCGTTTTGTATCCACGCATTCGGAATAATAATAGCCTGGCGCGCTAACCACTGTAATGGCGGAAGGGCCGTCTGCAGAGTGGCGCTTTGGGGGGAGGATCGGGACAGACGAAGCTTCGTTTATTTCAGACCGTGGATGCTTTGGCGTTGTTGACACTTCCGCGTCGTGACTATTGTGTAATGGGATTTAAATAGACTCACTGACGATACTAGGTCAATTTAACTTACATTTTCAAGTTTATTGTGACACCCAGCCAAGTATGTGAAGACGTATTTAATCTAGACTAAATTGTATTGTATATAATATTTCTGTGCATTGTTTAAAATGGTGCCATATGTAAGAAAACCCCAAACGTCTGTAATATTTCACAGAATGATATTTCGTCATGCTTTGCAGAGTAAGTGACATATTTAATTTCTCCTACTGTTTTCACTCCCTCACCTTTATTCAATCCTATTTATTGTTGTATTACTTGTGTAAGGGGTTAGCACTTATCCCTCTACTTCAACCCATGCACAAAAGGTTTGTAGTAGTAAGAGAGGGAGAGAGAGAGAGTAATTTTAAAAGTAAACAATCAAGTCTTCCCCCTGCCTCTCCTGACTGGACCTGAAAGCCACTCTCCGTTTGCAAAATGAGGAGAAAAAGACAGACATTTCAACAGTAAACTACCAAGCTGCCTCGCCCTCCCTCCTGATTGGACCTGCCAGGCCGCTGTACAGGAAAGCTCGTCTTATTGGTCGAGGTTATGGCACCGGGGATTCTGATTCGTCGCCGAAATCAAAAAAGGGAGGGACTTTGTGTACAATCTAACAATTTCATATTACCTGCGTTATGTCAAATTTCAGACCCAGGCGCTTAATTACACACAATCTATTAAAGTTGTAAAACATCCACACTTTAAAACGGTCCCTTGCCTTATATTCAACGTCAGGTCTGGGGGCCAAATGTGACCCTCCAACTTACCTGGTCTGGTCCTATTACTGAACAAAAGCAAGGCAAGGCAAGTTTATTTGTAGAGCACAATTCATACACAAGGCAATTCAGAGTGCTTCACAGTTTCATAAAATTACAAGAAAACAGATAAAATCAATAAAACATCAACATAAAGTTAATCAATGACAGTAAAAGGCAAGAGTGCAGATACAATACTTTCAGTTTTCATATGCACGGGTAAAAAGAGCTGTTTTCAGCCTGGATTTGAACATTGTCAGAGTTGAGGCCTGTCTCACATCCTCATGAAGACTGTTCCAGATTTTAGCTGCATGAAACTGAAACGCAGCCTCACCGTGTTTATTATTGACTCTGGGAACCACCAGGAGACCCCTCCCTGAAGTTCTCAGGGCCCGAGATGGTTCATACGGCTCTAACATGTCAGAGATGTACTTTGGTGCTAAACCATGAAAAGACTTGACTGCTTTTACTGTTCTTTCTTGTGTTTGTATAGTGTATACTTTTATACTCGTTTGTTCACTCCAGGGGCTATTTTGGACCTGTTATTGAACCGTGCTACAGTGTTATGGTGTCACAGTGACGAGTGACGGTATATTTTGGGAATTTTTGTATATTTACCTGCTGATCTGAAAACTTTAACAGACCTGAATGAGTTTAAAAGTAAAGTTAAACAATGGCTCAAACTGAATCAAACTTGTGGACACAACATAAGTGTATAATATTTTATTGCCTTTTGTGTTTTGTACTGATTGTAATGATTTGTGTAGGTGTATCATGTGTTTTTGTGTCTTAGGGACCAGGTCTGCGATTTAGCTGTTACCTGTAAGGCCTATGAACATGGCATCGGTTATTGTGTAGCAATGCTTCTTGTTCTGTCCCTATCAAATAAACATATAAATAAATGTATTATTTGAGTGTGATGATGCATATTAATGAATGTGCTGTGGTTACGCTAAATTTAGCTCAAAGCTGTCCCGTGAGGTAAAAACTGAAACATCCACTTGCTTGGGACTGACACAAAGATTGCACAGACGCGTGAGTTTAAAAAAAACAGCCCATTAAACAAGACGGGAATCAATGGGAAAAATGCATGTACTCCACACCACAACTCCTCGAACCGTTGCTCCATCCCCCCCCCCCCCCCCCCTTCCACCACCACTACCCCCCGCCTCCTCCTCTCGCCGTTCCCCTCTTTCTGGCTAATTTAAAATTTGTCAACCCGCGTGCGAGCGTCTTCTGGATGGCTAGCCTTTGATATTTTGCGAGCTCCATTTGGCACAACCGCATCCCGGCACCATAAAAAAAAAAACAGCCGCCGCAGCCAGCTCCGGGGCCCTGCAGCAGCCCGAGGGTCCTGCTGACTGCTGCACTACTGGAAACCCCCCACCATTTATCTCCGGACACCACCCCTCACACACACACACACACACACACACACACACACCGGCCCGTCTCACACAGTCAATGCTTACTCATTATACCACAGACTGCATGAACACAGCTTGACCCCACCCCTGTCGAAAGCACCAGTGCCCATAAACAAATGCAGATGAGCAGAAGGAGGCTGCGCGTCCTCCCCCTCTCCTCCCCTCCTGCCGGGATAAACGCTCCAGTTTTTGCCGTGCGCCATGAGATCATTACGTTATTTTAGTTTTTTTTTTTCCATGTTTGTATAATGTTTTCACCTCCCCGATGGCTCAGAACGATCTCCCACAGTCAGCGGTCGGTGGTATTTGCATGGGCACAACTGCGATTGTAAAAGGGAAGGTCTGACGATAAACAATTCTTTTGTGGTGCAGAAAGCCATACTGCGTACATTTGACATGAGGTGTAGTGCCACATGGAAAGGGCTGGGCACCGTGTCATTTTTGGTTTCCGATACCGATACCTGAACCATACTTTTTCCGATACCAATGTTTGTCATTTAGAACCAGAAAACAGAACAATAACGTGTGGAAGATCTGCACATTTACAATATCGGGCTCATCTCCGATGTCAAGAAATGTGTGAAAAATGGGAAACAATTTGGCAGTGTCTATAGAACCGTCCGACGGCTACAAACTCTTTTTGCTATTTTGCCGTCTCCTTATGACACCCCGCCATTCCGACGCGGAGTTTACAAGCTAACCTTACCTTACCTTAGCCCTAACCTTAAAGATAGTGGAGTTTACAAGCTAACCCTAACCTTACCTTAGCCTAACCTTAAGGATAGTGGAGTTTACAAGCTAACCCTAACCTTACCTTAGCCCTAACCTTAAGGATAGTGGAGTTTACAAGCTAACCCTAACCTTACTTAGCCCTAACCTTAAGGATAGTGGAGTTTACAAGCTAACCCTAACCTTACCTTAGCCCTAACCTTAAGGATAGTGGAGTTTACAAGCTAACCTAACCTTACCTTAGCCCTAACCTTAAGGATAGTGGAGTTTACAAGCTAACCCTAACCTACTTAGCCCTAACCTTAAGGATAGTAGTTACAAGCTAACCTTACCTTAGCCCTACCTTAAGGATAGTGGAGTTTACAAGCTAACCCTAACCTTACCTTAGCCCTACCTTAAGGATAGTGGAGTTTACAAGCTAACCTTACCTTAGCCCTAACCTTAAGGATAGTGGAGTTTATAACTAACCTTACCTTAGCCTAACCTTAAGGATAGTGGAGTTTACAAGCTAACCTAACCTTACCTTAGCCCTAACCTTAAGGATAGTGGAGTTTACAAGCTAACCTTACCTTAGCCCTAACCTTAAGGATAGTGGAGTTTACAACTAACGCTAACCTACTTAGCCCTACCTTAAGGATAGTGGAGTTTACAAGCTAACCTTACCTTAGCCCTAACCTTAAGGATAGTGGAGTTTATAATCACGGGTATCAAATAGTATCGGATTGGCGCGTTAGATACATCCATATCAAACATATGTGACGGCAAAATAGCCGGGGAGTAGACACTTCGAAACAATTTGGGAAAAAATGGGGGGAAATTGTGTGAAAATAAATGTGTACAAAAAATTGGGGGAAACAGGGAAAATATTGGTAATAAAAAATGAGGGGGAAGAATAGGAAAGCGAGAAAAGACTGGAAAGAAAATAGGGATTTTTTTTTTACATGCGTCAAACATTGGACAAAAAGCTGTTTGAGTTGAAACAACCACTTCCTTTAAAGCTGTCCCTGAACCAACAGCATCAAAACTAGGATCTAAAGATAGAAGATCTTATTTCGGTTCCAGTTTTCGATACTTTGATTGTTTTGATACTGGTAGTACCTAATTTGTTTTCCGATACCACACTGGTATTGTTTATTGGTACCCAGCCCATGGCCTTTGACTGGAGATGTTACTTTGAAGCTCCTTCTACTGCTGTCTGTGGCTGAAGCCAAAGTCAGCGCTTCATGGCCGGGACCTGTTGGGTTTGGAGAGTTCATACGGCGTTATTCAAAAACACCAAGCAAAAAGAAATGAATGAAAACAAGAAAAAGTAGTGACAAAACAATGCGTTCTATGTCTGTAATCCTTCATACAATTGTCAGCAGTCGAACTTCCTGGCTGAAGGTAGAAGGTTTGGAGTTCGATTCTGCTCTAAAGAAACTTAGGAAGTCTAGCTTTATTTCACTTGAAAAACAAAAGCAAAGAATAAAATGAGTTACCTGTTTTATTTTCTACTTTATAAGATGTGCTCAGGTTAATAAGTACTTAATATTACCAAAGCAAACCTCTTCATGTTTGGTTCATGATGCACACATATGCATTTCATCTTTTTGTCCACATGATGGGGCAGAAGGGCAAAAGAATCATCTGGAAGTGTTGTTCATATGTAATGTTTGCTGATGGTCCATGGTGGTTCAGTAAGACGTTTGAAAGCCCTTTTCCCTGACCCTGTGCGTCTGATAATGGTGCATTGACCAGTGTCCCCCTCCCTGCTCTCAGACTGAGGTGTTGTTGTATTCTGGCTGATATGATGAGGCAGGTCATTGTCTATTTTCTGCTTGACTCCTCCTCCACCCCGGCGTCTCCGTGTGCATGTGTGGTGATAGAGTCCAGAGTGGTGGAGAAAACGTCAATAAACCTGGAGGTAATGCGAGCTGAAGCCCTGATGGAGCATGGACTTTTGGATCGTTACAGAAATAGAACACTCTGCTCCATCTACTGCACGTCTGCTTTAACCCCCGATGTCCCGCTGAGATTTTGAAACCATGTTGTACCGCGCGCCGTGGTGACAAACAGACCTGCAGTTCTGTATTGTTTCATTCATGCATGCTGGAGCAAACCTTCATTCTCAGTTTGTCTCATCCTCAAGAGCTCCTTCCCCCAGACTTCTCCAAAGTACTTCACCTGATTTGTTTTCTCGCTCTCACTTTCTCCATACAAATAGTCATGTCTTGCAATTTCAGCATCTTCAAAGATCCCAAAGTTTAGTTCACTCTCCACGCTTGGTGGCGTTATGCTATGAAGCTACAGTTGCTCTTAACTAAACCAGTGGATTCCAACCTTTTTTTCCACTGACCCCTATACAGTATTTTGTCAGTGGATAATGGACAACTTTGAAAAGTTTTAGTCCGACAGTTAATGGTGTACAATTGTGGAATAAATTGGAGATGGAGATGAAACGAGGTTCAAACATCAACCTGTTGATGAATTCAAGCAAAAGATTTTTGCAAAGTATAGAGAAGAAGAAATGAGTTGCCACTAGGGGGCGCAAAAGGATCAAATTGCTTTTTTTAAGGAAGAATGTTGTGCTCTCAACGGGTGTCATTCTATTGCTCAAAATTACAAATAGAGAATTAGGGTAGGCGAGCTATGGATCTGTTGAGAGGGATCCTCCCAACGGGCTCGTAATCCTCGTCTTTTAAACGCACCACACAGCATAGGAACATTATCTACAAAATCAGCTAGTTAGGGCAGCTGCGTAGGGGTTTGTTGATGAGGAGCTACTGCCCTCTACAACTGGCCCGCTCTACACCTGGCTTTTTAACGCACTACACTGTGTAGGGCTTACATAATAAATGCACATAATATTCACGGAATATAATATGTATATTAATCTGTCTTTTTAACATAAAACTAGTGACTTTTGGTAATACTAACAATGTTACCATGGTAACCATCTGAAAGAAATGTAATGATCTCCTTTTGTTACTTGCTTTGTACTAGACTTCATACTTGAAACTAGACCGTTGTTGTAATTGTGCTTTTTTCTGTACCTTTTGTTAATGTACAACACTTTAATCAGTGTTATGTAAGTTATAGTTCTTTGTAAATAGTTTGTAAGTATGTGGCATTTTCATAGTTGTTTTGTAATCAGTATTGTTCTGTTTTGGGGTATGGTCGGATGCTGCGGGTGTGTAGGATCTATTTTGTTTTGTTTTGTTTTGCTGTTGTTTCCTTGTTGCTGTTTTGTTCCTTTGTTGTTCCACTGTGTTCTTGTGAAATGATGATTTTAATTGTATTGATGTGTGGTGGTGGGCGCTTATAAGCTCTTGCTTCGGCCCACTCCTTTTGGGTTGAGAGTTGCTGCTCAAATAAACAAATAAAGTAAAGTAAAGATATACTGTACCTCCAACTCCCACTTGGTTCCCAACCTAGTTTGTCTCCCCCTTGAGTTGTTCGTTTATACTCTGAGTATAAAGCATCGAGGTGTATTATTACAAAGTGACTTAATAGTGTAGTGTATAAAGTGTATTTATAGTGTGTTGTGTTCAAAATGAAGCTAAAATACTCTCAAAATCAAAGCCGTACACCCTGGTTGGGAAACGCTGCTCTATAATACGATATTCAACTTCTCTAAACACCTTAGCCTCGGTATGTTTTGTAAACTAAATCATGTGTCTGGAAACTATCCTTAGGTTTAAAATCAAGTTAATTACCAAGTTCGGGAAGAGAGTTTGACCACGGACAGGATCAGGACAAGTTTGGCGATGGCATCTGGGCTATAAGATAAGATAAGATAATCCTTTATTGATCTCACAAAGGAGAAATTCACTTGTTACATTCGACAATTAGATCACTCAGGGTGTGCAAAGTAGACAGGAAATGTGCAAACAGTTAAGTAGTAAAAAAAGGTATCTTATATAACACTCTGAGAAGCTTCAAGGATCTTAAACCAGAGTTAGAGATGGGTTTTTTTGTGTGGAAGACAGACATGGACCAAATACAATATTACCGAAACCACTGAACTAAAGGAAAAGGATCTCCCACTGTGCACTTGTCGGAGCCGAGATTGAACCTGACGACACGACCGCCTTTGCCTTAAACATAAAATACCAAAGTAAGGTGCCAAATTAATTTTTATTTTTCAAGTGCCTGCATAACACACGGGGCCTTTCTCTGTTGATCTGCCCGGGTATGTGAAATAAAACACAATGAAATATGAAGTGCTGTTGATTCGGAGCTTGTAAAGACGAGGAGAAGAGCGATGTGTCTTTTTACTGCTCCTCGGGCAGGTTCTCTCTCCGTGGAGAAGAAGTGCAGACGGGGCAGAGGAGGAAGCTGTAAGAACTGGAAGTACACGCATTTGAGACAGGAGTGCATTTCTGCTGTCTGTGTTCATCACAATAAAAACACACAGGATGGCGGAAAGGCCGGTGTAAAAAAAAAAAAAATGCTAATGGAGTGTTCGTATTGAGTCGGAGAGAAGCCGCTAAGTCCACGGGGAATTTTAAAACATGGGCTCAAATTGAACTTCAGTTCTCATTTCTATGAACATCTCTACAAACGCAGCCCTGAAATCAGTCATAAAGTGTGTGTGGCTTTTTCAGACAAGGCCATAAAAAGGGGGTACACTAATCGTAGACTCGAAGTGAAGATGTCAATATGCCAACACTATTATCACCAAATAGAAGATCACTCGATTAAATGAGAGCTTTGCCTCGTAACCAAACAATTATTATCAAATGATGGTAAATGTTCTATGTTCCGCATGTTTCTATGTCGCCCCATTATTTAGAATTTAAGCATGTTTCTAATTCAATTTGAAATATGCTGTTATGTGCTACAACATTTAATATAAAGCTTCTAAATTTACAACAAAATTAAGCACCAATTTATAGTGCAATTCAATTGTATACTGTAAATGTTTATTTCGTACCACTTACTCATTTATTTTTGATAAGAAAAGATACACTCCCATAAACTTACAATGGTTTATCCAGGCTTTAAAAATACTTTTACCTTCAGTACTTTTGTAGTGTCATTATGGAACTTTATGCAAACATTTTGTGTATTTGACCTTTCAGTGACCCAGTATGTGAGGTTAGCATGGCACCTTTACTTTCCATCACAGTATCCTCTATGAGGCTCCAGGATCAATTGTTTTCAGAGTTTCTGGTTGGTTTTCACTGCTGACGGACCCTCACAACTACCAGCTACATGCTAATCTGCACAGAGTCCTGATAGGTGTGATTGACAAGTGGATTAACCAATCAGAGAGACTCTGACGGTCCGTCCAACATTAGGATGAAAACATTATGACAACTATCACACAGAAGACTGGAAAACAGCGCCATCTTCTGCCAAATTAACAACTGAAAACCTAAACAGAAAGTAGCAATGAACAGGCTATTCAGGGACAGGATCAGTTTGGTGCAGGCGTCTGGACTTTAAAAAGACATAGAAGCTTCATAAATCAGTCTGCTGTAGCGTTTGGAGTGCACAAAAGGACGACGACCAAGTGTTTGTCTTTTTTAAATCATTTTTCTTCTTTCTACACATCTCCCCCAAGTGTTACAGGAAAAAAGAGAGCTAATTTGACCTCCACTTCCCCTCTCGCCTGCCCATCCAAACACTCTCCTCTCAATTGGACCGAGGCTCTATAAAAGTGATGCATGCCCCCTCCTCCGTCACAGCCCCACGCGACTGTCACCCAGGGCGGGGTAACACGGGCACCCCTCTCTCCCCTCCTCCTCCCCCCTCCCAGCTCCGGAGCCTTTTAATTATCTGCAGATTACCTGTTAGATCACCTCCGCTAATGGATGGCAGCTCCCCAGGGAGGCATGCAATCTGGGGCTCATCTCAGACAATGGGCCCCTCTTCACAGGAGACGACAGTTTCTGTTTCTGTATAGCTTATGTGTGTGCGTGTGTGGTGTGTGTGTGTGTGTGTGTGTGTGTGTGTGTGTGTGTGTGAGTATGTGTGTGTGTATGTGTGTGCGTGTGTGTGTGTGTCTGTGGGGGGCATACGTGTGTGTAAAAGACAGTCCAATGGCAGGGAGAATGGCAGATGCTGAGATTAGCAAACAGCAGCCCCATTTATGCTCTTGTGTTAAATTACCATGACTCCTCACTCTTTCACACGAGGAGTGAGAATGACAGGGCTTTTGCCAGTTTATAAGGGGGAGGATGATATACAGTGGTGCTATGGAAACCTGGCTGGAGAAGAAATGTATCGAATTTGCTAAAGCGCATTACAAACATGCACATTAAGACGGACCCCAGGCACGTGCACAAGTCCCCATACTTTTCCCATCCAGAGAGGATACTTCGAAGGCCTCTGGGATTTGAGCGACAGAGATGTTTGCCAATCAGAATGATCGAGCCTCGCCGCCGTGGCCCGCTGTCGGCTAACCAACAGTGGAGAACATGATAGCATGTTCTGTTTTAATGGTGACGCTGCGTATTACGACTCGGGGAACTTCACCGGTGACACAAGTGGGTCCAGAGGAGCTGGTTTCAAAGAAGGAAGGCAGTTCAGTTGCAGAGACTGTCAAGCTTTAGTTTAACGCTAACAACAGACAGCCTTCATTCTGAATGGTAGAAAACACGGCGCGAACAGGTAAGAAAGCACTCATGTGACTTCCTGACGGTATCTTCTCTCCTGTCCCTCCAGGGTCGCCAGGTCCGCATTGTGCAGCCCTATAAGCCTTGCCACAGGTGAAATAAAGTTGTTTTTTTAGCCATGCGGGGTTCAGCCATGCTGTTATGAATGTAAAATAGGCTTTATGTGGCTTATTTTTGATCAAAATCACTATTTCGGATGGGAAAATCTCAAGGCAAGAGCTTGTTTTACAGTGAGAGAGGGGCAGTTCCGCGTCACCAGAGGAGCGCTTGGGCTCTGGAAACAAGTCAATATGATGGAAATGCAGCTGCGCCGCATGTCCACAGGTTTTGGATGGTTTTTCACGTGTATTTTTGTGTCCCTCCTCTTAATGTGTGTTCTCTAATCACAAAATCGAATAGTAGCATTGTCCGAAAAAT
Source organism: Neogobius melanostomus (assembly GCA_007210695.1). Taxonomy (NCBI): domain Eukaryota; kingdom Metazoa; phylum Chordata; class Actinopteri; order Gobiiformes; family Gobiidae; genus Neogobius; species Neogobius melanostomus. Next base: position 892,656 of record VHKM01000346.1, read on the forward strand.
CGCAATGGGGTTTTAGTCAAAATTGTGCGGCCCGACCATATTGGATTTGTCATGTCTAGCTGCACTCTCGAAATAGTCGATCTTTTTCATTCACGAAACGCCGAGTGACTAATTAATTGCGCCGTAAGGTTGTGTTCCTGACAAAGACGACTTAGTTCCGTTCCGGCAGATTTGGTGAAGTCATGGTTTTCCCTGGCACCACTTCACCATCCGAGTTATCCTCATGGTAAAGTGGCTCATTATATAAACAAACCACTAAATAAAAATAATAAAAAAAAAAAAAGAGTGTGAGGATTTCCTGTCTTTATAATCCACTCCTCCAGCAAAACACTAAGAATGAGAGAGAGAGAGAGAGAGGAGAGGGGGCGGGAGAGAGGGAGAGAGAGAGAGAGAAAGCGCAAGGAGGGCGAGAGAGAGAAAGTGGAGACAGAGTTGAGAGAAAGAGAGTGTGGAGAAGATTAAGAGAAAGGGATAAAAAAAAATGGGAGTGAGCAAGAAGAAAAAGGAGAGCGATAAGGGAGAGAAAGGACAGAGAGTGAGAGAGCAAGAGAGCAGGAAGGGTTGAGAAAGAGCAAGAAGAGAGATAAAGGAGAGACAACAAGAAAGAGAGAGAAGCATAGAATTATATGAGAGAAGGGAGAGGGATGAAGGGGGGAGAATGAACAGGATAGAGAGAAAGAGTGAGGGGAGATAATGGAAAGGGTAAGAGCGAAGGAGGGGAGAGATAAAAGAGAGAAGCTTAGAGAGAGACAGAAGGGAGGAAAACAAGAAGGATAGAGAGTGAGGAGGGAGAGAATGGAAGGAGAAAAAGAGCAAGAGATAAAGGCGAGAGAATGAGAAGGAGGGAGATAGCGGAGAGAAAGGGTGAGAGTAGAGGGAGGCGACCTGGGGCTATAGGTTACACCGAATCACCTCTGGACCCGTTACGACTCCAAACCCCCCTTCTCCCTCTCCCTCCACGGGACGGCCTTAGTGCTCCTTCCCCTCCGCAGAGCTCCAAACAGATGAGAGAGAGAGAGAGAGAGAGAGGAGAGAGAGAGAGAGAGAGCGCGAGAGCGGTATCAAACGGGGGCCCGAGCGAGCGCACGAACGCGGGACGGAGATAGAGCGAGGCGAGCGAGGCGGAGGGGGCGCGGGGCTGGAGTGGTGCCAACTTCCCAAGGTAGTGTACAAGTATCTTCAGAAGCCCCGCGCCTTGTTAGCTCCTACATTACACCAATCACCGCCCGCTATCTTAAGCCACAATTAATCTGCGAGCTGGCACGGGCTGATAGGACCCGCAACATGCTGTTTCTTAATTAAAAGCACGCGGATTAAAAATGATTAATAACGGTATTAAACATTCTCATGGACTACAAGCAGCCGGGAAAATCAGGGGGCTTTCTTACGCCCGGGCTTAAAACGAAAGAAGTCATTAACGGCGGGCCCAATCTCCCTAAGCCAGAGTCTTAGCGTGTTTGGGATCACAAGTTTTGCTTACTTCATGAATATGCATTTGGCCCGCATCAAGGCGAGACCAAAAGGCGGGGAAAAGGGGAGAGAGGGAGCGCACGAGGGTGAGGTTTGGGGAGAAAGTTTTTTTTTGATCGGTGACATTTTGCCGTCTCCCTTTGAGGAGGTAGAGGCTGGTCGGTCGCGGCGCTCGGTTCAATGATGCGGTTGCCGGGCGTTTGATGATGTTGAAAGCGTGTGTACGCGTTTCATCCGCACAAAAGAGGAAGGTGTCCCCCGCGCGGCGCACACGCACCAGAGCGGACACGGAGACTCGGGCATTTCGAGGTGGGGGAGTTGAGCGGGACAATATTTTATTGTACTGGTATTTTGTACTAAATGTTGTTTGACTTTAAGGTGGCACTGTACTGGGGGAAAAGTTGAAAGAAACATATATATCATAAAGTTGTGTATCATTAAATTTTGGATGTCTTAAAGTGATAGTCTGTAAGATTGCAAAGTGAGGAGAGAGTGATATTGACATTTGAAAGTCCACGATCAAGTTCCTCTCTTGCCCTCCCCTCCTGTTTGGACCAGAAAACCACTGCTAGTTTACAAACTTTAAAAATAAACAATCCAACTACCTCCCCCTCCCTCCCCCTCCCCTCCTGATTGGACCTGACAGGCCAGTTCACAGGAAAGCTCGTCTCATTGGTCAAAGCAATATCCCATGGATTTTAACGAGTGCAAAGGGAGGGACTTTAGAAAAAATATTTCTTACGTTAAATAAAATTTCAGAATGAGGTGGTCAATTATACCCAATCTATTAAATTAGTAAAATATTCAAACTTACAGACTATCACTTTAAAGTCGGGTGTACACTGCATGATTTTGGCCGTCTCTGACGAACAATCACTCGTCGTTTGATAGTGAGTCAGAGTTTCTAATGGGCGGTGGGAGTGAGTTCCAATGTTAGTGGTTAGTACGGCTGATGAGAGTGAGGCGGTTAGTGCGGGTGGTGGGAGTGAGGCGGTTAGTGCGGGTGGTGGGAGTGAGGCGGTTAGTGCGGGTGATGAGAGTGAGGGGGTTAGTGCGGGTGATGGGAGTGAGGGGGGGGGGGTGGGGGGGGGGGGGCGGGTGTGGAGTGAGGCGGTTAGTGCGGGTGGTGGGAGTGAGGAGTTAGGGGGGGGGAGTGAGGGGTTAGTGGGGTGGTGGGAGTGAGTCGGTTAGTGCGGGTGATGAGAGTGAGGCGGTTAGTGCGGGTGGTGGGAGTGAGGCAGTTAGTGTGGGTGGTGGGAGTGAGGCGGTTAGTACGGGTGGTGGAGTGAGTCGGTTAGTGCGGGTGATGAGAGTGAGAGGGTTAGTGCGGGTGGTGGGAGTGAGGGGGTTAGTGCGGGTGATGAGAGTGAGGGGGTTAGTGCTGGTCATGAGAGTGAGGGGGTTAGTGCGGGTGATGAGAGTGAGGCGGTTAGTGCGGGTGGTGGGAGTGAGGCAGTTAGTGTGGGTGGTGGGAGTGAGGCGGTTAGTACGGGTGGTGGGAGTGAGTCGGTTAGTGCGGGTGATGAGAGTGAGGGGTTAGTGCGGGTGGTGGGAGTGAGGGGGTTAGTGCGGTGATGAGAGTGAGGGGTTAGTGCTGGTGATGAGAGTGAGGGGTTAGTGCGGTGATGAGAGTGAGCGGGTGGTGGGAGTGAGGCAGTTAGTGTGGGTGGTGGGAGTGAGGCGGTTAGTGCGGGTGATGAGAGTGAGGGGGTTAGTGCGGGGTGGTGGGAGTGAGGGGTTAGTGCGGTGATGAGAGTGAGGGGGTTAGTGCGGGTGGTGGGAGTGAGGGGGTTAGTGCTGGTGATGAGAGTGAGGGGGTTAGTGCGGGTGATGAGAGTGAGGCGGTTAGTGCGGGTGATGAGAATGAGCGGTTAGTGCGGGTGATGAGAATGAGGCGGTTAGTGCGGATGGTGGGAGTGAGCCGGTTAGTGCGGGTGGTGGGAGTGAGGGGGTTAGTGTGGGTGGTGGGAGTGAGGCGGTTAGTGCAGGTGATGAGAGTGAGGTGGTTAGTGCGGGTGGTGGGAGTGAGGCGGTAAGTGCGGGTGGTGGGAGTGAGGCGGTTAGTGCAGGTGATGAGAGTGAGGTGGTTAGTGCGGGTGGTGGGAGTGAGGCGGTTAGTGCGGTGTGGATGAGGAGTGAGGGGGTTAGTGCGGGTGATGAGAGTGAGGGGGTTAGTGCGGGTGGTGGGAGTGAGGGGGTTAGTGCGGGTGGTGGGAGTGAGGCGGTAGTGCGGGTGGTGGGAGTGAGGCGGTTAGTGCGGTGATGAGAGTGAGGTGGTTAGTGCGGGTGGTGGGAGTGAGGCGGTTAGTGCGGGTGGTGAGGGGGTTAGTGCGGGTGATGGGAGTGAGGGGTTAGTGCGGGTGATGAGAATGAGGTGGTTAGTGCGGGTGGTGGGAGTGAGGGGGCTAGTGCCGGTGATGAGAGTGAGGTGGTTAGTGCGGGTGATGAGAGTGAGGGGTTAGTGCGGGTGATGAGAATGAGGTGGTTAGTGCGGGTGATGAGAGTGAGGGGGTTAGTGCGGGTGATGAGAGTGAGGGGGTTAGTGCGGGTGATGAGAGTGAGGGGGTTAGTGCGGGTGATGGATGAGGGGTTAGTGCGGGTGATGAGAGTGAGGGGTTAGTGCGGTGATGAGAGTGAGGGGTTAGTGGGGTGGTGGGAGTGAGGGGGTTAGTGCGGGTGGTGGGAGTGAGGCGGTTAGTGCGGTGATGAGAGTGAGGGTTAGTGTGGGTGGTGGAGTGAGGCGGTTAGTGCGGGTGGTGGGAGTGAGGCGGTTAGTGCGGGTGATGAGAGTGAGGCGGTTAGTGTGGGTGATGAGAGTGAGGCGGGTGGTGCGGGTGGTGGGAGTGAGGGGTTAGTGGGGTGATGAGAGTGAGGCGGTTAGTGCGGGTGATGAGAGTGAGGTGTTTAGTGCGCGTGATGAGAGTGAGGCGGTTAGTGCGGGTGATGGGAGTGAGGGGTTAGTGCGGGTGATGAGAGTGAGGGGGTTAGTGCGGGTGATGAGAGTGAGGTGTTTAGTGCGGTGATGAGAGTGCGGGTGGTGGGAGTGAGGCGGTTAGCGCGGGTGGTGGAAGTGAGGCGGTTAGTGCGGGTGATGAAACGTGGCGGTTAGTGCGGGTGATGAGAGTGAGGGGGTTAGTGCGGGTGATGAGAGTGAGGCGGCTAGTGCGGGTGATGAGAGTGAGGGGGTTAGTGCGGGAGGTGGGAGTGAGGCGGTTAGTGCGGGTGGTGGGAGTGAGGCGGTTAGTGCAGGTGATGAGAGTAAGGGGGTTAGTGCGGGCGTTGGGAGTGAGGCGGTTAGTGCGGGTGGTGGAAGTGAGGCGGTTAATGCGGGTGGTGGAAGTGAGGGGTTAGTGCGGGCGGTGGGAGTGGGGGGTTAGTGCGGGTGATGAGACGTGGCGGTTAGTGCGGGTGATTAGAGTGAGGGGTTAGTGCGGGTGATGAGAGTGAGGCGGTTAGTGCGGGTGATGAGAGTGAGGGGGTTAGTGCGGGTGATGAGAGTGAGGCGGCTAGTGCGGGTGATGAGAGTGAGGGGGTTAGTGCGGGCAGTGGGAGTGAGGCAGCAGTTGGTGCGGGCTGAGCAGAGGCAGCGGGTGGGTTGGTGTTGTTGCAGGAATTTGGTGAGGTAGTACGGGGCCAGGTTATGAATGCGGTATTGAACGGGGAGCTAGTAGAGACAAACAAAATTAATTGTGCAACGTACACCAATCCTTATTAAGACTATATCCACACGAAGATAAAACATTTCTAATTTCAGAAACTTTCTCTGTAAACACAGAGCCAGCTTAGTAGGCCTGTCATCTCTGTAAAACTGCTGCGATTAATCCACCAGGCCTGTGTGAGGCGCTATAAACAACATATAATTATAATACAATACAATAATTTAATTTAGTTTTTGTCTTAGTCTTTTGACGAAAATGAAATTCAATTTTAGTCGAGATTTTGTCAAAACATTATTTTCAACTTGACTCTAATTTTAGTGGACTAAAATTGCATCTAAATTTACTCGTCTAAATTAAAGATGAATTTAGTCAACTTTGCATCTATAATATTTATTATATAATCATATTTAATCGCGGTCCTCTGCTTTATGGAGCTTCTCTCACATGAACGAAGCTCAGAGCTGTTCCTTTAGCAGTGGAATTACAGTGCCTTGCGAAAGTACTAATACACCTTGAACTTTTGCACATTTGTCATGTTTACAACCCTAATCGTAAAGATTTTATATTTTTGTGAAGTGAAAGCAAAATGATACATGATTCTGTTATTTTTCAAAAAATAGAAAAGTGAAAAGTGGGGCGTGCATAAGTATTCATACAGCACGACTTAATACTCTGTGGAACCCCCTTTTGCTGCAATAACAGCAGCAAGTCTTTTGGGGTGACTCTACAAGATGTTCACATCTAGAGACTGACATTTTAGCCCATTCCTCTTTACCAAACAACTCAAGCTCTGTCAAATTAGAAGGAGAGCGTTTGTGAACAGCAATTTTCAGGTCTTTCTACAGATTTTCAATAGGATTTAGGTCAGGACTTTGACTGAGCCATTCTAACACATTAATATGTTTGTTTTTAAACCATTCCATTGTAGATTTAGCTTTGTGTTTAGGGTCATTGTCCTGCTGGAAGGTGAATCTCCGCCCCAGCCTCAATTCTCTTGCTGACTCCAGCAGGTTTTCCTCCAAAATGTCTCTGTATTTGGCTCCATCCATCTTCCCAACTATTCTTACAATCTTCCCAGTCCCCGCTGAGGAAAAGCAGCCCATAGCATGATGCTCCCCCCACCATATTTGACACTGGGGATGGTGCACTCAGGACGATGAGCATTGTTAGGTTTGCTCCATACATAATGTTTTGCATTTTGGCCAAAAAGTTCAATTTTTGTCTCATCTGACCAAAGCACCTTCTTCCACATGGTAGCTGTGTCCTCCATATGACTTCTAGCAAACTTCTTCAAATTTCTTATGGCCTCCTTTCAATAATGGCTTTCTTCTTGCCACTCGTCCATGAAGGCCAGATTTGTGTAGAGTACGACTTATAGTTGTCCCATGTACAGATTCCCCCAGCTCAGCGGCAGTACGTCGCAGCTCCTCCAGAGTTATCTTGGGGCACTTGGTTGCATTTCTGACCAGTGCTCTCCTTGTTCGGTCTGTTAGTTTAGGTGGACGCCCGTGTCTTGGTAAGTTCGCAGTGGTGCTATACTCTTTCCATTTCCGAATGATGGATTGAACAGTGCTCCGTGAGATGTTCAAATCTTGGGAAATCTTTGTATAACTTAACGCTGCTTTAAACTTCTCCACAGCTTTATCCCTGACCTCTCTGGTGTGCTCCTTGGCCTTCATGATGTTGTTTAGTGACCAATACACTCTGACCATAGCTCTGAGGCCCTCACAGAACAGCTGGAATTATACTGAGAGTAGATTACGCACAGGTAGACTCTATTTAATGGTTAGGGCAAGGTGTGAACATTCTGCAGTCATTAGGAATGTTATAAAGGCAATTTAATGCACTCCGAAAATGCTGTATGAATACTTGTGCACGCCCCACTTTTCACTTTTCTATTTTTTGTAAAATAACAGAATCATGTATCATTTTGCTGTCACTTCACAGTTGTCTGTTACTTGCGTGTGAACTTTCAGTAAAAAAATTCAAAATAAAATCTTTACGTTTAGGGTTGTAAACAGACAAAATTGCAAAAGTTCAAGGTGTATTAGTACTTTCGCAAGGCACTGTAAATGATATGAGAGTCTTTCAAACTGTCATTGGAAGTTTGAATGATTTTAGTCTCCTCTTTTCATTTTTATTTAGTCTTATTTTAGTTGACAAAAATACCTGGACATTTTAGTCTTAGTTTTAGTCGGCAAAAATATTACTTTGACTAAAATTGTGACTAAATATTTTAGTCGACGAAATGAACACTGGCTGTGATGCTATCACAGATAATAGAACCAGATGTAGATAGCGTATGCGCAGCAAACCTTTGTGGAATGTAAATAGTGAAAATGAAACACATTCATGGATTTACAAGAGACAAAGAGGCGAGTTTATTCTTCAGACGTAACGGGACTAAAGCAGAAAAACCTGTCAGTGACTGGACCTTTACTGTCATTCTAAAAACACATACATTCTTCATATTCGTCATGTATTGTTTGGGCTCTTGAGCAAATTACAAAGCAGATGGACCAATAGATCAAGCTAATGTGCCTCCTTCAAATCAATCACATCTTTATCAGTGTTATTTAGTAAAGGGTCATTTGTGAACAAATCAGAAGGTCCAAAGCTTCAGTTGCTCCTGCTTTAGAGGCCAGGCCAAGTTGTGGCACAGTAAACCTACCAACGCTTTCCAAAAAGCACGAAACTGGTGCATGGATTTATGACACACAGAAGAGACGAGGAAGGGAATTTAAGCTCTCAATGGATTGTGCAATTTACACCACTACAAGGACAGTAGATTATGCAGAACATACATTTAGTTTTAGGGAAAGAGGCTGTCACAATGGAGTCCAACTTTCCAAACACATTCTTAACTTCCAAATCTTTCAGAGCGATGAGTTTATGAGCACTTTTCACAACTTGCAGGTTCACTTTTCAGGTTCACTGTCACAGAACTGCTGACAAACTATTGCAAATTTCACATCAGAACAAAGAGGAAGAATATAATGATATGATACAAGATCTTTAGAATGTTTTGATGTCCCATGAATCTTTACGAATGTTGTTTCATAATTCCCAAGTCTTGGCTCTTTTCCCCTGAACATCTTCCTCCCCTGCACAGCTCCACTCGGTGCTGTAAATTCCCCGTGCACAGGGGAACGTCTGTTTTGTCATTTAAACGCTCGTGGCTGCTGTCCAAACGCGCCGCTGCCAGCTCTGACTGTGCGCTGTAATTGACCATACAAGGCTCTTTCTCCGCCGCTTTCTGCTCATTTCGTAAGTGCTATTTTTAAAAAGTCAATTACGAAACAGATTAATGCGTCTTAATGTGAGGTTTAGATGCTTTTTTAACACCAACCACGCGACATTTGTTTTATTTCTGACACTATTATGGCTCATGAAACGCCTATGTGTGCGGCGGGGAAGAGAGGACCAAGCGAGGGGATTGTGGAAACATCAGGACTGCATACAGGGTTTTTCCTCCATCACGCTTTTGTGTCGATTTGCACTTAAGGGCCTTGTATCTATTTCGTTTTACTTGCTTCCTCTTGAATTGTTTAAGTTTAAACTATTTCAGAGGTGGGTCAGAGAATTTCCCACCGCTACTTCGAAAACAACGATACACCAATCTTAGTCTTTTTCCCAACTTCAATAACCTCCTTTTTCTTGAGTGTAAACACTTCAGAAATGGTTAAAAGTAAATGGGTGATTGACATGACGTGCATATTTTTGTGTCCGAGTGTTATATTTCTATTTTAAAATATTTTGATCTTTTCATTACATGTATCACTTTATTATACAAAACCTATTTAGTTTAAATACATTTTCTTCACATTTCAATAATAAATATTTTTTATGTTTTCACACCTCAATCCCCTAAAATGTCAGGTGGTGCAACCGTCCGAGCAAATGATTAGACTAATAAAGCTTCTGAAAATTGTATTTTCAGGGTAACATTTAAAAAATAAAACATCATGGCATAATTGTATGTTAAATATATTTCAAATAAGCTTCATTTGTGAAAATTAATAGTTTTAAAGCTTTTGAGGTCACTAAAAAACTTTTGTCCGACAATTTGTAATCTTAAAATATCAGGGTGGCACAACCATAAGAAGAGGGCTGGTATTTTGAAATAAAGAATAGTATCATCAAACAGGATATGACATCAGCCAGAGGAACAAGTCGTCTTTATGACATCTCTATCAAGAATTGAGAAAAAATAGCTTTTTTCCGACTCATAGGTAAACTGTCACACTTTTGGTGTCGGTGGTACAACCGATGTAAATATTGGAAAATATTATTTTATTTTAAAAGTCTTAATTTGTTTTAAAAGTAAATGTTTACCCATGCTTACAAATGCTAAAGCTAATGTAAGAGTCCACATAAAAGCCGATTTAATTTGAAATTAGTTGCTAATGTCAGGTGGTGCAACCAGACAGTCAAGTAGTGCAACTGCAAAAAATGTCAAATTACCATCTAAAAATTATAGGGATGCACTGATCCAATACTGGTATAAGTTATCAGAGTCAATCAGTGCTTAATTTGTAAATTTGTATTTTCAGGACCACTTTTGGTCTGATGTTATGGATTCGGGGAACAGGCCAAAACATTTGCCGGAACACTCTCATTAAACACCATTATATCAGATCAAATCTTTGCCGGATCCTCATAAATATTTCCCAGATCCTTTACCCTGAAAAACTGAGAATTGGGGAATGCGTTCCCCCAAACGGGGGATCAAATTAAGCACTGGAGTCAATACTAGAAAAAAAAATCAGATATTGGTTTAAAATATCCGATACCGAACCGATAACTGTTTTGGGCTGACACCGAGCACTACGACCATGGTCCTCCTGTTTTATTGCTGATTACAGCATCAGTCAGTTATAAATTACAGATGAAATGTTCAGAGGAGAAAGACTGTGTAAGATATACTTGGCAAAGATTTGACTTTGTACATTTTTTTGGAAATATTTACATTTTAGAAAAAACTTGGTTGCGCCACCTGACACGTTTTTATACAGAGAAGCTACAAATACATTAAAAAATACATTTAAATACTTTTAAATGTTATTTAACAAACATAACTTGTTTAAACACAAAATTATTGACTCAAAAATATGCATGCCATCAGTTTTGAAAAAAACTTTTTGAAAATATGTTTTTAGACACCTTATACATTGACCCATATACGACATAAATCAAGTTCCATTGCCCAAACGCCACACATGTATGCGGTTTGCAAACGTGTTCATAAAATGTTTCCAGGTAACAGACAGGTGACGACATGGATGGGCGAGATGTCTTTAAAAAGGGGAGGCTTGACATGACCAGAACCCGGGGTAGCCCAGGACCTGGCACGCCACAGGTTTTGTAGACATATGCCCCATCACGCACACGAGGAGTCCAACGCCAAGGCCACAATGCCCGCAACACTTTTCGCCAAACCGGCTTTACACTCCCTGCGGCTGCTTTAGTTTTCATTGTACAACCATACAACTCCTAATCATGGGGTGCTCCTTGCAGCTATGCCCGGTTCCTGACTGGTGGGTGATGTCAGGGGTGACAGGTCAGAGAGGGGTGAGCACAGGAAAGCAGGGCCTTTTACAGGTGAACCCAGGACTAGCGACCCCATACTGCTACATAAAGTTCTAAATATCTATCATTTCTTGCCTTCTTTCTGTCAGCTAAACCAGGCAATGTCTTTAAAGCTGAATAAGTGTTTTTGTTTTGCTCAGAGAGAGAGAGAGAGAGAGAGAGAGAGAGAGTGAACTGGAAAAGAGAAACGTCCTGGACACAATTTGTTTTGGGAACAGAACTGTCTTTTCAGCTGCTGCTGTCAGGTGAAATACTCCTACGTTGCATTTGAAAATGCCTCCTGTTGTCTTTCCATGTTGGAGAAGTTTATGTTTATAAGTATGCTCTCCCTGTGCCAGGGTTGGTTTATCCGGGTCCTCAGTTGGCCCCCACCAGAGAAGGCTAAACTGTCAGCTACTCATCATCGTGATGGTTACTCAAATCTGGAGACATGCTGCACTGTGGTCGTCTGTGCCTGACAGATTTGACTTTAGAGAGACTGAAAGCTTCATAAGTACAGTATAATAAAAAAAGGCCCTTATACTTTCCTTAACTAGCTAACCACTTGTTTTGTTTAATACTCATGTGCAAGAGCTCAGTTGCAACTAAGAGAGTTCAGCTTCCTGATGGCCTGGTGTATGAAACTGTTCTTCAGTCGACTGGACCTGGGCCGTAGATTCCGCAGTCTCCTCCCTGAAGGCATTACCTTGAAGAGACGGTGTGATGGGTGCGTAGGGTCTCTGATGATTCTGACGGCTTTGCGGCTGAGACGGGTGGAGTACATGTCCTTAATGGTGGGGAGGGGGCTCCACAGATCCTCTCCGCTGCTCTCACGATGCGCTGGAGGCTCCTTCGGCAGGAGGCAGTGCTGGCACCATGCCACACAGTGATGGAGCTGGTCAGGATGCTCTCTATAGTCCCTCTGTAGAAGAACCACACAGTGATGGAGCTGGTCAGGATGCTCTCTATAGTCCCTCTGTAGAAGAGCCACACAGTGATGGAGCTGGTAAGGACGCTCTCTATAGTCCCTCTGTAGAAGAACTACACAGTGATGGAGCTGGTCAGGATGCTCTCTATAGTCCCTCTGTAGAAGAACCACACAGTGATGGAGCTGGTCAGGATGCTCTCTATAGTCCCTCTGTAGAAGAACCACACAGTGATGGAGCTGGTCAGGACGCTCTCTATAGTCCCTCTGTAGAAGACCACACAGTGATGGAGCTGGTCAGGATGCTCTCTATAGTCCCTCTGTAGAAGTACCACACAGTGATGGAGCTGGTAAGGACGCTCTCTATAGTCCCTCTGTAGAAGAACCACACAGTGATGGAGCTGGTCAGGACGCTCTCTATAGTCCCTCTGTAGAAGTACCACACAGTGTTGGAGCTGGTCAGGACGCTCTCTATAGTCCCTCTGTAGAAGTACCACACAGTGTTGGAGCTGGTCAGGATGCTCTCTATAGTCCCTCTGTAGAAGAACCACACAGTGATGGAGCTGGTCAAGACGCTCTCTATAGTCCCTCTGTAGAAGAACCACACAGTGATGGAGCTGGTCAAGACGCTCTCTATAGTCCCTCTGTAGAAGAACCACACAGTGATGGAGCTGGTCAGGACGCTCTCTATAGTCCCTCTGTAGATGTGCCACACAGTGATGGAGCTGGTCAAGACGCTCTCTATAGTCCCTCTGTAGAAGAACCACACAGTGATGGAGCTGGTCAGGATGCTCTCTATAGTCCCTCTGTAGATGTGCCACACAGTGATGGAGCTGGTCAAGACGCTCTCTATAGTCCCTCTGTAGAAGAACCACACAGTGATGGAGCTGGTCAGGACGCTCTCTATAGTCCCTCTGTAGAAGAACCACACAGTGATGGAGCTGGTCAGGATGCTCTCTATAGTCCCTCTGTAGAAGAACCACACAGGTGTTGGAGCTGGTCAAGACGCTCTCTATAGTCCCTCTGTAGAAGAACCACACAGTGATGGAGCTGGTCAGGACGCTCTCTATAGTCCCTCTGTAGAAGAACCACACAGTGATGGAGCTGGTCAGGATGCTCTCTATGGTCCCTCTGTAGAAGAACCACACAGTGATGGAGCTGGTCAGGATGCTCTATGTCCCTCTGTAGAACCACACGTGTGGAGCTGCAGGATGCTCTCTATGGTCCCTCTGTAGAAGAACCACACAGTGATGGAGCTGGTCAGGATGCTCTCTATGGTCCCTCTGTAGAAGTGCCACACAGTGATGGAGCTGGTCAGGATGCTCTCTATAGTCCCTCTGTAGAAGAACCACACAGTGATGGAGCTCAGGATGCTCTCTATAGTCCCTCTGTAGAAGTTGCGCATAACGGAGGCTCTGAAGAGCTCTGGCTCTTCGTAACTTGCGGAGAAAATAGAGATGTTGATTACTTTTCTTGACAACATGTGCACTTCCCTGATGTTACACGGTGGTCACTCCTCTCCCTCATGATTAAATACAGTGAGGGTGATATACGTGTAGCGAGGAGAAATGCACTTAAATCGGCTCATGGAGAGGAAAGTTTTACTGCAGCAGGAAGGGAAAGATGACATCCCTGGATGTTGATACATTTTGCCTCAGCAGATAAGTAATCTAATCATTCTTATGCGTGTGTAGATTCATTCTTTCTTCGCTCTAAACAGAGTCGTGAAAGCGAGAGTAGTTCACACCACACCAGCTCCAACCCAGAGTACGAGTGAAGCCACTCCGAGAGACACCAGTTTCAGCCGGACTCGGAGAGGCTGTTTAGTACGGCCCAAAGTGCTGCGGTTGGATTCACACTGACCCAAAAGTGCCGCTCTCAGGTCGAGAGCCACTTTAGGTCGACCTAACAAGAGTCTGTGTGAAAACGTCCTTAGACTTGCAGTTATTATTGTTGTGAGTGTGTGATTGAGGGGTGGATGAACATAGGTCCAGAATGACATTTTTTTTTTAGCCAGGTTATATTGTTGTATCTCATAACTAATGGAGTTCTGTTTTGTTTCACTGATGCATGTTTAGATAGTGCTGCATATTCAGTCCATCTCTATGGCGTCAAATTAGGGTCTGCTTTAACGTAAACGTAAAAGAGGTATTGTAAACGTAGGTTGTCAGTATTGTAATCGTAAAGAGAAAACTGTAAATGTAACTCTAAACTCCATAAACGAAAAAAGAAAAAAAAAATATTGTAAACGTAAAACTTTCATTTACGCTTCTTCTTTTCATGCTTCACTTCACAAGTTACGTTTACAATTCACAAGCTACGGTTACGATACATTTTTTTTCTGACCCTTTTTTTAATGGGGGCGGGCTCAACGCTTATTGGCTGGAGTGACAGGATGTGACGTCATCACTATAAGCTGAAATCAAACGCACACTACAGAGGCTGTGTCCGAATGTCCACCCTAGTCCCTAACCCATCATTCACTACAAAGGCCCTATATAGGCACTATATAGTAGACTGTATACTATATAGTGTGTCGGAACTCCGAGCCCCAGCAGAATGAGAGACTATTCTACTATAAGTTCACTAAAATAATGTATTTCTGCAATAAAGACTGACTAAATTTAAAGGACAGTGGAACATTTATGGATAAATATGACTCAAATACATTTTATTAAACATGGATTTCACATGAATGAACAAAACTCCCGGGATTATTGCCTTTTTGTCTGAGAGAGTCTGTAGTGTGCGTTTGATTTCAGTTTATGGTGATGACGTCACATCCTGTCCCTCCAGCCAATGAGCGTTGAGCCCACCCCGATTAAAAAAAGGGTCAGCAAAAATGTATTGTAACCGTAGCTTGTGAATTGTAAACGTAACTTGTGAAGTGACGCATGAAACTAAGAAGCGTAAATTTACAATATTTTTTTTCTATTTATGATACTTTTTTCGTTTATGGAGTTTAGAGTTACATTTACAGTTTTCTCTTTACGATTACAATACTGACAACCTACGTTTACAATACCTCTTTTACGTTTACGTTAAAGCAGACCCTAATTTGACGCCATACATCTCCTTTTGCAGAGCTGCTTGCTCTCTACGTGTCGTTAATCACTTTGGACTAAAAGCGTAAAAGCCCAGTCCGAACTAGTCCAAACTTAGTCCGAACCCAGTATGAACCAGTCCAGCCTACACTGGGCCCACCGAAACTAGTACAAACCCATTCTAGACCAGTTCTGACCTAGTTTCAACCAGTTCAAAACCATTCACAATCATGTCACAATGTTTCCACATTCCCTCAAATTGTCTCTGGTACAAAGCATTTCTTTCTGACAGGTTTTGTCTTTGTTTAAACTGACTGAAATGAGAACAAAGTTTCCCAAATTACTGGTCTGAATAAACCACAATATGAGACACTGTTTTGCACTGGAACATTCCAGGCTGTAAGTCGAAACACAAGCATAGCAGTGATGCCAAACATGCTTGTATCGGTCAGACAGTGAAAACACTGTTTGCAACGGCTGTTGAAAGGCCTCATGTTTGGCGATAGTCAAAGCAAGACACATCTCCATGGAGACGAGCGGAGGATGTCCCACTCCCAGCAAAGTTACCAGTCAAGCCCACAAGTAAAGACGCTTGTTTTCTGTGGTCATTTTTCACACGTTTTTACTCACGCAGTGTAATAATGACTTGCAGTTTAATCTCTTATCCCCCGCCTTAACCAAGTGCGTTGTCTCCAGTTCAACTTTACCTAAATCTAAAAGCTTCTCGACTGAAGAGCAACAGTGTAAAAGCCTGATTTGAAAGAAAACTGATTGTAATCTTTTTGTTGCGTTGTTGGCACGGTTTTGTCATATTTTTGAAGCGTATTTATATATATATATATTATTTTATTATATTATTATATTTATTATTTTTGTTGGGTTATTGTTGTTTTCCTGGCATGTTTTTGTCGCCCTTTAGTTGCTGCTTTGTTGTTGTTTTAGTAATTCTTTTGGGCTTTTTGTCAATTTTTTTGTTGCGTTTTCATCCCCGTTTTCTTTTCATTTTTGTCGCTTTTTGCCCCTTTTTTAGAAACTTTTAAATTTTTGGGGGGTAAAGCCAAAATAGATAAAGTGTGCTCAGTTCAGGTGGGGGTTAAGAGGTTAATCTTTTTGTTGGGTAAAATGTTGGAGTGTGGAACCATGGGCCTTGTTCCTTCTCCATTCCATCCATCTTTTGCAGTTTTTCCTCCCCATCTAGCAGCAGATTGTTATCCCGCTCATGTTTGTCCAGAGAAAAGGGAAAACACAGGAATAATGATGGCGCAGATGGGAGCTGCATGTTTCAGATAAGGCAGAGCTTCAGCGGCTTCTTTGGTCACGCTCCGTCTCGCTGCAAAGGGAAGACTGATGGTGTACTCTGAAGATCACGTGACCAGGCGCCTGTCACTCAGATATGTGGCGTTCAAGTCACATGGTGGAGGAGAAGCCAGAATTCTGCGGTGCCTTGATAGTTTAAAGACATGCCACTATGAATGGGACTAGAATCACTGAGTGCTTACACAAACTTAATGCGAGTTACAGGTCAATCGATAGACTACAGAGGTCATTCTGCAGTAACGTTGATGGGGGTGAGAAAGTACATGACAACCACATTCTCCTTGACATTTGAAATCATGAATGAAGTCTGCTCAGATCATCGATGCCACTGCCCTACATAAGGTTGAAACCCAAAACACCTGACTCTCTTCTTTCTGTAAGAACCGTTAGTGTGTTAGTTTGTAAGTGTGTCGTCTCCATTGGCTTCGCACAACACTTCACCTTGCGGACTTTTGGAGTGTCCATACTTTTTCGACGGAGGCCCGCATATTGAAGCATGTACGACATAGTGCCACAGATCGGTGGCCAATACAGTGAAAATGTCAACATTTAGCAGAGGTTTAACCAGTGCCATCCACCTTTATTTAGGCTTGGACCAATAATTCCAGTGCTTTTTAACAATAAAATGTTTGTTTTTGAGGTTAAAGAATGTTGAAAAAAGTACAATTTCTGGCGTTGTGAGCAATAGATCTGAGGGCCGCACTTTGGGCACCCATTGTTACAATTTATAATGATGTTCCCTCGTAACAAAAAAAAAAACATACACAGAGTAGTATTTTGAGCCATTCAGGAATGTTGTAGTAGTCTTTGAATCTTCTGTGGGACTATTTCAGGTTCTATGGCACTGGACTTTTTTCATGCATTGCCCCTCACATTAGGGCAAAAAATTCCAGCCCAACCAGACCCTAGCCACGGGCTTAAAACCCGACAAATTAACATTGTGGGCCTGTGCCTGAAACAACCCCGACGTAAATAATGACTTTATAGGATTATGGAACCGTCAGAGAGCACTCTGCACAGTGCATTCAGCAGCAGTAGGACTGCGCACACACCAAGGCAAGGCGCGATCGAGGTGCACGCCGTGTGGGACAGGTTTAAGCACACGGGGCACGGGCAGCAGCACAGGGAGGTGTCCCTCCTCTTTGCAGTCTCTCTTCTCCTCCTCGTTCGTTCATAAACATTGTGCTGCATTTACAAGACTTGTTTCGCACAAACAGGAACTAAACTGCTTTTTAGCCCACTTACACTGTCCACAGAGAAAGAGTGTATAGCGATGGTCTCTGTGTAGTGCAGGTATCAAAGCGCTTTTTAAAAACATGACCAATAGTTCAGCACTCTGCCTCACATTGCCCCCAAGCTCAGCCATTAAGCATCAGCCTTTCTTAAAGAGCGTAATAACTCTGCTTCAAAACCTGTGGTCTAAACATAACCTAAAATACTTTATAGAGGAATAATCAGTAATACTATGAGTAAATTTCGTTACACTGGTCACAATTTTGGATCCTACTTAACCCATCTGAAATGCCATTCTTCCCAGACTCGTCTCCTCTGGGCCTGTCATGTTACATATGCACAAGCCGTGTTCCGCTCTCAGTGGGACTCATTCCCGCTAATTTCACAAACATCATCCATTATTTTGACGGACGTGTCCACACCTGCCCGACACGCCGCTGACATTAGGCCCAGCAGGGGGAACTCTGCGGGTCTGGCGAGTTAATCTGGATATAAAGATGTTGGAGGAAGAGACAGGAGCAGGTGGTGGCAGACTTTGGAAGAGGGAATTACAATATTTTGTCAAAAACCTAAACAAAACCAAGCAAGTAAATGCACAGATGTGGCATGAAAGTGAAGCTCTGTAATTATTACATCTGTACAATCAATTATTTAAATGTTTGAAATCAAAGACTATGGCTGCATTTCGGTCATTAGATCTCATGACCATAGGTGAGGGTGGGAACGTAGATCGATCAGTAAATCGAGAGCTTTGCCCCGACTCAGCTCCCTCTTCACCACAACAGTCCGATACAGCGACCGCATCACTGCTGACGCTGCACCGATCCGTCTATCCATCTCACGCTCCATCCGTCCCTCACTCGTGAAAACGACCCCGAGATACTTGAACTCCTCCACTTGGGGCAAGGACTCCCCACCAACCTGAAGCGGCGAAGCCACCTTTTTCCAGTGGAGAACCATGGCCTCGGATTTGGAGGTGCTGATCCTCATCCCGGCCGCTCCACACTTGGCTGCAAACCGCCCCAGAGCGTGCTGAAGGTCCTGATTTGATGAAGCCAACAGCACAACATCAAATCAGGACCTTCAGCACGTTGGGAACGTTTGGGAATCTCAGGATCTCATCTCTGCTGTTTGCAGACGATGTTGTTCTGTTAAATAATCAACTCTTTATAAACATCACTGTTCAATTCTTACTGATATTCATTCGTTATTGTAAAATGTGAACAAAAGTGCCTAATGTTGCCATAAGTTCCTAAATTTCCTTTATAGAGTTGCATGACCTGCTTTATACTTTCATATATTTAGGACAAAGCTCATGTTTTATTGAATGAAACGTCATGCAGCAAAACTGTCCATTTCACACTCGTGCGGAGATCAGAGATCAGAAACCTTCAGGAGGCAGCAGTGGCTTATGGTATTGTTCTTAACTCCTTATGGGCTGATCAGGAACATTCCAATGTTCCTATAGGAGCTATTATAGGAAACATACAGCTCCTCCGTCAACAATAAGTAGAAGGAGCTTTCTAAGCTTATTTATACTTTTTAGATGCAGTCTAAAGCATGTAAACAGTTGCTCTACACTGTCAAACTGGTACACATGTTGAATAGGTTATATCCTGCTAAACATTACAAGAGAAACTTGTAAACAAACCTAAAAATAAGAAGCTATTTTTGCAGTTGTTTATCACTGGTACAGCATTCAGACGATGATGTAATGCTCTGAAGCTCATAAAAAAGGAAATAAGGCTTGTTTTTTATTTTACTTAAAATATATGGCTTTGAATAGTAGACCATTCTAAAATTGGCCTTACGTCCCTTATTTGATAAGGAAACAATCACCTGGAGGAAAACTTTACAGGCACGAGGACAATATGCAAACTGCAAATACAAAAGCCCTACGTGGTCCAGGAATCAAACCCAGGACCTTCTCACTGCCAGGCGAGAGTGACAACCACTGTGCCACCCATGAACAAGGTAAAATCTGACACCAAACCTATATTTCTTAGGTCATCTATTCTGAACGACAGCGTCTTACCAACACAACGTTATAATAGTGAACGGTAGATTTGAATTTCACATGTATTTCTGTGGGCCTCTTTGTGATGCGTTCAGGTCGCCTCTTTCATTGTGCTGCGTTCAGGCTCGGGCCTTTCATGTGCGCGTCCTGCCGTCACCTCCAGGTCAGAGTAAAAGACCAGGCTTTGAATGGGAACCGCGGCCTTTGAAATCAGCGTCTGTGGTGTGAACGAGAGGTTGGAGCACGGACACTGGGTTGTACAAAGGGGGCAAAAACACATATTTGCATCTGGCGAGAGCAAGGCTATAAACGGATCGTCTTTTATACTGTTCACGGTCTTCACATTGTAAAATATAGGAATATTGAGGTGGTGGACAGACCAGAATTACATTGGAGAAATGGCCTTTTCTCTCTTAAAATGTAGATGTTTTGACCTGATTTATGGCTAATATATCTGTCATTCCTCACTTCAGAATTACATGCCAGGTCAACTTTGAGTCGAGTTGTGCACAGGGGCCGAAGTCGGGACATAAACATCAGTGTAAATGTGAACTGTAAATATGTGTGGAGCAGGGGAATCACAGCAGAAAAGAGAAACGTTGAGCCTGAGGAGCTCTCCCACAAAGCGAAGAAGCTAATGGTTTGTTGGTTATCAGTAAGACATTGTGACTGTCAATAGCACATGCGCAGTAAAGTTTTTGGAAAGTAAACACCATGGACAGTCTACAGAAGAAAGAAGGAGGTGAATTTATTCTTCAGACATCATAAACCAAAGCAGAAATACTGTCTGTGACCGGACTTTAACTGTCAGTCCAAAAACACAGACTGAATGGAAGCTAACTCTGCGGTGTTTTTCTCCCTGTCACCAGTGGCTCGCAGTGGAACATAGAGGAGCAGAGTAAAAGTCGTAATAAGGTTCGTAGATTATGGAAAACATAATTTTGTAAAAGGTGTAGACTAAACAACTTTTTGAGATCTTTCCGCTCTGGGACCTAGTTTGGAAAATGTTTGTTTACAGACCCCCAGGTTTGTGTGGATGATACGCTGGACTGAGCAATTATTTTTGCGTTTAGTGGTGAGCTTGACTTGTGTGGACAGGGCCTCAGTCAACTGGTCACTCATTTAAATCGCTATTTATCATATTGGGTCATGCTGTAACCGTACCATCTCTGTAGTACAACCATAATGAATAATAGACTAATTGTGACGCACTTGCTAATAGGGGTGTCAAGGAGACTCTTTTGAACAGCTGATTTCCACATGTGCGCGGTTTCACTTTCCTTTCTGTTACGCTGAAGCAGAGCGGAGCGCGTTAGCTTTTTGTTTACATCCTGAGCCAGTTGTGGCTATTTCCCAACATTTGGACAATTTTTTTGGGAATTATGCACTTTGTTACCTTCACCTGGACATTTACAGCGAAGGATTATCTCCAAGATGTTGTTTATATTCGACGTAGCCGATATCAGCGCCTTTTGCTGCAACTTTCTGACGACAGGGTTTCCATAACGGATGTCCATCGACAACAACAACAACGCCTTGGTCATCTTTTGGATCCTAAAGAGGTCCCACTCTGCTGACTTCAATCGTTTTTGGGTGGATACAACACTGGAGGAGAGCGTCCCTCTGCCTTGCTCAACTACCGGTGAGTTTACGCGCTGTTTATGGCGTGCTGCGGTAAACTGTGGCTGCTAAAATTCTTACGGATAACCTTCCGCATCCTTTTCGTAAAACCGGTTAATCATGACATCCCTACTTGCTAATGCTAATGCTAACGTCCGCAGCAGTTTAAAAATGCACTCACTGAAGAGGCTTGGCTCCTGCTAAAAACATCAAAATGACCTTTGCTGTGCTTCTGTTTCGCCATTAGAGTTTAGAGAGCTGTAATCGGAGCTAAAGTATGATCTTAAGTAGCCATGTGCTCCGGGTATGTACAACTCAGGCCTTCAAAGTGATACAATAAAACTGGGAAGGCCATTCGACGCCAAAGGGATCACAATAACACGTGTCACAGTGAGAAGTTATAATACGGCATGCTGCAGTGTTTAAGGGAGCTTAAAATACTTGGAAATACTTCATGTTTATGTCCCAAGTTGCAGTCTCTCTCTCAACACACTCTCCAACATCTCAACACTGACCTGGCAAGTGAGGGATTGCTCAGCCTATGCTCAAGAAAGGACTTGAAACCATGACATTAATACAGTCATTTTGTGGACCCGAGGATAAGATTTCACCATTTGTGGAATGTTGCATTCATCCACTGCTCCTCTCCAGCTCAGGTCTTGAGATAACATGTGGTGGTGACGAGGGACACAGTTATTTCAAGACCTGTGGACGGTATGGACCATAAGCATAAATATATTTAATTGAATTTTTTTGTGAAAGACACACACTAAGTGACACACAGTCGTGAAGTGAAATGAAATTTATACATGATTTTGAATTGTTTTATAAATAAAAAACTGAAAAGTGGGATGTGCATAAGTACTGCCCCCGTCCCCTTCCATAAGGGGGGGGGCAGTGTACGACTACTGTAATAATTGTTCTGTGTACAGTTTCCCCCACCTGAGCTGTAGCTCTCTGCAGTTCATCCAGAGTTCATCCACAGCTCTGGTCAGTGCGGTCCTTGTTCGGTCAGTAAGTTTAGGAGAACAGCCGGATCTTGGTAGGTTTGCAGTGATGCCACACTCTTTCTATTCCTGGATGATGTATTTAAAGGAATAGGCCACCGTTTTTACATACTGAGATATGTTCTTACCTTAGCTTAGATGTGTTCATTTGTACCTGTCTGGTCTCTACGTGTGCCTTCTGTAACGTAAACAGAGCACAGACGGCGTTAGCATTTAGCCTCTCTCTTCTCCTCTATAGCTCCAAACGAGGTGAAGATAGAAGCTACCAAACTCTTCCACGTTTTCCCTATTTAAGTATGGTTACGTGAAGTGTCACTATAAAGTATAATTACACAAAATTAAACAATGTGGATTTCTAAGCGGATAAAAAGGGGAACTATATTGTAAGGAGTAATAATACCAGGAGTAATTCGGCATCTGCGCAGTGATATCTTCACTTTACTGTGCAGATGCCGAATTACTCCGGGTATTATTACGCCTTAGAATATAGTTCCCCTTTTTATCCGCTTAGAAAATCCACATTGTTTAATTTTGTGTAATTATACTTTGTAGTGTAACACTTCATGTAACCATATTTAAATAGGGAAAACGTGGAAGAGTTTGGTAGCTTCTATCTTCACCTCGTTTGGAGCTATAGAGGAGAGGGGAGAGGCTAAATGCTAACGCCGTCTGTGCTGTGTTTACGTTACGGAAGGCACACGTGTGGACCAGACAGGTACAAATGAACTCGTCTAAGCTAAGGTAAGAGCATATCTCAGTATGTAAAAACGGTGGCCTACTCCTTTAACTGTACTTTGAGAGATGTTCAAAGCTTTGGAAATCTTTTTATAACCTAATCCAGCTTTATACTTCTCAATAACTTTATCCCGGGCCTGTCTGGTGTGTTCTTGGACTTCATGATGCTGTCTGCTCCCAATAGTCTCTTAACAGACCCTGAGACCATCACAGAGCAGCTGTATTTAAAGTGAGATTAGATTACACACAGGTAGACTCTATTTAGTCATTAGGTCAAAATGTGATCATTCAGAAATCATCAGACAACTTCTGAAGACAATTGGTTGCACTAAAAGGAAAGGTGGGGCCGGTAGTTATGCACATCCCACTTTTCAGTTTTGTATTTATAAAAACAAATTCAAAATCATGTATACATTTCATTTCACTTCACGATTGTGTGTCACTTAGTGTGTGTCTTTCACATAAAATTTCAATTAAATAGATTTATGTTTATGGTCCATAGTGTGGAAAAATGTCGAAAAGTTCAAGGGGGGCGGATACTTTTGCAACCCACTGTAAACTCAGAGAGAGAAATCTCGATGGCCAAGCAATCAGCACGCTGGCTCGGCTAAAGTGGGAGAATCCAAACCTTACAAAGTCATTTTTAGGCAACTTAAGAGGATTTCTCAGGAAGAAAATGTGAAAATTGCCAAACACTGGAAATTAAACGTATATTTGTATGCTATGTGTAGTTGCTCAAGTATACAACTCAAAGTGCTTCAGATAGAAGGGAGAAACATTTCAAGTGTCAGTTGCATAAGTTTGAAGACAACAAATAAAGTAGAGATTTAAACCTAAAAAATACCAAGTGAGGGCTCAAGGGCGAAGATTTTGAGGGAGGTTTCCATAATTGGGAATTATAGAACAGTGAGCCGTCACCATATGTAGTATGGACTCTGGGAACTGCCGGAGCCAGAAGAGATGTCCGACATGGTTAGAAAGTCACATACTGTAGATACCTATAGGAGTAATATCAAACTCCCAACTTAGTTCCGTAAAGTTGCCGTGATCTCCCTCCTCCTCCCTGGATTCGGAGTCGACTTTGATCAGGATGCTCGGGAACATTAGACATGGACTTCATTGGGCTTTTGCGCGGCTGCCTAAATGTTGTGGGAGGGGCGGGATATTAGCGCTGAGAGCTGAAGGTAGCGGTGAAACTAACGGGATTAGCGCCAGACAAACCCAGGGAGGACAGCGATCAGAGAGAGGCAGGGCTGAATCATTACAATGTGTCGACGAGCAATGGGGGCAGGTTTGACACCAGAGCAAGGCAAGGCTGAAAAGTTTTTAAAATTACACTTATTTTTTGTAAAACTGCGGAAATTTACACTCAACCAGGTGGTTGATTCAGTCGTGCAAAAATGAAAACAAAACAACTGGACTTATACGTTTGTGATTTGAGACATTCCCCATCAAAAACAGGCCTGGAGCTGCAGTTCTCTTTGTTCGGGTTGATCACGATCTGTCCTGATCTTCACAGCTTTAGGGTTAAATCAACAATAATCATGTGGTAAAATACACTATTATGCATTATATACAGTATATACTGTATATTGATACTGTAGATTCAATCCTCAGTTCCAGGGTGATGGTGGGTCTCAACACCAGCTGAGAACCACTGCTCTACTAAGTACAGGTATATTTCAAAATATTTCAATATTATGTAAAAGTACATGATATAATTTATTTTTTTAAATATTCAAAACTCAAAACACGGGTATTTGTACTTTAAATATACAGAGTAAAACATGTCAACCATCATGATCAGTGTGGTGTGTCCTGGATAGGTCTGTCCATAGAATAACATGGCCATTAGCCCAGTGTGTGGGACTGTAGGCCGTGAAGACTCAGTCCTTCATTCTGCTGATGACCAAGTCTGGATCTAAACATGTCGTCTGAAACCTGAAAGCACAGTGGCCTATTAAAGCCCATGTTACGGACTCTGTTCAGGAAAGCTCTCACTCGACGGTGGACATTTGTTTTAATCTGTTTTGAGTTATTAGGCCCGAGCGCCATCAGGGCTGGCGAAGGAGCTTCTATAATCGTATAGCAGTCCTCCCACAGAAAACGAGCGAAAAGTCACCTTCTCACTTTGTGAGGTACTGAGAGGGCACGTTAGCGCCCCCTGTTAAACATATAATTCAATAAAAAACTCAATTACTGCAATCGCCATAATATTGCATTCCAAAGGACCCTGAAAAAAAAAACATAAAGACCCTGCCCCCTTGCTTTGGGCAGGGCAGTCGACGATGGCCGATAATCGCTGCTTTGTAGCTATATTTTTATATTATGTCCTATTCATATTCTCCAACACTACCTGTCTGTGTGCTCAAGTTCCCATGACATGGTTAACACTAGCCTGGCTAACGCCAGACTGCTGTGTGCGCTCGAATCCTTTCAAACTTCACAACAGTCTGGGACCATGGCAACATTTTCCATGGATTTGGCACCAATCACAGAACGAGGAGGACGGTAAGACGATGACCGCTATTTGACATACGGAAGCTTGTAGTTTGTTTAGGGATTAAAAAAAAAAAAATATTTACGGATCAACATGACAGCAGCAGACGCGATACCATCTTTCGATCAAGCTTTAGAACGTGTTCTAAATAGTTTAGCTCAAAAGTTACAGCAGGTACGTCATACGTCATCTGATACCATGATACGATTGGCTATGGCTACGTGCAGACACATGAGAGACATTCGTAGCGCCAAAAAACGGCTATGGACAATCGTAAACCACACCTCTCCTACGAGAAAATGAATTGGTGTCCCAGACTAATATCACTTGTGATTTTAGTCTGGCGTTAGCCAGCTAGTTAAACACAGTGTTTTAATAAATGTCATTATTATGAGAAAACACTGACTGGGATGTTTCACTTTTGAATATATTTTCTTTTAGAGATAATGCATTTCTGTCTTACCTCAAATGTTATTACTGCTGGACATATTTAAAATGTGAACTGGATTTGAAAGTATAATCACAAATCTAATCACCTGTTTCAAAAATCGCCATCAAATATCTTCCTATAACATTTACAGCCCTGTTCTTCCCTTCATCCTCGTCTTTAGCACACCACTCACATGCTTCTACTGCCTCCATCTTCTTTGCATGTGTTTTTCCCTCCTCCTCCTCCTCCTCCTCCTCCTCCTCCAGAGCTAACTCCTAACTCCACACACACAGATCAGGTCAGCTCTATTACCGCCGCGCCGGCCCACAAATATTTAAAACAAATTGAATCGAACACCCAATACCCATCACAATTACGCCAGGCACAATAACTAAATTAGCAATTCAACGCAATAATTGGAAATGCGGCTCGCCTGGACCCGCGGGGCTCCCCGGAGGGCCGGCGGAGCTGTGAAGGCACGTCAAGGCGGCTAATTCCGCGGCTAATTACTGATGCACGCCGGAATGAAGTTGTTTGTCTCTCAAATAGCATTTTCGGCGTGCGGAGAGGAGGCGGCGGCGGGCGAGCGGGCAGCGGCGGTGTCATGGTCGGAAAGCGCGTCACGTCCATTTGGTGTCCCTTTTATTCTCCCATGATGAGCTGCGTGTTGAGAATGGTATGGGTGTTAGATCGCAGAGGAAGATAGGCCCGCGTGTTTGTGCGGCGCCACACGAGCAAATACGGAAATAAGTGTTTGATTTATTTAGTTTGTTGGGTCGGGAAAAAATAAGGAAGCACATTTTCACAACAAGGGTTTAAGTGAGAAAGATGCAGGTAATGTACAATTACTCATTTGCATATTACGTCAGTTTTTACCGGTGAAAAATGGGTGTGTTTTCTGTACAGTATGTGCCATATGCATTCAGTGCTGCTTTAGCTGCTCTCACTACAAAGAGTCAATATGAAGCATGGGTTTAAATGACTTGAATTGAATGAATGTTTATCTTGTTTTGAGCGGTTTACTTTGCTTGTTTGATGACATTCCAAGTCTACGGTCATCTCGCTTGAAATAAGAAAGTAAAACTCCCAATGGGACAAGAGCAAGTTTCTTACCCCATTGGCAAAAAAATGAATCTCAATTAAAGACACAATTTATTGAAACGAGTCAGAAACTTCTCAAGTGACATAATCTAGGGAAAATGCCCAACAACATCTTAACTAGTCCAAACAACTCACACTTGAATAATTATGCTCAAAGTGAGACATTTAAACTAATCTAGTTATTTACTTTTTGCTGTGTGGCTGAATGGCTGGAATGTGGCTGCCAAACTGCACCATTAGCCCCAAAGCTCGGGAGTAACCTTGTC
The DNA here is from genome assembly GCA_007210695.1 of Neogobius melanostomus. Lineage (NCBI taxonomy): Eukaryota > Metazoa > Chordata > Actinopteri > Gobiiformes > Gobiidae > Neogobius > Neogobius melanostomus. The sequence continues at coordinate 919,548 of VHKM01000346.1, forward strand.
CATATGGAGGATTCTTTTTATATGTAAATTTAAACATGACTTATCTTCATTTTACTGAACAGATGAAATTATGTTCATGAAAAACAAAAGCAAACACAATTGTTAAAGTTGTTTGTGATTATATTTCCAGCAGAAGAAAGCAGGATGAGCCCCACACCGAGGGTCCTAAGGTCCTGAGGCCAACACCTGTTTTTCCCCCACAAGCCATTGTTCCTATTAGTGCTGGTACTTTCAGTAGTTAAAGCTCAGTGAGTCCAGTCCAGTGGTTAAACCTCTGGAGGTTCTCAGCTTTCAAGTGAAAAATGGTTGGCATTGTGATTCCAAGTCATGTGACACAGGTCGCAGCCTAACGACACACACCAGATTGAGAGAACGTGGCGGGTTGTGTCAATAAGCCCAATCCCATCTCGACTGCGCATGTGTGAGTCAATCAGGCTCCTAATTTCAGCCCAAACAAACCACACCGCCATTGAAATGTGTGAGTTCAGGTAGCGGAGCGTGAACACTGAAGTATACTGAGCCATAACCGTGAACTATAAGGCTTACGGGCATTGGTTTACAGACTATAAGTCTCAAGGGACATTTCTTGCGAATATTTAAGTTGTCAATATCTTGAAAGCGAGGAACAGTCAGGGCGGCTCCGTAGGCAGGAGCGGACCATCGCGGACAGGGGAACGACAGGACCTGGGATCAGCCTGACACAGACACCCTCACTTTTTAAATCATTTGAATTCGTCTTGTAATCACAGGGGAAAGTTCCAAAACGGTGTTGATGTTAAATATTGTGGGTACATTTCCGTCTGTCAAATTAGCGACTGATTAGCTCTGTTGTTCCATCAGATCACTCGTAAAAAAATACAAATAAAGTACATTTAGATGGCATAGCCTATGTGTGTATGTGGATCTCTCTGGTCACAATTAAGAAAAAGATTTTGTTTACTGTCCACCTCCTTATTGACAAAAAAGATGGATTCTATGTTTTTATTTCTCATTCCAGTTTAAATGTTGTGAATATCGGCGACATGAGGCCACAGTTTCAGAGCCTGGACTTTGTCCAACAGTCGCCTTCAAGGGTCACAAATGTTTTTCTCACATAGTTATTCCATAGTTATTCCAACTATATGAACAAGGACTGGTCGTCACTTTTGAAGCATCTCTTCGTATGAATGGCAGTTTGGTTTCTGTCTATCTCCGTACGCAGCCCTGGTGTAAAAATAGACTTTAAGCTAATATTGTAACAGGCTCCATGGCAACGACAAAAACGCTTTAAATCATCAACTTTCCAGCCGTTAAAACGCTCCAAATCAGAGCTTTCTTTGTTGCTTTACGCTAACTATTATTGTTTGGTAGCCAAAAGACATTCCATTACCCATAATGCAACGGGCGAGCCAGGATGGGCATTGGGCTTATTGGGCATCCAGTCCCCGAATCACCAAGATAAACACGTGTCCTAATTTGACTCTTTATTTAATTCATTTAAAGCGCAAACTAAACGTCATGAATGAATAAGAGCTATAACTTATGGACACGGTGGTACAGCGGTTAACGCTCGTACCTCACAGCAAGAAGGTCCTGGGTTCGATTCCCACCTGGACAGGGTCTTTCTGTGTGGAGTTTGAATGTTCTCCCCTGTCTGTGTAGGTTTCCTTCAGGTACTTCGGTTTCCCCTACCACTAAAACCATGTACAATAGGTTACCCTCTGGGACCAAGACACCCCTGTAAAAGAGATTCTTAATCTCAGTGGGACTTTCCTGGTTAAATAAAGGTTAAACAAATACTAATTCAAGCCAGGGCTCTCCAGCCTATTGTAGGTTGCTCGCCAAAGGCTTTCTACATCCAATCCAACTTTATTTGCACATTTCAACCATTAAGACAGTTTCCAAAGTGCTGCACAAACTTTTCTAAGATGCATTTTCTTTTGTTCTGAACCTGTGGAACACAATCTGTAAAACATTGGTTGCAATACAGTGAAGTATGAGGACAAACCTGAAGTAACTTGTATTAATTGTGGTGAAATATTGTCTTAAGGTTAAGCTAGTCAAAGTAGCTAACAGGGTAAAAAAAAAGTTGGAGACCCCTGATTATGCTAAATAATAACACAACAGTCTGTAATCATCTCCAAACATTACCATGCAGTGTCATGTCTTTGATTGACATTTTTTGTTTTGTTCTAAACCTGGATTTTTATTTAAAAAAACTCAGTTCCCACTTTTGGTGAACGTGTTTTGCCGCTTAGACCTGCCCAAGTTTAGTTGCTGTGCATTTTTTTAACTACTAAGAGCACATCTTTCAAACTTAGCCTAAGAGAGGAGTGTGAAATGAGCAATCTAAGCGTGCAATGTTTTATTAATGAATTGAAGTTATTACAATAACTGCTGCATGTGCTTGATTCATGTATACACTATATAGTCCACATTTCCACATTCAAACATGTTTACCATCAACATATGTCATTCCGAGTGTCTTTGAGCCGCCCCTTAAGCCACAAATCAGCCGAGACCACACCTAAATCAAAATGCTAAACATGCTACGGCGCTAACCCTGCTCTTATCTGCATGCAGACAGCAGCCGAGTATTTAAACTGCTCTCAAGTCCCTGTCATCACCATCACTCTGCTATCATTAGCCACAACAAGATCCCAGGAACGGAGGGGGGGGGGGGACTGAATCGGGCGAACCGCCGCGCTCGCCGGCCACGAAAATGGGCCGCTAAAGCCCGCGCCTGCATGTATAGGCAAAAGAGTAAGCAAAGGCACTGATTGCTTTGGATGTAAAACGCCGCAGTTCAAACAAGGACCTTGTAATCTCACGCCGAGTGGAATGGATGTAGAGGCGGGAATTAGCCGGCCAAATTGTCCATCAAACGCCCACCCCCCTCCTCCCCCTTCGCCAATCAGAATTTGAACGGCGTGGCGTGAAAGGCAAACAAAATAGATTCAAATGTACGGCCCCCATCGCTGGACAGAGATGCCGCTTTGCGTGTGGCAGAGATTGAGGCTGTAGCGCGCTAATTTGGATGCCGCATCCGTGTCCCCGGAAAAAGCTAATCCTCTCCATCGGAATTTATCCTATCAACATCTCGCGGCGTCATTAACAGGCCCGGCCATCTCCTCTTTCTCTCTCCCTCTGAGCGTGATACTTAGCTTAGCGCCGCTTTTGACACTTCCAATTCAACGTATGGATTGGCGCCACGCGAGGGGATAAGCCGGAGGGTACGGATCTGGGAATGGGAGTTTTGAAAAGAGGCGCGGGAGAGAGTGACCCTAAAGTGTCAGCGTCGGGTCGGACATGTCACGAGGTCTGGAGAAGCATGACGGCCTGTCATGGGGAAGAGAGATGTGCTTAGCTGAGGGCAGTTGCATGAAGTTGCTGCTGTTTGTCACATTCTATGAACACACTGAAAAGTTTGGACGTTGCTAAATTTCAGATGACAGCATTGCATTGTTTTCCCCAGAACTGTTCAAAAAGATGAGGACTACTATGAATGTGAATGTGTGTGGAATGTGTAATTAAGTTTAATGTGCATTTTTTTGTGGTTGGACACATGGAGGGATAACCAAAGCACCATGTCATTGACATGTATTATCAGGGAAAACATTATGGACTTTTGTGAAAACACCATATAGAGACAGGAATATTGGTCCTGATCGGAGAGAGGGCATCAGCACTTTCTGCAGTCTGAAAAAAGCCAATGTTTTTTTTTTTTTAAAGAAAGCCTAAAGCAGAAACAAAAAGTACTGTATTCTCTTGAGGCTGAACTGCACAGACAGTGAAGCCCATATTAATTCTGTCTTAGCTGTTAAAATTACAAATTGACAACGCCACCCTTGATTTATGGTCCGAGGAAACTGTCTACTATATCTATTTTCCTCACACAGAAGGTCACACAGGTTCTATGGCTTTACCAACGAGCAACATCCTACTGCTCACGTCCACTTCCTCCACAGGCCTGACTACAGTCCAAATGCTCGTGATATTCACTGCCAATATATGCAGATGTCATCTGGGAACAATTCATCAGAGCATAGCACGAGCGGGCCATGGAGAGGCCCGACAGGAGCCTGTAGTATAAAGCTCTGACGGAAAAAATAACAATGCCATTTCTGGCATTTAGCACAGGTTTCCACATCTGCCGGTAACGCAGATAATACCGTGCCCGAGGACAAACATCGCACCAGGTCGCCGGGAAGCTACAAACATTAGCTACATTAACAGGACTGCAGAAATGTACACGGCCAGTCAACGATAACAAACATGGATCATAGACTTTACGTCTTTTAGCTTAACTCATGCTTCTTGTACTGGGCGCCGCCCATTGCTCTGCTCCTGTCGGCACCTGACGTCAGAGGGGGAAGGTCAGGTGGGCTGAGCAGGACAGAAGGAGCGCTTTTTATAGGGGACGGGTGCCGCGCAGCACTCGTCGCCTTATCACACAAACACTCCTTTAACAACAAATAATGCAAGTCCGCGGCAAAGTGAAAGAACAGAGAGCCCCTGACATCGGTGTCAATGTTCCACTTCCTGTTGGGGAGAGCTTTATTGTGAAAGAGTCAGACAGCGGAATATCACATGACAGCAGCAGGTCTAGGCCACAGGCACGACTAAGGGAATATGTTTAAGTGAACTTTACAAACATCACTGCAATAACTTTATACACTGTAGTTTCATCGTTATCCATCTTTACTGGAGCAACATTCAGTCATAGTTTGGTCATTATTGTTACTTTTGACTTTGCGCAGCCCTTCGTAAAACATGTGACTATTCCAATGGTTTCAGACGGTTATTGAGCGATAACATAGAGTGCAATAATAAGCCTGTAACACTGTGTTCCCCTGTTTGCTGTTGAAGGTGTCGCGCTCCTCTGCAGCGGAGGTGACGGTCCACATGTGCTCCGTGCAAAGTGACTCAGCTGGGCCTGTTTGGTGTAAATGAGGTGAGGAGACACTTTTTATGTCCAGATCCTTCGTAAACCTCTGGAGATTATCACTCACTTGCGGCGTTTTCTCAGACCGGCCTTTTCCGACGAGAAATCCCACTCATTACCTCCTCTTTTCCTCCTCGAGTCTGGGCAGTTAAGGGTCTGTCTGGCTTTAGTTTAGTTCCAACTTGTTGGATAAAGTAGCCATTTCTTTGGACGCCTAACAACCTGACTTTTCCCCATCTAAACTGTCCGCGTGATGACCCTCACCGCACAGGCACTCGCTCCCACCAGTGAAGTGTCTCATTTCTAACAAAAGCACTCTCCAATCCAGTCCATCTCCCAGAGCGCACGCCCTACTCCTGTTCCCTGTGCTCCCATCAAAATAACCCGCTCTCACTGGGAGCGCGCCTGCTTTGGTCAAAACCGGGACGATACGTTTTCTATGATGCCCCAGCTCTGCAAAAACAGGCTTTCAACATGGAGACTCAGACAGGAACTAATACTAGGTAGGTCTAATACTCAGACCTACCTCTAGAGCAGGCGTTCCCAAGCTGGATTCCCAACTATTTTGTCCGGCACTCAACTCCCTCCCCATATTTATATAATTTTGGGGGCATTTTCCACTTCGAATTGCGCAGCGGTGTTTAGGGCTGTCACAATAATTACTATATCGACTTATCGTTCAGTAAATGACAGATAGACAAGGCAAGGCAACACAAGGCAACACAAGGCAACTCAGTGTGCTCAATACATTTTTGGCCTCAGTATTTATCGTCTGTGCATTTATTATCATTTATTTTACCTTTCTAATGTAGTGCTTATTTTTTACCCAAAGTAAGATGTCTTTCATTGTATTTTATGTTGTTGTGGGATAATTCATTTTTTAAGCTTTTAAAAAAACATCTTCAATAATATATTCTATAATAATATTCTGTATCGTAATATTTTCCTGCCTCGATATATCATACTTCAGATTTTGTTATCGTGACAGGCCTACTGGTGTACCAGAGGCACCATGACCATCCCCGGGCAGAGTGGGCTCAAATGGCTCTATATTGTTCCATTTTATTTATTTATTTCACTCAAAATTCACATTAAAATATATACAACTAAATTGCTAAGACAAAGACGTTTGCATGAAAAGGAGCAGAGAGAGGTCTTATGATATCCCTTTGTTAACGTTACAATCACTTTACTTCACTTTCAGTTCTGTTATTTACAGTTACCATCAAGAGAGTTCCAAATACAATTTAGTGCATTTTGCAATGGGAGAAGGTTGGACAGAATCAAGTTCAAGTCATCGTTGGTGCAGCCCTTGAACTCAATTCAGGTTACTCATGTGTACTCAAGGTTTATTTTTCCAATACATGTGTATGTGCATGACGAGAGTATGAGTGAATGTTTGAGGGGAGGCGAGCGCTTCGTGCTCGTATTGTGCGCTCCACATACTTTGTAGGCTGTGTGCACCGCTTTATGCACTGCTATACAATAATAAGAGCGCTTCGTCAGCCCTGATTGCGCTCAGGCCATATTGTCTGCCATGTAGTATTTATTGTGAAGAGACACGGCTAGCTCTCCACAGGAATGAAACAAGGACAGGAAACAGTTAAGGCCCCAGGAAGTTAGCATCACTTTAGCATATAATAGCATTTAATATCTAAAATATCTGGTTTATAATAATGCCGTGTGTGCATATCCCTAAAGTCTGCTGCTTTGTGACACATCCCTGACTCCTCTCCTTTATAATGAATAAGTAGGAAGTGTTCCTCACCAATAGAGCCATATCTAACCAGCCCAATCCCCACGCCGAGACATAACCCAGTCTTTATCACGGCTCCACCAAAGGGAACGCCGCCGCCTAATCTCGCCGTCACTGATCTAACGCTAATTGGAAAACGCCAACTGGGCCGGCGTCTTGTTTCACGAGTGCAGCGGGTACACGAGGAGGGGGCCGTCAGCGCTGTCTATTCTGAGGGGCTGGAGGCGAATGGAGGGATGAAAGGGGGCTCATAGAGTCCCGTAGGTGAAGGTGATATCGCACCCGGCTGGACAACTGTACACATGTCTGAACACTGTCTGATGCACAAAGGATACGCTCAGACTGCAGGTCTTAGAGGAGGACATGCCGTCACACGCGACGCCACACGCAATGTCACGAAGTCACAGCAAATAAAATCAAATCTGATATAATCATTTAAATGTGTTGTTAGCATCTCAAAAGCTAAACAGTAGTTTGTGAGTTTAAAAAAATATCACGTACATTTTTCTTTGGCAGCATTAATGTTGGGCATTTCACTCACAATGACAACAGCTCACACGTACAGTAACTCAAAAAGTAGCAGTGTTTAACTAAAAAGCTGGCATTAGACGGTAAAAGAACAAATCCAGCCAATTTGGAGGCTTGTTTTGACCCGAGTTCCCCAGCTGTTTTCCCCAGTTGAGCGTCGTTCCTCTGCATTTTCCAACTGAGGAAAACGTTTTCCACATGAACGTGGCAATATGTCAGTAACTTAAAACTGTTCTTAAAATAACTTTTCTTCATTAATTGCTGCTTCACTGAAATAAGACTGATATATTGGACAACTTAAGTGAAAAATGCTTTTAGTACTTCATTAAATCTTTTAATCTTTGTCTTTGTGACATTAGTTTGGCCTTTTTTGCTTTATTTTCCTGGATAGTTTATACACAAGTGTGAAAGATCAGAAAGAAATCTGATTATTTCAGTATCAGATAAGGTATATGTGATTATGCTGTTATATCACTTTACTAATCAGATCATGATCAGACTTTTGGTCTGCTGTAAATGTAGCCACTGTCGTCACGTCAGGTGGGCATTCCATAATAATAACTTCCGCTCTTCACTGGTTTATCATTCAGTCTGGCTCGGTCGAAGTGCTCGGCTTCTCACGTACCTACACTACCCAGTACACGCCAGGGTTTCCACTTGATAATGGACCGCAGTTTACTGATGGAAAACAGAACGGCCATGACAAAGTTTTGTGAGCTGTGATGAGAACAATGTGGACAAATGTTGCTTTCTGGTTGGGTTTATGGAATTATTCAGAGGAGCCAAGGCAGATGCTAGAGGAATGAAGCTGCTAAAAGACAACTATGAAGGTAAGCAACATGCTATTGTTATGCTAACGTCAGTTAAAGTTATGCTAACAGCAGTTAAAGTTATGCTAACATCACTTAAACTTATGCTAACAGCAGTTAAAGTTATGCTAACATCACTTAAACATATGCTAACAGCAGTTAAAGTTATGCTAACATCAGTTAAAGTTATGCTAAGAGCAGTTAAAGTTATGCTAACATCAGTTAAAATTATCTAACAACAGTTAAAGTTATCTAACAACAGTAAAGTTATGCAAACAACAGTTAAAGTTATGCTAACACAGTTAAAGTTATGCTAACAACAGTTAAAGTTATAACACAGTTAAAGTTATGCAAACAACAGTTAAAGTTATGCTAACACAGTTAAAGTTATGCTAACAACAGTTAAAGTTATGCTAACAGCAGTTAAAGTTATGCTAAACAGGCAACAGTTAAAGTTATGCTAACAACAGTTAAGTTATCTAACAACAGTTAAAGTTATGCAAACAACAGTTAAAGTTATGCTAACAACAGTTAAAGTTATGCTAACAGCAGTTAAAATTATGCTAACAACAGTTAAAGTTATGCAAACAACAGTTAAAGTGATGTTAACATCAGTTAAAGTTATGCTAACAACAGTTAAAGTTATGCTAACAACAGTTAAAGTTATGCTAACAGCAGTTAAAGTTATGCTAACAACAGTTAAAGTTATGCTAACAGCAGTTAAAGTTATGCTAACAACAGTTAAAGTTATGGTAACAGCAGTTAAAGTTATGCTAACAACAGTTAAAGTTATTCTAACAACAGTTAAAGTTATGCAAACAACAGTTAAAGTTATGCTAACAACAGTTAAAGTTATGCTAACAGCAGTTAAAATTATGCTAACAACAGTTAAAGTTATGCAAACAACAGTTAAAGTGATGTTAACATCAGTTAAAGTTATGCTAACAACAGTTAAAGTTATGCTAACAACAGTTAAAGTTATGCTAACGGCAGTTAAAGTTATGCTAAATGATATGCTAAAAGCAGCTAAATGCTATCATTGGCAAAATCCCCTTTTTCAACAGCGGTATGAGGTTGTGAAATATTAAATCTCTTAGCACTTGCCAGTTTCCATGAGGGCGGTCCTCTCTCTGGCCAATCACAGGACAGCAGTCTGTTCAAATCACGTTTGTATTGGTTCAACGTTTTGGCCACGGCGGCCATGAGGTTGGTCCAGACCAGGCACTGGGCTGGGGAGGAGAACAGGGCCTGATTTAATGAGCTTGTGCCTGTACTTGTGAGTCAAACGTGATAAAGTGGTGCAAAAAGCAGGTGCAGTTGTCTCATTAAATCCCCAAAAGGTTTAAAATGGTCCAGTTCTTTGATAAATGCTTCATTTATAACATTCAGTCCTTAACGCTATATTGTTAAAAAAAAAAAAAAAAAAAGCTGCATTTTAAACTTGCCCCACCTTTGTGTCTATAGCTAACATCTATTTTCTTGTGAATCTCTCCCAAACTCCTGCGGTCTTCTGTATAGATCATAAATAGTGCTGCATCTGCCCTTTTCCGCCCTCTTAAGTCTGTCCCTGTAGCCACCGGCTACGCATACACACAGCGGCGCGGGCCACTATCCCACAATGCACCGGTGTGTGGGGGGTCTGGGCCATTAACGTGTTGCTTGTCAAAGGCAGGGTCAGTGGCACCTGCGGCGGCGAAAGCGTTTAAGCACGGGCCGAAAACGCTGATGCGAGTACGCGCGCAGATACCATCCCCGCGCCGTAATCTCCGCTGCCCAGGACGTTCCTTAAAAATAATTGATGCACGCCGCCTCCAGGCTCCCAACGCTGATTAATGAGCAGGATATTCACAACTGGATTTTCTTTTTCCTCCACTTCTCTTTTCCCGTACAGGTGACATGTCGGCTGCACAAATATGAGGAAAAGTGTTTTAATGTACGTTTTTTTGTAGATAATATAGAAACAATTTTTGTCGATTGTGTAGATGATGGACTGGTGCTAGGGTTTTGGTGGTGAGAGTTTAGGTCACATTCAACACATTCAAACTACATGTGTGAGCTTAAGATGCAGTTCAGGGAAGGAATATGCAATAAAGGAGAAAGGAGAGCAAACGTCAGGACCATGGACAGCTCCTATTCTACTGGCCAACATCTCGCACCTGTTTTGAATATTCTCACCACTTTCGGGGACCATTACGAGGACATAATCTGACCTTAGTTTATGCTGACAGAGAAGACGGTGAACATTTTTGTTTCGAGTGGATTGTAATGACGGAGATATTATCTGAAAACTAAGACTAAAACAATCTGCAGTTCGCCTCCATTTTAAACTCTTTAGAATGTTGTGGCGCCATGTGAGGCTATTAGGAACTGGTTGCCGTCGTAATAAACAATTCTTAGTAAAATATCCTGTGATGAAAGCGCCTCAAAGTGGAAAGTTGTGTGACCAAAACCATTCTCCTGTTTTTTAGCTACAGTATGTGGTTTCAGGTCAAATCAAATTTTATTTATACAGCGCTTTTCATACAAGATGTAACATAAAGTGCTTTACAGTGTACTTTGTACAGCATTTTAAGCCTGGCCCAGATTTTGCATATGAAAGGCCTAAACTCAATGACGGATATACTTTCATGGCAATAATCCACAGCAAATGTTTTAAGGAGAGACAGTGCAGGTGAATAGGGAAATATGTGTGTAGGGAAAATACAGTTGTGCCAATAAGTTTACACACTGGTGGATTTTTTGGCCATTTCTCAAAGAATATGAATGAAAACACAAACACTTTTTTTCACTCATGGTCAGGGATGTTGTGAAGCCATTTATTGTGAACAAAATGTGTGAACTCATTTCAAATTACCATAACAAAATAAGATACCAAAATGACCCTGTTGAACAGTTTACAAATCCCAGTTCCTAATAGCATGATTTGCCCACTTTACAATCAAAGACAGCTTGAAGTCATATGTGGTAGTTGTGGAGAAGGTTCTGTATATAATCTAATGGTAAAGCGGCCCATTCTTCTTGGTAAAAAGCCTCTAGTTCCTGTAAATTCCTGGGCAGTCTTGCATGAACTGCACGTGTGAGCTCTCCCCACAGTGGTTCAATGATACTGAGGTCAGGAGACTGAGATGGACCCTCCAGAAGCTTCACTTTATTCTGCTGGAGCCAATGGCCTCCATATTTCACTGTAGGTATGGTGCACCTTTCATCATAGACCTTGTTGACAACAAGGTCTATGATGAAAGACCTATGATGGCCTATGTCTTTGACATTAAAACTAAGATGTTAAGGGAGAAAATTAGTTTTAAAAAATCTCAACACTGACCACTGCGTGAAATGTCAATGTTTTCATCTGCCTATCTCACCTTAAATTACACAAATATTTGTTTTATTGTTTTGTTTCCTCCTGCTTTGCGTGGTGGAACTTGAACCATCAACCTACCAGCTCCCAGTGATAACCATGAAACAACAATAAGAAAGATTTAGGGCAAAACGTTGGTGGGTAAAGCTTGACAGAATCGTCACAAAATTGTCTTTTTTTGTGTGTCCAGTTTTAGCCAGTAAACCGTCTAGTATCCACTGTAACTAACATTCCCCGATCGCCCTTCATCATGTGGGTCTGGACACGAAGCTCTTCTGTGTGAGAAAGCCTTTTTATCGCCCATTTGTTTTGACCAAACCACAAAGACATGCCCACACCACAAAGTGTGCAGTCCCCTTAGTGGTCACTGGATGGCACTGTTGCGTGTGGCAGTGCAGGGGTTTGTATGAGCCACTCTGTGCTGTTCAGTGTCATCAGCTATTTGAGGAACGGTGAAAAGCTAAAGGGAGAGCTGTGATTCTGTTTCATATCTCTGTCTGTGCATTTGCTCTTACAGTGTACAGTGTAGTTCAGCGCTTTACAAACGTGCTCTGAAATGTGAGGGAATCTTGTATTAGTTTAGGCTTTCATAAGTCCTCTGTTCTCAGATCTCAGATTCAATCATCAGAAAAATGGCAAATATGTGATTTTGTTTGAGCTGACAAAATCACAAAACAAAATGTACTATTCGTATTACTACTACTACTGCTAGTACTACTTTCCAGTGAGGAAAAAAGAGCACTGTGACTTGAGGTTGAAGTAAGAGAATCACGATCATGACCAGGGCTGTACATTTTATTTCAATACCGCTACTAAAAAAGATTGTCATATACCATAAAACAGATTAATAATGTTAATTTATTCAGTTTCTTTTACATTTGTATTATTTAAGGTGAAACAACCAAGAAGCTTCCTTTAACTACAAAAGGGCAGGGGAAAAAAAAACACTCCTCCCCCCATTTTTAACCAATTTCCCCACATTTCCCTCACATTTTTTAAAATTATTGTCCACTTTTTAATTTCCCCCCTTCGAATGTTTCAATTTTTTTTTTACTAAATTGTCTCAAATTTTTCCACCCCACCCCCTAATTTAAATTGTTTTCACTCAATTTTGAATGCCCAACAGCATCAAAAAATGAATCTAAAAATTACAAAATAAAAGTACCTGTTTTGGATATATTTATATTTTTCCGATACCTGAAGTACCTAATCCTTTTTTTTCCTATACCACAAGGTATGGTTTAACGGTACACAGCCCTAATCATGCTCCGGTGCAGCTGGACTTTCTCTAAAGATCTTTAAGTGGCTACACCGGCTAGAAACAAAACAAAAAACTGCTTAGGCCTGTGATCTAGTACAACTACTACTACTATTCATCCATCATTCATCCAGTCTAAGCAGGGATCCTCTGCCGTGCACTTCCTCCCACTGCTCTGAGGGACGCCGAGGCCTCCCCAGGACAATGGAGAGACATAGGCCTGAATTACTCAGCATCTGCTCTCGTGCAAATAAATAGTGCGCACTAAAGTGGTGCAAAAAGCAGGTGCAGCGGAGATTTCCATCTCTGATAAACGCTAAAAGGCCACAGCGCAAACTCATTTATTACAGATGCTAAGCACTTGTAATATTGGCTTAGTAAATCAGGTGTTTGTAAGTCTCTCCTGCATGTCCTTGTCGTCTGGGGTCTCCTCCCGATGGGACATGATGGAGCACAGGAAGCATTGAGGCCACTGTTACTACTAAATATTATTCTAAAATAATGAAACAAAGAGAGAAAGAAAAGCTTTAGTGTCTTCTGTTATAAGCGCTGTCTGTTACAGTGTGTAAAAGTGGCTTTACCATTGTTTATTACTCTGCACTCTATTTTAACAAACCTATACTGTATGTTCTATTACGTTTCCAAAACAGAAGGACCATCCAAATCCAAACATGGGACAGGCAGTATTTTATCTTTGTCAGCTAAATGTGTGAATTAGGCTCCAGGACCAGCCCATGTTAAAGGCTCTGTGTCTCATTCATTCTTCGTTTTAATGTGTTAGTTGAGGTTTAAACTTATTCCTCTCCAAACACATCTTGAACATCCCGATTCCTCACAGGGCTGAGTTCATGAGCACATTTCACAGCTCGCTACAATCAGGCCGACAATAGGCTGCACCAGGCTGTTTTAGCCTCAGCGCTACTTCCATGTTCACCATAGAAATACGCTACAGACCAAACAGAGGTGGAAATAGCTCCCTTGTCTTTCAGACGCGCATTCATTCACAAATACTGACACGCTTGGTATCCACGTGTAGCACGAAAGGTGACCGAGATGACGCTGTAATCCAAATATGGTCATTTCCTCTGTGGGAGACAACAGTGACTAAAAGGAGGAGAAACACATAGGCGCATGTCCAAACATTACACAACTTTAGACCCATTTACTTAAATGTAGGTTTTCTTTACTCTTACAACACCACTTTAGTGGCTCCTACAGACGCCAAGCTTTACAGGCTTGTCAAGTTATTTTTCAGAAGCATTCTTACATTTGTAAATCCCAGCCTGATTTATTGAGCTTCAAATGGCAACAAACAAGGCAACATTTGAATTTTTACAGATGGTTTGCGTATGATTATGAAGCTTATGATCCAAAATCCCCTCTTGTGACTAATATCAACAAAATAAAACCATACACTTACACCTGGGTCTAGTCATTAGATTGTGTCACTGAAAAAGGCTGAATTTGGCCATTTCTATGCATACAATATCTTATATGAAAACATAAAAGGACAATACACTTTTCTCTCATATTTTGGCAGCAATCTACAAATTGATATTTATTTTTCCTCCCTACATCCACCTGCACCTCCCAGTCAGATGCCGCCTGCTGTTATAAAACACCGTAGTGACGGACCCAGTGAAGAGACAAAAACAAAGAATCACCAACGATTTCTCGGCGTATCTCCGGGCCTTCGGGGGGAGCCTTCGCCGAAAAGGTCGACAATATTTAGCCAAAAGCGTTGATTTACCCATTTACAGTTTCCTCCTGGAATGGCGGCGGCGTAACTCGTTAAGCGCTGAAGCATTCGGGGGTTCGGCCTCACGCGACAAAAGGCGTCCTCTCTTTTTTTTTTTCTTCTTCAAAATGGGTTCACCGCATTAACACCTGCGATTGTGTCGGGAGAGGCTGATGAGCGAGAGACGCGGTGCCCCCCGGAGGATTGGCTTCTCATTACAGCCCCCCCCCCCCCCCACTTTACACACGCAAACACACACACACACACTTTTTAATAGCCAGTCATTGGAGTCGCCGGGATATTTCCTTTGGCTGCCACTTTGCATGTCGGAGCGATTTTTCTCCCACTCAATTGGCTTACCGTAGCACTATTCAGGGGAAAAAGGCCGCATCATTGTTTTTGCCCCCTCTCCCTCCTCTTTGCCGTCTTGCAACACTTGAATGGAAAGCTGTCAGAGTTATCAGCGACGGAGGGGAAGCGGTGTGTACAAGCTGATAAAAATGTCCCGCTATTGGCCGTCGGAGCTGTCAATAACGGGAGGGGAAGTGTATAGCCTCTGCTTTGTCATCCGCGATGTTTGTTGTGAGGGAGCATGTCCAAATTCGATAGGTTCTTTTGCATAAGACCAACGCAGTTCATTAACCACCCGTTTCTGGTCAAAGTGACGGCACCCTGGACTACAGCAGTACGATGAGGCTATAGGTGAAGGGCTGCTCTATGTGGAAATGCTCTCCCGAGTGTCAGGTGGTCAGTGCTAAAGAGTCCTGGGTTTGATTCCTGGACAGTGTAGGTTTTAAAAGCGCACAGTAGGTTAATTGTAAGCATTTTAGGACGCATGGTAAACTGGAGGAATACGAACTCCTGCAGCCAAAGAGTGGATATCCAGTGATTTCCAACCTTGTTTTGTCTCGTGTACTCATTTACATTCCAAGTACCCCTAATTCAAGACCAATTATTTGGAAAGTAATCGAACCGGATTAATGAAATCTTACAGTGCCTGATAAAAAAAGGGTCACATGCTCTAATATTTGGTTGGACCGCCTGCAATGCCAAGAGTGTTGCATTCATTTCCCCCCATGATCTCGTATTGATGATGTTAGAGTGTGATCATGGTGCAAAGCCTTCTCCAGCACATCCCAAAGATCCTCAATGAGGTTAAGATCTGGACTCGGCCAATCCATCTCATGCTCCACTCTTTCACAACATGAGCTCCATGAATCCTGGCTTTGTCATCTTGGAATAATATGCCCGTGCCGTCAGAGAAGAAGAAATCCACTGATGGAAAAATCTGGTCATCCAGGACGTTCAGGTTCAGCTGATCTCATTCTTTGGTCACATCGTGTCGCTGAACCTAAACCTGACCGACTTACATCCAGGTAAGGGACACTGTGATCAGACAGAGTACCTTGCTGTACACAAGAAACCTGCACACATTAAAAAGACGCCACATGAGCCGCTCTGCAGCTGCTGTCACTCAAACGGGAGCTCGTCACATGACCGCGAGTTTACAGGAGAAATAGCACTTGGTTTGTTTTGTTACGGAGCCGGTGAGAACAGCTTTGAAATCGCTCATGGACTCATCAGGAAACGAGGAGCAGAAACTTTCCTGAGGCTTTACTTTCTCCACGTCATGGACAACTCTTTGATGTCAAACAAAACAGAAACAAAACAGAAGTTTGGGCTAAAGTGGAGCAGCCTTTACAGGATGCTGTGAGACGCTGCTCTCCTCAGGTCAGTGAGACTGCTCTCCTCAGGTCAGTAAGAAGTTGCTCTTCTCAGGTCAGTAGAAGCTGCTCTCCTCAGGTCAGTGAGAAGCTGCTCTCTCAGGTCAGTAAGAAGCTGCCTCCTCAGTCAGTGAGAAGATGCTCTTCTCAGGTCAGTAAGAAGCTGCTCTCCTCAGGTCAGTGAGAAGATGCTCTCTCAGGTCAGTAAGAAGCTGCTCTCCTCAGGTCAGTGAGAAGCTGCTCTCCTCAGGTCAGTGAGAAGTTGCTCTCCTCAGGTCAGTAAGAAGTTGCTCTCCTCAGGTCAGTAAGAACTCAGTCAGTAAGAAGCTGCTCTCTCAGGTCAGTGAGAAGTGCTCTCCTCAGGTCAGTAAGAAGTTGCTCTTCTCAGGTCAGTAAGAAGCTGCTCTCCTCAGGTCAGTGAGAAGCTGCTCTCCTCAGGTCAGTAAGAAGCTGCTCTCCTCAGGTCAGTGAGAAGTGCTCTTCTCAGGTCAGTAAGAAGCTGCTCTCCTCAGGTCAGTGAGAAGATGCTCTTCTCAGGTCAGTAAGAAGCTGCTCTCCTCAGGTCAGTGAGAAGCTGCTCTCCTCAGGTCAGTGAGAAGCTGATCTCTCAGGTCAGTAAGAAGCTGCTCTCCTCAGGTCAGTGAGAAGATGCTCTCTCAGGTCAGTAAGAAGCTGCTCTCCTCAGGTCAGTGAGAAGCTGATCTCCTCAGGTCAGTAAGAAGCTGCTCTCCTCAGGTCAGTGAGAAGCTGATCTCCTCAGGTCAGTAAGAAGCTGCTCTCCTCAGGTCAGTAGAAGCTGCTCTACTCAGGTCAGTGAGAAGTTGCTCTTCTCAGGTCAGTAAGAAGCTGCACTCTCAGGTCAGTAAGAAGCTGCTCTCCTCAGGTCAGTGAGAAGCTGCTCTCCTCAGGTCAGTAAGAAGCTGCTCTACTCAGGTCAGTGAGAAGTTGCTCTTCTCAGGTCAGTAAGAAGCTGCACTTCTCAGGTCAGTAAGAAGCTGCTCTCCTCAGGTCAGTGAGAAGCTGCTCTCCTCAGGTCAGTAAGAAGCTGCTCTCCTCAGGTCAGTGAGAAGTTGCTCTTCTCAGGTCAGTAAGAAGCTGCACTTCTCAGGTCAGTAAGAAGCTGCTCTCCTCAGGTCAGTAAGAAGCTGCTCTCCTCAGGTCAGTGAGAAGCTGATCTCCTCAGGTCAGTAAGAAGCTGCTCTCCTCAGGTCAGTAAGAAGCTGCTCTACTCAGGTCAGTGAGAAGTTGCTCTTCTCAGGTCAGTAAGAAGCTGCACTTCTCAGGTCAGTAAGAAGCTGCTCTACTCAGGTCAGTGAGAAGCTGCTCTCCTCAGGTCAGTAAGAAGCTGCTCTCCTCAGGTCAGTGAGAAGCTGCTCTCCTCAGGTCAGTAAGAAGCTGCTCTCCTCAGGTCAGTAAGAAGTTGCTCTTCTCAGGTCAGTAAGAAGCTGCACTTCTCAGGTCAGTGAGAAGTTGCTCTCCTCAGGTCAGTAAGAAGCTGCTCTCCTCAGGTCAGTAAGAAGCTGCTCTCCTCAGGTCAGTAAGAAGCTGCTCTCCTCAGGTCAGTAAGAAGTTGCTCTTCTCAGGTCAGTAAGAAGCTGCACTTCTCAGGTCAGTAAGAAGCTGCTCTCCTCAGGTCAGTAAGAAGTTGCTCTTCTCAGGTCAGTAAGAAGCTGCTCTCCTCAGGTCAGTGAGAAGTTGCTCTTCTCAGGTCAGTAAGAAGCTGCTCTCTCAGGTCAGTAAGAAGCTGCTCTCTCAGGTCAGTGAGAAGCTGCTCTCCTCAGGTCAGTAAGAAGCTGCTCTCCTCAGGTCAGTAAGAAGATGCTCTCCTCAGGTCAGTAAGAAGCTGCTCTCCTCAGGTCAGTAAGAAGCTGCTCTCCTCAGGTCAGTAAGAAGATGCTCTCCTCAGGTCAGTAAGAAGCTGCTCTCCTCAGGTCAGTAAGAAGATGCTCTCCTCAGGTCAGTAAGAAGCTGCTCTCCTCAGGTCAGTAAGACGTTGCTCTTCTCAGGTCAGTAAGAAGCTGCACTTCTCAGGTCAGTAAGAAGCTGCTCTCCTCAGGTCAGTAAGAAGTTGCTCTTCTCAGGTCAGTAAGAAGCTGCTCTCCTCAGGTCAGTGAGAAGTTGCTCTTCTCAGGTCAGTAAGAAGCTGCACTTCTCAGGTCAGTGAGAAGTTGCTCTTCTCAGGTCAGTAAGAAGCTGCTCTTCTCAGGTCAGTGAGAATCTGCTCTCCTCAGGTCAGTAAGAAGATGCTCTCCTCAGGTCAGTAAGAAGCTGCTCTCCTCAGGTCAGTAAGAAGCTGCTCTCCTCAGGTCAGTAAGAAGATGCTCTCCTCAGGTCAGTAAGAAGCTGCTCTCCTCAGGTCAGTAAGAAGATGCTCTCCTCAGGTCAGTGAGAAGCTGCTCTCCTCAGGTCAGTAAGAAGCTGCTCTCCTCAGGTCAGTGAGAAGCTGCTCTCCTCAGGTCAGTAAGAAGCTGCTCTCCTCAGGTCAGTAAGAAGATGCTCTCCTCAGGTCAGTAAGAAGCTGCTCTCCTCAGGTCAGTGAGAAGCTGCTCTCCTCAGGTCAGTAAGAAGCTGCTCTCCTCAGGTCAGTGAGAAGCTGCTCTCCTCAGGTCAGTAAGAAGCTGCTCTACTCAGGTCAGTGAGAAGCTGCTCTCCTCAGGTCAGTAAGAAGCTGCTCTCCTCAGGTCAGTAAGAAGTGCTCTCCTCAGGTCAGTAAGAAGCTGCTCTCCTCAGGTCAGTAAGAAGATGCTCTCCTCAGGTCAGTAAGAAGCTGCTCTCCTCAGGTCAGTAAGAAGCTGCTCTCCTCAGGTCAGTAAGACGTTGCTCTTCTCAGGTCAGTAAGAAGCTGCACTTCTCAGGTCAGTGAGAAGCTGCTCTCCTCAGGTCAGTAAGAAGCTGCTCTCCTCAGGTCAGTAAGAAGTTGCTCTTCTCAGGTCAGTAAGAAGCTGCTCTCCTCAGGTCAGTAAGAAGTTGCTCTTCTCAGGTCAGTAAGAAGCTGCACTTCTCAGGTCAGTGAGAAGCTGCTCTCCTCAGGTCAGTAAGAAGTTGCTCTTCTCAGGTCAGTAAGAAGCTGCTCTCCTCAGGTCAGTAAGAAGCTGCACTTCTCAGGTCAGTAAGAAGCTGCACTCCTCAGGTCAGTAAGAAGCTGCTCTCCTCAGGTCAGTAAGAACCTGCTCTCCTCAGGTCAGTAAGAAGCTGCTCTCCTCAGGTCAGTAAGAACCTGCTCTCCTCAGGTCAGTAAGAACCTGCTCTCCTCAGGTCAGTAAGAAGCGGTTGTCTTTTTATTTTATCTGTGCCTGGCTTCTTGCTGCTGCATTATTTTCATCCCATGTGACACAGGCACATTTGGAGCGGTGATCAAAGTCATTCTAGAGCTATAGGCTACATAAATTCGACACTATGAGAAAACTTTGTGTGGCATTTATGGATAAGAATGTGTCCTATTTTGTAAACCAACAAGGTAGCTATGGAAAAAAAATGTGCGCTTTCTAACTTGACCCAACCAAATCCGTGGGCCCAGCGGGTCAACCCTGGCATCACTAGTAGCCACAGACACCGGTGAAGGCAGGAGACTGCAGAAGAGCGTATATTTTATTGTTTCATCTACCTGAACACGTATGTTGGGACCAGTGTTGGGTAACGTTACTTTTAAAAGTAACTCGTTAAGTTAGCTCGTTTCTCCTCTGGAAAAGTAGCTTGTTACGTTACTGCGCTACTTTATTATGAAGGTAACGTGTTAGAGTACTCATGCGTTACCAATATAACCTATATCTATATCTAGCCTTCATTTGTCGATCATCTTTTCTGATGCGGAATGCTTCATTCCACAAAGCTAGCTTAAGCAAACAGCCCGATAGCCTACAAGATCAAGATTAGCCCAATGAATTTGCTTCTGATCTTTATTTTGTATGTGGACAAATTACAGCAAAATGCAACAATAATAAGCATGAACTACAGGCCTATAGTCGACGTGTAAAAGCTTTGCTATATACATACAGTTTGGATCTGTCAGAAACTGTGCCAGTATGTCAACAAAAATAACGTCTGTAAAGGAGAGCCTACACATTACACAGTGCATTGAATTGGTAATGATAAACATACAACATACTCAACGTGATTTAGATGAATTGTACAGCTTTCCTCGACATAACCAGCTACGAGTTTGTAAAAGTAGGCTACAAGTGATATTACCAACTTATTTCTGAGGCATCTGAAATGTATTATAATTATATTTACATTCTGGAATGAATTGATACATGTTTTAATATGTTCAAATATATATGAGTCAGTATGTTGTGTTCCATCAGGAGCAGATCATGAACAGAACAGGAGATTTTGTTTGTGCGTAAGAGTCCTCCAGACAGTTCTTAGGATTTGTTCTTACAGAGGAACGTTTTCAGCTAAGAACAAGTTTTGTGAATGCCAAAAACCTCCTAAGAAGGCCTTCAGAACAAATGTGTGCATAAGAAGGTGTTGTGAACGGTCGTGAATGAGGCCCATTGTTTTTGTATGTTTGCTTCAAAAGTGAAATTAGTAAACTAGATAATAAACTAGATTTAATATGTTTATACACACATTTTTGTAGTCAGGGGTCTGGAGTTTTTGATATTACATACATTATAGTGTTTTTAGTGTATTGTTTTGGCTAATGTTAATCTATGGACATGCGGGTTTGTAGCTATGTTGAACCAGATCCCAAACTCCACCAGGGTGACTTTGCGATTTATTGTGGCTGTTCCATACACTAAATAGCAGAAAAATATATCTTCATATCTAAAAAATCAAAATGCCCCATACACACGCTCCTATTGTCATCACAAACTAAAGCTAACGCCAAGGTGAAGCAGAGGGTGTCTGTTTTCTAATTCTCCGCTGTAAACCCGGCTCAAATCTCTCTTGTGTGAATTCTTGTCGGCCCTGTCCTTAAGTTCCCATTAAGCCCCCGATCCCCCGCACTTACATACATGTACGGGCCGGGTATGAGGCTATGCACAGGTCTATACCGGGGCTGAGCGGCGGAGGAGGAGGAGAGGGGAGGTGGTAATGAGATTGGTGGCCCGTTGTCCGACACGCGCTCTCATTCTGAACCATAAGCGCCCTAATCCACAATCTGTGTTTGAAATGCAGGGCCAGGGTCAAGGATTACAATAAACTCCCATCATCAAATAATGCACACATTCTTATTCCGCAGGAGGACCGCTTCGCTCTGCCGCCGGAATACCCAACGAGGAGAGGGAGGAACAGGGAGAGACATTTTTCCTTTTTTGCTTTGAAACATTACCATTTCAATCCAATAGAAGGGACTAGCAAACATTTTCCCCGAGACTAAACATTAGCTGAAAATATTTGAGATTGTGGAGAAATGAGCCTCCTTCTCAGTGCTCGAAACGCTCGCCTCCACCTGCTGATGTCATGAAGTGATGCTTCTCCGTATTTATAAAGTTCAAAGTGCTTTCCTCACCTCTCCATCTCAGCGTAATCCTGTGATTTGAAGTAAAATCACTCGCCATGAGCTTCACTACAGCCCTCTTTACTGAAACAGCTGCACAGCAAAGGGGAGCCAGTACCGGATATGTTTGTTTTAGCTGTTTTAGATTAATATTGCATTTTCTAACCAACACAGTGCAAAAAGCATAATACCTCTTTTATAAAAATGCACATTGGCACAATACCTAAAGGCTTGACTTAGTATTCACACACTAAATCTAAGTCAAGTAGGAATGGCTTAGTGTTAAAAATATATCCAAATACACAACACACTTGAACTCAGGAGGCCAGGGATTTAATGAGAAGCACTCAAAAGCAAAAGGCTTCATATTAAGGGCTCTGTATTGTTATGTTTTACAAACAATGAAAGTGGAAGCATGTCAACTTTTGTAATGGGCCAAAAGGAGGGCATTAATGGACAAGTCGACTAGACACTAGTCAACATAACTTTAGATGAGCCGGCTAGTTGTGTGTTAAAGTTGCACACTTAAATTTAAAAGAAAATTCATGGCATTAGTTTCATTCTTTATGCTGCACTTCACTGTACATCGTTAATGTTACTTTGATACAAGTCATTGTCTGTGTTATTCCTCTTCTGTCAATATGATGACTGTCATATGATGACTCATCATATGACTCATGACTTTATTGACCAATAAGTCGACCTCAAAGTTTAAACTCATTTCAAACTTTTCAAATGCATTTCTGACTCCCCGATTCTTCAATGGATGAGTTTATAAACTCAACTTTCAGGGATCAGTTCTGTTACAGTAATGTAAACAATAACATCAAGCTGCTATTTCAACATCAGTAAAAGGCTGAGTAATGAATCACACCTTCGCTCAGCTCTCGAAGCTAAGCACGAAGGGCCTGTTGGTACTTGGATGGAGGAGCCTGGGTGAGTGAGTGAGGAGGGGCCGATGGCACAGACTGGTTGCCTCACTTCTGTCAGCCCACCCCAGGGCAGCTGTGGCTACAATAGTTGCTTACCATCAAGTATATGGGGTGAATGTATAATGCAATGTAAAGTGTCTTTTAGTGTCCAGAAAAGCGCTATATAAAACCAATGCATTTGTACAGTGCATAATGCTCTTTACTGAATTTGATGTACTCAGCTAATCTCCATGGTAACGCAGGACTGTCAGCCCCATGCTCCAGAGAGCTTTCCATAGACTTTCGGATCAATATCTATCTCTAAAAGTTTGAAAAGACACTTCCACACACACAGTTTCAAACATTTGCACATTTCGATCTTTCATTCAGTTTAATAGTATGTGTTACACACTAATAACAGTTTCTAATCCTTCGTTAGAATTGAAATACTTCGACAGTTTGTCATTATGTGCATTAGAAACGGGTGTTTTTTTTGTCACGTGACTCACAAAAAAACAATGGTCTAAACTAATCCTATTCTACAACTAGAAAAACAAATCTGTGATACTGTATGGCCTTTAATGTTATCCTCTTTAATGTGCGGCTCTTGTCTCTATGTCTTTACATCGTTTTAAGCTAACCCTTAAATAACTTCATACGTCTATGGGAACATCTAGTATCTATTTGTAACATTAATAAATGATATTCATTATATTTTGCAGTAGCTATATTTGTGTCTCTTCTGCTAACATTCAAACACACCTCACAGAGAGCGGCTCGGTGTGAGTGTGCGCACACCAGGGCCTGCTCCTCCTGTGGGCATTAACATTCATGGAGCCAGCGGGGCATGTCAGAGCCCATAATGACCCCAGAGAGAGGGCCCCGCGCTGGGGGAGAACCACGCGCAGCGCCTGGAGGGTCGCAATCCTGGAGCTCCAGACTGCGGGAGGTGTGTCTTCATTAAAACCCAATATTACCCAGAGATTTTTGTGGACAAATTAATCCACTTAATCAACAAATTTCGAGCATTTCTTTCACATATTTTGTTCTTTTTAGTGTGTGTGTGTGGGGGGAGGGGGGGGGGGAATGAAGTGGCGTGTGCGAAATGGCTTCCTCCTCCTCCTCCTCCTCTGCGGCGTTATAATCACGGGAGAACACCAGAACAAAGCGGAGGATAAAAGTCAAAGCAAAAATCGTCGCTTGTGCCGAGACGCCGGGACGCGCCGATAAACCAAACGGTCTCCTGCGGATCAGATAGGAAGAGCTCGGATGATGAGGGGGAATGGGCGGGGCCGGTGGGATTTCAAATTCAAAATCCGTAAAACAATTGAAAGAGGCTGAAGAAGTTATGTTTAGCATGTTTATGCATCCATTTCGACCTTGGTTCCAACTCTTCAGGCGAGACACTGCAGGTGAATAGGAAAACCAAGTAAATGTAGAAATATCAATTTGAAACGTTTGCTGAACATTACTGATATAAATACGAGAAAATAATGTATTGCAAGTTTTCTGTCATTTCATGTTTTCATATAAAAATAAGGTGCTTTGGGCGTAAAAATGTCCAAACTTGCCGACATTTTCAGTGACAAATCTACATAATGGATAGACCCAGATTAAAGTTGATGGTTTATTTTGTGACATATTAGTAAGAAAGGTTTTTTTATCTCCAATTTTGCCTTGTTTTTTGGAGCGTTCAAAGCTGATATTAGGAGCAACTAAAGTGGAAATGAGATAAGTTTAGTCTTTTTTATACTCGGACATGAAAACTAAGATGTTAAAGCAGAACTAAGTAACTTGTTTACCTTAATAAATCCTTTCCGTAGTCCCTCTGGGGTAATACAAGTGTTAATGGGGTGATTGGGGGTCTTTCATCTAGGAAGAAGCTAAGCTAAGAAGAAGCTAACATGCTAACGGGCAAAGCTTAACACTTAACAGTATTTACAGCCACGTTAAGTGAAAAAAGGATCTCCATTGTGTAATTGGATGTACAATATCCCTTCTCTTTGTTTTTCTGTCAGCGTAGTATTTACTCTCATGGAGAATTAATGAGTAAAAAATGCTAAATGTTACAACACCTGCAGTGGCGCTTATGGCCTCTAGGGGGATGAGTTACTTAGTACTGCTTTAAGGGGAGGTCAGTACATTCACCTGCCTGTAATAACCTCTTAAGAAAACTTCTCAACTGGAGCTCACAGCCTATAGTCCACTCTCATTATTATTATTATTTGATATGGACAATGACATAA
Organism: Neogobius melanostomus; assembly: GCA_007210695.1. Lineage (NCBI taxonomy): Eukaryota > Metazoa > Chordata > Actinopteri > Gobiiformes > Gobiidae > Neogobius > Neogobius melanostomus. Next base: position 944,246 of record VHKM01000346.1, read on the forward strand.
CAACTGCATTGGACAACCAGATACATAGTTTTTAGTGTTATAGCAAACTGCTAATTTGCACACCTGTCTGACCTACTAAACTGACCTACTACACTTTTTGTCCGTTGTTCACAGATTTTGGTTGCGTTTTCATTGCTTTTTTGTGTGGCTTCATCATGGCTTTTTAGTAAGGCTGGGTACCGTAACATTTTGTTCGAGTCCAGTACTTTAATGATACTTGGTTAAAAAGAGAAGTGAGAGTGTGAGTAAAACACAATTTACAGGTAACTGCTTAAGCATATTTAATCTTAATTTGAGTATTTCTGACTTAAGTAAAGCAAAAAATCCGCCTTGAATAAGACTTATGTGAAGCAAAAAGATACTTCCTCTTATTGTAGGTGCGATGTGTTGTTTTCTTATTTTACACCAGGACCATAATCTATTCTATTGGCAGATAACTTTACGTAAAAGGTCAAGTACTGAGGAGACGGAGCGGTCACACGGGCTCTAACTGCACGACCGGAGCGAGAGGTCCGAACCGTGACACGATACGTGGCCGGACCAAGCTTCTATAATGAACTGGGCTGACGGATGTTCAGGAGAGAGGGCCAGAGAGGCGCCTCCGGTGGTTTGGACTCGTATGTGAGGGCCGACGAGGACAGTGAAAGCCGAAAGACAGAGGAGCGACAACCATCACAAGGAAGATGTGGAGAAGGACTTAGCATCACTGAGTCATATAGATGCTTGTTAATGGAAAAGAAAGCGGTAATGAGACCTAATGTGATTTTATTGGCAGTGGAAAAGCCAAAATATATACAGTATAATGTGAATATGATCTGAATGAGACTTCGTAAACCTTAACCTTGCAACAAGAGTGGGCGGTCCTGTCACGGTAAAGGGGTGCGTCTGCTCCGTGGGGCGAAGGAGAGTGCGTCTGAAAGTCACAGCTCCGAGTCTCTGATGAGTGAACCTCCAAAGGTTCCCTCACTGAAGATGTACTGTAAGAGGGAAGCGATGGGCAAAATGACGCAGGCTTCAGAGAGAATTCAATGATGAATTCATTGGGTTTATGTGAGCCTGAACAAGTTTTTGTTAATAAATACCATAATTCCTCCAAAATGTATTCCATTTTATATCCTAAGGTTATTTCAAATGACCCACAATATTAATTTCTCGATATTTACAACGCTATACTGCCATCCAATCAGATTTTCTGCTCTGTGCTGTTGAGGGTGGAGAGCCTGTGCCATCAGATTCACTTCTGAAGGTTCTCGTCTCTACAGGAAATACCACGGCACATAAGCGAACTCCTGCAAGGCTTTGGTGACGTCAACACTTTAAATGCATTTCATTGGATGGAGTCCATTTTAGCAGTTGAACCTTTCATTAGTATCCTGAAATTGCTGAATGTAGCCGTAATCAAGGAAACCTAGATATGTTTGCCATACATTTCTCAAGAACTGTTTAAAGCTGGACTTTGTTTGGAACGGGCCGACCCTGGAGCTCGTCTTTCTCTGGTGAAGAACAATCTATGGAACACTGACCAACATGGGGTCTGGAGTCATGCACTTTTAAGAACTGAAGGACTTCATTTGGAGGACACAGCGCTGGATCACGGACTGAAGAGTTTCCAAAGAGTACAGATTGGAGGAGCAAAGCAGAGCGTTCTTCCTCAGGTGGTGTCAGAGGGGCAGGGATAGGTGTATGAGTGTGTGGAGTCACCTGTTACTGTCAGTGATTGTCAATGGAGCAGTCTTCTACCCTCTGATGTCATGTAGCAGCACCTGGTTTTAGCTTTTCTCAGGGCATTTTTACAATCTGGTGACCATGATCTAGACCAGGGGTTCCCAAACTTTTTTGGCTGGGACCCCACAAATTGACACATATACATCTCGGGACCCCCATTGCATAAGGTTATTGCCTCTTATGCTACTTTAGGCCAGAAAAACATCAAGTTAATATGTATTTAAACAGTTTATTTTGAATAATAATGGATTTCACTAATTATAGGCTGTTTTACACTCAAATATATGCTAAAAACAGTAGCATTTTTCTTTTTGTTTCATCTTGAAATCATCTGGGGACCCCCACCCTAGGCCTCGCGACCCCCTGAGGGGTCCCGAACCCCACTTTGGGAACCACTGATCTAGACAAATGTTACCCAAATTATTTGGAAAACCTTTTATGCAGCACAGCACAAAACGTTACAAAGAAGTGTATGCCTAATGATGTACAAATGGAGTTTTACAAAGCTTTACCATAACAAATGGTTTGTGTCTGTGGCAAATAAAAAACTCAGCATTGTCCAAAAACATCCATGCACTGTGAGATACAGAAAGACACATACTGTACATCAACAAAATGCAACAAAATGCATTCCTAAACAACAGCTTCCAAAAATAGACCATAATACCGTTAAAAAAGGGCCAGGGTGAGTGCCGATAATCAACATTTAGCAGCTATATTTATAATTCATATAATTACTACAGTTTATTTCTTGTGGAGTGTAATGTGAGACAGATACAGATTGAAATACAGAAGTGCAGTTGGGAGCACTGAGTGTGGCTGGGCGTGTTTCCAGACAAACAGAAATCTCCCTCTCTTCAGCCCCAGAGCTGTGAGGTAATTACACTCCGATTATCTGCTCTGATTGGACCACTGTGTGACAGCGGTGAGCGGAGAAACTTAACACCAACCAGGAAGTTAGTTAGCAAAGATTTGGAGATTAATGGTTACAAAGAAATTGGCTAAATGAATTAAAAAAAAAAAGAATTATTATGAACCCAGAGTTTAGTTTCTACTTTCTGATCAGATAATATTTACCAAAAGAAGGTAAATCATTTTGTAGTTGCGTGTAGTCGCATTCACTCTAAATTCATGTGCCCCTCCTCCTGCGTGTGCGTGTACAATCCTATTTGGCGCACACACCGTCTCTGACCAAACATTTATTCTGTGCACAGCCTGCCCACCTCCACCTCCATCCCCCCTCCCTCTCCCCGAGACGCTTCACTCCTCCACCCCCCGGCCGGGAAAGGTCAGTGGCTTCTTTGATGTTGGCCCCATAGATCAACATTATTACTGTAGTCTATTGATTCCTATGGAGATGCGGTGGATGCGGGTGACTGGGTTAGGGTCAGGGTCCAGCTCGGCTTGTGAATATCAAATCCAGCTAACTGCACCCCACCGCTGGGCATGGACAGGCTCCCACTGAAGGACACACCACAGTGTTTAATGCACACACAGAGAATACATCACACTCGGCCAGGGCGACTCAGGGAAGAGAGCATTCAGTGCATTCATATGAAATAGTGTATGGCAGAGGTAAGAGGTAAGGATATGGTAAACAATGACTTTTGTTGAAAGTGGGAATAATGATGTCCCCTCTGTACTTTACTGGTTCTCAACTTGTGGCCGAACATGCTGTACCACCTTGTGACCGCCTGATCTGGTCAGACGGGGAACATTGAGGGGACACGGGGTGCTTGGGTTAGTGGTGTGTGAGTGAGAGAGGAGGTGGTCAGATAGTCTGAGGATTGACCGCTGTGTTCCTGTTCAGGCATAAGAGCCTGAGGGTCAGGGTCCCTGATTGGGTCACAATCACAGAGCTCGGGGTGCCATATATGAAAGAAAAATATTGATAAAGTCTTCTTACCTCTAAATTGAAAACAGCATAGATTATTTTCTTTAAGATTCAAGTATTTTGTATATGGTCCCTGTCAGAACACACTAAAATAAAATAAACGTCAAGTGAGGTCAAATAACAAAGTAAACATTGCAAGTACGTATACTAGATTTTAAAAGATTTTTGTTTGATTACATCTATTGAGGGTCCCAGACTGTCTGCGATGTCATTTTGGGGTTAGTTTGGAAACCACGATCTAGGGCAGTGGTTCCACCGTGGCGGCGCCTGGGAGTGCAGAGCTTTGCCTGGTCAGAGGGTCAGGCCACAAATGATATTATATATGGTTAAAAAAAATCAAATGTGACTGAGAAAGGACTACAGGAGCATTAAAGGAGCTGTACCTGATTTGTTTGTAGTTATGGGATGACTACAGTGTTTTTTCCCACAAACATCTGAGTTTAAACAAATGTTGTTTAAACTCAGACGTTTGTGGGGGGGGAAAAAACACTGTGCATCTAATTATAAAGCATTTGCAACAATTTCATGAACTCTCAGGCAAGTTTCTCAGCATTTTTGTTAAAGTGACCCTGAAAAGTGACCATGAAATTGTGATATGTGCCGTCCTTGTAAAGAATTGGGATGCAGCAAATCTGTTAAGAAAACTTGGAAAGAGTTTGGACACAACTACCATTTCAATGTAGTGGTTTCTTCTTTCAACATGCTTGACTCACTAGAAGTCTAAGAAAATATATATTGTTGTATTATACAGTATAATACACTGAACAATGTTTTCATTACAAGTTGAAATAACATTTTTTGTGTGGGTTTGGCATATCATAATAGGTTAAAATACTCTTAAAGGCATTACACTATACCTGATTTTTTTCTAGTAATGGAACGTGCAGGCTAGTTTTCTATAGTATTTTTGTGAAAGTGACCCTGCCAGTTGGGGATTGTGCCTATAAACTCGTCCTCATGAAGAATTGTAGGTTGGTAGGCTGCAAATAATAGGAAAATTATGAATGAGTTTGTACTAAGACTAACATTTTAATTTTGTGGCTTCCTCTTTTATTGTTTGCTATAAAATAAATCAGCTATAGTTAAGTTCCTTCAGTGAAGATCACCCTCTGTGGCTCACAGGGCAACAATGACATAGGACATAATCAACTGCAACAGAGAATCAACCCGGCACTGCTCTCTTTGGTCAGGTCATCAAAACCAGGACCAAACCAAGTCCAAAACAGAACTTACCCAGATTTAAAATAAACCATCCTAACTGGACTTCATGGCTCGACAGTCTCATTCTGAAGAACACATGATGAGGATTAATGTTGTGCTTTCAATTCACAGCCTACTGAAAGAATTCCACTTGAAGCATGCATTGTATATGAGTGGTTCTCAAGCTTTTCAGCAGCTGTTATGTTAGCTTTCAATCCATCCCTCATCTGGCAGCGCTGTATCACACATGTATAATAGAACCGCTGTTCTGAGTGTGTCTGAATGTGGAGTGGCAAGTGTTCAAGGAAGCCATTTTGAGTCATCAAGTTCCCGCAGCAAATGGACGGATAAATGAATGTATTCCCTCAGACAGGACAGTGATAATGTGGACATATCATAAATAATTGTCTTGCATTCGGACAATTCACTTTATAACACAAACACATTTTCTGTGGAAAGAAAAAGACACTTTATCTCCAAGGACTGCGTTTGTTGCATCTCGTTTTATCTTTAGCAAATGCCATGCTAACAAATCTGAAAACAATCTTCCAACATCCGCGTGAACGTCCATTTTGTGCAGAGTCTACGATCCATAGTCGCCGCCGACGCTGTTCAACATAAACTCCTCATGCATTTATACATTCAGAAAGTCCGAAATCCAAGGTCCCTCATGTGTCTGGCTCGACCCTGACCCGTTACCCACGGTCCTTCGCTGCAGCTGCTGCTAAGCGTTTTTGTCACGGCGACCCCTCAGCCCACTTCCTCTTCCTGCCTGCGAGCCCGCCACACCAACATCAATCATGCCCTAACCAAGATGGCTGACCCTCAGACCCTCGGACCTTGACTACAGAGCTCCAGACTCATTTGTGACCACAGCAGGCGGCTCGGACCGGCCCTCCACCTTTCACACAGGCTCACGCTCACCTTGTAGACGCCTTTTTTTAATCTAGTTACTGACCCGCTCCCACTGGCGTGTAGTTTTATGCTAATACTCGGAGTTATAAGGGCTACCAGAGGTTTGGTTACATAGACAAGTATCACGGCTTGTGTTAATGTTTATTTTGTAGGTTGCCAAGGGTTTTCCGATGCTAGTGTTTGCCCTTAAAGTTCTTCCAGTCTTCCAGTTCTGGGAGATTTCCGAGCTGTCTTGTGCACACTGCTTTATGGAGGGCTGTGATAGACCTCCAGTTTATATCAGGAGACTTTGAGGGCCATGGCAAAACCTTCATCCTGAACCTCTTGAGGTCATCTGTCGTGGATTTCGGGATGTGTTTAGGACCCATTTGAAAAAGCCATCTACTTTTGAACTTCTTTTCCACAGATGGTTTTACATTGGCTTCCAGAAATGATTGGAATTTAATTGCATCCATTCTTCCTTCTATCCTTAATAATACGTAATATTCCCTGTGCTACTGGCTGCAATATAACCCCAAAGCATGATCGATCTGCCTCTGTTGGACAGGTATTTTTCGTGAAATTCTGTGCCCTTTTTTCTACTTTAACCTCATCGGTCTACAGGTCTTGTTACCTGAATGTTGTCTTAATATTCTTTTGCAGAATCCAGATAAGGATTAACTATGGTGGAGAGGTTTTCTTAATGTGACAAGGCGAGAGTTACATTAGTTAGCTTCGACGCCACACGCCACATGAACTTCATCTTCAACATATCAAAAGCAAAGCACATACTGTAGGTTTGTTACGATGACAGACATTGATTGAAACAGCCGTGACACATTCATGTTGAATTCTCCTATGTTTAAAATCTGAGCAGTTGCTAATGACTCCTCGTATCCTTAAAAATGACATACTGTAAATTGTTCCTCTGCGCTCTTCTGGCTGATCGTAAGACGAACTTCCTTGTTTACAAAATACGTTGTATGCCATTTGTGTCATTTCGGGGTTTTCTCTGATCGGTTAATACACTTGTCAGTCACGTTCATCCGGAACTCAAAGAAATCGCACCTGGTCCCAGATACACGTCTTTGTAAAGAATAGGAATACAATGACGACCAGGTTTCGCTTGTTCGCTAATGTAATTCACACTGTATTATCAATCCGAGGGTTCTGTTTGGGATTAAAATGATACAAATCCATAATCTCTATACTTACTAAAAGTGTATGCTATGTCGGCTACATGATCAGTTCGAGGCTTGAAAACAGGAGGAATTGTGTAGTGAAGCTTTAACTGCGAACACAAGAAGTCGGTCCCGGACTGTCTGAAAGTTCCATTGGCAATACTTTGTAAACATAATATGGCTTATAATATGGCTTTCCCGTTGACCAAAAATGTCAAGTATCAACACACAGCTCCTCAAGGCTGGCGTCAGACGTTTTCTTTTGACTAAACAAGTCTGTGCGGCTTTAAAAGCGGTTAAGCACCCATTGAGACAAGTGTTCTGATTTTCTATAGGATTACATTCACAAGTCTCCAACTGTGCCTCAAGTGCCTATTGAGTTAATCCTATTTTCATCTAGGTGAAAGTCCTGCTAATATCTTGTGATCATAGTTTGTGAAATGAAAAATAAAACTGTCCTAAGTGGCAAGTTTTGATTTATCGATTTTGTTGTATTTATACGAACATTGTATTTATACGAACATTGCCTTGAGTAGTCATACTGCTAAACAGACACAAGAACAAATGAACTGTCATAAAATACTATGAAACATGCTCCTAATCAGCTATCAATGCTATGTTTGCAATGGGTTTTCAAAATAAAGCGTTTGAAAGAGGAGCTGATGTTACAACTTCATCTTTGGCTCCATGTAGTGAAGCACAGTTGGTGGTAAAAAAAAAAGGAAGTAGGTGCTCTATGGATTATGATATAGAGTTCGGGAACGTGATGTCATATCGCTAAGCATTATGGGATTAGCAGCAATTGTAAACTAATGGAGATTTTAAAAGTCAAAATACTGAGTTATTGTTCATATTAAAACACTTGGACACCACAGTGTGTTAGATGTATTTACTAGCAGTAACTCAGCAGCTAACAAAGTTGTTCCGCGGCTTTTTTCTCCACTTTATATACTGTTTATAAAAACAGCTGCAAAGATGGCGGATCTCCATGGTAACTGTTGAATTTCCCGAACTCTATAGTGGAAACGTTGACATAGAACAGTGAAGGAGTCCAGCAAAGTCAATTGAAAACGGTCACCCAATCAATCCTGGTCTCAGATTTTGGGAACTCATAGACACCAAAAGCTGGTGTGCTGAAATGTGTGGTATCGGCACAAGTGCAGGTTTCGGAACAACCCTCATCTCGATGAACCCTGATCGAAAAACTTTGGAACAGTATCAAGGAGTGACGGATGACACCAGTGATTTTGAATTCGACCCAATACTATTGCTGCGTTCATGGGACATCAATGTCTCCAGTTGGTTTGTGTTCATATTTGCTTTTTATGTCGGAAAGTGGGGATGTCATCAAATAACAGTCACTGATAAGCATTTAACTTAGCTAACCATTTGAATTTGGCGATAGCATTTCAAAAGCTAAACTTTGAACTGACGATTTCCGCGTCAGGTGCGGAAGTCATGATGCTCGTTTTGACCCAAGTTCGCCAGTTGTTTTTCCCAGTTGAGCGAGCGGCCATAAGTAACACTCAGGTTAGAATGTCGAAACCAAGGCGTTTTTACACCAAACCAGTAAAGGTACACAGCGTAACATTTTGTATCCTACTGTTTCCAGCAAAAACATGCTCCATCTTGCCACTTTTACAGTGGGTAATGAAAGAATGGATTTAAATTCAATTCAATTTGAAATCTCATATTTGACTGCTTTTAGTCGACACTTCCATGGAGAAGAGTTGGAGATGAGCAAACACGCATTTGTTTGTTCATTTTTTTGTGGTGTTTTCTAACGGTAAAATTGTCTGTAACAAAATAAATGCTTGTACCTTTAGTCTTTGTATTGGTGAAATGTTATGCGGTGTGACTTTAAATGACCTTTGCCTTAATCCTTGCTTGCAGCTTACCGATTCAGAAAGAGCAAGTAAAAGTAACTCCAATGTATAAAAAAATGTATCTAACAAAAATTTCCAAATAAAACAAAAATCCATCCGTCAGCACAAGAAGTTTGATTTAATAGTTTATATCATATTGGAAAAAAACTAGCTACTGTCCAATGTCTTTTCTCTAACCCCTCCATAAACCAAAGAGGAACAAATACTGTACTGTCCATTTTGTGTATGGACTCTACACGGCGCAATCATGTTCTGTGTCACTGAGATTTGCTGAAAAGTCAAATCCAAGTGTAACTGCAATGCCCTGAAAAGAAACGGCATTGTAAGTGTCTGACATTAGCCGCGTGCCTGCATTTCCATAATCTTTGTTCAAACGTCCAAATTGAAGTTTTCATCGCTGTTAATCTCGCCCTTTGATATACAGAGGGAGTTTAATGCCATTTTCACAGCTCATATTAAGAGCTACAGTCTCGTCTTCGCTGATAACGGGGACAAGTCTGAACTACTCCCCTCCGGTGATGGGATTGACGGCTCTTTCATGGTGCGCCGGACCTTTAGGATCGGTTCATGTCGAAGAGCCGTTTAAAAGACTGGCTCTTGCTGAAGTCCACTGGGTATTACAAGACGTCTGCCTGATGCCTCCTCCTATCTGAGTGATACCTTAAAACTATCAGGTCCTATTGACCTCTACAAACATGCTCTGAAATACATGTGTTCCTTATATTAGTTTAGCAGTTCAGATTATAGTCTGTTACTGTAATGCTCCTTTACGTATTTGTGCACTGTGAACGCAATACTGCCTTTTAAACAGACCATTAAGACCATTTTTTTCGATTAGGCACATGTATTATTAGAACCCAATTGACAAAGCACTGCACTCTTGGATCAAAAGCAGATGCACTGCACAACAAAGAACTTCATACTTTTCAATCAATGTGTGTTTTTCCATGAATTTGTATATGCAAAGACAGATGTACTCAGTGCTAACCATGAACTGAGCTTATGATTTTGACACGCTTCATGGTTAGCTAGTTTCCTTTCTTACCTTTTGTGGTGCCACAATAGAAAAGTATCTATTGCAGTCTTTCTTTAGCTGTGGTACATTTACCATTGGAGGTACGTGGCCTCCTCTTAGTGCTCTATGGAAGAGTCAAGGCTTCATCATTTAATCTGTTCAGTTTGTGCATCCACATGAGCATTGGTCAGAGAGGACGCAGTCTGAAAACAGTTTCGAAAGAACAGGGAGCTAATGTAAAGCTAACACTCACAGTCACTCAGTCACTTACAGCATCACTTAGAGCCTACAGTACTACATTTCCTTTTCTACCACAAGTAAAGAACTGTACTTTATTTTGCCTGTCTATTTGTGGCCCAAATAATCAGTTGTATCCTTAGATTCTAGTAATTTTAGATTTACTAGAACTAACTTTTAATCAGCATCCGTGACCAAATACATATATGCTCAGCACACAGGTCGCAGCTTTTTGTCTTCCTTCTCAGTCAGAAAACAGCTGACATCACTCATGAGTAGTGTTTAAAGAAATGTGTGCCTTGTGTCCTATCAATGGAGAAGAACTGTGAAGCCTTTTCCACAGCACATATTAAGAGCTTCAGTCTCCTCTCTGCTGATAACACGGACTCCACATCCCCAGTTCCTCTGCCGAAAGATACCGCCGCGTCTTTATCGGCGGCTAACCCTTCTGAGAAACTCCCGATCCATCTCCGCCAGGGCCAACAAACGCGATCCACGGCATACAAATGAGCGCGCTAATTTATTCACAAATCCCGGCGTCTGCGTTGGCGAGCGGTCTGTGTGTAATTGTCTTTGATTAAGAGCGGAGGAGGCAGATAGGGCTTTTTGTTCTGGGGTGGAGTGCCAGGGCCTGCCCAGGGAAATCATGTCACAGGCACCGCCACAGACAGCAGGCTTATGGAGTGCCGGGGCGTTTGGAGACGCCGTGAGGGGGAGAAACAGGAGTGAGAGGAGAGACGTGTAAATATGCGGTACAGGGGGAATGCACGGGCATAAAGGTGGCATATTATTATTATGAGGTGTAGTATCAGGTGGAGAGGGGTATGTCAGCATACGTTAGGAGAGAAGAGAGAAGGGCAGGGGTCAGAGTTAGGGCCATTAAAACATTCTTCAAAGCTGAAAGACTTTTAAAAGATTTTGATTTGTGACTTGCTAAATGAACCATTCTACTGCTCCCTGCACAAAACAACATTATTCATTGCCACAACTTGGCTTATAGTTTTTGTTTTCAGGTGTTACGGTTGACTTTAGGAAGTGGTGGAACCATTGTTTATTATAGCAATACCCACACTTTTAAAGCTGGTATTACTTTTTATTCATGTCCTTTTTAATTTACAGTCAAAATCCTGTGTTATTGTTTCCAAGTGGGGCCCCCTAGCCCTTCTGCTGTGGGGCCCTAGTCCCTCTGCAGCTTGTCTCAGCTCCGGCCTTGTCCCTGCTCTCTGTAAGCTGCACCTCACTCTGAGAGTGGAGTAAACACAGGCTCCAATCGTCACTAAAGTCCAAACTTTAACCATGACTCCTGTACTGCTGCTTTTGTTGCTTTTATAATGGGCTGATACAGAGGAAATACTAAGGCCGACATGAGATCGTATTGTTTACTTTGACTCCACAAACCCAGCGTAATTCTATCTAATCATAAAAGAAGAAAATATGTGGCAGATTGATAAAAACTGACTAAAAGCTAGTGAATTTGTAGAGTTCATTTGTAGTAAATGCTGTTTATTTCCCTCGCGCACAGGCTGCGGCTGCACCTTTTTCCGCCCCCCTCCCACTCTCTGAGGCGACTGTACGACGGAGACATGCGGCGCTCTATAAACAAGTTGCCTAGAAAAAGAAAACAGTGATATTCTGCTCTCATCGCTCACTTAAAAGAGAGCAGAGTCTCTTCGTACAGACTCGTTGGCGACCGACCCCTCACTATGTTGTACTTGTCTTTAGTTCTCCTGTGTCTAATCAATGATAGGTTGTGTGTGTTCACTTTGGGGTCTTAAATAACATAAGTAAATATTGTGTTTTCCATCGCTTCTGTTTTTGCAAGTGACTTCTTCACATACTTCCACTGCATCCCATTGACTCCACTGTACCGCACCAATGGCTACACCAACAGGCTAGCTGCGATCTCTTTAATTGTAAGCTCTTACGGTCCCCTCTTGCAGCTGCTCGTGTTGAGAACCCTTCAGCCCTCTCTCAATTGGACAACAACCAGGACCAGCCGCACTCATGTCCCATCGTACCGCTCTCATCTGCAGAACACTGCCATCTAAACACGCCATTCATTCGAGTACATCTCTCTGACCCTGTTTCACTGTCGTCCATTCTAGTGATGGGATTTTCGGCCCTTTTGGCTTCCAAATGGCTCTTCATTTTTGTTTACGTATACAGTTTAAATTTCAGATAAATTTTGATTCATAGTTTGTTGAATGAGCCTTTTGAATACTCCCTGCACAAAACAACAACTATATTATCAAGAAAGAAATGAAACGGAACAGAAGATTTTCTTTTTCATTGCTATAATAATGTGATGATGACTTATAGTGATCTGTGTTGTTATCTTCAGGAATCAAAATTGATTTTTTTGAGGTGGTGGAATCATTGTTTATTCTAGCACTAGGCACACTTTTAAAGCTGGTGTTAGTTTCATGTACAGTGGGGAAAAAGAATATTTAGTCAACCAACAATTGTGCAAGTTCTCCCACTTAAAAAGATGAGAGAGGCCTGTAATTTCATCATAGGTAAACCTCAACTATGAGAGACAAAATGAGAAAAAAAAAAATCCAGAAAATCACATTGTTTGATTTTTAATGAATTTATTTGCAAATTATGGTGGAAAATAAGTATTTGGTCAATAACAAAAGATCATCTCAATACTTTGTTATATACCCTTTGTTGGCAATGACAGAGGTCAAACGTTTTCTGTAAGTCTTCACAAGGTTTTCACACACTGTTGCTGGTATTTTGGCCCATTCCTCCATGCAGATCTCCTCTAGAGCAGTGATGTTTTGGGGCAGGCGCCGGGCAACATGGACTTTCAACTCCCTCCAAAGATTTTCTATGGGGTTGAGATCTGGAGACTGGCTAGGCCACTCCAGGACCTTGAAATGCTTCTTACGAAGCCACTCCTTCGTTGCCCGGGTGGTGTGTTTGGGATCATTGTCACGCTGAAAGACCCAGCCACGTTTAATTTTAAATGCACTTGCTGATGGAAGGAGGTTTTCATTTAAAATCTCACGATACATGGCCCCATTCATTCTTTCCTTTACACGGATCAGTCGTCCTGGTCCCTTTGCAGAAAAACAGTCCCAAAGCCTGATGTTTCCACCCCCATGCTTCACAGTAGGTATGGTGTTCTTTGGATGCAACTCAGCATTCTTTCTCCTCCAAACACGACCAGTTGAGTTTTTACCAAAAAGTTCCATTTTGGTTTGATCTGACCATATGACATTCTCCAGTCCTCTTCTGGATCATCCAGATGCTCTCTAGCAAACTTCAGACGGGCCGGGACATGTACTGGCTTAAGCAGGGGACACGTCTGGCACTGCTGGAATGGAGTCCCTGGCGGCGTAGTGTGTTACTGACGGTAGCCTTTGTTACTTTGGTCCCAGCTCTCTGCAGGTCATTCACTAGGTCCCCCGTGTGGTTCTGGGATTTTTGCTCACTGTTCTTGTGCTCATTTTGACCCCACGAGGTGAGAGCTTGCGTGGAGCCCCAGATCGATGGAGATTATCAGTGGTCTTGTATGTCTTCCATTTTCTAATAATTGATCCCACAGTTGATTTCTTCACACCAAGCTGCTTACCAATTGCAGATTCAGTCCTCCCAGCCTGGTGCAGGTCTACAATTTGTTTCTGGTGTCTTTGGACAGCTCTTTGGTCTTGACCATAGTGGAGTTTGGAGTGTGACTGTTTGAGGTTGTGGACAGGTGTCTTTTATACTGATAACAAGTTCAAACAGGGGCCATTAATACAGGTAACGAGTGGAGGACAGAGGAGCCTCTTAAAGAAGAAGTTACAGGTCTGTGAGAGACAAAAATCTTGCTTGTTTGTTATTGACCAAATACTTATTTTCCACCATAATTTGCAAAAAAATTCAAAAATCAGACAATGTGATTTTCTGGATTTTTTTCTCATTTTGTCTCTCATAGTTGAGGTTTACCTATGATGGAAATTACAGGCCTCTCTCATCTTTTTAAGTGGGAGAACTTGCACAATTGTTGGTTGACTAAATACTTTTTTTCACCACTGTATGTACTATTTTATTTTCAGTCAAAATCTTTAGTGTTTCTCCCCAGTCCCTCTGCTGCCTGTGTCGGCTTCTTTCTGGACTCAGAATACAGACCTCACTGAAGTCAAAACTTTAGCAGGACTCCTGTACTTCTGCTGTTGTTGCTTTTGTATTGGGCTCATACACATCAGTGGAAAAGGCCGACGTCGCAACGTATCGCCTCGTGTGATCGCATTGTTTACTTTTCACTCCACAAACCCACTCTACACTATATCTAACCATAAAACAAAACATTCAAGGGGGATTTTCCTCAAATAAAACGTGTACTGACTATATTTATGGATTAGTTTAAGTTTGTAGAAATCTTGATTTTGTGTAAAAAGCAGGTTCATACCATGTGCACAATGTAAATTGTCTCTGCTCTAATAACAATGTGATATAAGTTAAGTTATCCTTTATTATGAACCCATCATAAAAATAAAAAGTGGTATCCTAACATATGCGGATGGTTAGCAAGTCGGCTGGGCAACTTTTCAGAGTCTGTTAGCATTAGCCACCAAACATTGCAAATTATGAACGATCCAGAGGTTTTTAGCTGTTGTCAACCCATGGACCACATTTTAGGTAAAAGCCTCGTTAGAAATCAATAATGAATGTACAGACCTTCTGAGATTTTTCTTTAAATAGAAATTAGTACATTAACGTGTCCTCTGAGCTAAATGCTAACTCAAATTCAGTTCAGTTTCTGCTTTTTGTGGGTTGGATACACACCCAGTGGCCCCTAAGTATCATCTTATAACACGTTAATGGTTAAATGCCATGAAACGAACAAAACCTCCCCATACGTTAGTCCATACTTTAGTATTAGTTCTGTTGGGGATGGAACGTTCATTTTAGATCGGGTCCGGGATTCGACGGCTAACAAAATGTGTGCATTTGTAGGAACAGACTCCGATAGCTAAAGGCATTTGTGATATCTACTGTATGTGGACCCACCACTATAGCATTGAGTCTCGATCATCTATGAGAGCTGTGTATGTAGTTTACACCAAACACGTCATTTACTAAGCGTTTGCTCACATGCTAAACAAATAGTATGTGCAAAAGTGGCTCAGCAGCAAAGTTGTATACACAGCATTCTTTCGTTTACATATCAGATTTTGGGCCCTAATTCTGTAATACAGAATATCTCCAATGGTAAATTAGGTGCAACATGCCGACAAAATAGCATTTATATTTCAGTTTGCACTTGCTATTTGTGCAAAGATTTGACGGAGGAGGAGCCTCAGAGCAAACGGAATAAAGGAAAAGGAAGCTGATGTTTAATGTCAGAGCAAAATCCCACAGACTTGGTGCTGATGTCGTTCGTCTTAGCGTGTGCCGTGCGGTAAGAAAAAAACCTTTCTCGCTAAAGAAAAGTTCACATTAACAAACCTGGGAGTCAGCGCTCGCATCACGAATGAATAAAAGGCGTGTTGTCCTTATTCAGTGTTCATTATGTATATCCATCATTTCCGGAAAAAAGTCCAGAAAAATTAGTAAATTACTAACATTGTTGATCCCGTGTGAATACACATCAAAATTATCGACGTCCCCAGGTCGTTCTAATCCTATGTGAATAGGGCTTAGGAGTAGTCCAATCAGGCGGGAAGGAACTTGATTGTTTACTTTCAAATTTCACTTTCTCTTACTCCTCAGTTTGTAATCTAATAATAACAATGGCTTACACTTCCATTGCGCTTTACAAGCCTGTATTACCAAGTTTCTCAAAGCGCTACACTGTCGTCATTATTCAGTCACTGCATACTCGGTGGTGACCTACTAATGTAGTCACAGCTGCCCTGAGGTAGACTGACGGAAGTGAGGCAACTAGTCTGTGCCATCTGTCCCTCCGACCACCACCAACCACTCACACACACACACTAATAATTAATATTGAACCAGGTGAAACATGCTCTAAAATGGCACGTGTGTTTCTCAAAAAAGCCGTTTTACCAAACTTTGACCAGAATTCATGGTCCCAAAACCTTTCCCACTAACTACACTGTGCACGTTCTCGCTCTTTGCAAACACTTTTACCATTCACCACACACACACAAGCAAAACGTGAACACATTGCTGTGGTTATATCTGCTCTGTGTGCACAGTGCTTAGTGAATTTGGCCCTAACAAAGAAAAAGTGCAGTGTTCAGGGATATGTGTGCAAGAAAGATTTTAATTATAGCACAAACAGATCTGCCCTTTGAAAACGCTGCGATTGGGAGAGAATTAGCACTTACCCTGCTTTTGTACATGAATGGTATTGTTTTCAGAGTTTTGAGGCACAGAGGAATTGATTAACAGTAGCCATGAGTGTCAAGCTGAAGGATCCCCCCCACTCTTCATGTTTTAGGCGGTCGCTAGAAACAGAAGCAAACAAAGTAAACCCATCCAGACCCTGGGCGTCCATGCAAACCCGCGCAGACAGGCCCAATACGGTAAACAAACGTCTTTTCCACTCCTTGTCAGTATGCAGCGTGCTCCCCTCTGTCACTCCATCTCATCGGGCCCGGCAGGACAGGAGAGGGGCTCTGAAGCAGCAGCCGACACAATGTGCTATCGATCGCTGGGACGGTGCTGTCTGTGCGCAGAGTGTCTATTATCCTGCGAATGTGCCGGCCATACTCTCAAACACCCGAGTCCCCCCCATGCGCCTTGTGTGCTGAGAAAATACAAACGGGTCTCGAGACGGATAGTCCTTGTGTTTCAAATCTAGGTCATAATTACGTGGCGTAACTGGAGCTTTTTGGGGAAGGTGATCGACACAAAATTCAAAAGAGTTTTAGATGAAGAACGGCCGGGTCCGGATGTCCACTCTAAACAAGAATCTGCAACCTTTAAGATCACTTTGACCCATTTTAAACCAAGTGAAGGGATGAAAGATGCGTAGGCCTCTATTTTCACAGGAAAAATCATTAAAATAACAAAGAAGTCATTTCATTTATTTATTTATTTAATATGGACATAGCAATTAACATTGGACGAACCAGATGCATTGTTTAAAGTGTTATAGCACATGTGCTAATTTTCAACACTTTCCTGTTTCTGCAGTTCCGTTGTCCAAAAGACTTTAGAGACGTCACTTCATGGTAATGATGGGATTTACGGCTCTTTACTGGGAGCCGAGTCTTTAGGATCCGTTCATTTCAAAGAGCCGTTCAAAGAGTGTCTCTTTTTAATATAAATGTTTAATAACACTAGCCAGATAATTCACATTCTCACAATATCTAAGACACACGTTTTTGATTTAAATCAACTAAAATGACAATGGGACTGATATTTATGCTTTGAAAAATGTGTTAGTGACTAAAATATTGCACCACAACTAATAAAAAGAGGCTGCAACTGTCAAATCATTTTAATGCATTTAGCTTTGACTTTTCAAGCGCTTTTCAAGCCTGTATTACCAAGTTTCTCAAAGCACCACATTGTAATAATAATAATAATAATAATAATAATAAAATAATAATCATAATAATCATAATTATAATAATAATAATAATAATGCATCGGTTTATATAGCGCTTTTCTGGACACTCAAAGACGCTTTACATTGCAATCAATCAAACTTTATTTATAAAGCGCTTTTCATACCAAAGGTATCACAAAGTGCTTTACAGATTACAACATTTAAATCAAGTATCCAGGCAAACATAATGTCCAAATAAGCGTCAGCAGTGGGTGGCGACGAGCGGCACAGGTGTCCCCTGTCCTTAGACTCTCCAGCACGGCAAGGAAAAACTCAAAAACCCGGTGGGAGAAACGAGAAACCTCGTGGAGAACCACAGAAGCTGACGCATGGACGGACAGGCTATAGAGACCCAGGCCGATGGAGTCCCTCAGCAGACGGGCCATCCAGTCCTTGTTGTCAATCCAACTGCTGATATTAAAATTGATTTATTTTTTAATAGTCTTCATTGTAATAACCAAAGATAATTTTCACCACTGGGAACATGACAACATTTGTGGAATTGACTGAAAAACTATCCTATAAGTGAATATTCATTATTTGTGTAATTTACATTGTGTTAACGGAGACATCTCAATGTACAGTATATAAATGAAGCTGTTAAATACAGACTTCCGATATGCAGTCGATCAAATATACCCAAAAGAATCATGGGGATGCAAAATGTCAAGTTTTCGTGGAATGCCTCGGGCCCATTTAAAACTATGACACCAAGGATTAGTTAAACAGGAACTTCCATTCCTTTTTCACCAACACCATGTACTGATTATGGTAGCGTGGGAACATAGCGTAGCTGACCCTAGACCTGACCGAATGCAGCAATCCCAGAACATAGCAGTTAGTAAAATCCAGGCAGCAACTTTTTTGGGGGTTCAAGCAGTGTACATAGTAAAGATTTCTTGATTTTGACGTCCAACGGTTTCCTGAATAACCAATTCTCCTGTGCACAGAGCCGGGGTCATCAACTAAAAGTATTCTAAAAACAGAATAATCGTGCTCAAAGAACAGGTGCGGGGTAATCCGCTTAAAGAAAACATAAACTTCTACTAAATCAGTAATGTCATCAAGTCGTTAAAAATCTCGTCTTTTAATAGCTGCTCTCCCGGCGTGACAAGGAAGCAGCGAGGGCAGTCAACTTTTATGAAACCAAATGACTTTTAAATATTATTACAGCCAGGTTGTAGGGCTTTATGGACTTTTAAGAGTTGTCATTAATTTTGATTGGGGAACGTTATGGTGAGCTGAGAGTAACTGAAGGGAAGATTTTCTGATCCAGAGTCGAGCAGATTACGCACAAATGAAAAAAGTAAACGGTGGAAATGGCGGGAATGAAGAAAAAGCGTAGTTCAGTGAGGGATTAGGAAAACTGGTATGGATAGATCAGGCCATAGATTAGTTTTCTGAATTTTGACACTCATAGGCCTCCTTCTCTGACAGTTTCTTGTCCCATCTGGTCCCTAACTGGAATTCAGCGCCTCAGTCACCATCTTGAAGCTCCCTCTCTCTCTGTGTCCACTTCCTGCTGCAGTTGGAGAGTTTGGCCTTCCAGCAGACACTGGTTTTGGGCTTGGGGAGTTCTGAATTCTGCTCTGCTCGCACTCAGGGCCTGTTTGTTGAGGACCAGTGTCTCCTAGAGGTGTTATAGCCATTACCAGCCTATATCATGACTCCCAGCCCATCTCCTGGAGTCCATTGCCAGCGATTCGCGACATGACCCGGGGTTGTACCGAGCAGAGAGACCTCCAGAAGCCGTTAAGAGATTAGAGATGATCAGATAAGGAGAGATGGAGGTCTGCAGCGAGGACAACTGCAGACCAAGGCCATTCATCTGAACAGTGGCGTTAACATCACTCATGCAGAAGCTTAGTCAATACACGCCAACACAGCAGCAGCAGGAGCAGCAGAAACTGGGGATAGTAGTCCGAAAGAGGAGGGGGAGAGAGCCAGCCACATTCGAGCACAAATACAGTGCCTTGCAAAAGTACTAATACACCTTGAACTTTTGCACATTTTGTCATGTTTACAACCATAAACATAAAGATTTTATTTTGAATTTTTTACTTAAAGTTCACACACAAGTAACAGACAACTGTGAAGTGAAACAAAATGATACATGATTCTGTTATTTTTCAAAAATAGAAAAGTGAAAAGTGGGGTGTGCATAAGTATTCATGCAGCATTTCTGAGTGCATTAAATTGCCTTTGTAGTAGAGTGGACTGCAGGTCCTATGGAGCAGAGCTCACCACTAATTACTTTACCATTTTACTTCTCATTACCAACCGCTAAGAATGTAAAGTTAGATTTAACCTGCAGAAAAGGCAACACAGATCCGTAAAATTGGCAGGACAGAGGCATTCATTTACAAAAGTAGGATATTTATTAGTTATGTTTGGTTAAAATTGTCCATGTTTCCTTGGTTCAAGGTGTGTCCAATAAGTTACGGCTATAGTTCATGACGGACTCACTTGAGCGCGTTCTTTTCAGTGTCCATGTTAAAAAGAGCACTTCACAGTCTATAACATAAAAAGAACGATCCTGGCTTTGCAGGTGTCCTTCCAAACCAAAGAAAGTGGAGAAGAAGGGGAGGTGTGTAGCGCTGACAGGACCCTAAGAATGGGAAATCTACATTAGCACAATGCGGATTCGTGATCAGATGTAGCTACGAGACCATTGACATACCAGGGCGACGATGCATGGTGCTCCCCAAACGACCCGTACCGAGACCCCGAACATGTTACTTGTCCAGCTATGCGGTAGCCTTTGGCCGGAGCGCCAGCATGCAGCGATACGGTTGTGTGTACATCTAGTTGCTGGCTTGACACCTTGAGCTGCTGGCTTGACGCCTAAAGTCGCCAGCTTGACGCCTCCTGAGCGACGATAACAACTCACAACTTCACCAACTTTCACGCTGTGCCCCGCTACAGCAGCAGCATGTGACGTCAGAGGGAGGAGAGGTCATGCCAGGTGCATGACCCCCCGTATTTATAGGGCACACACGCAATCCGACTGGCTCAATGTAAGGGCGATAAAAGCTACACCACTACATTCTACCCCTTGCTTTTTAAATCGTCGTCCCGACGATGGACCAACAACTGATTTAACTATATTAAAACAAAATAAAGCGCTACAGGTAAACTTGAAGCGCGCAACATTAAGACGTGCACCTATGACTGGGCCCTCCTGACCCAGAGTCCAGCCACAGCGCGCCGATGCTGTCCTCTCTCAAACATCACACAAACACCTATACGACACCTCCCCTTCTTAACACATCAGGGGCACACAAAGCGAACACCAAACAGCAAAAGTTGGGTATGCCCACACTTTACACGAATTCAGTGTGGCAGCCCGATATGTCCAGTTTGGTGCTACAACAGAAAACATAAAAACAGTCAGTAGCACAAAACAAGAGGGTGTGCCCCTAAAATAGCCATGTTAGATCGATATGATCAAAATCCCAACCATTCAAATGACTAGAGGTATGACAGGTAAACTTTACTCTAACAGTATCTACTTTTTAGCATAAAAAGACAAACATTTACTTTCGCCCTTATGTCTCAAATAATGTAAAACAAAACATATGCACACAAAAAAATACACTTCAATTAAGTACACACAACACACATAAGGGTCAAGCATGTCTAGCTTCCTTTTGATACTTTAGCAGCAGCAATACTGTATGCAAATAAGTACCTGTAGAACTAACAACACCTCAGTCACCAAAATCTATGAATGCCACCTGTCCAAGTTCCAATTTATCCAGCCAAGACAACGCCAAATGTAGTAGAGTGGACTGCAGGTCCTATGGAGCAGAGCTCACCACTAATTACTTTACCATTTTACTTCTCATTACCAACCGCTAAGAATGTAAAGTTAGATTTAACCTGCAGAAAAGGCAACACAGATCCGTAAAATTGGCAGGACAGAGGCATTCATTTACAAAAGTAGGATATTTATTAGTTATGTTTGGTTAAAATTGTCCATGTTTCCTTGGTTCAAGGTGTGTCCAATAAGTTACGGCTATAGTTCATGACGGACTCACTTGAGCGCGTTCTTTTCAGTGTCCATGTTAAAAAGAGCACTTCACAGTCTATAACATAAAAAGAACGATCCTGGCTTTGCAGGTGTCCTTCCAAACCAAAGAAAGTGGAGAAGAAGGGGAGGTGTGTAGCGCTGACAGGACCCTAAGAATGGGAAATCTACATTAGCACAATGCGGATTCGTGATCAGATGTAGCTACGAGACCATTGACATACCAGGGCGACGATGCATGGTGCTCCCCAAACGACCCGTACCGAGACCCCGAACATGTTACTTGTCCAGCTATGCGGTAGCCTTTGGCCGGAGCGCCAGCATGCTAAAAACACAATAGCATCGTAGCATAAGGTCTAGTCTAGTCACATGCTTGAATCTAAACTGGTCAACACGCTTACCAGCGATACGGTTGTGTGTACATCTAGTTGCTGGCTTGACACCTTGAGCTGCTGGCTTGACGCCTAAAGTCGCCAGCTTGACGCCTCCTAAGCGACGATAACAACTCACAACTTCACCAACTTTCACGCTGTGCCCCGCTACAGCAGCAGCATGTGACGTCAGAGGGAGGAGAGGTCATGCCAGGTGCATGACCCCCCGTATTTATAGGGCACACACGCAATCCGACTGGCTCAATGTAAGGGCGATAAAAGCTACACCACTACACCTTCATGACATTCCTAATGACTGCAGAATGTTCACACCTTGCCCTAACCATTAAATAGAGTCCACCTGTGTGTAATCTACTCTCAGTATAATTCCAGCTGTTCTGTGAGGGCCTCAGAGCTATGGTCAGAGTGTATTGGTCACTAAACAACATCATGAAGGCCAAGGAGCACACCAGAGAGGTCAGGGATAAAGCTGTGGAGAAGTTTAAAGCAGCGTTAAGTTATACAAAGATTTCCCAGGATTTGAACATCTCACGGAGCACTGTTCAATCCATCATTCGGAAATGGAAAGAGTATAGCACCACTGCGAACTTATCAAGACACGGCCGTCCACCTAAACTAACAGACCGAACAAGGAGAGCACTGGTCAGAAATGCAACCAAGTGCCCTAAGATAACTCTGGAGGAGCTGCGACGTACTGCCGCTGAGCTGGAGGAATCTGTACATGGGACAACTATAAGTCGTACTCTACACAAATCTGGCCTTCATGGACAAGTGGCAAGAAGAAAGCCATTATTGAAAGGAGGCCATAAGAAATTTGAAGAAGTTTGCTAGAAGTCATATGGGGGACACAGCTACCATGTGGAAGAAGGTGCTTTGGTCAGATGAGACAAAAATTGAACTATTTGGCCAAAATGCAAAACATTATGTATGGAGCAAACCTAACACTGCTCATCGTCCTGAGTGCACCATCCCCAGTGTCAAATATGGTGGGGGGAGCATCATGCTATGGGGCTGCTTTTCCTCGGCGGGGACTGGGAAGATTGTAAGAATAGTTGGGAAGATGGATGGAGCCAAATACAGAGACATTTTGGAGGAAAACCTGCTGGAGTCAGCAAGAGAATTGAGGCTGGGGCGGAGATTCACCTTCCAGCAGGACAATGACCCTAAACACAAAGCTAAATCTAAAACAAACATATTAATGTGTTAGAATGGCCCAGTCAAAGTCCTGACCTAAATCCTATTGAAAATCTGTAGAAAGACCTGAAAATTACTGTTCACAAACGCTCTCCTTCTGATTTGACAGAGCTTGAGTTGTTTTGTAAAGATGAATGGGCTAAAATGTCAGTCTCTAGATGTGCAAACCTTGTAGTCATACCCCAGAAGACTTGCTGCTGTTATTGCAGCAAAAGGGGGTTCCACAAAGTATTAATTCATGCTGTATGAATACTTATGCACGCCCCACTTTTCACTTTTCTATTTTTGAAAAATAACAGAATCATGTATCATTTTACTTTCACTTCACAGTTGTCTGTTACTTGTGTGTGAACTTTCAGTAAAACAAATCAAAATAAAATCTTTATGTTTAGGGTTGTAAACATGACAAAATGTGCAAAAGTTCAGGGTGTATTAGTACTTTCGCAAGGCACTGTATATACAGGTTAAACTGCAAATGTTCTCCCACGTCAGCCATTATGGAGATTCACCGAGCATTATTATCACCAGCATTTTGCTTGTCGCCCTATAGCATGATAATTGCATTTGGCACAGCGGCAATGTAGTCCATGCTTCCTGGGTTCAGTTCCTGGACCGATCAATTTTGAGGCTTGTACTGACAATTCAGATACTGATTCCGACACCAGGATTTTATCTTTCTTTAAAAATGTCACTGGATTTCTAAAAGTTCTATGCATTAATGCTATTTATGACTACAAATAGAACTGCTGCTGTCAGGGATGTCCCGACCTAATATTCAGTATTATAATCGGTAGCTGATCCAGGTCTTTTGGCAGTTTTATAAAAACTGGATCGATCAGATTCAATGACTGGATCGGGTCTGATCGCTCCAAAAGAATGTTCTACTCGTGCCAATGTCCTTTACAGGCCCTAAACATAATGCCATAGACCTGAATGTCCTTTAGAAGCAGCTGACACGATAATATCTACTGCTCTTGTTTTGTAAAGGGGATTGACATGCTTCTATTATAAAACTGTTTTAGTTTTTTGCCTTATATTACCCAACATCACCTTCTAATTTAAAATTCCAAGCCAAATCCAAAACTTCTTGCACGTTTATA
This sequence comes from Neogobius melanostomus, assembly GCA_007210695.1. Lineage (NCBI taxonomy): Eukaryota > Metazoa > Chordata > Actinopteri > Gobiiformes > Gobiidae > Neogobius > Neogobius melanostomus. The sequence goes on from VHKM01000346.1 coordinate 968,507, forward strand.
GAAAGGCCTTAATAGACATAATTGGAACTATTGTAATATCCAATGGGTCTATAATGTGTTACTCTAACAAAGAATACAATATATAAAATATACTATTAATAAATAATTATATATAATGATATATATTATATAAAAAATATAAAAATACAAAAAGACTGTATCGGCATGAAGTGTCAAAATATCGCATGGGGAGCTTTTTGTCTTACTTTTGTATGTTCTCCGTCTTGTGGGAGATCTTGGGTTTTCCATTTCACCCATGGTTAGGAAACACATATGACAAACTGATCCTCCTGCCGGCACTCTTGAAGAGAACAGGTCTGTCCCAGACATGTTTTCCCATCGATGGGTCAAATGCAGAAAACACCTTTGACATGAAGTAGCATCGCTCAGATTAGTTTTGCCGATGCAATACAAAGTCAAGTACGTGAGTATTTTTGCCGCTCAATACTGCCAAAGTTCTGCTTCCACTCTAAAGACTAAGTAAAGGCATCTAATAAGTACATTTTTCAATTAATACAGCTTTTAAATCCTGCTGAATGTCCACAGCTCAAAGTTAAGACAAAAAGGGTGACATTGCCATCTGTTGGACCTCTTCAGCCTACTCTTTCATTTGAGTCTGGGCCACAATATCCTTCACCCAAGTACGCCGAAAAGTCCTCAACAAACAAAACTGTCCATAAATGTCAGTTACAAATTTATGCCTAGGACTATGCTCGGCTCGTGTGCACTATAGGAGCATAATTTGGCATAAGTGATGGCGGCGTGGACAGAAGGTGGAGCCAGTTGTTTCGGTGTAGACGCGCTGGAGGAGATGAAGCTTTATGGAGAGAGATGTGCGCCTCATTGTCTATACATGCCTTTTATTGGTGCGGCTAAGCTCCCCAGATGCTCCGACGCACACAGCCGCGCAGTAAAAGGGAAATTAATAGACATGATCGCGGGCAAACATTTGGGACGCGCAGAAACAGATGGAGAAGGCGGCTGCCGCGCGGCGCCGCAAAGACAAAACTGTTGGAGTGGTTTGAAGGATGAGGGATGATCAGGACGAGGTCATTAACTTGATTCCACAGCTCCATCATGAAGAAGAGTGGGCTGTTCGAGTTGAGCATTGGAGTCAGAAGTACAGTCGGTAAAATGATGCATCGTCAGCCGGAATGGTCGTTTATAAAGATCTTGTTGGCTTCTTTTGATGGATTTGAGGACATATGTTTGGTGTTTATGCCTCATCCCATTTTTGAAGTAGTGGAATTCCATTTATTTTGCCCTTCAGTTTATAAAAAAAAAAAGTCAGGCATGTGTGGAAAAAAATATGTTTGTGCACTGTGCAATGTGCATCTAATTAAAACGTGTTTTTATCTATCAGGAACTAGCAGATTATAGTTGTTACAATTACTGTGACATTGTTTTCTTCCTGAAGAATGTAATGTAAAGAGTTTGGATGCAAAAGGGGAGAACTGGAATACTGGGCTGCTTTTGGAGGAACTGTTTCAGCTCCTGCTCTGGGGTTAACACTTTCTAGTCAGACCTTGACCTCTTTGCCTCATAGCAAGAGACATTTGATACACAAACAGAAGTAAATCACAGCATTGGTCAGTTATCTTTACATATTCATTAAAAACACACAACCCAGACGCTAATTTCAAGCCCGTTAGACTCATCCGCTTTAATCTTTGATGAGTGTGCATCATGAAAAGAAGCAATATAACTCTGTCAATCCTTGTTTTTTTTTCTTCTGTAAACTCCCAAAGCCTGCTCATTGCATGCTGTATTTCTCACTTAGTTATGCTTTCGGACCCATGCTTCAAAGTTTGTTCTAGTAACTGCTGCGGCATCAGGGCGCCGCCCCGTCCTACTGAACTGCTTGGTGCAAAAGAAAAAAAGCCTAATTCAAACTTTTTTCGCCACTCCCTCTTTCATTGTTTGTAAATGAACTGAATGGCTCGGAGGCCTTTAAATGTATTGATTTTATTTTTAATTGAATTTAGTTCCACTGAGATTGTTAAGTCCAATGTTTTAGTGGTAGGGCGAAACACATGGACAAAAACTACATGGGCTCTTCTCAAAAGGTCATATCTAGATGGCTTATAGCTGAGAGCACCAACCATCGTGCTGCCCAAAGGGTTGCACAGACAACCAACAGTGGGGATTGACCACAAAACACACGCCTGACAAGGAAAGGTGTCTAGCAGGGGTCCCCAGTTAAATCTCATTAATGTGGTCCCGATACCAGAAACCGATACCACTTGACGTGCAGCCGGCGCTCCTACAGGACACAGCTCTCAGCTGAGCAGAGAAAAGAGCAACAAACTGGAGAATTCTTTAGTGGAAATACAATATTCCACATAGAGCTGACTTTATTACAGACTACACTCCCTAAATCAGAGTCTGTGCTGGATTTAACCAGAGCTCAATGTTACTGCAGCATGGAGTCTGCAGTGTTTCCAAGATACAGGCTAATGTTGCTAACTAGCCGCTTACTCGTGGCTAACAGTTCTGGCGATTCTTAAACCGTTGTATGCCCAGGGGCTTATTCATCTGAAAAACTAACCCAGCGACTAAAAAGTACTCAGAAAATGCAAAATAAAGAGATACAGCATGTTTATATTGAGCGAAATTGAGCTGCAGCAAAACAATCAAAATGCTGTAGGCTAGTGGCTAAGTTGCTATAAACACACGAGAAAATCCACACTGAGCTGTAGTAAAAGAGACCGTTTACCTTCAGTAATAGTTTAGTTTAGTTTATTAGTTTATTTGAGCAGTAAACATTTACAATATAGCATCTACATAAAGACATTACATGACAGAACTATAATAATAACTTTATCCTATTGCAATTACATTATCAATCATACAATTAGCAGCATCATATTTAGATTTTCATCAATGTCAAAGGAGAACCAGTTACACTTCAAAAGCGGCTTTTTTAACACAGACCAAAATACAAAGCATTGTTTGAAATGTTCATATAGAAAACAGAAACGAAGCACAACAACAACCACGATTTCGTTTCATGTACGATGTTTAGTACAAAGCAAGTAACAAAAGTATCCATCCCAATACTATTATTAAATAAAAATAGATAAATGAATAAAGCACAGGCATTGAGGAGCTTTTGAACATAGGCTGTTCTGTCTATGATGGACAATGCATTAAACATTTAAAAATGATATTGAATGAAAAATAAAAAATAAAATGACATTTGTTAAATTCTGATACAACTTCTCTTAAAAGTGTAGCCTACTTTACTCAGGGAAATGTAAATGAGTAAATTAACTAATTACTAACCAATCTGCTGTGAAAAAGTAAGTCTGTAAACCGTCTATTCACTTCAAAAAGTGTGTTCAAGAAAATGCTGTGTACTCGTATCGGTATTCGGCAAGTACCTAAATCAAAGTGTTCGTACTGGTTTCGGTTTTAGAAAAAGTGATATCGGTGCATCCATATAAATCAGCTCAAGGTCCGCAAACCTTTCTCTCATAACTTTCGACTAGTGTCCAGGGTCCGGACATACTCTTGAACATGTTAAAACTTGAGCACCGGTTGTCTATTTACATAGCAGAGCTGATCAATTAATCAATAATTTTGTCATTTTATTTCAATGTTATTCAAATTGTTTAGATAATTTTTTATTCAGCCTTAGAAATTAAGTATATTGAGAGGATGAAAACGCTTTGGGGTCCGGACTAAAGCCTCTGGAGGTCCGGATCTGGACCCAGGTCCGCCAGTTGGGGATTCCTGACGTATAGTCACTTTATTGTACTTGTTGTTTCGGGGCCAATCTTGAAATGTTTTTTTGGGAAAGGGATTCTCTTTTCACAGACACACTGTTGACGCAGACTGGTTCACCATCAGACCCTGAGACCACTCACCCACCACTCACCTAAGCTCCTGATGTCCCCACACGGTCTCCCACATTGACACTAAACAGGCCCTACCTGCTTAGCTTCCGAGAGCAGACAAAATCTGGCATTCACAAGGTGGAAAGGCTTTTTTATTTTTACTCTATTTATTTGACTGATTGCAAAATGTATTTGCAGTCTTTTCCCCCCAGTCCCCTCGCTGCAACTCTCTTCTTAAAACTACCATTTTAAACTACAATTCCTCCAATCAAACAAACTCGACTTGACTTTTCCATGCGCCTCCACTGCCCTGGCACGCGGAGAGAGTGGAAAACTCCCGGGATAGGTCTGTTGTTTTCGCGTATTACAATTCGGCAAATGGAAAATATCACAGGGTTGGACTAATAGACGTTGACATTTAGCATAACCAGATTCCTCCCACCTCCCGTCCACTCATCACAAAACATGCCCACCTGGCTTGTTTGTGCAAAAAGGCAATTTTCCTTTCATTTGCAAATTGTTACGTTTTGCATGTTGATTTGCCCGGAGCCTTAGATATATAGAAACGCGCCGATTTTCCTCGCGATGTGATGAAGACGGCGGGATTAACCGTTTACGAAATTTGAACGCTTCCGAGAGGTGAAGGCAAAACGGCTTTCTGCGCATTTAAAGAATCAATTAAGGTGGAGATGGAGAACACTGCGAGTGACCTTTATGAATGGGGGAATTAAAAGAGCAGCGTTGGCTCGTGGGGAAAAGCCAACGCCGGTGGATAGGACGTCATTTTTTCTCTTTTTTTTCTTTTTAAGTACATTTTGGAGTTGGAATTTGTTTTTAGCGCGGCGCGAGCGAGCAGGGGCCATATGGGTGACATTTAGCGGGCTGCTGGCGCGATCGGCGGGTCACGGTCGGCTCGGCTCCGCTCGGAAAATTAACTGAAGCGTACAGGCTTAATATGGGTCAGTCCCGAACACAGCGAGCACGGAGCGCGGTAATGTCTCCGGGGCAAACCATCGATATTAGGTACAGTTTGGCTGACAGTTATCCGAATGAAAGGGAGAGGGGAGGGCCGGTGCAACGGGCTACGGGAGAACATTTGTGCCAAGATCGCACTGTTCAGGTTACAAAGCAAAGATTAAAGATCTTACCGTTTTTCCTCAATGTGGCGCTTCCCGACACACATTTCTCTGAACACGTCATACTGTTTACCGAGACCAAATTCACAAAGCTCTGCACTCTTGGGTCAAAAGTCGCACTACGATTATTTTTTGTATAATTCATTGAAATTACCTGAAACCTGTACCCCTGGTTGGGAAACACTGGTCTAAACCATGTTCAGCCGACATTATTTTGTTCAAAAGTTTCCCATTTTGCCCACTTCTCTTTCCTCTGTTTCATGAAATGTTTGCAAATCATAAGGAATGAAATATGCACTGATATTTATTCTGCATTTGTGGCATTGATGTAGTATTTGAGCTTCTGCCTGTGGAAACCCTGAATAAACATGTGTACACTTGCAATACTGTAAGTGTACAGTGAGCGACAAATGCACTGCCTGACCAAAAAAAAAAGTCTTAGAGTCTTAAAGAGGGGTATTATGCTTTTTCCAATCACATAGCACCAGTCTATAGCATACTACAATGATGACGTAACCTTCTGTTGGTCTGTATATGCAGTAAATTAAAATAACTGCCTTGAATAAAATTGCTCTCTCAAAATGGCTGTACTGAACGTCTTGAAATAGGCCTCTGTCTCTTTAAGAAGCTTTCCGACACGCCCCCTTCAGCACACTGCTGTGGCATCTAAACAACACTACTGTGCGGGGAGGGGGCTCTGCTGAGCTGAGGAGCAGTGGTTGGTGGCTTGGCTGGTGACGAAAGGTCCAGAGGCGTCTCCAGGAGGTGGGGGCGTTCCTAGGAGGACTGAGGCATAGCTACACCTAAAATGGCTGCCGTCTACGTTTTTACTGATTACTCAAAAATACGTGAATGAGCCAAGGCAACACTCCAGGCATGTGTTTAATGAGGGAATGACATAATAACATGATATAAAGCTTGAAAAAGTCCATTTTACATAATACCTTAAAGAAATAGGCCACCGTTTTACATACTGAGATATGTTCTTACCTTAGCTTAGACGAGTTCATTTGTACCTGTCTGGTCTCCACGTGTGCCTTATATAATAATACCAGGAGTAATTCGGCATCCGCGCAGTGATATCTTCACTTTACTGTGCAGATGCCGAATTACTCCTGGCATTATTACGCCTTACAATATAGTTCCCCTTTTTATCCGCTTAGAAAATCCACAGTTTAATTTTGTGTAATTATACTTTATAGTGTAACACTTCATGTAACCATATTTAAATAGGGAAAACATGGAAGAGTTTGGTAGCTTCTATCTTCACCTCGTTTGGAGCTATAGAGGAGAAGAGAGAGGCTAAATGCTAACGCCGTCTGTGCTGTGTTTATGTTACAGAAGGCACACGTGAAGACCAGACAGGTACAAATGAACTCGTCAAAGCTAAGGTAAGAACATATCTCAGTATGTAAAAACGGTGGCCTATTCCTTTAAGAGTCTTATTTCTGTGTAGTGTGAAATTATGCTTAGTCGCCCGCTCTGTTGTTCTACTCTTTCTTGACTTTGTCTCAGGTCAACAGTAAATAAGACTGAATAATAAGAGGAAAGAAAAATACCCAACTCTTTTCATAATCGAAATCCGGTTCGAACTGTTCACATGCTTCGTTCATGGCGTCACATCACGATTTGGAAATCCAATGTGCACAGATCATTTATTATAAATTCGCACCCATAGATCGGGGTTCATACGTTTTTGTTTTTTTTGTCTGCTGCCTTCTAACAGACGAGATGTTTAAGTAATGGAGGCAATTTATTTAAGTGCACAAATCGTCTGCAAAAAACATCTGGAGTTTTCTTCATGCCTGATTGCGTAATCCTACATATAGTCCGACTGCTTCTGAACAGTGCAAAACGTCCAGAGGTGAAAGTCCTCTTTTTCCCCCCTTACAAAGCGTTTCTTTCTTTTTTTCCTCACTTTATATAAACTGCTTCTGCTTCCCTCTCATCTTTGCCTGCAGAAGAACAGTCCAGGTGTTTTGCATGCTCAGAAAATCATAAAGGCTAAGATGTAGAAAAAATATGTTGAAAAGCCTACACATTCAGCCTTCTGTTTCTGTGTCCACTCCCACCACCAGGGGCTTTGTGGGGCCCGGCTCGGAGCCCTCCTGCCCCGGGGGCGCTGGGGGCTGATGGAAAGAGTCCACCACGTGTGAGCTCTGGACACGGAGGAGCGCGGCGGGACGCTAAGCTGCTCACACACACTGCACTCACCTGAGCTCGGGCACTCGTCCAGCGCCGGCCAAATCCCGCGAAACAGACCAGTGAACAGGGCGAGGATAACAGGACGGGAGCGAAGGCTGGACAGGAAGGTCGGCACGCTCCAGAATTCGCCATTTGGTTGGTTTTCAAAGCTTGAGATAAAGCATGTGCAGTTATCTTGGTAAATCATTAGTAATGACTTTGATTTTTCGATCGATATGACCTTTTTTCGGATTCTCTTGTCCTTGTCACAGAGATGACCCAGTTGTACATGTTTTCAAGTCTGCACCCGGAACTTTCTTGCTGTATAGGCAGGTTTGCCCTAGTTAAACGACTGGGGCCAAGCTTTCCCACAGTGGCCCAAACTCGGGCATTGCCATGTACAAAAATGAGTGTCTTTCCTCATATATACACTAAATAAAATAGTCTATGGGTCCTCCTGTGTGTCATACTAAAGGAACTGACCAGGTTTTCTATCATTTTGGAAATTCTGAATGGGCGTTCAGGTCAAATGTCCCTACACACATGTCAAATATAAATGGTAACATGTCTAAATGGTTAATAAGGCACAAATATGTGTGACCAAATGGGTGGCACCATCTGGAAATCCACAAAAGAATACCAAAGCAATTCAAACAGGTCATGCGGTGTTCGAGCCACAGCGGCATCTGAAAGTTTTACATAGGAAATCTATGAACTTCTATCCAATATTATGCACTGGTTTACATTTTACAAGAACGAAACTTAAGTCACATGATCATTTGCATAAGATCCACTATTACAGCTGTCTGTGTGAACTAAAGGACAGGATATGCTGAATATCAGTAGTAATTGAACAGTGATGTTTATAGAGAGTTGTTTATTTAACACTTCATTCTGACATTTGTGCAGTTGCTCGGATTATATTTGTAATAACATTACATTTGTTGCCGTACAGGAAGATATGGAGGCTACATTGTTGTCCATTGTGTGGGTTAAGCAAAAGGAGGAAGGGTCTATCTCCACTTTTTAGATGCAGCCTCAATCTTTAACAAAGGTGGGGGAAGTGTTTTGAACATAAAGTATCTTTACTGTTGTTCTTTTAGTTCAGACAAATAGGCAAGGGATGTACTATTCATTTACCTTCATGTCCGTCTATGTCAGAAGCATCAGGCGATCGCACGCGTCTTATCTGCCGCTTATCACATCGCTTTCCTATTTGTCTGATAACAAGAAGCAGTAAAAGACTCATTCACCCCGAGAGGCAGTGGCTTTGACTAGTTTACTATAGAAGTCAGAGAGGGAATAGTGCTATGGGCCCGAGCCTAAGTGTCTACTGTATATCACAAAGCAAGCCTCTGCAGAGCCTCCCCCATGGGCTTTGACCCGATCGCTCCCATCCTAAGTTCTTAAAAAAACACATGTACAGATTTACCACCAGACCAAATCCTGGCCTGGGTCCAATCCCTGCGTCTAAGTGCCCACCTCCAAACTCCACCGACAGCGGGACGTAAGGCAGATTATCCTCTCTGTAAGTCTGTGCAAAGGTGATACTGACGACTGCTCCAACAGCCTAAAGCCACACACAGGTAAACACGGAGAGAGCGCCCCCTACTGGCAGCCACCTGTGCCCCTCTGCACTGTAAAAAAAAGAGAGAGTGAGGGGAGAGTTCCGTTTGCTGACTGAATGGATGCGACGCCTAAATCCTGGCAGGTAGATTTGTGACAACATTTGTCGGGAAAACACAGAATTGACTGCATATTAGTATTTATTTAGTGTTTTGTTTTCGCTGACAACGGTTTGATCAACATGTTACACAGTGTGACTATGCGGGCGTGTAGGTCATTTACATACAGTTTTGTATTATTATTATTATTATTGTTTAAGTTATTTTTCAGAGACTATGAATGATAACACACGTTTCTTATTTTTCACTCAAAGTTAAGTGGTTGTGTGAAGCCAGTTATGGTAAAACAATTTTTTTAAATAAAAAACCGGAGTTTACTCTTTTTAAATCTTAATGACAAAAGGAAGTACCAACATGACCCTGATCAAAAGTTTACATACCCTGGTAATCTTGGCCTGATAATATGCACACAAGTTGACACAAATGGGTTTGAATGGCTGCTAAAGGTAAGCATCCTCACCTGTGACCTGTGTTCGTAATTATTGTGTGTGTATAAAAGGTCAGTGAGATTTTGAGCTCCTGACAGACCCTTGCATCTGTCATCCAGTGCTGCACTGACGCTTCTGCTTTCTGAGTCATGGGGAAAGCAAAAGAATTGTCAAAGGAAAGGCAAGAAAAGGTAGTTGTATAACATGGGAAAGGGTTAAAATATATATCCAAGGTACTGAGAGTATCAATCAGCAGTGTTCAAACTCTAAGTGGAAAATACTGGATTCTGAAACCAAAGCATGGTCAGTCGACCAACAAAGATTTCAGCAACAACTGCCAGGAAAATTGTGGATGAAAAGGAAAACCAAGAGAAAACTTCAGCTGAAATACCGAATTCTCAAAAAACAAAAAAAACAAAAAACTGGTGTAGCGGTTTGAAGATGCACAATAAGGAGGCACTTGATGAAAAATGGGCTGCATGGCAAAACCATTAGTTTAGTTTATTTTTTTTTTTATTTAAAAGGGACCATGTACAATTATAACATAAATGTTGCCATTTGATGCATTGTACCAGAGTTAGCCTGAGGCTAATTTACATCTGCAGTCCCACCAATCCCACCAACCATTACTTCACCAATGCCACGAAGTATCCGGTTACAATATGCCAAACAGCACCGGTACAAGCCTGAACATTTGTGAAACAATGTCATTTGGAATGATGATAACCATAAACGTTACATTTGGAGGAGTCAACAAGGCCTGTGATGAACGGTGCACCATTCCTACAGTGACACACGGAGGTGGATCACTGATGTTTTGGGGATGTGTGAGCTACAGGGGACTTGGTGAAAACTGATTTCAGGATGAATGCAGCATGTTATTAAAGAATACTGGAGGAAAGGTGTCACTCATCAGCCTGGAAGCTGCACATGGGACGCACTTGGACATTCCAACATGACAAACCACAAGGCCATGTCGACCTCTCATTGGCTCCAGCAGAATAAAGTGAAGGTTCTGGAGTGGCCAGCTCAGTCTCCTGACCTCAATATCATTGAGCCACTCTGGGGAAATCTCAAATGTGCAGTTTATCCAAGAATTTACAGAAACTGGAGGGTTTTTGCCTAAAAGAACGGCCAGTTTTACCATCCAAGGAAATAAAGAGGCCCATCCACAACTACCACAAAAGATTCCAATCTGTCATTGATACACAGTATTAAGAACTGGGGTATGTAAACTTTTGATCTGGGTCATTTTGGCAGTTTCTTTTGTCATGATTTAAATAGAGCACACTCAGTTGTTTGACCATAAATGGCTTCACACAACCACTAACTATGAGTGAAAAAACGTTTTTGTGTTGTCATTCATATTCTAAAATGGACCAAAAAAAAGAAAAAAAATCAGTCAGCGTTTGTAAACTTTTGAGCACAACTATACTGTACACTTAAAGTTAGTTGTGTTCAAACTAATTTCTAACTTTCCCAATTCGTCAGAGGGAGGTGTTTATGGGCACATTTCACAACCTGCAGGGTCACTTTTCAGGGTCACTGTTAACAAACTCGCCTGTAAGTTCAAGAAATTGATACAAATGCTTTATAATTAGATGCACAAAAGTCTGAGTTTACACACACTAAAACAGATAAAACACATTTTGTTCCACTACTCAGGTCTAATGCCTTTAAATTTAGCATTTTTAATACACTTGGACTCTATAATCAGTATATTTTGCAGTGTAAGGGGATTGTAACTGCATACAGCCACACACAGGTAAACACCGAGCGTCCGGACTGTCAGCGCCCCCTGTTGTCCGCCACCTGCGCCTCAGCACGCGGCGGCTTTGAGGGCGAAGTGTCCTGTCTCTGCATGCGTCTGGCACAGGTGGACAGGTAAACAGAGCATGTCCCGTGCCCGATCGGCGGGCATCTCCACGGCTCGCACCCGCGCGGCCAGATAGGCTTGTTAACACATGCTCCCACCCACGGCCAGCGCGTCCCGCAGGCTAAATCCGGCCGTGCGCGGCAGCTTTGGGTGACAGCGAGGAGGCTGGAGGTGACGGAGGGTGGACTGGAGAGATCCCGGGCCAGATTAGGAGCACTATCGCCCGGTGGGATCAGTGGAGAGGACAGGGGGACATGGATGAGGTGCCGGTGGTTGGAGATGGGGATGTGGTTAAATGGGGCAAAGGTTGAAGGAAGACAGACCGAGGAGCAGGAGCAGTGAGGGGATTAAAGTGGTTCAAATGTTGATAGAAAGCAAACACAAGTGATTCTTGTGCTTTAGCTCTTCACGTCTGCATGTCTCTCATATGTTATTTAAAATGTGCACTGACCATTTCTACACATTAAAAAAAAGAAATGTTGCAAATCATTCAAAATGATTTCCCATAATTGTGGAGCTTTAGTGCAATAATCTGAATAGCATTGGCTTTATACGATGAACTTATAAAACAGAGACCGCTATTTGATCACTCCTCCTATTTAGTCAAGAGAGAATCCACGACTCTTCATACAGAGCGTGTTCCCGAAGTTCAGAGAAAAAGACAGTATCTTAACCTCTGCAGAGTGTCAACACGCCATTACAGTTCTCCTTCATTACAGCTGTCTCCTTATACGCACAAACTTCAAAATCTACCGGTGGTTAAAAAAAGACACATACAGTATTTATATACCCTCAGTGTTGTCACTGGAGGAACTCTTTAAATAGAATAATATCCTAGTTGAGCTGCTTGGTTTGATACATGTATAGTCCCTATAGAGTTCCATATTGTATGGCACTTTCTGGACTCATGCCTAGCCACTAGGGCAGGGTTTACTTGGTGGAAGGCCGATTGTCTTTGTCATCAAAACAGCAAGGTCCAAACCTCTCAGTTACAGCCCCAAGCACCACTTTGTACAGGTACCAGTCATATACCAAATAGGGTGTTATGTCAAGATAATAACAGTCTGAAAAATCATCTTAATGGCCAGAGGTTCTATATTTTGGTTTGTACATGACACATGCCCCTGATACAGCCAGGTCCAAAAACAGCTTATACTGTGTCAAATCATGAACATGTGCATGTTGCACAGACATACAGTGCCTCTCGAAAGTACTAATACACCTTAAACTTTTGCACATTTTGTCATGTTTACAACCATAAACATAAAGATTTTATTTTGAATTTTTTACTGAAAGTTCACACACAAGTAACAGACAACTGTGAAGTGAAAGCAAAATGATACATGATTCTGTTATTTTTCAAAAAATAGAAAAGTGAAAAGTGGGCGTGCATAAGTATTCATACAGCATTTTCTGAGTGCATTAAATTGCCTTTATAACATTCCTAATGACTGCAGAATGTTCACACCTTGCCCTAACCATTAAATAGAGGCCACCTGTGTGTAATCTACTCTCAGTATAATTCCAGCTGTTCTGTGAGGGCCTCAGAGCTATGGTCAGAGTGTATTGGTCACTAAACAACATCATGAAGGCCAAGGAGCACACCAGAGAGGTCAGGGATAAAGCTGTGGAGAAGTTTAAAGCAGCGTTAAGTTATACAAAGATTTCCCAAGATTTGAACATCTCACGGAGCACTGTTCAATCCATCATTCGGAAATGGAAAGAGTATAGCACCACTGCGAGCTTACCAAGACACAGGCGTCCACCTAAACTAACAGACCGAACAAAGAGAACACTGGTCAGAAATGTAACCAAGTGCCCAAGATAACTCTGGAGGAGCTGCGACGTACTGCCGCTGAGCTGGGGGAATCTGTACATGGGACAACTATAAGTCGTACTCTACACAAATCTGGCCTTCATGGACGAGTGGCAAGAAGAAAGCCATTATTGAAAGGAGGCCATAAGAAATCCACTTGAAGTTTGCTAGAAGTCATATGGAGGACACAGCTACCATGTGGAAGAAGGTGCTTTGGTCAGATGAGACAAAAATTGAACTTTTTGGCCCAAATGCAAAACGTTATGTATGGAGCAAACCTAACACTGCTCATCGTCCTGAGTGCACCATCCCCAGTGTCAAATATGGTGGGGGAGCATCATGCTATGGGGCTGCTTTTCCTCAGCGGGACTGGGAAGATTGTAAGAATAGTTGGGAAGATGGATGGAGCCAAATACAGAGACATTTTGGAGGAAAACCTGCTGGAGTCAGCAAGAGAATTGAGGCTGGGGCGGAGATTCACCTTCCAGCAGGACAATGACCCTAAACACAAAGCTAAATCTACAATGGAATGGTTTAAAAACAAACATATTAATGTGTTAGAATGGCCCAGTCAAAGTCCTGACCTAAATCCTATTGAAAATCTGTGGAAAGACCTGAAAACTGCTGTTCACAAACGCTCTCCTTCTAATTTGACAGAGCTTGAGTTGTTTTGTAAAGAGGAATGGGCTAAAATGTCAGTCTATAATGTGCAAACCTTGTAGTCATACCCCAGAAGACTTACTGCTGTTATTGCAGCAAAAGGGGTTCCACAAAGTATTAAGTCATGCTGTATGAATACTTGTGCACGCCCGACTTTTCGGTTTTCTATTTTTTTTTAAATTAACAGAATCATGTATCATTTTGCTTTCACTTCACAGTTGTCTGTTACTTGTGTGTGAACTTTCAGTAAACAATTCTAAATAAAATCTTCACGTTTAGGGTTGTAAACATGACAAAATGTGCAAAAGTTCAAGGTGTATTAGTACTTTCGAGAGGCACTGTATATGGTTTTATAATCATTTGTCCAGAACTATAGGCTGAAGGATTCTTTAGGCAGTGGACCTTGGTTTAGAGCTATCAATCATCATCACAAATTTACTGTACCATATTAAAATGCACATGCAAATAGGAAATAATGATGCCAGGTAATTGTTCTTGTGCCCTATTGTTGGTATTTCAAACATAGTAAGTGGAGATGATGACATCTGTGTCGTGTGGTGCTCATACGTCTGAAGCTGCCACAGGGAAAACAGAGAGGAAAAAGAACAACTCGTTCACCTTCTGCTCCACCACGATGGCTCATAAATACATAAATAACAGGGAATGCTAACCATAATCCTAATGTTAGCGTCATGCTACATAATGGCTAGCTTCAAGTGCTAGTTTTCCACTTGTACTGCCTAATTTTCTGTTGCAAGAATGAGAGAAAACATCCAAAAGGACACGATTATGGCTCTACTTTATTACTTTCAAGCAGACACTGGACTTCAACAGAGCTGAGGTCAGAGACCTCCAGCCTCATAGCCAGAATTCTGGAGCATCCTTAGCCAGGAAGTGACTTAACCTCATCAAACTGACAAAACTGTGGTAAAAATAAAGAAATATCATTAAAAAGTGTAAAGCGTCTTTGAGACATGGGGACACTGGGACTTTCTCTGCTCTAAATGTCCAATTTGGTCCACGGGCCTGACGTTGCCCTAGTCTGGCACGAGCCAGTCTGATCCGCCATGTTAAGAGATAGATGGGGATACGGTCTGGAATTGTACGATTTGAATCTCGCTGACTTCGGCAAAACCAAGACGAGCCAATCACAGCACAGGAGGCGGGAGTTAACAGTGCGTCACCACACAACCACACCTGTGCCCACCGTAAAAACATGAAGATGGCGGTCGCGACACAATGATCTTTTACCAGTGCCCTTTCTTCTGTTTTAAATGAGCTGGACTTAAAGCCACAGCAAGAAGCGCTCTGAGGACTTTCAGCAGAACATTTACTCCACTGCACGTGTGGACTACAAACAATCATGGCGGAGGACGTAAACACAAAGGTAGGTCCTTTGTGTTTGATTGGTTCACTCTCGTTCAAACTGCGATCGTTAGCCCCGCCTCCAGTCTCGATTTGGAAATTGCGTCCTATTACCACAATTCCAGACTCTCTTTATGTGTATTTATAAATACATAAATAAAGTCAGTCCGGCTTTATGCCAGGCTAACGTTGCCCTGCACTAAGGGTATCACAGTAGTGTCACAACCAAAAAGTAGTGCGCCCTTTGCTTAATACAGTATTTTTATTTTATTTTACTATTGCACTATTCATTCATCCTCGAAGTCACTGCAAAAAGTAATCTACTTTTTTTTCAAGTAAATTCAGATTGTTTTATTAAATTGGAGTTCAAAGTGTGGACATCATGGACAGAGTTTTTTAAATTAGTACCTCAAATCAAGGACACATTTACTTATTTCAAGAACATTTTTACTTATTTCAAGAGTACTTTTTGCAGTGTGGTGACTACTTCTACAGCCACATATGCCCTGGGGCAGACTAAAAGAAATATTTGTGCCAATACCATTTCCAACCAAAACAATCCAGTCACACTGGTGTTGTCCCAATGTACTGCCCCATTATTCACTTAATAAAAGTAACATTTTAGCTGTGATTTTTTGAGGTTTTCTCCCAAATCTCTGGCTGTTCCCTGGGCGGTGCCGCACGTCGCCATTCCCCCTTTCGACTATACTGCCGCAGAAAATCATCTGCCTCACAGCGTGTTGTAATTGTCATATTGATTTGGCACAGTTTCCAATCCACGCTCTTTCTGCTGCAACCAACTTAATGGTTTGAAATGGAGAGTGCGCAACAACACACAACAATTAGAGCAGAGGTGGTTATAAATCTTTTAGGTTGGTGTAGTTTTATCACACGGAACTTTCCACATCTTGAATAAAACCTGTCTGTCCTACCCAGTGCATGTGGACATGACAGAGGTAAATAAGAGTAAATAAGACACGGCCCCACATTATGGATCCTGTCTCTCCTGAGCAAAGCTTCATTATTGTGGTCTCCATAGCCTTCGCGTCAAATTAATAACTTTATGACATAATTAGGGACTTAATTGCGATACGTGTCAGTGCGTAGATATCACTTAAAATGAAGATTCTGACACCAGTCAAGTGCAAGGTCCTCCACACTTTCATTTCAGATAAACACTTGATGGTGAGACGTGGACCAGCATGCTTTTAATAACTTACTTATTGTTAAAATAATAATAATAATATATCAGCATTTATTTCATTATTGTTTTTTACTGGTTGTTGACATGACAGACTTGTAACTTTGCCGGGACATCAACAGCTTGTCTCCATAAAGATTCTTCTTCTTTGCTTTGACAGCAGGTAGCCAAATTATAATATTATAATATATAATATATTATATTATAATATATAGGTTTAAATTAGGGCTGTCAAAATAGTTGCATTAAAGCATAAGGTCTACATCATCACCTGAAAGGAGCGGCAGACGGTCAGCGTGGCCCAGTTCAGTTGGTCTTGGTATTGAGTAATCTGGCACTAAAGTACTTTACAGAACGTAGAAGAAGCTTTACAGTATCTCAGCAGCTGCAAGTGCGAACCATGTGACACAAGGGCCTCGGTCAACAGTGATGCCAGTAACTAATTACTTTGTAACAGATTACTGTAATCTGATTACTTTTTTCAGTAACTAATCTAACACATTACTATTTCCAAACACAGATTTAAGTTACTTTTTCAAATAACTGAATTACTATTTTGTCATTTTTCTTTGGGAAAAAAGACATTTCTTTGGAACTGAATTGTCACCAACTCAAGCTCATTTGTAAAAACAGCTGCTTTGTACCAACATATCTGCCCAAATGTAAATGATGTTCCTTCCAACCCCAGTCTCCCCAAACTGTGGAATGATTGGCCCCAGGACCATTTGTATTGTTTTATAATGTATTTAATACATTATAAAAACAATACAAATGGACCTGATTGAGCAAAACTAATGTATTTTTGGATTCAGCACATCAACTGTGTCCTAAATCAGCTCATAAAATACCAAGTCTGTTGTAAACCAGTGTAATGTATGTAACAATGACATTACATTTGCACATTGTAATGTCCATTGCATTAGGTCCTCCTCCAAATGCTTTATTTTGAATCTAAGCATTAGATCAGGAGCACATTTGGTATGGCTTCATTGCGTGTTTGTTTGTAAAGTTTAAATACAGACTGAAGCAGCAAAGAAATGATGAAGGAACAATGTTATAAAAGCTGAAAGCAGGTCCATTTTCCATGCTATGCTTATGTTAATGATGCAGTACTGAATGTAGTGGACGCAAAATAACTTTACTCTGACTTCTACTTCCATGTCTGTAGACTTATCTGACTCTAACCCACCTCTCCTTAAATGTAGCCACAGCCCAGTGTTGTCACTTCAGTATACTCCTCTGTCTCTTTGTTTACTCGCCTTTTATGTATGTGCTCCCAGATTTGAGTTGAGACGGGACCTCGCGGCTCATCCATTCAAACTACTCCGCGTGACAGCTCATTTCTGGGGGATCCGAGCCCATTCGGCCCCTCTCCTCCTCCTCCTCCTCCTCGCTCTCCCCGATAACCTCCATTTCGCCGCCTTGCCTCGCCTGTCCTGCCTCGCCTGTCCGCCTGCATCTCCCCTGCAGTTAGCTTTTAATACAGGGCCCGAGACAACAGCGTGTTTATTAGGAGCCCCGGCGCGCGGCGGCGTGTGCCTGCCTGACCCGAAAGCAAGACGCCCCGGACTTTATCGGAGCTATTACAAGACAATCACCGCTGCGGGTAAAGGAGTCGGCGCCTGCATGCAAAACACATCAGCCGCGATGCCTTTAAAAAAAAGAAAACAAACAGGCCACGGGGTAAGGTTCACTTCTTCAAAGGACTGTCGGATGGTTCGCACTGAGTAGAGCCGTGCAATTAATCATTAAGTTGAATCGAAATCGAAATCTCAATAATCATCTATGGCCGCTTTAGTAGTCACATGTCATTTCTGCCAAATCGCCTCATAGCTCTCAACATTTTAGTCTTATTGTTTACAACTTGCTGCAACGTTTGTAAAATGACTAAACAATCTTAAAATGAGCGTTCTGTTAATGAGGTTCCTCTCACGACGGCAACCACAGATTTTTTACAGATTTTTATGAAATAAAAAATGCACAGATTTGTATGTCTGTGGCATTAAAAATATAGTATTAAATGGTATTAAAAAGCATTCAATCTGACTTGCTGCCACCTGTAGAAACGCTGTCATATCACCCAGCCTTAAATTAAAAAAAAGAAACAGTTATAACTTTTGTGCTCGTTGGGACGTCTGCACCAAACTCATTAGTGTTTCATACTGAGGATGACATGAAACTGGTTCAGTCACTCAGTGTCCAGCTCTGGACACACCTCGTGTAGACTTTCACCTACGTTCTAAAGCACACCTCCGATTATTTAAGGCCAACGCACACCGAGACGCCTTCATGTGTGGAAAAAGAGCCGCCTCCTTTATTTTCTATGAGAGAACGCACACTGAGGTAACAGTGACGCGCGGCGACGCTGGACCCGCGGCACGATTCAGATCTGCTGAATCCAGACGCGGCGCCGCGGAGGAAAACACAGGCTTTTAACCTCCTGCAGAGGCACAGAGTGGCAGACAAAGAGACCGCCGTAAACTTTGTTTGTTTGGACGAGAGAAGCCGCGGAGACAGAGAAACCATCGTCAGGGCTCAGGCATCAGGGGAAGTATGTTAAACTCGTATCTGTCGCCAACTCACTATTAACTCAGAGCAGTGCTCTCTCTCCACGGATATACATGTCTTATTTTATGTATGATAAATGTATAAATCACGTGTTTAAAGCCTCCGACAACCGCTAGTGTGTGTTGAAATCCCACTGGACGCGAGTCACATGACGTGCTGCGTCCTGGTGTGCGTTGGCCTTTAGACTTAAACTAAATAATAATCAGTGTTCATTTTGTTGACTAATATATTTTTGT